>OZ034807.1:31292631-32492631 GCA_964028335.1 Altica lythri | reverse complement strand
ACTACGATGTTGCGAAATTTCGGCAAGGTAATTATTTTTACTTATCGTTTTAAAAATGTTTAATCGCTGTAAAAGATACCCTAATTTTATGCGTCTGGTTTTGTTATAGGACCGTTCTGTTGCTGATTGCTGAAGATCTTTTGAAAAGTTATAATATTTTATGCATCAAAAAACACGAATAGAATATTAATTTTTATATTAAGTACGTTATAAAAATCAAACTACGGTTCACTAGTTAGGACAAAGCTAAATTTGCTAATCTAATGAGTCAATTCGAACATTTTGAACTAGATTCAACTATCTATATTCCCAATTAAAGTTAACTTAAGTTCAATAAAGTTTGATGGAATCGAGATAGGCTTCGTTAAAATAGTTAGACCACTTTAGAGTGCGGGCTGGGCTGTGTGAGACTGAATCCTTTGGACGTAATAGCTGCATCAGAATAGAAGTTATTTTAAGTGGATATAGAGATTGTTTTAGTCTGGCGCAAATTTGAAATTCAAGCGACTACTTTGTTCATTAAAGCACTTTACAGCGGCTGATTTGGATTAAAATAAGAAAGCAAATTAGCTGTAAGAGATATGCTGATAATACTTATTGATACGAAAACGGAACTTTATTTGCAATCATAATAAATTTGTCTAACACTGCTTATAATTTTTAAGTTTTCTTAAGCCGTCTGTTAAATAGTTGCAGGTCCTACTGTAGCTTAATTAGACTTTTTTTACTTCTGCCATTAGTTTGTGGCACCCGGGTTTATAAGCCTGAAACACTAAGGTGCATATTTCCAGTGGCACAGAAATTTTTACATATTCTCTACTGCTGTAAATTTTTAAAATCTTTTTGTGTCTGTTAACGAGGTTTGAGTGCTTAAGTTTTGTCGTCCATTACGTTGATTTATATCTACCTAAACTATTATTTTAGGCAAATATTTGGGAACTATGTGGTCTGATCAGATATCTTTTCCAATTTCCTGCTTTATTTGCAACCTTTAGAAGCCTGTTCTTGCATCATTTTTTAATATAGTATGAAGAGGTAAAAGTTTTAATACAATTTTCATTGTTGTTATTAAAATGTCACTCAGTACTTTTGTTATGAAAAGGCACCAATAAACCTTGTTTAGGTTAATAATGTCAAATTTTGGCCACCATTTTTGATTTTTGGGAAAATGAAGAAGGCGTTAATATTTCGATGTTTTAAAGCTCCAAAAATAAGATTGCCTTTGGAGCAGTGTAAACACTTGCATTGTCCTGGTGTAGGATGATTCGCCGTTATATCTTGCTTTAACGGAGTTTCGCGATTACTTCTGGTAAACAAACGTTTATATACCAACCGGAACTAACCGTTCTTCGACCTTCTAAAGTAATTGCTGTCACATGACCAGATTTTGACACAAAAGTTGCGACCCTTTTTTTGACACACTTCAAGAACGGATCACTTTTATTGGTTTTTTCTCATCGAGAAACACCCACACAGCGGATTGGCGTTTATTATCGGTTCGTAAGATTAAATCCAAGATTCATCACCACTAGCAATACTATAAACGTTTTTTAAACTTCCTTTGGTGAACTGTTCCAATATTTTTCGAAACCAATTGGTGCGATTCGCTTTTTGCTCTTCTGTGAGCAAAGGCAAACCAACTTCGTAACACCCAGTTCTTCATGTAGGATCTTTTGAATCAAGGTCTTAAAAACGTCCAAAGATGCCTCTATCTCCCGGTATTTCACAGGGCGGTCACCTTAATTAGCTAACGAACTGCATCAATGTTTTGGTGGTAATTGCCCTCTTAATAATGTATTGAAGATGATGATTTTAACTCTGCTTAAAACCCTTGTTTATTAATAGGTACCATCAAACTTATACCTTATAAGTTGTTATAAGAAGCACTTGCTAATTTAATAAAGCCGCAGGCAAGAAACTAATTATGAAGAATGTTTCAGATATATTAATCTTCCAAAAACATTTATTTTTACTAATTTTTAAATCTGTTTATTGATAGTCCAAAAATAAAAGAGATCTTTATAAGTAGAAAACCTTAAGGTCGTATAAAACTTAGTTTGAAAGCTTTAGTTTTTTTTATTTAGTATTAACATTGTTCAAATACTTACGTTATCGTAATTTAGATATCGAATCAATTAACTAAATTGATGTAAGTCTCGCGAACCCACTGGTTTATTTTTAGATATGATTGAAATGTAGCTTTTATAAAATTCCTTTTCAACTTTTTAGAGTGCTCTGAAAATTAATTTTGCTCTTTTATATTTCGTATATTAACCATCTACAGCTTACTTATTTGAAAACCTGCTGTACCGAAAAATAACTTAGAAACTAGAGTTACACCGTAGCTGCAGGAAGAAATACTTTTAAGCCAATTTTCCATGAAAATTACTTTTCAAAACTTTCTGCAAGCGTTAAATATGTATGTATGACTATGAAATTTCTCTCAAATATATACCCCATATTTTTATCTATAAGGAAAATATTTTTAATATAGAGTGACATTTTTATCAAGTTCATATTTATATAAAATTACTACTAGGAGCGATAAGTTAGAGACCGTTTTAAGTATAAAATATTTTTTTAGAATATATTAATATCCATCGCATATAACATAAAAATCTTATAGAAAAGTTTTTTTATTAAGGCAGAAAAGCGTTAAAATCGATTTTTTTGCAACATTCTTCCATTTATTCTAAAATATATAAAACAGAGAGCAGAAGCAAATAGCAGAGCAAGCTGGAGCTGACAAGTAAAGGAGAGAAAAAAAGACCAACAACAGGAAAAGGCAGAAAAAGAGTTCTATAGAATCCTTTAAAATGAAATTAAACTTATTTTTTATCGGCGTTTTAAAACAAAGTAATTTACAACCGACCGAACTTTAATTTCACACAACACCTTACTTTATTTATTTATTCGATCGATACAAACAAGCAACAGCATGCAAAAAACTGACACTTTGCATCTTTGCAGGGCGTCATTTTAAAGGTTAATGCTTACAATAGTATATTACGTATCAAGAGTGGTAAGTAGGACATTACGTACGAGTGGAAATGTTACGCACGAAGCCACGTAGCGGCGAGTGCGTAATTACACGAGTACGTAATACCTCTTACCACTCGAGTTACGTACTATGCTTTATCTACGACTCAATATTTTAATTTTAATTCTAAATATTTGACATCTCTAAAAAAATATATGACGTACGTACTGTACTGTTATCTACTCCTTTGACAGTTAATGTCATTTATACTCATTGTCACCATACAGGGTAACAATGAGTATAAATGACATTTACTGTCACAAGAGTAGAAAAAATATTATACCCATTTGATGCTTCTAGCGCTATATCATGCTAAGAACCTAATCAACCACCTTTGAATGTATTTAATTTAAAATATCATGGAACAAATTAATATTTGTCACAATGCGAAATTCACGATTAAATAACAACCCAACAAGATATAAGATTAAGTATGTTTTCAGAAAGTATACCTATATTTTTATTCTTTTGTTATTTGAATACTGTAGGTATAAAAATTGACCATCTACCAAAAGGATTTCTAAAATATATACACACGATGCTGAAATATTGTATGCATAACAACTTTGAAGTTAAAATGTGCTTTTAGCTTATGTGGAAACCGAGTCTCATTGAATTAGCTTTTAGCGTAGGATCCGATAGCAGTTTGAATTCAGCATTAACTAAAATTTGCTCTTTTTGAATTACCATAAAAATATTAGATAATATATTTTATTTAGGACATTACGAGTTTTCAATATATTTTAATATATACACATAAAAGCCACTTAGTAATACCGGGTGGACCAAAAGTCAGTTAACCATTTTGTATATTAATAAAAGCAAAAATAACTGGATAAAAAAACGTTTATTGTAAAAAAATAGACACAAAAAAATGCATGCCTTACATTTTATATTCAACATGTAAACCACCTTCATTAATAAACTTTTGGCAACGCTTATACACAGTGAAACAAGTCTACAGAATTCTAAGTTGGCACGGAGAACTGCAAATTCTTCTTTAATCCTGTCTTTTAAGTGCTGTATATCCCGTATTGGTATGGCAAAATTTTTATATTTAAGTAATTAACATGG
Organism: Altica lythri; assembly: GCA_964028335.1. Lineage (NCBI taxonomy): Eukaryota > Metazoa > Arthropoda > Insecta > Coleoptera > Chrysomelidae > Altica > Altica lythri. The sequence goes on along the minus strand of OZ034807.1, from coordinate 32,488,517 downwards.
ACCATTCGAAATTGCATCCAGATAAAGGTATTATAACGTGTATCGAAAAAGGTCACAACGAAATTGCATCCTTACTAGATTTTTGAAATTTAGAAATACGTTGAGAGTTATCTCAAAAATAATAGTTTACTAAAAATCAATGGTTCCGGTCTCCTAACCGAATAAAAATATAAGACAGGGCACAAATAAAGTGACTTAGAGTTTGAAGTATCAATTGTCGATTTGACAAAACTTCCCTCTCATTAACGTCATGTAACATGTGCTTAAGGAGGAAGTGAGTGAATGTCATATCTGATGGGATTTGAATTCATTATAACGTTTCGCTTCCTAACCACTTGATCATCCAATAGCTTAAGTGGTTAAAGCATGCCTGCGTATAAGGCAGTGATGGTGGGTTCGAGTCCCACTGGATGTGACATTTTGTCAATTTCTCCTTAATGTCAGTTTAATAATTTCTTGTTTGTTTAATTTCTAATTGCTGTATTTTTCAATACCATGACTGTCCTAAGTTAAACCTGCAACCCCGAACAACAACTTCTGGAAACGCTTGGTGAATACTTTTGTGAATGGCGGTTTCAAAATCTGCAGTTATGATATTCGGCGAAATTGTAAGATTAATTTTAACACATTCTTCTTTAATATACTTGAAGGCATTATAATATGATAAGGAAGTTTTATTGGGGAGAAGACAAAATACTAGAGGTATATAATAGCGATTTTTAAGACCCAGAATGGTGAACAATTGTGTAAAAAATCTAGGACAGTATTCAAATGTGCCATCTACATACCAACATGAAGTAGTAGATAAAAATTAAAAATTTACAAAACTCGAAAAAATAACAATATTACTTTTTTCGTCATTTCTAAGTAGGAAAGATTCATTTGTTTTCGTCAGGATAGTGACCGATTCAATTGCAGCATGAAAATCGGATATATTTTTTGGTAGTTTAAGTAACACAGAAGCTCAAGCATTATATATATTTTGTCTTACCCTCACAATGTCCTTTGTAGTAAAAGTATCAATACCAGTGATTTTAATTTCATTTCTAATATTACTTGTAACCTCTTTTTTTCTGAAGATGTTAAAGTCTCGATTGTAGAGGTTAACAAATGCGAACGGCACTCAGGGGGTAGGAGGAGAGCGAGCGTGGATTCAATCGAGCTAGATGAAAAATTTTGAAAAGGTAAAAAGGAATATATTTACTAGAAAAATAAAAGATAAAAGAAGTTAAAAGTTTGATAAAACGTTATATTAAGTAATACTTATTCACCTTTTGCTTTGGTTTTAACTCGAGTTAAAAAAAGAAAAAGTACCATACAACTGTTTAAGTTTAGCAATGATACATATGAGAGGTATAGAGAGAAACAAAATTAATTAATAAAATGCTTTTACAAAAAACTGAATCACACTCTATGCGCCGCGATCACTGATGATTTTATAAAGTGTGATGTAGGTATTATCACTATTGAACGTAACTATTAAAAACTTTTTACTTAGATTCACAGATACCGGTGTTTCTATAAACTGAGTTACTCTCTGTAGTTTACGAACACTAAATACATTAACTCTTCATACGTAGATATTTATTATATAGATGACAATTAAATCCAAAATCCAAAGAAATAAACAGTACTCTTTTTTTCTTGTAGTAAAGAAATAGTAATTATGCAATAAAAAGACTTACAAAATGGCTCCTAGGTAGTTAGATTAGCGTCTCGCCTAGTCTTGGAAATACGGTAAAATTCAGCTTTTTACTAGCCTCAAATATAGGTAATTAACGGCAACTTTCACCAAAACCATGAACGATCAACACAACTGACTCTATCACCACTAGGAACATTAATTAGTTTTTAATTTTAAGCATCTAAAGATGGATAAAAACCGCCAAAATTGGGCTTAACTATGTCACAGAGAAGTTATCGTTTTCATATCTACACCCCGACTGAATAAAAGTCGTTGGTACTAGACTAGAGGGACGCTTTCATTTCGCGCCTAATCAAGTGATCTTAAACTCGGAACCTCATTGGTCGTTAAGAAAATCAATAATCTCCTTAGAGACAACCGTTAAATTCTCGTTTTGAGAATATTCCTTGTAACTTATTAAGCTCACAGGGCCGGCCTAAGTAGAGGGAATGGATTAAAATGAGATTTTATCAATAGGGTTTTAAACACGCTACATACTTATAGCCTTGCGTTTAACTGAATTACTTAAAAATTTTCTATTAAAAACATCTGTTTCTAACTTTTTATGATTATGGTCCAAAACCGATTCTACTACTACATCTTCAGCACTTTGAGTTTGTACTAAAGCCTTACATGTTCTTTTGCTGTACTGCCACCTTTTAACTAACATTTTATGAAAGCTTAAACTATATTCGTCAATCACTAACATGGGTTTTCCTTTTTCACTAATACAAAACTTTACTTCCATTTTGACAGGTACATGTCTTTACTTTTACTTCTCTTAACACTTACAAATGTTTACTGAAGAAACGGTAGATGAAATAATAAATCCAACTAAGTAAAATGTTAAATTGATAGAATACCTACATAATTGAGAACACAGTCAACCATTAAAAGAAATAACAAATAAAGAGGATATAATCTTTATGTAGGGAACAAAAAATTCATAATATCAATTCCAAAAAAAAATTGTTTGTGGAGTTTTTAAATTCTCATTATTATGCTTGAAGTTTGGCAACACTGTGTTGTAGCATTCTTAAAAAACCTAAATGATAAAATTTCTTTTTAATCACTTTCCTACTTATTACCAACCTGTGTTCTTAACTTATGGCACAGCTGCACTAATTTTGTAACGTTTTTAACGGTCAAACATATCTGACTTCATAACTAACCAATGAGATGGCGTGTTCAGAATCAGACGATTAGGAGAGAGACGCTATTAAAGAGCTTAGCAACGAATTTTTCAAGGAGTTGGGGCGTAGCTTTCGAAGTAATAACTGCTCTGTGAGAGTAAATTCCAATTTTGGCGGTTTTTTTTACCTTGAGACGCTTAAAATAAAAGTCTTCTAGCGTTTCTAATGAAGTTAAAGTCAGTTTAGAGTGATAGTTAATAGTTCTGATAAAAAGTTATCGATAATTACCGATGTTTGAGGCTTATAAGTAGCTGAATTTTGCCGCATTACCGAAATTAGGTTTGAACCTAATTATACTACCTAGGAACCAAACTTTAAGTCTTTTTATTGAATTATTACTATTTCTTTGCTACAAGAAAAGATTGAGTACCATTTATTTCTTTGGATTTTGGATTTAATTGTCCACTACATAATAAATATCCACGTATGGAGAAGTAATGTATTTAGCGCTCGTAAACGACCGTAAATAACTCAGTTCATGAAAAAGCCGGGTTCTGTGAACTTAGTGTAAATTTTAAATAGCTACGTTCAATGGTAGTTATACCTACGTAACACCTGATAAAATCAACAGTGGTTGCAGTATACGGGGTGTGATTTAGGTTTTTGTAACGCATTTTATTGATAACATTTTGTATCTCTCAATATCTCTCATATGTATCATTCTTAAACTTAAACAGTTATCTGGTACTCCGTTTTTTTAACTCGAGTTAAAATTTTAAGCTAAAGGTGATTTAGTATTTCTTAATTTAACATTTTATCACACTTTAATCTTTTAAAAGTGAAACTTTTATTAGATCGTTTTCAGTGTATGGTGCATGTCGCATGTCGGTCGAACGCCGAGTAGGTATAAAGTATAAAGTAGGCGGCGCTTATAGTTTAATACAAAAATGTACGAGAGTGAGCACATGTGCTAATGAAAACAATCCTACTATTCGTATTAATACGAACTTCGACTGCGTAAGTATCTACGACATGTAACGTCGACGGTTATATTTTACCTATTCGTATTAATAGGAATTTCGACTGCGTAAGTATCTACGACATGTAACGTCGACGGTTATATTTTACCTATTCGTATTAATAGGAATTTCGACTGCGTAAGTATCTACGACATGTAACGTTTTAAAAATATTACAGTCGTAAATAATAATTTTTGAAACTGAAAATATGGAACTTGAGCAATAAATTATGTAACATATATTAAATAAAATCTTTTAAAATTAATCAAAACAATCATTTTTAAACAAATAAACTTTATATATATATATATATATATATATGAAAGAGAATTCTTTGCTGGCTAATTAAATAAAGTAATTTAAATTATTGGGTATGCAGCAAAATTAAAGAACGAGTGTACTCTTATAAATTCTTTAATCCAAGCTTTCGGCTGTGGTTACAGCCATCATCTGGGAAGCTACAATACATTATAATTAAAGAAACTTAATAGTACTAATATGAGAAAGTGTACTTACAACTTTTTGAGAATGTTGTTAAAAAGGTGATATATAAAAACATGGATTATTAAAAAATGTAAAACATACGTAAGTATAACAACACATACAAATTGAAATAGATTAAAATTATTAATTTAACATTTACGTCGTATTTCAGGTTTGACTTTAAAAGTTAAGATGTTAAATTAACTTTGACATTGACTCAAATGAAATACCTAAAATTTGATATAAAGTATGTTTACCGAAACTAGCAACAACCAAAAACACAAATATATATATATATACACATATATATACACACATACATATACATACATACATACATATACACATACATACACATACACATATATACACATATACATATATACATATATAGGTACGTACATACATACATACATACACACACACACATAGGTATATATACACACATATATATAATAAAATTTAGATTAAATAAAATATATTGTTAAATTTTATAAATGTTTCATTTAATTACTGTTGTATAAATGTGTGTAAATTAACTTTAATTTTCAAGAGAATAAACTTAAATTAAGAATTTAAACGCTTATCTATAGATAACAGATAGGCAAACATTTCATTTAAATGATGAATATCTGATCTATGATTCATTGGTGTTTGTTAATAAATTTTCTCAATCAATGAATCATAGATCAGATATTCATCATTTAAATGAAATGTTTGCCTATCTGTTATCTATAGATAAGCGTTTAAATTCTTAATTTAAGTTTATTCTCTTGAAAATTAAAGTTAATTTACACACATTTATACAACAGTAATTAAATGAAACATTTATAAAATTTAACAATATATTTTATTTAATCTAAATTTTATTATATATATGTGTGTATATATACCTATGTGTGTGTGTGTATGTATGTATGTATGTACGTACCTATATATGTATATATGTATATGTGTATATATGTGTATGTGTATGTATGTGTATATGTATGTATGTATGTATATGTATGTGTGTATATATATGTGTATATATATATATATTTGTGTTTTTGGTTGTTGCTAGTTTCGGTAAACATACTTTATATCAAATTTTAGGTATTTCATTTGAGTCAATGTCAAAGTTAATTTAACATCTTAACTTTTAAAGTCAAACCTGAAATACGACGTAAATGTTAAATTAATAATTTTAATCTATTTCAATTTGTATGTGTTGTTATACTTACGTATGTTTTACATTTTTTAATAATCCATGTTTTTATATATCACCTTTTTAACAACATTCTCAAAAAGTTGTAAGTACACTTTCTCATATTAGTACTATTAAGTTTCTTTAATTATAATGTATTGTAGCTTCCCAGATGATGGCTGTAACCACAGCCGAAAGCTTGGATTAAAGAATTTATAAGAGTACACTCGTTCTTTAATTTTGCTGCATACCCAATAATTTAAATTACTTTATATATATATATATATATATATATTCATTTCATTCTTTTGTCGATTTACTGAAGTTTTCACTTTTATCGTGTGTGAATCGCACACACACCTTTTGATTTTGATTTTGATTTTGATTTTGATTTCGATTTCGATTTCGATTTCGATTTCGATTTCGATTTCGATTTCGATTTCGCTTTTGATTTAGATTTTAATTTCAATTTCAATTTCAATTTTAATTTCAATTTCGATTTCGTTTTCGATTTTAATTTCGATTTCGATTTTGATTTTGATTTTGATTTTGATTTTGATTTTGATTTTGATTTTGATTTCGATTTTGATTTAGATTTAGATTTCGATTTCTGTTTCGATTTTGATTTCGATTTTGATTTTGATTTCGATTTCGATTTCGATTTCGATTTCGATTTCGATTTTGATTTCGATTTCGATTTCGATCTCGATTTCGATTTCGATTTCGATTTTGATTTCGATTTCGATTTCGATTTTGATTTTGATTTTGATTTCGATTTCGATTTCGATTTCGATTTCGATTTCGATTTCGATTTCGATTTCGATTTCGATTTCGATTTCGATTTCGATTTCGATTTCGATTTCGATTTCGATTTCGATTTCAATTTTGATTTCGATTTCGATTTTGATTTTGATTTGATAAAGCGAAGTTTATACCCTTAATGGAATATGATTCGAAAAATTTTTAGTTAAATGTCTATAGGGTAAAAAAAGTTTTACTTTTACCGTGGTTCCATAAAACCACACAATGCTTTTTTTGATTTTTTATTTCACGTTTTGCTTAATTGGGTACACAAAAAATAACAAAACAATATTCCTTAGCTAATATTGGATGTGTAGTATTAGTTATCTTTATGATTAAACACTAATGTGTTTAATAATGTGATATCATATTAAATTTATGCTGTTAGTATTTTATATGTTTGTTTACTAGCTGACCCGGCGGACTTCGTACCGCATAAAACTGATGTCTTTTTGGGTTTTTTCAAATTTTTACGATTTTATTTTTTTTTTTTCAATTATTTTTTTTTATTTTATCGTTTTTATAATGTTTTCTCGTAAGTTATCAGGTGTATACCATTTTTTTATTATATTTTGTAATTTATCGATTAAGTATATTAGTTAGCATATTATTTAATTTAGCAAGAATTTGTTGAAATATGTAAGATATAAACTGCGCCACCTTCCGGTGGCCTCATAAAGTTTAAGTAAAAATTGCTCGTTAAAATATATGTGATATTATATAACTGCTCCAGCCTACGGTGGCGCCATAGTACTTTATTAATTCGTATTTGCTAGTTTAGATATATAAGATACTAACTGCGCCACCTTACGGTGGCCTACTCAAGGCTGGAACTTCATTAATGAACCGCTTGATGGCGTTGAATTTTTTGACAAACAATTTTTTTAGTTTTCGTAAAAAATAAAAAATATTTTTTTTAATAAAAAGTATCCTATGTTACTTTTAATACCTTTAAGAATATGTGCGTTACAAACAAACTTACATTCACATTTTTTATAATATTAGTAGGGATAGGGAAGTAGGGATAGGGATAGGGATAGAGATGTGATAAAACTTACATGTATATATTTTTATTTTAATTAAACAATGAAGCACAAATAATTAATAATCACAATTTATAAAAAGAACTTTTTATAGTAGAATGTTTTTATTACTGATGTATAGGTCATATTACTATTCTATAAATATTTCAATATGAAAATGGCGTTCATTACCATCGATTACAATTAAATTAAAGAATAAATTAATTAATAAATTCAGTGAAATTTGAATAAAATATAAGTTAATTCTATTAAATGGTAACTAACACTTACCGTTTACTTGATAACACACTAATTACTAATCACTTTTTATTAAACTGTATAGTTTCAAAGAACATACCACAACTTTTTATGTTAAAACTTTTCAATAATTAAAAGTGAATTTAAGTGTCATCTCAACAATGCACAGCATCCTTAATATTGCAAAAATATTAAGTTATACAACGCTGTGATTGATCATAGAGAGGATTGTTTCCTTGTTAACAAAATCAAGGGTAGTTGTATCTAAAAACTTTCTAAAATAGTTTATTTTATTAACAGTTAAAATTAAAATAAACATGTAAAAACAAAAAAAAAACTTCCCTCTGGCGTAATCGATCCCATTACGATAACCCAACCGAAATGTCATAATCATCCGCTGATCCAAATTAGCTACTAAGACCTTACATGAAGACTCTCAAAATGATAATATCATATTTAATATAATAACAATTCAATAAACAAATAATTTGCAATAAAATAATATTGCGACTATAAATTAAAATGTAAGCTATCCTATCTTTCAAGTTGAATCAAACTGCACACGGTGTGCAAATTTGATTAAAATCGGTTTAGTAGTTTAGAAGTCCATTGCGGACAAACAACGTGACTCGTAATTTATATATATATATATATATATATATATATATATATATATATATTAAGATAAGATTATTCTATTTCTTGTACATCTGACTTATTACCACCTTGAGTAATAAATATTGTTTATTGTTTAACTATATGTTTTCTTTCCGACCTGGTGTATGTTATTCTGATCTGTTTTAATCAATGGAAAGAACGAGACGTATCTAAATAATAAATTTTGATTTATGAAAACATCTTTATCTCACTAATAGAATTGTAGCCATTGTGATAAGTAAAGAAAAAAGTAAGTATAACTTTATCTTTCCAGCTTTACAAATAAGAGTGTGTAATTTTAACTTTACTTACAACAGTTGATAAATTATTCTATCCAACATACATATTTTTTTTTCCATCTGGGTTTTTTATATTTTCCCATCCTTAGGATAAAAAAATAAGTGGCGCCCATATTCCTTTTCCCTTTTCCATCATTTCTTTCATTTTTTTTTGCCCTTTTCTCAATTTCTTTTATCTTTTATTTTTCCAGTAAATATACTCCTTTTTATTTTTCCAATACTATATCATCTCGCTCGAACGAATCCACGCTCGCTCTCCTCCTACCCCCTGAGTGCCGTTCGCAAATGTGAACCTCTCAAAATCGAGCATTCAACATTATTAGAAAAAAGAGGTTACAGTGTATCTAATATCATTATATACCACGATTTTACCCTATGAATAAAATTTAACTTGCGGCTGCAATTTCGTTGTACCCCGGATGCAATTTATGTATGAAACTTTCTACCTGCCTATTCTGGGATGCAATTTCAAAAGACCACTCTACACAAAGCAAAATCGCAGGCCGTCAAATCTGGCGAACGCGCGGGCTATTCAATTCTGCCTCTTCTCCCTATTCAATCACCAAAATGGTCAAATTACGAACTTACAATATATAATGAGGCGTTGCTACGTATTGCTGAAAATATCTAGTACCCTGTAACTATGAATAGTTCTTCCTTTACATCAAGGAGAACTTCCAGGTATTTTTCAGAATTCATCATATCATCAAAAAAGACCATGGCAAGACCATCTGTATAAATTCCAGCCCATACTGTTATGCTACGAACATTTAACTTTTTTGTTATGGTTACATTTGGGTTATCAGATGCTCAATACACACAATTGTGACGATTACTTCGTCTGTTCAATTTAAATTGAGCTTCGTCAGATTAAAGAATTGTGAAAATTTACGTCGTCTTCTGTGCACTCACTGCACCACTGGCAAAATTGTAGTCTGCAAACTGGATCGTCTTCAGATAACGCCTGCAACAAACGCGGACGATAAGAAGGCATCTTCATTGCAAATTCACGAGATGTGCGACATGCGGATTTGGTAGGTGCTTCGATGAACGTTTGGGAAACGAGTTGCATATTCTCTTCTCTGGTAACGGTAGTGAGGCGACCACTTCGATGCGCATCTATAACCAATCCGGTTTTTAAGACTAACTTATAAAGTTTAAACACAATTTGTCTCGTAGGAACAGGTCTGTTGGGATGCTGTGCTGCAAACTCTTTAAAAACCGTGTTGTATTGTAACGTAGGTAACCTAACAAAAGGCACACACGATATTAGCCATTTCCGATTCCTTTTATCGATTATACTTAACGACCTACGTTTAACGTAATGTATTGATTTTATTTATATAAATACGACTGATGACGTATGTGTAAAGATCCAACGGACAAACTATAAGTATAAATCAAAGTATCCATAAATTTAAACTAAAACATTTGTTTGTTCAACCAATTTCTTTATATAGACTTATAGAATTTACCTGAATGGTCCATTCTCCGTATATGTCTTTTTGAGGAAGACACCGTCAGAGGAATCACTTGAAATAGGATAAGCGACAATGTTACAATCAGCAACGGTACATTGAATCGAAGAGAGCGTTGCCGGTGTTTGCAAACAACGAGCATATTGGTTCAGCGCAGCTGACACATAGAACGAATTTCAGTTTCAGTTAGTGTCCAACATAGATCTGCATTTAATTCAGGAAGTGTGCATAGTGTCAGATTGCACAATACCCAATAGAAAACTACCATTACCGCCGATTGAATCTCCTTAAACAAAACTAAATTCATTAAAAATTGAAATTATTCGTATTATTATTTTGGTACTGAATGTTTGATTATTACCTATATATAACAATATAACTTTTATTTTACCTTAAAACTAGTTTTCTACTTAAATTAATGCAGTAATTATTAGTGTTCTAAAAATTACGAAAGAACTAAAAATTTTATATGGGAAACCTTTCAAATGTAAAATTTCTTATAATAATTATTTTGTATGTGTTTATATCAAGAAATTCTTTAGGTTTTTACTATCAGATTTACTGCTGCTTTTCGCTTAATCAATAAAAATGCAGATTTTTGATGTGAAACAGTAAAAGAACACTTTCTGGACTTGTTACGTAAACTATTATTTCTCTCTTAATTTTTTTAATTTATTTCTGTATGTATAAATTCCACATTTATAAAAATATTTTCACACTCAACTAAAATCAAAATTGACACAAAATACGATCAGTTAAACACAACATATAGGGACCAATTATTTTTAAGTTCTGTCGCAAAGTAAACAGGATTTTTAAGAAATATCCGATACTATGTAGTAGCACCATCTGTTATTGGAAGTAACGTTCAATGGGTATATTTTTCATTGATCTTCTGTCAAAATTTCATGACCATCGTACCAATATCGGTCTAAAAATGAATATAGAACAAAGGGACAATATTAAGTTGTTTTAAAATTGGTAAAACATTTACCAAAACGCATGATTGTTAAAACAAGTTTATGGTGATGATTGTTTATTTCGTAGCCGAGTCTACGAGTGTTGAACACGGTTCACAGAGGGTCGTGAGTCGCTGAAAGACGACAAGCACGTTGGTCAACCGAAATTTTATGATTACGCCAGAAACTGTTAAAAACGTTCGTCTGTTTATTACAAGTGAGCCAAAATCTTTAATGAGGTACATGCAAATAAAACTAATTACATCTAGAAATTCGATCTATCGTACTTTGACCGGTAATTTGAGCATGAGAAAGGTGTGTTTACGGTTTAATCCGCACAAGCTTACGGATGACCAAAAAATGCTACGAAATCATAAACTGCTATACATCACTAAAGAGGCTAAGAAAGATGAAGCTTTCTGTAGAACATGGTGAGTGCTGACGATACGTGGTGTTTTTAATACGATCATGAAAACAAGCGTCAAAGTTCCGTATGGAAACACCCAAGCGAGCAAAATCCGAAAAAAGCCGTTAGGAAAGGTCAAAAGTGAAGACAATGTTTCTATATTTAAAGGGAATTTAATGGGAATTAGTTCCGGCGGACAGAAGGGTTAATGCTGTGTAGTATCTTGGTGTTATGAGGCGTATTCATCGTCTTCGGCCAGAATAACCCGAAGAAGGAAGCTGGCACTAGTTGCACGATAATGCGTCATCACATCGTGTTCGATTTTTTGACAAAAAATGGCATTTTAATCATCAACCCTTATTATCCGGATATACCACCGTGCGACTTTTTTCTGTTTGGTACATTAGTCCATGAACGGCATGCCGACGTGCAGGCTATCCAGAAGGTGTCGACTTCCCTTTTAAAGAACATCCTGGTCAATGAGCTGAAATCCTTATTTAAAAAACTTGTGGACCATGCAAATCGCTGTATTAACACTGAAGGATACTATTTTAATTACAATAAATTCCATTTACCGAAAACAAATTTTTTTTCTTCGTCCTGTTTACTTTCCGACAGTCCTCGTATTTGGCATATTTTAAGCATATTACTTTAACAAAATAATTTTGATATTTCAGATATTCTCACGTCCTGCAACGGCTTATATTTTTTATACTAGTTAGGTTAAAATCGTGTAGTTTTAGAATCGGTTACTAAAACTTAATGCTAATTAAATGCGTATATGTATAGATTAGATTAGATACTAGAACAATGCAAAAAAAGTATTAATTTATAGAGATAAACGTATTGTAAATTGTAACTAATTTAGTACAGTGCGTATAAAAACAACTATTGTTCTGTTTTCACCAATATTTTAGTGCTGAGATTTGTTTTAAACAACATTTTCAATGATGGGAAATAATCAAGTTAAACATGAACATATCATTGTGCAAGCATCTGGATCAGGAGATAATACATCTACTCAAAAACCTTCAATTGAACCAACTAGTCAAAGGGAATTGTACGTATCTAGTACATGGAATACATTATTGATGACATCAATTTTAATACTTGTACTGGCCTGTATAATTCATGTATCGTACCAGATATTTAATGAAGTCCACAAGGATTCATGTAAACCGTCACTGGTAATTAATTTTAATTTGTATTTTGGAAACGAAACTGTTAGAACAGATAAAGTTGTGACTAATTTATGACATTAATAAGTAAAAGATAGTACAATGCAATGAACTCGGACACTAAATTATCAAGCAGTGAAAAGGAAATAAATTCTACTAGTTTTCAATAGTTTTATAATGAACTTTAGTTTTTTATAACTACGAACCTTTTATAATAATAATATATTTTTGCATTGCACTTGCTTTTGTTATTAGTACAAGTAAGGCACTATAAACATAGGTATTATCATCAGCCATGTTTTGTCCAATGTCACTAAATTTACATGTTAGACCATAAACAAATTAAAGAGACGTGCAATCATATTTTGTAGTGGTAAAAATGGTAACTAAACCAGCTGGTAGCGCGAAAAGCGGAAAATTAGTTATAACGGTATAGTGACAGGGTAAGTACTAGTTGCTTTAGTTTAATATAAATTTAAGGCACTTTAATCATAAAAAGGGTGTAAAAGAATTGTGAATAATTTTAAACATGGCGCGCTGATGTCGAAGCATGTTGCCAACTTTATATTAGGCATCAACACATCTGTCCTATTATCTCTGGTTTTGTGGTTGACATTGGACAAAACATGGCTGATGATAATACCTATATCTATAGTGCCTTAGTACAAGCCATCTTACCTTATCTTATCTTAAAATAGATTGTACTTCCATTGTCTTAAAAAACTTTCAACTGACCACTTACTTATCATGACTTGAAACCACTAAAATTAAAACTTTGTTATTGGTGGTTGTTGGAGTTATCAAGTTGTCAAGTTTTACTAATTGACAAAGGTCATTAGAGAATCACTACGAATAAAATAATTAAGTATATCATAATCCGTGGTACAACTCAAATGTCAAAAAAGGCTCTCTTTTACACTACGGAATTAAGTCAGGTGTCTAAACATGGTCCTACTTCCTTTCTGTTCTTTATACACAAATAGCTATTTTTTTCTTCATAACTATCTGTAGTGTTAAATAGCTTCCGCTAAGGTACTATAAACATAGATATAGTCCATTTCACCGATTTTGGCCGATGACAGAAATCATACTTGAAGTAAATTTAGAGTTACATCTCTCTCAGATACCGGCAAGTTAGAAATTTAAATGAGGACGTTTGTTTTTTAATACAACACTTACGTAACTGCATCTTCTAAAAGTACAAAAAAGTAAAAGTAAAAAGTATTCAATACGGAAGTCTTGACTTAATTCACATTCCTAGTAACCGTCATGTACGGCTCGTTGTTAAAGGCTTGAATTTAATAATTATTAATGTCATATTTTTGTAGATGTCAAACCACACTGATAGTTTCAGAAACTTACGACCTAATTTAGAAAAAAAACTCTCCGCCATTGGTAACTTGGATGACAGTTTAACCTTATTTCAGTGGTTTCTAATATCAAATCGGCCAAAAACGATGAAATGGACTATATTATCCTCAGCCATTTTTAGTCCAATGTCAACTACACAACCAGAGATAATAAAACAGATCTGTTGATGCCTAATATAAAGTTGGCAACAAGTTCCGGCATCAGCACGCCATGTTTAAAACTATTCACTATACTTTTACGCTCGTTTTGTGCTAAAATACCTTAAATTTATATTAAACTAAAACCCTGTCACTATGCCACGATAACTGGTTTCAGCTTTTCACGCTATCAGCTAATCATATTTTGCTGGTTAAGTTCCCATTTTCACCACTACAGAAAGCGATTGCGAGTCCTGGTATACGCACAAACGTGTTGGCACTGTTGGGCTATGTTTCGAAAAGTCTTTTAAATTTGTGACATTCAACAGAAAATGGCTAATGATAATACCCATATCTATAGTGCCTTACTTACGATAGGTTTATTGAAAATCAATATGTTTGTAAAATATCATTTCCTGTAACTTTTGACACATTTATGTCTGAGTAAACGTATTATAAGTACTTAGTTAATTATAATTAAGATTACATTTTTTATTTTATTTTTCATATAATTAAATCTAACAACATATGAACGATATGGTACTGTAAATAGAGTTTTTATTTATCTGCTTGTTTTATTACTAATTAGGCTAACTAATCTAGTCAAAATATACGAAAAAAACCTGCTGAACAGCCAAAATTCGCATAATACTGAAAATTTGTATAGATGTTTATTAAACCATTATAAATAAAATGTTAAAAAGTCCCAATCGATCCTACTTTTGCAAAAAAAAAATACACGAGGTCACACATTCTATTTTTTTCCATTTTTCTCTAAAACCGTAAGTACCTATTGTCGTTAAAGTAGGTTGAACAAAAGTTGTAGATCATACATGATTTCTCGAGAAATTTCTCGAAAACATAACCATTTTTCTCAACTTTCTTATAGTTTCTAAGATGGCCTTGTATTATAAAAAATGGAAGTACTTTAGTCCTGAATAAAATACCTATTTTTTGAAAAAGCACGTATACAAGTTTAAAAATATGATGTTTGGCGGTTGATTGGACCATGCAGCATTTTTTTTTTGAGTTTTGCTATATGAAGTAGGCACAATGTATTTACAAAAGTAAGCAAATGGTCATTGCGCAAGCGCTTAATTAACAATTAACAAACATAGATTTGTAAAAACCACATAACATGCTTTGAGATTTTGTTAATGTACCTATTTTAGAGAATATTTAAATAAAAATTTTGGCAATATTAAAGAGTTAAATATAACTAAAGATCTTTTAAAATAACTTATGTAAAAAAATATCTATTCAAAAAATAATATGTCAAAGAATTTAAAGAATTTTTCATTCAAAAAACTAATCATTTAAAGAACAGTGCTTTACTTCGAGAAATTTTCATTAGAAGAACTAGGTAGACCTCAGTTTTTTAGGTTTTAAAACGGCTTTTTTTTTATTTTAAAAACTGTTTTTTTACAATTTTCCAAACAACTTTTTCAGTCAAACAAAACCAATTTTTGCGAATTTTTAAAAATATCCTTTCTTTTTGACAACAAGCATAACTTTTAAAAACGTTCTGTTTGAGTAAGATTAAGCAAAAGAACCCAATCATATCGAATCCGAAAGTATACACCACACTACTGATTAAAACAGAAAATAGTATTTATATCTTATCATTTATCATTGTAAAATTCATAACAAAAACATCGATAAAGTTTTTTTTTGTTTTTTGAGCAACATCTTTTATTTAGTACATTTATTCTATTCTAACTTTATTCTATTATAATATATCTATAATATACCTATTTGACTTACCTAATCGATTTAAACAAAATTATTTGTCACTATTTACCCTTAAATATGAATCAGCTAGTGGTTATTTTCATTGAAAATACTTAATCAGACATTTCTAGAATATAGAACATAGGACGACCGGATTTGAGAGCACAGATCTGTTCCGACATCCTGGCGCCTATTTTCGATTTTGCGCTTGTAAAGATAGACTTGAGAATATTATATAAAAATATTAAGATTGCCTAGTACAAATCTTAAAAGTACTACAAATTTTTTTACAAGAAATCTATGAACCATTATTTCTAAACAAAATTATGATTTATTGAAATATTTTCTTTATACATTTTAATAGGGTCATTAAAAATATGTACAACCTCCAAGATCACTAATTTTTGAAATTGCTTCTACTTTATAGACTTCATATTAATACAAAAAATATATTTTTGTAAAAATTAATAAAAAGAATGATTTTCATAATTGCCGTTAAAAAGCTCCAAACTGTCACCCAATTATTGAACTCCTAAATTATACAGCCATACTTGCCTGAGGTAAAAAGCTTTACTGGTTGAAATTTTTGGCAAAGGAAGTGTTTTCTGCAAATCGAAAGTAATATATAGAGTTTTTTTATTATTTATTGCAGTTTCGCGATTAGTTTTCTGTTGGTCAAAAGCTTTTTTAAATTTGGCAACATGCTCGTCATTTACTTGTACATCACATACTTTACACGTATCCGTTTTGGGAGTCCCAAAACCAAAATTAAACTCATTTGCAAAAATTTTTCTGTATATGGCAAAAGAAACAGGAACAGTTGTTTCATCCGCACATTTTTCTTTATACAACTGGTACATCTTTCTTATAGATAACCAGGGAGAAAGATATAATCGATTTGGATTTTTATTTCTTGAGTAATGGGACATCTCAGAGGGAAAGGATTTGATGTGCTCCGCTACAGAATTTCGTCTTTCTTCAGGAGTCTTTTTAGGTCTGTTATAATGACGTCCTCTTTCATCCCGCTTAGGAGCCGATCTTCCGGCAGATATTTGATTCCTGATTAAATCTATCTTTTTGCGCCCAATGCTTAACATTGACATTACTGCTTCCTTACATACTTGTCGACGTTCACCGTCTACTGTAAAAAAGTACTTGAAAGACTTTTGACGTTGTCTTTGAACACCTGAAGGCTGCTTGACGTTAAACGGTTCTAAAATTCCAAATATGTAAGAATTTTTTTCATTTGGTTCTAATAAATAGTATTCTTCAAACAAACGTATCCTGAGTTCATTGGAAAATCTTGCATTGCATTTTAAACGAGATTTTTCCCTGCAAAGACGATTTTTTGTACAAGGATTTTTTTCTGGAACCTCTATCCCTTTGTATGTTTCGTATGCCTTGCCACTAATCTTTTTCTGTTTCATTTTGTTGCGCTTCCACGTTTCAGGAAAATACTTTCTTTTTCTAGACTTCTTCTTATCATCAAGAGGCGATTCATTTTCGTCATCTTGCCCTTAAATAAAAAAATTACATATCGATCTTTGTTACTTTTAGGTATCTAAAAAAATTTGCTTTACCTGTCTCTACAACTGCAATATCTTCAACTGTATAGGCCTGATCTTCAGATTCTAGGATTTTGTTTGGTTGGCTAGTATGGATCTGCCGAAGTCTGTTTTTTTTTAATGGAAAGTGGCTCATCATCTGAATCGCCTAAAAAGTTGCAGAAAAAGCTTTTATCGATTGAACAAAACTATCTGATGGTTAAAAAGAAAAATGAATATAAAACAGGACTTACTCGTTGGGGCACAACTATTTTCTTGTGTAATTCTTGAAGGGAATATAGTCTGGGTACTGCTTGTTCCTGGAACTTCTTGAGCCAAACAAGCTTGGCGTTTTATAGGAAAATCGCATTTCTGCTCAGACAGTATCCTTTCATTATAATCATCGATCTCATCATCTGAAATTAGGGAAAAAGTATTCGAAATGTTGAGAACTAAACAAAAAATTATATTCTCACCTGACTCTGACGGCAAGTATTCAGATCCTGAATCTTCAAATGGATCACTAAGTTCGTCAGACGATTTATGCAAATATCCAGATTTGGCAGCAAGATTAGCAAATATTTTCTTTGTTCTATCTCTCATCTACAAAAATTGTTATTGTTGCAGACCATGAATAACTATTCATGGACAAAAACGCAAATAACTCACCCACACAACACTTATTGTGTATGTAAATATTTTTAGGTTACGTTTTACAGAAATTACTGAATACCTTTCCTAGTTAAAAACTAAATGGGAAATCAAATGTTCTTATAGAACTTTAACTAGTTAGTACAATAAAAAATAGGTACCTACCTTTCAAGTGCTGATAAAGCCAAAAAAACACCGAATAATCACATAAACTCCACACGTGTCAAACGTAAACAAAATATGAATGCTAATGCAAAAAAGTGTTAACTCAAAAGTTAACAACTTTTTGCCTACGAAATATGAGTTAACACGTTTTTCAAGTCATAAAGATATTCATTTGCACAGATAACACCTTTCTGATTGTTTGCCTATGCTAAGTGAGTGCCATCTATGACTCGAAAAATTTACTAGTGACGAAGAATCAAGTTAACACCCTTTTGCAAAGAAAATTTGCAAATTAAAAAAAATGAGTTAACACCTTTTTGTATTATGGTCTTCAATAAAGATCTACGTTACCGCCCAGTAAACATGGCTTCGGTTCTATTAAAATCCACTGTATTTTACTAAATAATTAGAAAGTTGTTGATTACAAGCTGTAAAAATGACGTCGTTTTACAAAAACTGTGCAGTTCCAATGTGCAAGAACACCTTAATAAGAACAACAGAGAAACTTTTCATAAACGTTCCAAAGAATACACTAATAAGGAGAAAGTGGTTAACACTTGCTAAAAGTTACCCAACATCATGGTCACCGAAAAGTACCAGTCATTTTTGTGAAGATCATTTTAATGTAAGTACTAGCAAACTAAAAATGCCAATACGAGTATTAAAAATTGTTTTTTCTACGACCACATTGATAAATAACGCTTATCACACTCTCTACCCCCATGAAAAGTGCTACTTTATCGCATATGTGCGAAAAGATACTTTTTCGCACATGTGGAAATAAAAAAACAATTTCAGAAAGGCAACCATTGAGAAATGGAGGCTAGAGATAGCCCAGGAGTGGTGGGAAAAATCACCGGGCAAGCGACAAACCCAAGTGTTCATAAAAGCACACTTGGCAAAATTTACTGCAGATATATCACAAAGGCGAAACGATATCAGAATAATTGTCAGTCTCTTGACAGGACATTGTCGGCTCAGAAAACACCTGTGTCAGCTGAACTTGACAGATGAAGACATCTATCAGTCTATACTGCTAAGAAGAGGAGAAAACCACATTTCATGTCCTATGCCAATATAAAGGAAAAACCGGCTGTTCCAAGTTACGTAAAGAGATCACTGTAAGGCTATTAATTCTTATCAAGAGGGTAGGGTTAGACAAGGTGCTCTAAACCTATCCAAGAGATGATATATCTCTGCAAAGGTCGCAGTGATACAGGCCAACAGCCAACCCAATGAACATTTATTAATCTATCTGGTTACATTAAGTACTTTATTTAAAAATATTAACCAATGCTACTTTAAATAGGTAAACGCGATTTTTTGTGTTCGACCGTAGTCCACAGAGGAGTACATTTTGATGATCACCATAGGATTGTACATCTTCTACATGTTAAAAACAACCCCAAAAAATTGAAAACAAAACGTGGAACTAAAAATAATGATAAATGCAGAGATCCAACATACCTAACCTTTCAAAAATTTAAATAACGAAAAAGTAGGTATTTAAAATAGTCAGTATCTCAAAATTTATCAGTGTTATAAAGTGTCTGTCTGTGATTGTAAAATGAGTTTTTTTAGGTTGAAGCTATTTATAAAAAATTAAAACAAGAACTTATTTAAAATTTTAGTAAGTCTCTTTTTTTATATTTGGCATATTTGCTCTCTGGAACGGCCTCACTGATTTAACAGGACGGTCCGGAGCCTGATAAAAGCCTACATCCGTAGACAACATAAACATTACTTGGCACAAATATATGGCTAAGCACATAGCAGAATGTGTACTAAACAGACGTGTGCCAGTAGAGCTGAAACACTGGAGAACAAGCAGGCATCAGCTAAAAGCAATTACATCTGCATACAATGGTTTCATCAAGAACCTGGAATAAGCGGCAGGAAACCTGAACCAGTTTAATATATTTTTAAAGACTTCAGAGTTATTTACAACATAAATATACAGCACCCATCCTGTGTAGCTGTGCAAATTGGTACAGGGTACTGAGAATGGGTGCTATAAACTATTAAAAGATGTACAATACACCTCATATTATAAAAAATAAAGTATTGACTAGATAGAACTAATCAATACCCTTATTTACAAAAAAAAAATTAACAAACAAGAATGATAATCTTATTAGAAAATAATTTCAATTTACTTATTGCGTAACTAAACTGATGTGTAGCACCCACGCAAATAATATCACAGCACAGTCAGTGCTAAGTAAATAATTATTTTCCGGCGATTTCATATTAATTGAAGTCACACAATTTAGAAATTTTCATTTACTTCTTTACTTCCACAAATGTTAGGTTTACAAGAAAAACATCAACCTTGATAGAGTTTAAAGTTCGACTAGTCACGTTGACAATTATCTTGTCAAGTCAGGCAAACTATACTTGAAATCGACTGGGAAATAAATAAATTATGATTTTGCTCAAAATGGGTGGAAAGCTGCCTACATTGATTACATTAATCCTTGTTTTTTTAAACAAATATATAAATACCCACACAAATAATCAATATAAATAGAACACAAAATAAAGATAAAGAAGACTTTATGTGAAAGCAGTGTAAAAAATATAGGTATGTAGAAAATATATATAGTATAGTCCATTTCACCGTTTTTGGCCGATTTGATATTAGAAACCACTGAAATAAGATTAAACTGTCATCCAAGTTACCAATGGCGGAGAGTTTTTTTTTGTCTAAATAAGGTCGTCAGTTTCTGAAACTATCAGTGTGGTTTGACATCTACAAAAATATGACATTAATAATTATTAAATTCAACCCTTCAACAACGAGCCGTACATGAAGGTTACTAGGAATGTGAATTAAGTCAAGACTTCCGTATGGAATACTTTTTATCTACCGGTGAAACAAGATGCAGTTACGTAAGTGTTGTATTAAAAAACAAACGTCCTCATTTAAATTTCTAACTTGCCTGTATCTGAAAGAGATGTAACTCTAAATTTACTTCGAGTATGATTTCTGTCATCGGCCAAAAACGGTGAAATGGACTATATCTAATTATTGGATTAAAAGCAAACAAACGATTAGCTTACTGTAAGGTTTAGGTACAACTACTTATTTTATAACTTTATTAAACAACTACAGTAACATTTAACCTAAGCTATCGTGATACCACTTGTAACATTTGGAAAAAATATAACAAAAACAACAATGAGAACATGGACGTCATTGACGTCATTGACAAATCATAGATAAACTATATAACAATTACCTAT
This sequence comes from Altica lythri, assembly GCA_964028335.1. Taxonomy (NCBI): domain Eukaryota; kingdom Metazoa; phylum Arthropoda; class Insecta; order Coleoptera; family Chrysomelidae; genus Altica; species Altica lythri. Next base: position 32,467,109 of record OZ034807.1, on the reverse strand, counting down.
ATAACATATTGTTATATTTTTTGATCGTGGATTCGGGATAAGTGATAAACAGCAGAGAAACTTAACAATTTATTATAAACACAAATAAATAACAATTTCTTAAAATAATCTACACAACTTTAATACAGTCACAATCACTGAATAACAATTCGCACTTATTTTACAATCGCAGTCTATCGCATTACCATTACAAATACTATTATTCTTCTCGTCCAAAACGGTCCCTTATATATGAAATTAATTCCTTCTAGAAGCATCTTCACAATTACATTCAGAACATAAACACTCTCGAATCTTCCGAACGTTCCAAAAGCCACTCGAATATTCGAAGATTGTAAGAACGACGACTTACTCACACCACTTTCTGGGCGACAGGTCTGAAACGGTTCGTAACAATATTTTGGCAAAACTGGTGTGACGTCTTCGTAGAAGCTCCATAGATGTCGTCATATGTTACACTTGCTATGTGTTAAGGTACGCTTTTTAACGATAACACTGCAATTCCCTCCGCGCAAAGCTAAAAGCATATTAAAAACAACAAGTACAAATTTAGACGATTCGTAGGTTTTATATGCCTCCAGAATCTGACATTGGTCGCAATGATATTGTTTAGAGACAGTCTCTTTCTGTGGACTACTCTCGCTATTACTATATGTTATATACTCTTTTTTTACGCTGGTGTTCATTTCACTAGCCTTTAAAAGCTACCTTGACGTTTCTGGCTCCTCACCTGACGGTTACGCACTCCCGCTAATTTTTTTTTCTACAAGCATGCGTAAAACAACACTTTCCCGCACGCATTTTAATTCAGAAAATATCTCTTTCCCGCACGCATTTTTTTTATTAATTAGAGATGTTTTTCGATAACCTTTTTGACAAATTATTGTATTATTATCTTTATCCTGTTGGACTACATACAAATAGTAAAAAAAAATAAGATTATTTTACATGAAAATAGGGATTTTTAAAATGTTTGTTTTTAAAAAAATCATAATTTATTAAATCGCACCTATAAACCTCACTCAAAGCAACAACAAACTCACCTGTTTAAGTAGGGTTGCTATAGCTACAGTCGTGTATTTATTGACAATTGACACTATGAAAGATTTAATTGTCACAATCGCATCTTTTTAAGTATCTGAATGATTTTCGAGGTGATTTTGATTGTAGAAAAAATATTGATCCTAACTCTTGCAGAAATTAACTTTCCCGCACTTAACTGCTTGCCCGAACTCCGCTTCGCGTCGTTCGGGCATCGGCAGTTCGCGTGCGGGAAAGTATAACTTTCCGCACTTGTTAGGATAATAACTATTTCATTATTATATTTTTTTACACATTATTACTATCTACACCTCCTTTAACATATTACTGTATGAGAAGAGATCCCGATGTGCCATGATAATGGCCAATCTTTATCATATGGTTAACATGTCTCTTCCAGTGTAAAGACTTATTATCTAAAGGTAAGCATAAATAAAGTTGCATACCAAGTTTGACAATAACAATGTTATTGTTGAATTTGGGCTTAGTTAACTTAAAATCCTTTTTATACAATACTTCCCCTCCCTCGTACTTTACCCAACGCTCACCCTTGTGGTGCTTGATTTGTCTCTCATTTATTTTCTTACTAACGGGCGTTGTTAAGAAATTGAAACGATTTTTAACTTTTTTTGAGAACATTAATCTGTACGAACACAATTTTTTTTATTAAGTTATTGGTGACTTTGTTAGAGTTAGTGTCGAGCAATAGTTTGTTTAATCCGTTCTTTAACGACTTCACCGCAATCTCCGCCACACCATTGGTAACAGCTGATTTGACTGATACCATTCATCACGCAAAACATATTTAACTCGTCCGAAATAAATGTCAGATATGATGGTATCTGGTAGACTAAATCTAGCTAAGCAATTTTGTAGCTTTTAAAGCGTTAAGGTCCATTCTACTCACCACATACACCTCTGGCTATTTAGAGAATGCGTCCGTTATTATTAGGTATGCTTCCCATAAAACGGACCCAAAAAATAGATATAAATTCTGTTAAACACTTGTTGTCCTTCCTCAAAGGAAAGCTTTTTGACAAGAATAACAGTTCCAACCCTTTAGTATTTGCATCGATTCATAGCCAAAACATATATTGTGGTAGCAGTGCTTTTATTTGTACTACCTCGTTGTGTGCTCCATAATGTTCCATCAGTCATTGTTCTTGAAAATTAAAAGAAATGACTACAAGGTACGTCCACAACACTCGGTTCTTAAGCTTTATTAGCGTAAGGTTTTATATCCTCCGTTACCGTCTCCGTTCAGGCATTTCTTACTAGGTAAGGTACTAAAGTACTCAAAGTCTGGTTTGCACGTATTTCCTTTCTTATTTTATGTTCATTAGAATATGGTTCTCTACCTTCTAAATATCTTAAAGGAGTCGACGATATTTTGCAATATGCTCTCACTTTAGTAATATTCGTCAATCGCGAACAATATTGTACTGCCCTCATTTTTTAGGAACATTCTGTAATCCTTCATTATTTATAACAAGTCTCAAATACTTTTTCTTTTCCGAAAAATCTACACTTACTTAAACTCAATTTAAATTCTGCTTTTTCCAATTTCTTTAAAACAGACTTTTAGTTCCTTAAGTGTTTCTCCTGATTTTTTCCCGTAATTACTATATAACCCCAAAAATTTATTAGACTTGCTATTTGTTAAGATACCTACCTACACATTTTCAGCTCGCTAATCTCGAAAATGCGTCGTAGGATCAGGTACCTTTCATGAGGACTTTTGATACTTTGGAATACATTTATTCCTGCAAAATTTATCAAAAACAGCAAAAAGTTTTATTTTTTTCCAATTTTCAGAGTCCTAAAACAAACAAAGAGAACAAGAATTGTTAAATTTTTTAGAAAATCACATATGATACATTTAATGTATATAGTGACACATATAATTTTAAATCTAATGTTTTGAATCTTATTTTAAATATTTGAAACTTTTATACTAAAAAATACTTTCTAACAGCTCAGCAAGTAATCAATCAACATTCTGTTTTAAAATTCAACGTGATTTTGGATTTCAATTTAAATTTTTATTTTTTCTTTACATTAGGGACTGTCAATCAAAATGTATTCAGAAATTTCAAACAAATTAGAGAATTATAGCATTTAAATGGCTTTTACTTAGACGTACACTGTAAAAAAGTTATTTAAAGTTCGTTTGCTTAGGAAAATACTTTGTGATACTAGAAAAAATTTACATCAACATTTTAATTTTTTCTTTTAATAAATTTTAGTTTATATAATTTGATTCATATTATGTGTTTCCACCAATAAAAATTAAAAATCAGTTTTCTTCTTTCGATCATCAACGGGGGTTAGCGAGCGCATTTTAAAAAGCATTGCCGTCTTTGGCAGCGTAGACTATCTAATTCTATGTTTGTATTTTGCTGCAATGTCGTTTTATTTCCTCCAATTCTATTTTTCCATTTCCTTTACTCTGTATGATGCCGTGTAGTATTCTGTGTTTTTCATTTCGTTGTATAATGTAAAAGGTATGTTGTCCCACATAATGAAGATTGTTCTCAACAATTTTTTGTCTCGATACATCCTTCTCACCACTTTCCCGTTTTGCCTATTAAATTATTGTGGTGTTATTTTGGTGTGGATCGTAACTTTAAAAAAGTTAAAGAATATTTACCTATTTTAGAATGGAACTTGAAGAGTTTGGAATAAAAATACTTAAATGATGTATTAAAAAATGTCATTCTCTATAATCATAGATTTTTATTTAAACACTATATAGTTATATATTTTATAGTTTTATGGTTAAAACTTAAGATATTTCCTTCCAATAATATATTTTATTCAATATTACCTTTTACAACCTTATTAAAATAAATACAGAATCTGCAATTTCTAGCGTAGTAAAATTTTTATTGCTAACAGCGCTGTTATGATTTGCGAAACCCTGACAAAAGCGATTCTTACAGTTTATATTCTTATATTTACAATGTATAATTTGCACAATGCAATAAAATAACAGTTATACTAAGAAATTGTTTGTTACACAAACATGTTATTAATTTACAGTAATCTGTAAAGAATACCAGTATATACCTCTAAAGAAATATTGTATTTCTTTATCTTATAAGGAACTGAACTCATGTCTTTATTGTGTTACCACAATCATTGCTATGACTGACATGTGTTGACATATTGTACTGCCTTTTTACATTCTTTAATTGTTTCCTCTTTGTCTGTCCAGGTGGAATCTTGTAATCGATTTTAAACTTACTTTCCAAGTAAGAACAGTTTTGAATCTTTCGGGGTTGTTCAGAACTCGATAAAAGTGCATAATTTAAGTGTTTTTACACAGGTGTATTGAGGTTTAATTGCAATTTCTACCGAATTTTAATTTTATTTGGTAAATAAGTTCAGAATTTTCTCAACAGATGGCGGTGCAATAAACTATGCAAAAGTTTTGTAACCGTTTTTGTGGTTTAAAAAATTCGTATCCATGTAGAAGATGGAACAAGTGCTTACATCGTAAATATTTACTTAAATCTTACTACAAAAATATCTAAATTTGTCGTTTCAAAAAATTTGTAGTTACGAAAGTAAAGTACAATAATTAAAGTATCCACCAGATCGACGCGAAACTTCCACTGCCGCTAGGGCAAAAATGTTCTCGGCTAAGATCCATTTTTCGACCAAATTTGTAATTTCAAAAATTCACTGTACCTACACGACTTGTACCTATCGCATAAACACTCCGGATTTATGTCAACAAAAGATTGAGGTTAGTTTTGTGTCTGAAGGTTCTATATGCAAAACTACAAAGACTATTCTCGTACTAAAATAAAATAGAAAATATGTGTTATTCGGTTTTAAAAACGCGTTGTCACTTATCAATTTTTAGGCAAGATTATATTCCAGGTAAAGTGTAAAGTTAATTCTTTAACTTTAACAAATATTTAAATAAATCAAAAATTGTGCATGTATATAACTTTTAATAAATATTTTCTGATAAAATCCGCTTCGACCACAAAACAAATATACAAAACTATGGATATCCATTTCAGCCTAATAAATTATTAGTTAACATTTCATTTTATTAAATATCCATTATTAAATTATCTGAAATGTAGTGCGGAAAATTTAAATTATACAAATTTTTGATATTAAAATTTAAAAAGAAAAACTTTAAAAAATTATTTGATATTGATAATAATGCCTTTATAGTTGGCCATGGTGATTATTAAAATAATAAAAAAATTACAATATAAGGAAGATCTAATCACTTGAATCTCTTTTTAAGTTTTCTCGAGCATCCATTTTCTAAATAAACTTGCGAGAAATAGCTGCTTGACAAAGAACTTTAAACTGCTCATTTTCTGATGCAACGAATCCAAATAAATCATAATAGTTACCTCAAACTAATAAAATACCCCTTACAGTAATAAAATAACGAAACACTCCGGTCTACAAAGCTTTCAACGATTTATTTTCATAAAACTCAAAGAAAATCTTTATGTAGTTTATCGGGAAATTATTTGATCTTGGCCAAGCTTATCATTTCATTTTTAAAACTCTGTACCACCTTTGTTCAATTAAGTCTTACAACAAAATCCTTACGGGATAAAGCAAAAGATTATTAGGAAATAAAATGTTCATGAGGAGATAAGATAATAAGGTTTTTAATGGGGAAGTTTTGTTCGTTACGAAGGGTTTTTTTCGGAGCTTAATAAGAAAGATAATTATATATATATATATATATATATATATATATATATATATATATATATATATATATATATATATATACGTAAATAGTGGGTATCTAGCAAAAATTAGGCGAAGTGTACTCTTTAAGATTTAATACTTTAATATTTCGTTAAAAATATTTTAACATATTCAGGAAGTTACTACAAATGTTACAATTTGATTAAAATAATGACTAGTTATGTTCTGATAATGTTTTACTTACTCTTGTGAGGATGAAGCCAACGATGGAATTAAAAGGACGTAGGTGTGATGAAAATAAAATATTGAAAACAATCACTATAGTTTCTCAACGCTTAAACTTAACATTATCCAATATTGCAATGAAAACATATTTAGGGAATTTACTAGTAGACATGTTACATATTATAACAAAATTTTCCATCGCACTAAACAGAAAGAACATAGTAAAATTTAAAGATTAATAACAACAGATAAAATTAATAAGTTAAAAACCAAACCAAATTGGATTAAGAACCTCACTAATTTAAATGTTCCTGATGATATTTTACAATTCCTCGCTTTAGGCCCAAAATTTAGTGTAGAGCCTTGTATAAAAAAAGACATTTCCATCCATCTCTTCTTTCAGATGTCAATTACATCACTTCTGCAATTACAGACCCCTTACTATCTAAAGTAGCCATTTCTAGATGTACTAACATTATTACCAATTTTACTTTGTCCTCTCTCTCGAATAAAAGATCTCTTTTTCAAAACCTTCTAATAAAATTTAAACGTTTTCTTAAAGATCATCCAGATATCAATGATATAACTCTGACAAAGGTAATGTTACAGTACTTATGTACAAAGAACACTACACAGACTTATTTTTAAACATCATCTCAGATACCCATTCCTACACAAAGATTTCTTATGATCCCTCAGCCTCTATTACTAGGAAAGCGAATACATTAGTGACATCCCTACTTAAATCCAAACAAATAGACGATGTAACAAAGAAAAAACTAACTACCTATACTTACATAACACCCAAATTTTATGCATTACCGAAAATCCATAAACCTACCCTCTCTTTTAGACCCATCGTCTCTTCAATAACAGCTCCCACTGAAAAACTAGCTTCTTTTCTCACTGACATTCTAACTAAATCTTATGACTTTAACAATGAATATTATGTTGGTAACTCTTTTGAAGTTTTTAATAAATTGAATAGATTTCAACTACCTGATGTTGACGAGAGACCAAGGAAACTTAATACTCGTTGATTGGTACAGAAAACCTATCGCATCAGGTGGATTTATGAATTTTAATTCATACTACAAACTCTCTATGAAGATAAACCTTATTAAACAAATGAAAGCTCGAGTTTTCAAAGTATCTGATGAAATCTTCCATCAACAAAATCTAAGAATCCTGTACAACCTTTTCACAGACAATTCTTACCCACCTTCATTAATAAAGAAAATCTTATTCAACACTTCTCCTCATAACAATCAAAATTTATCTCATATAGATAATGTTAATAACTTACAACCATATCCAATTATACCTGTTGCAGATGTTAATAAGGATAACCAACTTATACTTTTTGCTTCATTACCATTTATTAAGGGTCTTACACATAGAACCTTAAATTCATATTTAAATATAAAAATAGCTAATAAAACAGTCCTAACAACATACTCTATTTTCTCCAAACTTAAAGATAGGTCTCCAAAAGAACTAACTTTCAATGTAGTATATTCCATTCCTTGTTGTCAATGTGATCAGAAATATATTGGTCAAACTTCAAGATTTATTAAAGAAAGAATTAGCCTTCATAAAAGTGATATAAGGAACGATCCTGAACGTTGCTCTTTAGCTGAACATGCTAACAAAACCAACCATAACTTTGACTATTCTTCTATTAAGATTCTTTTCACTTGTAATAACTACAAAAAAAGACTTTTCTTCGAGATGACACATATTTTACAAGAACCTAACAGCATGAACAAACGTACTGGTATACAACATCTCAGTGAAATTTATAGTTTCTTATTATACTTAGATAATAACCACCTACCATCTAATATCAGTTCTTCCTCTATAAATGAATAATCTCATCCTTTAAAAAAGTTTACATCTATGTTCATCTCCAATCATTCATAATAATTTAATCCTTAGTAATTATTAACAAAATAAATGTATTTAAAACCCAAAAATACTATTTATTTCGTCAAAAACTAACATTCGCTATTCCTGTCTATCTCCATACTAAATAAACCTCGACCTATTAAGTTCACCTTAACAAATCAATAATATTAAGTCACTCTCCTGGCTTTGTTCTTATATTTTTTCAAAAAATCGAAGTAGTTACGTCTCTATTTTATGTTAATCCAACATAACGACCCAAAATCTGTTTTTCAACAGTTGTAGAGTGTTTCTAATAGTATTTTCTCCTGAAAAGTTTTACTAATAGTTTAAACTATAGTGATTGTTTTCAATATTTTATTTTCATCACACCTACGTCCTTCTAATTCCATCGTTGGCTTCATCCTCACAAGAGTAAGTAAAACATTTTTAGAACATAACTAGTTATTATTTTAATCGAATTGTAACATTTGTAGTAACTTCCTGAAGATGTTAAAATATTTTTAACGAAATATTGAAGTATTAAATCTTAAAGAGTACACTTCGCCTAATTTTTGCTAGATACCCACTATTTACCTCACTGTGTCTTAAATAATCAGCAAACAACTAAGAAGTACTTTATATATATATGAAAACTGGATTTATTATTGACAGCACGGCACTAGATACTTTTGTATCATCTCTTACATATTGTTATATAAGACTGTCACAAACGCTCTGTTCGTTTTTTGTTATTACCTTGCCGAAGGTACTTTTAAGACGCAAAGCGACTTCTTAGTTCCATTTTTGGAGTAAAGATGCGGCCACTTGCGAATGGTTTCTACTTTCGCAAGTGTACATCTATAAGGATTTGGTCGATTCATACGGGGGATGTCTCTTCATTAGTGACTGAAGAGATATAACCTATACTGCACTGATGAGCTCATAAAAAGAGCGAAACACGTGTCTGTAGTTGGTTTTGCCCCTGTATGGGCTGATTAAAATCCTTATACTCCTAATTCGCAGCGTCTACCGGTGTCTTGAGTTAGAAAATCTAACCAAACACCAATCCAGTTGAAAACTGGATTTATTATTGACAGCACGGCACTAGATACTTTTGTATCATCTCTTACATATTGTTATATAAGACTGTCACAAACGCTCTGTTCGTTTTTTTTTATTACCTTGCCGAAGGTACTTTTAAGACGCAAAGCGACTTCTTAGTTACATTTTTGGAGTAAAGATGGGGCCACTTTCGAATGGTTCCTACTTTCGCAAGTGTACATCTATAAGGATTTGGTCGATTCATACGGGGGATGTCTCTTCATTAGTGACTGCAGAGATATAACCTATACTGCACTGATGAGCTCATAAGAAGAGCGAAACACGTGTCTGTAATTGGTTTTGCCCCTGTATGGGCTGATTAAAATCCTTATACTCCTATTTCGCAGCGTCTACCGGTGTCTTGAGTTAGAAAATCTAACCAAACACCAATCCAGTTGAAAACTGGATTTATTATTGACAGCACGGCACTAGATACTTTTGTATCATCTCTTACATATTGTATATATATATATATATATATATATATATATTACATTAACTTAAACTGTAATTAATTATAAATATAAATATAAATTTGTAAAACTAAACATCAAAAGCCAATTTACCGTCTAAGTACACAAATGATTTAAAAAAATACTTACCTATGGTGGGTTTTTTTAAGTCTTTGCTGACTAGTTAAGAAATAAAACTTTGTGGATTGTTGAGATTGTTACAATAATGGTCTTAAAAATTGATTATAAGTTAACGAAAACTTTGGAATTATAAGATATTATTAAACTATACCTGGATTTGCATTCACCTGGCATTGGCGTCATTTTGACGTACCTATATGCAAGTAGAACCAATACAGAGTTAGAATGGAGCGTAGTTTTCAGGTTTAACTTAGAAAGACTTACTATCTTTGTCTTATTACCGCGCAATAGAACCTTTGCCAACTCCTCTCCATCGAAGCGCTCGCTTACAGTGGGCAAAAAAACATCGACACTGGCGGTTAGCAGATAAGTCATGGTTTAGCCTAGTGAGTGATGATTACCAAGTTATAGATTGGAGGGAAGCAGGACGCAGGAACAGATTCGAGATTGCCGTTGGAGTTGCTCATTACCAAGATGGAAGACACATGTTTTGGGGATAAATAATATTTAATAAGAACTTTAAATTTATATCCGGGGTCCATAACAGGTGCCTATTACCTTCAAAACATCATTAATCTTGTAACTGTAATCTTACGTTATGAATTAGGGGGTTAGTTCATCTTTAAGGACGACAATGCTAGGCCGCATAAGACTAGAGGTGTTTAAGCATCTCTGAAAAACCAAAATATTACCTGATTAGAATGGCTTGCGATACCTATCGCTTGATATAAATCCCATTGAGAATGTGTGAAATTATGTGTCCAGAGCCATATTCAATCGGAATAATTCACCATAAAACGCGCAAAAATGAATTGTTGATGCTTCCAAAGAATGGAGAAATATTCCTTAAAAAATAATTAATAATTTGATTATTGGTAGGTATGCCCAGACGTGTTTATTCATTAATAATAAAAAAAGGCTCAAATACTAAATATTAATTGGATGTTGTTATGATTAGGTTAAGTTTTTGATAAAAATCTAATTTTTAATTTTTCAAATTTTTGTATGCTAATCATCAATCCTGTAATTGTACCCTCTACGTTTATCCTTATGGACGAGAATGGCCTGCGAAGTCACTCGATATGAATCCCATTAAGCATGTGTGAGATTATGTATCCAGAGTCATATTTCGAGGCATTGAGGAATATTCTTTAAGAAATAATCAAAAATTTGATTACCGGTATGCCTAGACGTGTTCATTACTAAGGAATATCTGAATTTAAATTTTAATCTGTGCATAAATAAAACCTTTAAAACATTTAACATAATAATAATAATAAGGGGGTGTAAGACTTTTAAATGTGGGTGTAAAACGATATACACATAATAATTTTAAACATATTTTTACATTTTATTAATATTAAAAAATATTTACTTTGCATTTATATACATTAAAGTTATGAACAGTCTTTTTGATTTGTTTCGATTAAAGGATCTAAGCTGAGATTATTTTTGATAAGAACATCCTTGGCTATTTTTAGTACTTCTTCGGATGGTTCTAGTTCTCTTGAAAGAATCCATACAATTTCTATAAAATTAAAAATTGTAAAATTTAATTAAAAAGTATGTACTTAAAGCATTTTTATGTATCTGTTAAAAATGTTTAATATTATGTACTTACTTGCGTCAATTCCTTCAACAACAGTGCAGGACCATACTACTGAATAACTGGTGTAATCAGTACCAAGCACCCAATAGGGGTTTGTTACAGGATCTAAAATAAAATGTACAGACAGTATATTAATTGTTTCTACTGGAATGTATTAAAATTAACATATTACAAGTTTAAAAAAAATATTTCAAACAACGCGAAATCGTTACTTCCGCGGATATTTGTTATTATAATCCAGGGGCTTAGGGCATTTCCGTATTTATGAAAAACTTAATGATTAAAAAATAAATAATCCTATGTGCCCTTTAATAAAAATATGGTTATAAGAATAGATTTTTTCTTCTTTTAAGTTATGAAATTGGTTAGAAAGTTACCACTTTTTAAGATTTATTACATTCATATTGGTATTCAGAGACAAAAGGTACATAGGATTATGTAAGTATTTTTAGCTATTTCAATGTAGAATCTATCCCTTAGCCCTCGACTAGAAAGGATTTCAAACATAGTTGTTTAAAAATAGTTAATTCGTACATTTTTTTACAGATAATATCAGGTCGATTCTAGACCTTGTTGGTGGTGCAGTGTTCTGAAATGCTTTTTACCTTTTCGGTTTGATTAAGTAAGTTAATTGATCAAATAAACAACAATAGTAAAATAATTTTTTTGGTACTAACATAAGGAGCATAAAGAGTATCTACTTTTTAAAAACAACAGAGTATTTTAAACAATTACGCCCTACAAGCCTTTTTCATCTAATAATAGAAAATCTAATAATTCTTACTATTTCTAATGTTAAAAGTTACTGCCATTTTTGCTTCTCCTGTGGTAGATGTAACTTCAGCTGAGCCTCGAAGGATTTGCGTTCTACCTCTAGCTCTAAAATATCACAAGTTTATGTAAAAAAAAAATTCTTAATATTAATTCAACAAATAATCGGTTCGTTAGTAAGCTTTTATGAATTCTAAATAGAATAAAAAATGAGAAACGACGAACAGATAATAATAAATTCAATTCAGGAAAGCAGGGGAGGATAGGGGTGGTATTAAGAGATCTTACAAATTACAGTGTCAAATAGCAAAGGGTAACAGTTGAAATGTTATTAAAAAATATTAAATTATATTTAAAAAAATATTATTGCAAGGCATTGTTGTCAGGGTCTTTGTCCAGATGTAAAAGGAAACTGTAAATCTTACTTAGATGTTGGAAGTCAGAACTTTAATTGATGATAATTATAAAAGCCATTTATAAGAATGGTCTTTTGTTTGGTTTGTTATTGAAAATCTATGTTATGTTTTGTTACTGCATATTGGGAAGTGTGCAACGTTGGGGATATCACTTCTATGGCCAGATATCCGTTCCTTAATGAATCTTCGAGATTGCCCAATGTATTTCAAGGGGTAATCCAAATGAGGAATGCGACTCTGTTGGCTAAACGAACTTTAACAAAAGAACTCTGCCTAGCCTGGAAGTAAGCTCTTTAACAAAAGGTAGCGAGGCAGAAAAGACATTTGGATAGTTGTCAATGGTCTTCGCAACATTAACAATTTCCCGGGGTTGTAAATATGTGTTATGTTTTTATAAACCGGGGGGAGGGTTGTCTGTAAATGGGGTAGGTATTGAACAAAATCTTTTTAATTAATAAAGAAAAATAAGAGTTATTTGGAAAAAGCATAGAGAAAATTCTAAGGTTTTTCTGATAAAATGAACAGTCGGACAATTGGAAAGCACGAGATTTCACCAAATTCGTGTTTATTGAAAGTTTGTGGTAAGAGTGGTGATTGATATAACGGCCAAAACTACTCCCTTTTCGTACAAATTGATTAAAATTAAATCGTATTGATTTCTAATCCATTTGGTGTCAACGTGCCAACGTGAACTCGAGATTGTTATCATAGGAGTTGAATATCTCGGTTAATGTTGCTAAGCCCACAGCGGGAAGTGCTATGATTATGTTATCAACATATTTTTAATGAAATGTAGTGGAAAAAGTGAAGTGTATTATTTGTACAAAGATTTTTATTTTGACATAAAAAAAAATTAAAAAAGAGAAAATAGAAATTCTGGTCAAAAACGACCATTGTAAGGCTGTGGTGTTGCGCCTACAATTACTTGAATATCCGCTAACAAAGGTTTTAGTAGCCGAAAATATTTCTCCTATCGAAAGGAAACAGACATGTGAGGTATCGTTAAAAACCGTTAAAACAATTGAGGTTTTTTTGGTTTATGATCAGTATGAATGCCTGGTACTAATGCCTTGATAGAGTATAGTGAAACAACTGTTCAAGGCTGGAAGGGGAGCCTGCCTAACAAAGAGACTGGGAGGGAAGAGACTATATCAAACTACCTTCTTCTTCCAATGCTTTAAATACAACTGATTTTGGAACGCTGTGGTGAGCCACTTTCTTCCACACATATGTTTCGGTTTGCTCACGCCTTTGGCTGGAAAATATGACTTCTTAGTATTCCTGGGCACATCGCCAGCGATCTGTTCGTCGCTTGGGTTTCTTCGTATGGGCTGGCTCCCGCCACCTGTATGGCTGGCCTAATAGTCTCAGTAAGATCGACAAATATAAATAAATATTTAATCTGGTTAAATGTTTAATGTTTAATTAAAAAATTAAAAACCAATTTGGAGTTTGTAAATAATTACAAGATATGAGATTCCCGAGAAGAAGTATTAATTATTTATGAATATGTTATGCAATTCACAAAAACTTAGTTATATACTTACGTTATCATGGTATGAACTACTTGGATGGTACCATCACTTTTAAATGAGTATTGGGCATTAATACATTTACCTCCTGTTTCAAATTTTATTGGGTACCTCTGTTGTTCGTACCATAGTCCTAGGTACTAAAAAAATTATAAATATTTTAAAATTAATTTTGTGGTAAACAAATCGTAAGAAGAAACCAAAGCTATATTACTGCTATGTAATTTTTATAAAAATTTTATAAAATAAAAAGAATGCACCAGGAAAAATCGACCTTTGACCAATTTGATCAATTTCTTCGAAAACTCTAAATGCCTTTCTTCTCGATATATAATCTTTAAAATGTTAAAAAACTAAATCCATTCATTTGTTACAAAGCTATTATAAACGAAATATATACTTAGATAGAAAAATATTTCAATTTTAAAGCACTGAATGTCATTTTCTAAGCATTAACGTATCCAGTCTTAGATTGAGTTGACTTGACATCGAATTAAGATCAATCCAGCAGTCATTATAATGTTAAGAAACTCTTCTTTTAGGCACGCAAACTTAGTAAAATAAAAAAATATCAATTCTTGAATACTTAGATTCAGTTGCAGTGTTTTTTTTTAATTGTTTTTGTAATGATTTTTGGTTTTCCTTGCAATGAATTTAAAAGATATGTATGGTGACCTATATTAGTACCTATCTTATCAGATTTTTGAAATTGTACGATAAACATAATCGTGAATAATTAAGAATGACTTTTTAATTTTTGTAAAAAAACATCCTGCTCTTTGGTGTAATGATCTCTGGATGACCTCGCGGTGACCTTAACTGATATGGATGTTGACCTTTATTAAAATATTAGCAAATTTCTTTTAATTTTACAATGTACATAATCGTTAATAATTAAGAATAAAAAAACATTCCAACTCATTCCAACTTTATATTAAAGCATATTAAAGAAGAAAATTTACTAAAATTAATCTAAATTTCAAACACCTTAGTTGTTATGCTACAATAATTAAGCTTAATTTAGTTAATATAACGCCACTTCTACCGTGTGAAATTGAATATCATGGCTAACCGATACAAAATTCCTAATAGCAAAAAGGTCAACGCAACAATCTTGCAGGAAAAACTGATTAAACAATTGTTAATAAAAACTCAATGTCTTAACTTAAAGATATGCATACAGTTATCCGAAAAAAACCAGGCAAAAATAAAAAATATATAAATTATATTCTCGTGGAAAGTAGGAATAGAAAGAATATTATAGGCGTTAGAAAAAAGATCAGAGATAAATAACGATCATTATTTAGTAGTTAGTGTAGTAAAAGGAGACCTAACAGATAAAATTAAAAACATGAGCCAAGTGAAAGAAGAAAAAAAGATCGAAACAAAAAGATCTTATAAACTTAAAAATTCAGCAACAGCTGACAAAAAGTAACTAAATCAATAAGAATAAAAATTGAAAACACAGAAGGCAAGAATTTAAACTTTGGGAAATGTTTAGGATAACAATAATTATAGAGTCTGCTTGACAAGTATTTGGCACAAGCACTACAAATAGTTCCAGAAACAAACATTATAGTTGTCAGAACTAATAACAGCTGAAGTTAAAGAGAAAAAATGGAAAAAAGTGGAGAAATTATCTAGAAAATAAAAACTTAATGAATTAACATATACAAAAAAGCAACGAACTGGTTTCACAATGTGACAAAAAAACGTGCAAAAAATTTAGCGGATTTTGGAGAGAAGCTCAAAAAAAAAAAGAAAAATAATCAGAAACTTTTCTATAAAACGGTAAAGACTTTAAGAATTGGTAAAAAACATCGATGAAGACCATATCACCGTTGAAACGGATGTAAAATTAACACAAGAAATAAAAATAATTAATAGATAGAAAGAATATTTTAAGGAAACGCTAAATGATATAAACAATAAGAAAAATGACAGATATGAACAAATAGGTTAAGACACAAAAATTAAGAAGAAATAAAAATAGAACAAATAACAGAAGCAATTGAGTGGCTAAAACTAATAAAAGCTCCAGGAAATGGTAACAGTAGAAATGATTAAAAATATGGGGAGGATGCAACTTTGTCATTACTAAAATAACGAAATATGGCATGGATAAAGGGGAAAATACCTGAAGACTGGAAAATGCCTTATTCCTACATTTATATAAAAAACGATCGTAAAAACTAATTTTTCTGAAAATTTGCAAATGATTACAGGAATCTATAATAAGAAAATGCAAGATTATTTTTTGCAAATTATTCCCAAATTCTCAGATCTGGTTGCAGTTCTCAGGGTTATCAGTAGAGGTCACTATATGATAATAATGTTTGTTTTTTTGTATGATGTAATTAATTATTATGTAATGATCTCTGGATAACCTCTAAGGATATGTATATTGACCTTTATTAAAATATTATCAGGTTTTTTAATTATGCTATAAATATAACCTTTTGATTTTTTGAAAAATATACAACTTGTAATGATATCTCTTGATAATCTTGCGGTAACCTCAACTGATATGTAAGTGTGCTATAGTAAGATATAAGATTTTTTTAAATTTTACAATGTACATAATTGTTAATCATTTTGGAAAAGTTTTTAATTTGATACAAAAATATTGTGACTCATATAGGGAAACTTAATTACTGATATGCTAAAGATGAATATTTTTCAATGTTTAATGCTTTCGGAATCGTTTTTTTAGATCAGGTGAGGTAATCAGACAATAATTTTCTTAAGTGAATTTTAAATTATTTTGTTTATTTTTTACTTGTTTATCTTCGATTATTATATAACTTGGGAGGAAATGCATGCTTCTTGTTGTATTGTAATTTGTTTAAATATCAGATACTTAGATAGTGGAGTGCCTGGAGCATTCAAAACGTTAAAACCTCGGATTAGAGTTACAGTGAATGAATTTATATAATCGACATGTGGTTTTGTTTTTTATACTATAAATTACAATGTTTACCCAAAATTTTTTTGTGCTTTCAATTTTTTCATTGTTTAAACAAATTATGATGAAAAATTAATTTTTGAGCATATAATTTTACTTTAAATAGTAATTTTTTTTCAATTATACGTTAAATTTCACCTGAATAGACATAGAGGAACATCTTTCGAGAATACCTGTGTATAAAAATAGCAGTAGCGATTTCGAACAGGTAATAAAACTTGGAGGGGAGAGCAAAGCGGCAGCTGCTATGTAGCGCCTATCCGAGCGCGAGCGCCTAGATGAGAAATCCTTCAGAATTTTTTTAACTCCGTCGGGTCCATTTGATACTGTAATTCTTTCATATTTTGTAGATAAATTTGTAAAGGCTTCACATAGGAAAAATGCCCTGATGCATGAAATAATGGAATCATTAGCTCAATACTATATAAATGTAAATTCCTATCTCCCATACAATCCGCAGCAATGAAGTCCTTCAATATATACTGTTTAATGCCCGACATCGAGAACGGATCGATTCGATCGTTCCTTCATACCCAGGGTCTCCAGATTGTGGAACTTCTTACCTTCTCACGTCTTCCCCACTCGTCCCAACTTGCAGGCCTTTAAATGCCAAATTAATAAATTGTCTCTTCTGCCGCAATAGATGTTTTCGGTACATTTGTATTCAGGTCTATACCTACGAGGACATCCTTAATAAAAAAATAATAAAAAAATACACAGCAGAAGCAATATCCCGTGCTTTCATGTATAGAGCAGGTTAATCGAACGTTAAAATGCATGTTCTCATATCCAATTCTTTAGCATTATCTACTGAATTTTTTATTGTTGTGTGATAATCACTTGGAGCTGCGTTAATGGAAGGCAAAAAAATTATCGATGACACATCAAAGTCATGGGCATTAGTTAATAAATTCATAAATCCATTCCATCCGGAAAATTTGTTATTATTTTTGAACTTTAAATACGTCCACAAAATATTTAGGGCCGGTTGCATAAAACAATTTTGATCTTCGGTTCAACGGAACGCCGATCAAGCCGTGAACTAAGTTCGTTCGAAATTACGTTGTTCAATGTAAACTGAACTGTGAATCAGCTGAACTGAGATCTGTTTATGTTGGCACTACAGATATTTAGTTACTTTTTGCTATTTACGATTTTTGACAGACAGCATAACCTAAATTTTTGAATTTTGTGATTAGCGGGATATCATTTTATCTATTTGTGTTTCGTTTATGAATTATAGTAATTTTATAGTTAATTTTTTTGGTAGTAAAGTAGGAAGGTACATACAAACAAATTGTTATTTTTGATAGCTGCAAAATAAATGTTAGTAATTTATGTTAAATTTGTTTCATAAGGTTTTAAAGGTTTTTCTGTTTGTTTGTATAGATTAGTATTTGGTGGTGGATACATTGTAATATAATGGCTAGTGGCAAAAAAAATTAGTCTAAAGAAGGTTGGCATATTAATGAGTCTCGTACTTAAATTTAAAAGTTCAATAGAATGCAAAAATACTGATAAAATGAATAACGATCTAAAGTTAAAAACTTGGGAGCAGTTATCAGTTGAATTCAATAGCATTTCTGGGGAGCCATTTAGAGATGCCAAAATTTTTTGAGATAAATATGAAAACCAAAAAAAAAAGACTTCTGGTAAAGGTCAATTTTGAATTTTTATAAAATTTTAGAAGTTTAAGAACTTATTATTTGTAGAAAATAAAAATATACTCTCTAATAATGTAACTTTGTGGGCGACCAATAAAGCTGAAACAGCTTGTCAACAAAGAGAGTATATGCAAAAGGAACATCAGTTGATAGTGACTGATGAAGGAGACACCAACATCAAATGGATTTGGACTCGAAGGAGAGTGAGGAAAGAATCCTTATTCAAGCTAAGAAAGCTAAATTAGAGCTTGATATCCTTTAATTGCAGAAGGAGCATTTACTTAAACAATTTAATTGTAGTTAAATATTGTCTATAATTTAAAAAACAAAAAGCATTAAACTAAGAAGTATTTAAAAAAAAACTTTGAAAACGACAACCGATCTGGTTGTCGAAAGCTTAGAAAAAAATTATTTAGTTTTGAAAAAACGACCCTTGACAAATTTGAAGAAGTAAATTTAATTGTAGTATTGAAATTTTAGTTACCTATATATTTATAAATAAGTATATTTTTATAATTTTTGTTTTATTTTATACCACTTTTGCTGAAGTAAAAATGCAAATTTAAAAAAATACATTTTTAGATAGGTATCAAAGTAATTAATTAATTTTCCAGAATATTCGTGGCATTCTAGCATCATTCATTACAACATCCACAAGACCCAAAAAATCTTCATCATCAGTTATATTTTTGTCAATTTCATACATTTTCACACGATAAACGAAATAACAAATAAGGTAAATAACAGAATAGTATATTGTTTTACGAGCAAGGAATGATACTCATTTCCCACGAGTACGATGTTTGCAGCAAGAGCCGCAGGCGAATGCTGCAAATCGTACGAGTGGGAAATGAGTTACTCCTTGCGAGTCAAACACTATACTTTTTCTACGGTTATACCACATAATAATACAATAATTCAAAAATAAATCCAATACAAAACAAAACATAACGATATAAGTTATATTATTTAAGTAAAATTAACTATTATTTACAATACTTACAGTTATCATACCTTAAATTTATTTGTTAATTCAGAAAAATAAGCTAAAAGCACAGTTTCTGAAACGGAATTTGTTGCCTTTTTCTTTTGCCAGGTCACAAAACTTTCATATGCATTCTGGTACTTATGTTTTGAAATTTCGGGAATCAAATTCTGACAACCTTCGTTTGCCGCTTCTCTTATTTTAGGAGGAGTTAATTCTAATTCATTTTTATCACTACTTAACATTTTAACTTAAATAACAATCTAATTTAAATAATGTATTAAAAACTATCTGTTGTACCTGTCAATACTTTATTACTGTCAATCTGTACTGTTAGTCAAATATATCAATACATAATTGTCACAGTATACTTGATTAAGTTAAAACAATAAAGAAATGAACATTTTGTGTTATCAGATAAAGAAATGAGATATTTCTTTATTAGATATAACAACGTACCCTATTTCTTTAGAGATTACTGTCAAAAAATGATACATTTGTATAATAACCGTAGAAAAATAAAATTTGTGAGGTTAGAAAGTTACTTTGATCGACAGTTCGACTTCCTGAACGGCCGTAAGTGGGCGTTCAACTGAACTCGCGATTTGAACTAAGATCAGTGTAAAATACTGTTCGTGCAACAACTTTTTTAATTTGAACTGAAGTTCGGCTGTGAACTACAGTTCAAAACGTTTATACAACCGGCCCTTAATTGATCATTTGTAGTAAATTTCTTGACATCCGGTTCAACTTCTGGTAACGTGATTATTATCTTTGCAAATCCTGTACCTGTAGAAGCTGGATATATTTGCAGAGGGATATTTCCGTGTTTAAAAAATTCAGATTCAGGTGGAAGTGTCTTCAAGCGCTTGATAGGTCGTCGAGGTTGTATGTTGTATACCATCACTTGGACTAACTATTTCAATGCTTCCCATATAATGAAACGTTCCTTTACAATCAATAGTGTTGATATTAAATAAACAACATCTATATTTTTATTTGATCCGTTCTCGATGTCGGGCATTAAACAGTATAAGGGTGGATTGAGTTGACAAGTCGCGTTGCTCTGGCTGGTCTGACAAGTGGAGGCTAGGCTCGTTTCATACTCTAATATCTTACATGGGATCCATTGGTTATATTATGACTGGAAGCTCTTTCTACCATATATGCTGAAAATACAATTGATCGCATACCTTATGGACATGCGTATGCTAGATCAGTACGTGCTTATACTTTATTACAGCTTTATCACAATTGGTTTTTGAAAATCTTATGGAACACAATACAGATTTTGCAAATGTAATAAGTGATGATGATAACTCTATGATTTTTTAAATGTTCAACTATACAGAAATAACTGGAAACCATGGATTTCAAACGCTTACAAATTTTTTTTAAAATAAGTTACTGGAGCTTAAAAATAAAAATAAAGCGTCAAAACTATGGTTTCTTTTTTTTTAATGATTACTATATTGAAGGACTTCATTGCTGCGGATTGTATGGGAGATAGGAATTTACATTTATATAGTATTGAGCTAATGATTCCATTATTTCATGCATCAGGGCATTTTTCCTATGTGAAGGCTTCACAAATTTATCTACAAAATATGAAAGAATTACAGTATAAAATGGACCCGACGGAGTTAAAAAAATTCCGGAAGGATTTCACATCTAGGCGCTCGCGCTCGGATAGGCGCTACATAGCAGCTGCCGCTTTGCTCTCCCCTCCAAGTTTTATTACCTGTTCGAAATCGCTACTGCTATTTTTATACACAGGTATTCTCGAAAGATGTTCCTCTATGTCTATTCAGGTGAAATTTAACGTATAAATGAAAAAAAATTACTATTTAAAGTAAAATTATATGCTCAAAAATTAATTTTTCATAATAATTTGTTTAAACAATGAAAAAATTGAAAGCACAAAAAAATTTTGGGTAAACATTGTAATTTAGAGTATAAAAAACAAAACCCCACGTCGATTATATAAATTCATTTACTGTAACTCTAATCCGAGGTAAAAACCTCTAGACACTCCACTAAGATGAGTTTTACAGAGTAACAGTTTTATTTAAATATAGTATAATAGTGAGAACCTTATTTATTTATGCTTTAAAATAAAATAAGCAATCGAAAAGTTTACAATTTTCTGCACAAATATTATCAAATACTAGATACTATTATTATCATTGGATAAATTATTATCTTTGGATAAATTAAGTATGAAAAATTAAACTTCAATATCGTGAATGAGGTAAATATCAAAAAAAAAACATAAATCTTACCTGTGATACATTAAAATTTTGAAGTACTTCAACATTTGGACAATCACCAGTTAATGGACTTTGACCGAAGCAACTCTGAAAAGTTGCAACAGCAATTAGCAGCAAATATACTGATATCATTTTAAAAACGGGATAGAAACTGTTTTGATCACAACCACGTTAGTAATGATGCAAGAAGTAATGCCGACATATACAAATATATCTAAAAAAATTAAGCTTAGAAAAAGATAAAATTATACCGAGTGATCCATGTTAAAGATGTATTAAAAATATAAAAATTTTTTATTGGTAGCCAGAAATACTGAAATAAACGATCAACGATTAATGCTTGACAATTTGTGGTCTAAAAAATATTAAAAATTTGGAAAATCAATTTCCTTTTCCACTTAATAATTAATAAACGGTGGTAGGGACTTACAAAAAAATAATTTATGTTTAGTTTTATTCTGACAGTCGAAACGATGTACATTTTTGTTGTTAAAACAATAAAAAATCAGTTCCAGGTGGAGACTAATGTTCTTTTTTTGAACATTAGGATTAATAAAATGTATTTTACCCTGGCACATAATTTTTGAAATTTTAACAACAAAGACTTAAAACAGTCTTACAATTTTAAGCAAAGAGTACACTATTAAACAGAGGCTCTAAGAGACAATCCACAGCTGCATTAAAGGTTGTGTTAGGCCTTTTTTTGTTTACATGTATGGAGGGTGAGGCAGCCATGGGCTTCCACAGACAAAAACATGTTTTTTAGATTAGGAGAAAACAAAATAAAGCAGACAATTAAAGATGACATCTGGGAGATAAAATTAGACTTCATGGTTCCGAAGCAGATACCCAATTCCAGGTAAACATACATAAAGAAATGGCAAAATGTTAGCTTTTAAGACAAGTTCGATATACTTGTTACACAAACTAAAAAGGGTGTAGCAGCAGACATATACAGTAGTGACGGAAAGGTAAAAAAGTATATTCTGAAACATATACATCTGTATTTGAAGCATAAGTAATGCTATCCTGTAATGCACAAGAGAAAATAATTTAAGAACTTAAAAATCCAAGCAAATTAAAAAATATACAGATAGTCCGGTGACTATTAGGTCTATACAGAACCCTAATGAGGTCTTCAGAGTTGTACACGATTGCCGAAAAGAATTTGACACTGGTGGAATGCAGCAGGGCCAAACTAGTTTGCCAGGATAAAGAGGAATACAGAGCAAAGAATAAGCTGATATACTTGCCAGAAAAGGATCAGCCACAACATTCTACGGTTCAGGTCTTAGGGTACACAGAAGTACGGTCTAGAGCCAAATGAAAGCCTGCTTCTTAAACAATACAAACAACACTAGAAACACTCTGGTCACGCAGACAAAGGAATGTGTATTAAATAGACCACAAGAGCTGCAACACTTGGTAAAACCACCAGGAATTAGCTACTAGTCTTAACAAGACTGTTTAAAGGACACCTAACTTGCAGATTATGCGGCATGGATCCTAAAACAGTTAAACAATTACTGTACCTTTGCAAGGCACTGGAAGTGCCTTCACAAACATATAGTAGCACACATTCTCTTAGAGCTGCATAAAGTTGTAGAGTACATCTTGAAGTGGGCGACATAAACCAATAGAAAAAGTCATATAAGCCTAACTGGGCCTGCAGTTAGATTGGTGAGTATAATTTAAATGGCTTGTATTTTTTTAAGGAACGCATTAAAACAAACACAGAAAATTTACATTTTAAATAAAGTATATTAAACACCTAACTAGGCTGCAGTTCGATTGGTAACTTTAATATAAATGGCTTTTTTAAAGGTTACATTAAAACACAGAAAATTTACATTTTAAATAAAGTAACTATATTAAACAATAATAATTAATCTTACAAAATAAAATACTGATATAAAATGATTGGTAAAAAACGTAACCGAAATAATTTTTGTTTTAAAACCTTAATAATGTCACAATAATGCGTATAGCGGATCGGAGAAAAGGCGGAGAAGACAGCGAAAATTCAAAGAAGCCTTAGTGGCCACACATACTAGACGTCTTGTAGAGCGTTCAAACTTGTTTAATATTTTTACCCGTATTGTCCCATTTTGTAAGAAGTTCTGACCATAAAAGAGTAAGATTTGGACTACAAATTTAGCGTTTAATTCGTTAGAGTATCATCATCTCTATTGTTTTTAGAATTTGTTTAGATGTGTTGGCTCTTGTTTTCTGCTGTATATCTCATTATTGGATTGCTGTTTTATGGATCCTTGCTTGGTTGGTTTTCTAAATTGTATTACTAAGTTTTCCGATCGCTTTATTTGCTTTTGAGGATTGTTATACCTCTTCTTTAACATCTTTTTTTTTTATTAAGGATGTCCTCGTAGGTATAGACCTAAATACAAATGTACCGAGAACATCTATTGGGGCAGAAGAGGTAACTTATTGATTTGGGATTTAAAGGCCTGCAAGTTAGGACAAGTGGGAAAGACGTGGGGAGGTAAGGAGTTCCACAATCTGGAGACCCTGGGGATGAAGGAACGATCGAATCGATCCGTTCTCGATGTCGGGCACTGAAGAGTATAAGGGTGCATGGAGTTGGCACGTCGCGTTGCTCTGGTATCGGTAAAACAAGGAAAGATCAGCCACTGCTCTTCGGTGGGATAATAGGGCTAGGTTTTTGGTGATACTGGTGTCGTTTATTAGTCGAACTGCCCTTCTCTGCATTGCATCCAGAACTCCGAGCCTTGACGGAGCGGCCGAACCCCATACATGCGAGCAGTATTCAAGATTAGGTCGTATTTGGGCTTTGTAAAGAGTAGCCAAGTTGGATGGAGAAAAATATTTCCGTGCTCTAAACACAAAGCCTAATTTCTTTCCTGCTGCCGTTGCTATGGATGCAATATATTCGTTCCAGAGTAACTCCTGGGAGATCGTTACACCAACCAGCGTAATGGAGTCGCCCGCTACCAGTGTCTCATCGTTGATTGTAATGGATGAGTCGCATGTTTGCCTCTTGTTGGATAGGCAACAAGTCTTTGTCTTGGAAGCGTTGAAATTAACAAGATTCTTTCTTCCCCACTCGTCCACAATTCTCAAATCTTGATTGAGAGAAGCCGTTGTGGCTCTTCTGTCCTCTTCCAGAATATCTAGAGGTATGGGACGGTTGTGCGCTTTGCTACAGTGTAGGTTGCTATCATCTGCAAAACCATGTATCGGGTTATTAGTGGCTTCTAGTAGATCATTAATATGTAATAAGAATAGAGTAGGAGCTAGAGCCGATCCTTGGGGAACTCCAGCGTTGATCTTGTAGAGGTTGGAAGAATGTCCATCTACAGCAACTTGGATATGCCTGTTGGAGAGAAAGTTGGATATCCATCTGCAAAGGTTTTGCGAGAGTCCGTATGAAGGCAGTTTATTCAAAAGAGGTGCATGCCACACTTGATCAAATGCTTTTGAGATATCTAGTGATACTATTTGAGTCTCCCCATAGCGGTGGATGGCATCACTCCAGACATGAGTTACATATGCTAGTAGATCGTCTGTTGACCTTTGTTGGCGAAAACCATATTGCCTGTCACTTAAAAGGTTGTTTGTCTCAAGGTAGCTCAGGATCTCGTGATTGACGTATTTCTCCATAGTTTTGCTGATAACAGATAGAAGAGCTATGGGTCTGTAGTTAGAAGGCTGGGTTTTAGAGCCTTTCTTGGGGACTGGTTGTACTTGAGCAGTTTTCCAGGATTCTGGAAAAATACCAGTATCATATGATAGTTGAAATAGCTTAGTGAAAACTGGCGATAGTTCAGGAGCACAACATTTTAAGAGTAAAGCAGGTATTTCATCGAGTCCGCTTGCTTGGTTGGTATATAGAGTAGCAAGGACTTTCTGCACCCGCTTAACCCTAAATATGATATTTTTCATTGTGTAGGGAGCCCGTGAAATAGAAGGTAGCTCTATGTTGTCCGGTGGGTTAAGTGTCAAGTTCGAAGAGTTCTGCCTTTGCTGTGGAGGACGTAACTATTGAGCCGTCATCTGATGTGAGTGGAGGGAACGAACTAGTTGTGAAATTGTTGTTGATATGTTTGGCGAGGGTCGAAAAGGACCAGCTTCCATTAGGGTTTGACATTACTTTCTCTCTCATTCGAGCGTCAAAGAGACTTTTGGAATTGGAAATAGTGGTGTTGTATCTGTTTCTAGCGTTTATATCATCCTGTTTTGTTTCTTCTGATGGATTTTGTATAAATAATTTGTGGGACTTGATCTTAGCTTTCCGAGCTACATCGCAATCTTTATTAAACCATGGCTTCTGTTTGGCTTTTAAGCGTTTGGTAAAGTGAGGAATGTAAGCTTCCATGGCACACTGAATAATTTCAGTTATACTGTTGCAAACCGCCGATGGATCTTTGTTAATAAAGCAGACTGGATTCAAGGGAAAAGTTGCAAAGTAGTCTCGAAGGCCTTCCCAATCTGCTTTTTTTAAGTTCCAAAAAGTTCTCTTGGGTGATGCCTCGAATGGGTGAGGTTCTATTGGACATTTGACTTCTACTACAGCATGATCAGAGTTACCTAGGGGAGACAGAACATTTACATTATACTGCTCAGGGTGAGTAGTCAGAAAAAGATCCAGAGTATTAGAACTGTGATTGGCAGCTCTGGGAAAGTAAGTGGGCTTGTCGATTAGTTGGGACAGCCCATGGGTAATTGCAAACTCTTCAGTTAGCCTGCCTTCTGTGTCCGTTTTTTTGGACTTAAGCCACTTTTCGTGGTAAACATTAAAGTCCCCAAGCACAATTATCTCGGAAGAAGGGTACTTACTATTAAGGTAGTCGATCTTTTGTGATAGATAGTCTAGTAGTTCGTCGCATTTATTATCTGATGGCCGATAAATGCAACATATAAATTTGCTACAGGCTTTTAGTGTTAATTTTAGCCAGAAAATATTGTCTCTGTTGTTTTCTAAGGCAGGTAGTCTAGAGCAGGAAAGTATGCTTCTTACGTAAACACATACACCATGGTGCCGTTTAAAGTTGTGGTAAAGTTCGTAACCTGGAAATTTAAGATGATTCATTCTATTTTTCCCAGAAACCTGTGTTTCGGTAAGAACCAGAACATGAGGTTTCACAGACTGTAAATAGTGATGGGTTGCGTTAATGTTAGCATTCAACCCGCAGATGTTCGTGAATGTTAACATGCAGTCTGTTTTGTGTTTTGGCTTCTGGGCAAATTTAGCCGAACTAGTGGTTGGTCTACTAGTAGACTGATCGATGGCTATTTTATTTCCATCATGACTTCCCCGAGATTGTCCCCCCCCCCGGAAATCCGAACGGGGAACTATTTTACTTCCGGAACATTTAACCTCTGGAGAACTCATCATGGTATTTTCTAAAAACGAGTTTAAGAGAAAGAAGGGAATTGGAGTTAAACGGAAAGGGGAGAAGGAAAGAGAAAGAACCGACTTACAACTCAAATGGGGAAACATGTTTAGAACATTTCACCCCATCTTAACGAGTTACAGGGTGGTACCTCCTCGGGCGATGGAAAGTTCCATCTACCACCTACCTACTTAGTTATATCTATTTTAGTTTACTTAAACATTCCAGTTTTACTGTTTGCTCATTTACATGTAAGTGACCATGTCTTGCATTTAGTTTTCTTTGCTAAGATTGTTATATTTTATTTCTTGCCTGTTGTATTATAATCGTATATTCCGCTTGGGAATTTAACTTGTCTTTCACCATTTAATGTAGCATCTTCTGCAAAACAAAGTATTTGGATCCCTTTGTTTCTGATTCTATAACACTAACCATGACGTGTTGCTTGTATTATCACATTTATGATGATAGTCTCCATATTTACCGAGCTAGAGTTTGGGGGCAAACAGGACGCAGAAATAGACTCGAGGTGAAAGCCAAATGTTTTTCGTTGGTATAATGTTCTCTAGGTGCATATTAATTTAAAAAAATTATCAATCCTGTAATTGTAAAACTATGTAATGAATTTGTTGGTCAGAATGGACGAGAATGGCCTGCGATGTCACCCGATATTAATCCCATTAAGCATGTGTGGAATTATGTATCCAGAGCCATATTTCGAGGAATGGAGGAATATTCCTCAAGAAATAATCAACAATTTGCTTACTGGTATGCCTAGACGTGTTCATTACTAAAGAATATCTGGATTTAAATTTGTTATCTATGCATGAATAATTTATTTATTTTATTTTTGTGTAAGCTTTTTACTAAAATTTAACACTGGGATTTCAAAACGTTTAAAACTTTTATCCTTATAATAATAATAAAAAGGGGGTGCAAAACTATTGAAAGTAAGACACTTTATTACTATTAAAAAAATATTTAATATTTATTCTGATAACTTTTTACAAACAATTATTAGAATTATGAACAATCTTTTTGATTTGTTTCGATTAAAGGATCTAAACTGAGATTATTTTTAACAAGAACATCTTTGGCTATTTTTAGTACTTCTTCGGATGGTTCTAGCTCTCTTGAAAAAATCCATACAATACCTATAAAATTAAAATTGTTAAATTTTATTTAAAAGTATGTAAAACATTTATATGTTATTTTATAAATATTTAAAATTCCTTACCTTTGTCAGCTTCTTCAATAGGACAGGACCACCCTACTGCATAACTGGTATAATCAGTACCAAGCACCCATAATGGTGATGTTTCAGTAGCTAAAATAAAATTTTCATACAGTATATTAATTGTTTCTACTAAAGTATAATAAAATTAACATATCTAAAGTTTTAAAAACATATAACAAACAAGGCGAAGTCGTTACGTTCGCGTATATTTATAGTCCTTAGGCAGAGAGCGTTTCCGTATTTATGAATAGCTAAAGAATATATTATTATAATCTTCTGTACTTATTGTCGCTATATAAGAAAAAATTCATCAGAATCATTTAAAAATTATGGAGACGTGTTTAAACAAATTACCAAACCAAATTTTAGCTTTCTAAACAAATTTATAAAAAAATATGATTAAAAGCAGAAATATGATCGAAAGCAGAAGAAAATTCTGTATAATATGTTCCATACAAAAAATTGATATTTAAAAAAATTAAAACAATTATAGGGTAAAAAACTTTATTTTGAGCTATGATTTAGATAAATTAGATAAAAAATATGATCGAAAAATTCATACTTTTCAAAATTTGAAATTGCTGTTTATTTAGACCATTTGCAAATAAAATAAACCTTAGTTGATAATGAATAAAATTATTAAAGGTATTTTAATAAGCAGTTAATAAATAGCATTTACAAGCCGATGGGCGTTGGCAGGTGGCCGCTCATCGTTTTAAATTTTTGTATTTTTGGTCATTCTGTAGCTTATACACTAATAGGCTTTTATTAGCTTAATTTGTATGTGTGCTTGTCTGTTTGTTGGTTTGTGGGTACCTATGTTACTATCCGTTGGACTGTGCTTATTACCAGATGTCGTTTATGTAAATTTGTATTCAGTGAACATCGTTTTATCAACGACTGATCAAAATTTTAATTTTGTAAGAAAATATTTCCTAAAAATTTTTTATATAAATAAAATAAATCTGGCAATTTTAAAATTTTTGTATTTAAAGAAACACTTGTTTAAAATGAAAAAAAGAAATAGTAAGTTTGGCCATCTGTTAAGAAGCATAAATCAAAATACATATATGTAGAATTCTTCTAAAATAATTTGTTTGTTCATGCCGAAAAAAAAATTTTTGCCAAGTTCTTAGTTAGAAAAACATTTTAAAACAAATATTAAGCTAAGAAGTAAAATATAAATATAGTTAAAAAAAAACTAAAACTGGTTTTAAAGCACGTCGAACTAAGCAGTTAAAAGAATATGTCAGTAGGTAAGATGTGCTTTAAAAGCGTGTTTTTTTAGTTTTTTTAAACTACCTATATTTATTCTTTTAAAATTAAAATTTTATCGAATGATTGGAAATCTAATAATGCTTACCACTTGTAACGTTGAAAGTTAATGCCATTTTTGCTTCTCCCGTAGTAGATGTAACTTCGGCTGAACCTCGAAGGATTACCGTTCTACCTCTAGCTCTAAGATATAAAAAATTCAAGTAGTATTATTTCTAATAGTAATCCAATAAATAATTGGTTAGTTTCTGAAGTAATTCACATATACATGTATGTATAAGTAATATGCTGTTCGTTAGTCTCGTTACGTTACAACTCGAGGACGGCTGCACCGACTTTATAGACCAAGAAACTAAGCTGGAAAATCATGTAAATAATCGAAAAAATACTGGGCGCTATTTTATTTTTAAAATTGTTAGATAAAGTTAATACAAAAGTCGTCCCATCTCGTGAGTCATAAAAAAATTATTGCGTCATTGTTTTTTTTAAACAATTATTACAAAAAAACGTATTTTTTTCTTACTCTCAATATTCTAAAAAAAGTACTAATTTTAGAGAAGAATGGTCAACAGACAATTTATTCGTCTTGAAATGAACTTTAATTTGACGGTTTTTAAATTAAAATTGGTTAAAAAATCAAATAGTTATTACAAATTAAAGTTGAAAAACGGCCAGATAAATTTAAAAATTGGGCTAAAGATGGACCGGATCGGTTCAGTAGTTTTGCACAATGCAATTTGTTTATGAGACAATAATTAATAAGGACCTTTTTTAAATAGCTGTACATCCGAATAGGAATGGCCTACAACATCCAGTTTGATCTCATTCTCCTCGTTTCGGCTGTAGGTATTATTTATTTTGTTGCGAACAAAAACACCTGGTAAAATGTAAAGAATTAAAAATAAAACTAAATGCGTTAAGAACGAAAAAAGTAAAAAAAAAGTGGAAAAGAAAAAACAGGTAAATAAGAAAATTAAGGAGAGATTAAAAAAAATAGTAAATTAAAACAAAAATAATAAAAAATTGTTTGCGAAAACACCCGATAGATGACGATGTAATACAATTTTTAAGTAACAGAGTTAAAAATCTAATGTAGATACGTCTCCGTCCGTGATGAAGGAAAATTAAAAAATTTGAAGTGGCCAATAAAAATAATTAAAAAAAAACGAAAAATCTAGCAAAAATTAAAAAAAAAGAAAGAAAAAAAATCGCAATATTTACTAAAAAAAAAACATGTGTAAAATCAATAAAAGGGGAGAATCGAAAAAACAAGAACTGGTCAAAAATGGGTTAAAAAAAAGGCAACAAACAAGAAACTAAAGTAGAATGGAAAATATTTAAAAAAACAGAAAAAGGCAGGAAGATAAGAAAAACCAAAAAAAAATCACAAAAAATAGAAATGTAGGATATTATAAAAAACACTTTAAAAAATAAACAAAATCAGAAAAAAATATATAGAAATCAATCGAAACGAGGAAATAATCGTAACAATTAAAAAAAAAACGTAAAACGGGAAAAATAAATAATTGATTATTAGGGGCGATAATAACTTAATATTTAAAGAAAAGAAAATAGCAAGTTTGTTTAAAAACGACCGCTGACCTTCTGTGGGTGTTGCGGGCTTAATATTTAAATATCTGATGACAAAGTTTAGTTACCTCTGAAGACCACCCTTAAAAGAGCAACTCTTTTCTTTTTAGTATGTGTGATACTGATGTCTTTTGGGAGACTAGTGCAAAGACAAATTTGACTAGTGTGACAACGGTTAGACGGTAGAATGGAAAGCTGCCTAACAATTTTGCCGGGTACATCCCCGGAGATATGTTCGTCGTTTGCATTTCATCGCACGGGCTGAAGGTAAAGGTCGCAATGCTAATAAAGGGGGCACGCCGCTGCGATGCACCGCTAAGTGTATAACCAGCTTAATAGCCCAGTAAGATTAAAAAATATCTATGAATATTCATTCTGGTTACAACGTTAGTTAAAAAATTAAAAAACATTTGATATTTTGTAAATAATAATACGTTATGAGATTCTCGAGAAGGAGTATTAATTAATACAGAAAACCTTGTTATATACTTACGTGATCATGGTATGAATCACTTCGATGGTACCATCATTTCTAAATGAAAATTGGCTATTAACACATTTTGCTCCAGTTTCATGTTTTAATGGATATCTCCGTTGTTCGTACCAAAGTCCTAAGTACTAAAAAAAATAATACGTGATTTGTAAATTAAATTACAAAGCCATAGTAGCAATAATAGACAAAATATATGCTTAGATAGAAAAATATTTCAATTTTCAGGACCTCGGAATGTCATTTTACAATCATAAACGTAAGTACTCATCTTGTAAAACCAATACTGATCGTTGCTCTGGATAGGTTCAATAAGTTCCATTTTTAGAGATATCATAATTGGCAGACAAAGGTAAATCAATTAAGTGTTGCTATTTGTCTAACTAATCTTAAAAGTACGTATGAAAGTATGCGTTTTCTTAGAATTCATATTGATGAGTTTCTTAACTGGAAAAGCCACTGTAAGGTGCTTGGTTAGAAAATCAATTCGTTGAGACACCTTTTCATTAAATTGCAGAAGGTGCTGAAGAAGACTGAGCTTGTTGGTCTGTACTTTGCACACGTTGTTTCTCGGCTCAGATATGGAGTTTGTTTATTAGGTATTTCAGTTGATGCAGCAAATGTTTTTATTATACAAAAAAGAGAACTGCGCTCTATGAAAAAAAATTTTAGAAAGACAATCTTGTAAACATCTTTCCAAATAATTTTGTGTCCTTCCTCGCTCTTGTTTGCATATTTTTGAATTATGTGCATATGTATTTCAACATCGGTGATTATTCGTAAATACAATACACGATAGGCTGGTCGGCCTTTCGTACCTTTCGCACGATTGGTTCGTGGATGTAAGGCTCCTAACTACATAGGATCTAAACTATTTAACAAACCATTAAAAACTTATAACAGTTAAAAACTGTTCAGTAAAAAATTTAAAGAATTTATTTAGATATGAGCTTTTATCTCAGATTTTTTAGGCTTTGTTTTTAGTATGTAATTGTAAGTATATTTGTAAACTTTTGACGACTCCCATACAATTGTATCGTCTTATGGAGAAAATAAATTAATATTATTATTATTATGAAATATTTTCTTATTCTTAACTATTAATGATTATGTACATTGTAATATAAAAAATTCTGCTAATATTTTAATAAAGGTCATTATACATATCAGTTGAGGTCATCTTGACGTTATCCAGCGATTATTACACCATTACAAAAACTAAAAAGTCATTCCAAATTATTAACAAGTATGATTATCGGACAATAAAAAAACTGATATTTTTATACAGGCCACTAGATATATCTTTTAAGATCCCTGCAAGGTCATCCAGAAGTCATTAAAAAATCAATTAAATTATATATTATATAGTGACCTCTACTGATAATTCTTAAAACTGCTACTACTTAGTACTCAGTATTCAAGAATTGATATTTTTTATTTTACTAAGTTAGCGTGCAAAAAAGTACGACTTCCTTGAATATTATAATGATCTAGGTATTAACTCTAATTCGATGTTTAGTTAACACAATCTGAGAACTGAAGGACTAATAGTTTTCTCTTAATACAATCATTTTTCTTGAAAATAACCTCCGAACGATATCAGGACCCTATAAATAATTTACAGTTTCGAGACTTAACAAGAAAATATTGGTCAAATATTGCATAAAAAAAGAGATTAGAAATGTTTATTTAAGCAAATATCACTTTGTTTAAAAAAAGTTAACTTTAAACTAGATTCTCAAGTTCAAGTCAAGATTTTTATTATTGTTGTCTAAACTATTATCTTTACACATTGAATAATCACTTATAGTCTAATCATTATAGATTTTCTTGGGACCACAAGCTTAACAGCAACCCACTGGTGTTATCTTTTAAAAGGTGGTTATGAAGTATTAAAAAAAAAAAAATTTATCCAGAAGCTAGCTTTTCTGGCATCGTGTAGTCAGGAGAACCTGGAAAAAATCAACTTTTTTACAGAGAGAAAAGTATTTAATAGGACTTTTTCTCGAAATAAATAAATCTACAAAATAACGTCACTGCCAATTGCGACAACATCTCTTTAGGATGAAACTAACAGAATCGCCGCTATGCAGAGGCTGCGAACAAGAAGAGGAAACAGTAGAACACATTATGTATGACTGCTCTGCTTTTTCTGAAATTAAGAATCTTAAGTTTAAAGAAAACTATATAGAATATGTGCAAGAAGAAAGAAGCTATTAGGTACGGCAAATCCAAGTAATGTTATGGATCTTATTATTCCTGAATAAAGGAATTTGAATTTTATAAAATAATGTAATCACTGGTATGCTGATAGAACTTTTACTTATGTTCCTCCAATATTTAAACAATTGTTCACTTTTCCCATCAAATAATTTAAATATACGCTATTTTTACATGCGCAACCATTTTTCGTTGGCATCTATCTTTCGTCGGCCACATTTTTGCATGCGCTTATTTGTGCGCGATATTTTTACGCGCTACTAAATGTCGGCGACCTTTTTTCGTAATAACTTCTTTAAAATACGCTAAAGATAGATTTTTCCAATGTGTGTCTTCATTTTTATACAACTTGGGGTAAATGCTAGAAAATGGTTCCAAAAGTCGCAAACTCGCGATTTCTCTTTTTGAGTAAGGTGATGAAGAAGACCTGCTGATGAGGAGAACAAAATATCGTATTGTGTGCAGCAGGCTTCTTATTGTATTTGAATTTGTTAAAATATCAGATAAATAGAATATTTATTAGTAATTCTATTTTAATGTACCAAAATGGTGGTACCTTTTTTATTTATCCTTTAAACTAAAATAAGCAATCGGAAATTTAACAATTTTCTGCACTAGAGCTGAAAGTGTTGATAAGATAATTTTCATTGCTTTTAAATTCCAAACGAAAATGTAATCAAACTGAGTATATTTTATTAAGTATGTAATTTATATAAAAAAATGTAAATATTAAAAGTTAAGATGTATTATCCCTTTGAATGAAACTTGTTATGTCGTTTTTAAGGCATTTAATTTCTAATAGTTTTTGGTATAAAAATCCGTACCTATTTGTGTATTTTTTAAATAAATTTTATACCTTAATGTCCTGAATACGATATATAATTATAAAAAACATAAATCTTACTTGTTTAACATCAAAATTTTCTAGTACTTAAACATTCGGACAATCACTAGTTAATGAACTTTTACCGAGACAACTCGGAAAAATTGCAACAGCAATTAGAAGTATATATACTGATATCATTTTTAGACACTGTATTGTTCGCTACCACGTTAATAATGATGCAAGAAGTTATGCCTTCGTAAATATATAAAATCAAGCTTAGAAAAAGATAAAATTTTACCGAGTGATCTATGTTAAATAAAACATATGAGATTTTTTTATTGGTAATCATATTAATGTTAAATAGTTACCTACTAAAATAAAATATCTTCTTCATTAACAGGTTTAAGCATATTTATTATTCCTGAATAAAGGAATTTGAATTTTATAAAATTTTAAAAATAATGTAATCACTGGTATGCTGATAGAACTTTTACTTATGTTTACTTATGTTCCTCCAATATTTAAACAATTGTTCACTTTTCCCATCAAATAATTTAAATATATGCTATTTTTACATGCGCGACCATTTTTCGTTGGCATCTATTTTTCGTCGACCACATTTTTGCATGCGCTTATTTGTGCGCGATATTTTTACGCGCTACTAAATGTCGGCGACCTTTTTTCGTAATAACTTCTTTAAAATACGCTAAAGATGGATTTTTTCAATGTGTAGTTTTACCGAAAGCGTTGTATTAATTTTTTTTTATGGCTCAACGTCTCAATTTGGTGTAAATGCTAGAAAATGGTTCCAAAAGTCGCAAACTCGCGATTTCTCTTTTTGAGTAAGGTGGTGAAGAAGACCTACTGCTGTGTGCAGCAGGCTTCTTATTGTATTTGAATTTGTTAAAATATCTGATAAATAACCTGAGGATATTTGATTAAGTATGTAATTTATATAAAAAAAAATTTAAATATTAAGAGTTAAGATGTATTTTCCCATACAATCTTTTTTATCCCTTTGAATGAAATTTATTATGTCGCTTTTAAGGCATTTAATTTCTAATAGTTTTCGGTATAAAAATCCTTACCTATGTGTATATTTTTTTTAAGTAAATTTTATACCTTTATGTCCTAAATACGATACATAACTATGAAAAACATAAATCTTACCTGTTTAACATCAAAATTTTCTAGTACTTGAACATTTGGACAATCACTAGTTAATGAACTTTTACAGAGACAACTCGGAAAAATTGCAACAGCAATTAGAAGTAAATATACTGATATCATTTTTAGAAACTGTACTGATCGCTACTACGTTAATAATGATGCAAGAAGTTATGCCTACGTACCTATATATATATATATATATAAAATCAAGCTTAGAAAAAGATAAAATTATACCGAGTGATCTATGTTAAAGATGAATAAAAAATATGAGATTTTGTTTTTGGTAACTATTTTTATGTTAAATAGTTACCTACTAAAATAAAATATAAGAAAGTATATTTTTCTTCTTCAATAACAAGTTTAAGCATATTTATGAGTAGCCTATTATGAACCGTAAGCCAGCGCTAATGGATAGGGCGTCAACGCATAATATCTGTCAATTTAAGGTCTAAAAAAGTTAAGATAGTTGAGAAAAATAAGGGTGGCTTAAACCCGGTGTTTAAAAATTTGGAAAATTAATTTTTTTTTACTTATTTTAAAATTTGCGGAAATTAATTAAAAAAAACACTTAAAAAATTTTAAATGCCAGTCAGTTTTAACCAGTCAAAGGGTGGTTCATAGAGAGAAAATAATTTTTGTTTATTTTTTTCTAAAAGTTTTGTGGTGACAAAAAAAGGGTGTGGCAGTCAGTGGGACTGCCGGCAGAAGTTATACTTCTATGCACTGTTAACTAATAAAACTTACTAACTGCAAACACAGGCAAGTAGAAATAATATTTTTTTTTAAATTAACTGTTTTCAATTAAATAAATACTGAGAAAAATAAGACCAGTTGATGTGTGTCCTTACTTCAAACACGAAAACTAAACAGTAAAACGATCAATGTACAAAAAAAGTGTTTACAAAACCCGATTTGCTTACCGTGGGCTATTACAGATTTTAAAACACTAGAAAACAATGCAAAACATTTTCTAACAACATATAGGTACACACTTTTACAAAATTTTAACGCACTTTGAACTGCACTTTTCAGTAACTTTGCAGGAACAGGTTTTAACTTACACGCATGTCTTCGACTCAAAAGCATAGTAAAGGATATAATGCAACCATGTGACGGTATTTTAGACTACAATACAATACTCATTACTGAATATTATTATTAATATAAAATACCAAACTTAATCTGTATACTTACTGGACAGAATTATAGAATAATATGTCAAACATAATTCGATACGTCAATGTAATACAATAACAATAGCTTAGACTGTTTGTTGTATATCTATCTCTTTTCAATGCAATGAATGTTTAAACGATATTCAAAGGACTTATAGTGATGACTAATAACATGTAGTAAATATTTCATCTTTGTTTTTACCGAACAATATACCTTATATGTGATTCTGTCTCTCTCTTACTCACACCATTACATATGTAATGATTTTTCCCATTTAGCTACACACTAATTCATTCCACAGAGTGTCCGAATAGAAGTATAACTTCAAAAAACATGGCCAGGCGGTGTCTAATCTGTTCTTTTTTGTACATTAAGATAACTAAAATGTATGTAAGGCTAACCTATTTTTTACATGGAAATTTGACAACGAAGACAACCATCCGACAATTTTCAGCACAGTACTCCTTATTACACTGGAGCTATAAGAGTAATCCATAATTTTGAAGGGCAAGGAAACGATGGGCTTCTACAAGCTGCAAGAACACATGTTTTTTAAATTAGAAGAGGACAAAATAAAGCAGAAAATTAAAGAAAATATCTTGGAGATAAAATTAGACGGCATGGTTTCCAAATACCTGCCCAATAAAATACATAAACGTAAGAAATGGCAAAATGTGAGCTTTTGAGGCAAGTTCAGAGATATACACAGAATGAAAACGGTTCAGGAACAGACCTTTACAGTAGTGACGGTAACGTAAAAAAGTCTATCCTTCTGGTAGCAAATGCATCTCTATTTAAAGCAAAAGTATATACCATCTTGACATGCACAAGAAAAAATAACCTTATCGCCTAAAAAACTAAACTGATCAAGATATGTACAGATAGTCAGGATATTGTTAGGGCTATAAAGAATTTTGACGTGTTCTTTATAAATGGTCACGATTGCCGAAAAGAATTTGTTGTAGAATATAGTAGTGTCAAACTAGTTTGCGTGTCAAGACATAGATAAATTCAAAGCAAAGACAAGCTGACATCCTTGCCAGAAAAAGAGCAGTCACAACATTCTAAGTTGCTTATTCAGCTTTGAGAGCACTAAAATATGGTCTAAAGCTAAAGAAAAGCATAAATTCGTAAACAAAGCTAGAATTACATCTCTTGTCAAGCACACAACAGAAAGTGTATATTGAACAGACATAGGCCAGAAAAGTGAAACACTGTCCAAGACAAGCATGAATTAGCTACGATTCTTAACAGGATTCCTTACATGTCACCGGATACCTGCAAACATTTAACTGTTTAAACGACACCCCACCTGCAAATTATGTGGCATAAACCTGAAAGTTAAACACATACTATACCAATATAAGTCAGTGGATAGTAGGAGACAGTCAATTTCACAAACGTATGGCACCCATTTGTTTAGACCTATATAAACTAGTAGAGGGTATTAAGATCCTTAAGTCGGTGACATAACAATGAAAAAGTAAAATAAGCCTAACTTAGCTGCAATACGACCGGTGTGACTATATGTCAGAAGGCTTCATTTTTTGTAAGAAATACACATTAACAAACGCAAGAAATTTGTTTTTCTAATGGAGTATATTAAAAAATAATATTCATTTTTACAAAACAAAACCCTAATATAAAATTATTGTTAAAAGACGAAATATTGTTATTTTTTTGGTTTTAAACCCCTAAGTTCTATACCACAATAATGCGGATAGCTGACCGGAGAGAAAAGCAAAGAAGGCAGCAAAACATTCATCGAAATTCAAAGAAATCTTTGTGGCCATACATACGGAGCGTTTAAATTGTTTGATATTTTCACGCATACTTTTTTTGAAGTTATCCTTCTATTCATGCACTGGATTTGTGTGGGGTTAAATGGGAAAAATCGTTACGTATGTAATGGTGTGAGTAAGAGAGAGACAGAAACACATATAAGGTATCCGTACATTGAAAAGAGATAGATATACAAAAAATTGTCTGAGCTAATGTTTTGAAATATCATAGTGACGTATTACATTGTGTTTGACAGATTATTTTATAATTCTGTCACGTAAGTAAACATATAAAGTTTAGTATTTTATATTAATAACATTAATAATAATATTCAGTAATGAGTATTGTATTGTAGTCCATACTACCGTCACATGGTTGCATTATATCCTGCACCATGCTTTTGAGGTTGTTGGCTACATAAACAGAGTTTTTTCGAATAGTCGAAAAGTGCATTCCAAACAGACAATAAATAGAAAAATTAGAACTCAGTAAGTATTCCAAATGGGTTCAATTTATGTACTCGGGGTATTTGGGGTCGCTGAACACGAATATCATGATGTCAAAAGTCTCCGCGGCACTTGATGCCTAGGGTATTTACCTCTTCTTCTGGGGTTTTATGTAAATTCTGTACAAAATCACTGCAAACGTGGAACTCGGTGGTTCTTTGGGTCGCTGAATACGAATAAAATAATGGTGATAGTATCCAAAACACCTGGTGCTTAAAACGGACCTTATTTCCAGGAATTTTATGCAAATTTCATACAAAATAAGTGTGCACTCGGTACTAGGAGGTTTTTGGAGGTCGCTGAACACGAATATCATATAATGATTTTGCTAAATCATTCGCATACAAATTTATGAATCCGGGCGAGTGCATAGAAGTATAACTTCTGCCTGCAGTCCCACTGACTGCCACACCCGTTTTTTTATGTAAGGAGTTTTGACCATAAAACAGTAAGGTTTTGAGAACAAACTCACAACAGGTGCAGCCAGTTTTCGTTTTCCTCTGCGCTATCTTCATTGCTAGAAGCCGTATCTGTGGCCTCACACTAACTTGACAAATTTAAACAATAAAACGTAATTATATGGTTAGTCTAAAAATTAAATAAACATATACCTGTTTTTCACTACACACTTATATAACATTGAGAAAGAGAATTATTTTAAAATTATGGCCAGTGTGTAGCTCATCATCAGAAAGTATTTGATATTATTGAAGTGATCACTTCTTATGGAAGGGTAACTGATTTTTAGCGTAACGCTTTGAAAAAAGCGTTTATCATAACGCGTTGTTTATCGTTGTTACAAGCAGGCGCAGTGAAACATAATAATAATAGAAATAGGTAAATATTAATGTTATTATATTAATACAAATATCTTTATTTATTTATTGAATTGATAACTTATTATGGGAGGGTGAACTGATTTTAGCGTAACGCGTTGAAAAAAGCGTTTATCATAACGCGTTGTTTATCGTTGTTACACGCAGGCGCAGTTAAACATAATAATATCATTTCTCTCTCTCTCTCTCTCTCCATGCTTTTCCCAATGTAAGTTTTAAGTATATTTGAATTTACCGTGTTATTCGCTGGGTGCGTAAGTCATAGTGGGGGACACCAAACTGATGCCAGCGCCCGCTACGGACAATACAGAACTAAGGGTGGCTCTTTATCACATAAGTCTATAAAAATAACACGTGTGTCAGTTTAATAAGATAAATAAAATAAAATTGGTCACAAAAGTTGTTGTGTAGTCGATAGCAAAAATACTGGTAGAAACAGCAATTTTAAATTTTACAAGTTCCTGGTTGCCAAGTAAAAATTAAATCAGCGAAAAAAATGTACAGCTGCTGTTTAAAGGCAAAAGTAAGTGTTACTGTAACCCATAACCGTATTGTATAAAATAATATCCTATACATATGTACATCCTGTAAGAAAAATAAGTACATAATAATTTAATTGATTCTTAATACGAATTCCATTTTTTATATTACAAATAAAATAAAGAAAATAAAAAATTAACATTCATTCGTAAATATAAAATGAAGGTAAATAGAACGATTCGTTATCATTTATATAATTGCAGATTGTTATATATTTATTATTAATACTGATTTTTCATTCAACATTAATTTTTCAAAAATGAACATCTTGATAGATTTTAACACTACTTATAACTTAATTCACTTGATACTTGTTTTAGTTATTCTGCTTATTTTACTTACTGTTTTCAGCTGACCCAACAAAAAATTGTAATTTAAAGTACCTACACTCTGTGTTTGTTACATTTTACATTGAAAGAAAAATTAAGTTTATTTAATTTTTTTAATAACTATTTGACGTCCAATGCATGTAAATTTTCACAAAAGAGCCACCGTAAGTTGTATCGGTAGGTGGCGCTTGGGTTACGCACCCAGCGAATACGGTATTAATCTGTCAGTTAATACAATTCATTACTTATTAATTATTAAATATTTATATCCATTTAATATCATAAAAATTAGGTTATTTGCTATAAATTCGTATATAAAACTAATTTAATCCCTTTTAATTATAATTTAAATTCATAATTTAAACGGTTCGGTCATCCTCGGCATCTATCGTGGCAGTTGTAGGAGAGAAGAAATGGAAATTAAATCAAATAGAAATAGGTAAATATTAATATTAATACAAATATCTTTATTTATTTATTTACTTATGTATTCAAATAACAGGTTGTCTTAGAAGAAATGACAGTCTGATTAGTCTAATTTTAGCATAAAAAAGACGTGTTTTGGTGGTTTCATTTGTGATAAATCTTATAAAAATTGATTATAAAGTTTGTTATTAATGTTATTATTGATAAAAAGGATAAGAATTTAAGTTTGAAGTGTGTATTAAATAGCAATCAGGCCGTTCCACGTAAAGGGTGGTTGTATTGCGAATTACTACGCGACTGATTAGAAATTTTGAACTGTCATAGTAAAAAATTTTTGTATTGTAATTAGTGAAAGTTATAGTGATAAAAAAAACGGTTAAAGGAGTTTATTTGTGGTAAACATTAAATAAAGTTGTGTTGTGGGTCTAATTAACGGAAATTACGGTAAGAATTTTGTTACTCAGTAAAAAATTGATCAAAAACTTAGATTACAAAATGATAATTGTGATAAGCCCGCCAAAATTTCTAGTGCTAAATATCAACGTCAATACATGTTGAACAAAAAAATGGAAGAATAGGTGAAATCCGATTCTGCTGAAATAATCAGGCCGTTCCACGTACAGGGTGGCTGTATTGCGAATTACTACGCGACTGATTAGAAATTTTGAACTGTCATAGTAAATAATTTTTGTATCGTAATAAGTAAAAGTTATAGTGATAAAAAAAATTTCAGAATTTTCAAAATTTTCAAAATATTTAAATTTTTTAATTTATACACATTATCATATTAATGTACATAAGATTTAAGTAATAGGCAAAGTTTTTCTCAAGTTAAAAAATTTCAATATTAAATAGTTCAACTTGGATTAGGTGAAGTTATCACTTCTGTCGCGCGTCCTGAGACGCACACTTTTTTTTATATCTTAAGACACTTTAAGTTTAATTTTTAAAATTGCTATTTTCACTACTGCTTCTTCTTCTTTCTTGTATGCAGGATCCTACAGGATTGATTTTCCTTAATATGAAACTCCTGAGTCGTTTAAATTCTCACACATTTCAGCCAATACTTCTTAATGATTTATCTTAAGCTGTCGTACAATCTT
Source organism: Altica lythri (assembly GCA_964028335.1). NCBI lineage: Eukaryota > Metazoa > Arthropoda > Insecta > Coleoptera > Chrysomelidae > Altica > Altica lythri. The sequence continues at coordinate 32,424,477 of OZ034807.1, read as the reverse complement.
ATTTTCTGTTATTTTGCTAATGTGTTCGTTTAATACCTGTTTCTGTTTTTTACCCAATTATTTCAACATTTCATATCCGTTTTCACTTCTATCTCTGTTCATTATGCTTTCCTGTGTAATTCGTTGGAGTATCCTTTTATCTGTTGTTTTTATAATTTGTTTCGGCTTAGATGGGTTAAGCCTCATTTTCTGCTGCATATGTCATTATTGGTCTGATCACTGATCGGATGCGTTTGTTAACTATTTAAGGCGGAAACATACTATCAAAACGTGACACGACGCCACGCCACCCGACGCATGTTAGTACCTCTCAATTCCATATATTTAATACAGTTAGAAGCACATAAACAACACGCTATGTGACCACACGCCGCAACATAAATATATGGACTAACATGCGTGGCGTCGTGTCACGTTTTGATAGTATGTTTCCGCCTTTACTCTGTATTCGATTATTGTTTTTGTTAGTTAATATTTTTGTCGTCTATAGTAGATTTATACCTCTTTAGTGGTAGGGATTTTTGTGTCATTTACCTTGAACGTAAGTATCATTATAGTGTTTCTCTATGCGTATTTTATCTTGCGTTCTACTTTTACTTTATTAGATAAGTTTAGTCATTTCTAGGATTCAACTCTTTCGTCTTATCTGTATTTTAAGTAGCTCATTGGTTATTCCATCCGATATCGATAACTTTTAATTTTTAAGCGATTTTAGGGCTAATTTAATGACTTAAGTCATTGTTAAGTGATTGTTTTGATTATTGTTTTCCGTTAGTTTAAATATTTTGGTTAGGTATTTTTTCCATTCCTTTACGGATATGTTATTAATTTCTTTATTTTTTTTTTGTTTATTACTTCATAATATCTTCATTGGTTTTAATGTTCGCTTTTTAATCTCTTTGTAACTCCTTTGATTTATTTCTTAATTTTTATAGACATTCTGGGCTTCTGAAATAATATGTTTCATACTTCTTTCACATATGAGTACCATATTAGTAGAAAGTGGTTAAAGAAAAACTTTTGAAAATTTTGAAGGTCTAAGTAAGACGATTAAAATTTTTATTTTAACCACGATAAACGGAATGCCATGTGATTGGCTAAGCCTTTATAGTTATCGTATCTATTGGTTGCCATAAGTCATGGGTTATCATTATTATTTTGTTGAAATTTGGTAAATATTGAATTAAAGATGCCTTAATCCTTTGATTATCAAATAAAATTGGTGTGGTTTGAATATAGTTTTTTAATCGGTTAAGCACCAAAAAATGGGAGTGCAGATAGAAAAGATGCCAGCAGATACAAAAAAAATCTTTTGATAATTTTACCTTACTCATTAAAATCTGAACAAAATAATTAAGGAAAGTTTATAATTTGCCAAAACAGTTTTTTTTTTCGTTATTAACACTCTTTTTGTTATTATCTTTATAGAAAGTTTAACAAATTTAATCGCGTTTATGAATTTAAATATTAAGCAACAACAATAATATTAATACATTGTTATACAAATCTAGATCATACAAACTTAAAGCGGCCAAGTGCAAGTAGGACTCGCCCATGGAGGGTTCCGTAACTACAAGTAACAATACAAAAGTTCTTGTAGTTCGTTGTAACTTTGATCGATGTTAAAAAAAATACTAGATTTCGTTCAAATCGATTTTCGGTGGAAGTTTACATACTAATACATAGTATTAGTTTTAAAATTCTGTTATTCAAGAATTTACAGGAAGGGACACACATTTTACCACTTTGGAAGAATCTCTCAGTTAAAAAAAATGACATTAAAAACCTAAACTTCCTTTTTGAAGACCTATCCATAGATTTCTAACACGTATGGGTTTGGGATTGTTTGAGTATGGGGAAACCCCTTTTTTTATTTGTTATTAAAAACCTTAAGGCAGTTTACAGAATATGTCTTCTTACTAAGTTTTAACAGTGTAGTTCTTAAAATTTCGGAAAAAAGTGGCTGTGACCTACGGACAGACATACATGATAAATCTATGAGGCTTCCGCTTTTTGACATTCGACTACGGTATTCTAAATACGATTTTCTACATTTTTACCATTAATCTTGCCAAAAAACAAAAAAAAAATATGTTTAATTTTTTAAGGTTGTTTGAGTGTCTAGGCTTTACTATTTTTAATTACAAGAAAACTTATCAAAACTTCAATTTTTTAAATACACCTTGCTGGATTTTAAGTATTAAGTGGGTAGTATTGACATTTAAATTAGATATTTTTATTTCCTTATAATTCTGATGAATTACTTTATTTAAAAATATATATTTTTTAAATTATTAACTAATATTAAATAATTATTTACACACTATAAAATATACCAAAATAATCATGAAGGTTACGTTCATTAGCGATGAAGGTGATCCTGTCGTGGATTTTCGGGCTGTGGTCCAATTAGGTTCACGTCTTTGTAGATTTCGCCAACGGTTATGAGCTTCCAGGGCGAAGCTCTGGTAATGGTCAGGATTAATAAAGTCAGAAGTCCTCGTAAATCAGCCGAAGTACAAGGTTATTCCTCGTTTAGTTTTTGTTTGGCTTGAATTAGAAATTTATCCATAAAGAAGTTCTTGTTTAACTTTATTTTGCTAAAATGCAAAACTGTCTTAAAACAATAGGCTATACCTATAAGCGTGCTTCTTTATTTATAACCACGCATCTGACGTCGAACCAATCAGATGACCTTCTAATTACTCGAATTGACTTTTTAATACTTGCAATACAACGCGGGGCGCAAAATTCTTTGAAATAAAATGGGTATACCTTAAATATGAGAGTTTGAGAGCCGCTGTTATAGCAAAATATAGCATTGCTTCTGTCTGTTATACCCAAGAAAGACAAAATTTGGTATATATATATTTTCATAAATATTATTTTTATTTTTATATATTTTTTTAAATATGGTATTATATTTTATTAGAAATACTCCCTGACATCTTTAAACCTAATCATATGTTTTTTGTGGTATATAGACTTTTAAGGCTGTATTTTTTGTTCTTAGTAAATCGTTGGACATTTTGAAGATCTATTTACGACCCTGTTGTTATATTAAAACAATATTTTTAATACTCATTTAATTATATTTTTACTAACTATCAATAGAAAATAGAAATACATATTATTATAATTATTAACAATTGCTTTGATCTGTTTCAGTTAATGGTTCTAGGCTGATTTTATTTTTTACAAATATCTCTCGGGCAATTTTAATTGTTTCTTTGGGTGGATGTTGCTCTCTTGTAAGAATCCATGCAGTTTCTAAAATAATTGTAAGTATTAAATTAAAATTATTTAAAATTTAAATTTATGTGTATTTTTTTAAATTTAACATTAGGTACTTACGTGCGTTATTATCTGCAACAGGTCTGCAGGACCACACTACTGAATAACTGGTATAATCAGTTCCAAGTACCCAATAGTTTGATGTTACAGGAACTAAAAAAAATATAAAATATTATAATAATGAAACTTATTTAAATAAATAGTCCAAGAAACGTTAAATAGGTACTTTCACCTGTATTTACGAATTCTGTCCATTACCATTACGTGTTTTAAAAAAATGTTACTAAACATAAATGTTGAAAACTTTAATTTTTTTTTGATAATATCAAGTAAATAATAGATTGTGTAACGAATAGTTTTTTTTGTATACTTTTGACTTTTCCTGTTAACATTATGTGAATTGACAATACAAAAAATAATAGTTTAAAAAATATAATAGTATCTCATATGGTTGAAATGCACAGTTTATTACAAAATTGTAAATAAAAAAGGCTCAGTGCATTAGAAATATATTTAATTAAAATTGGCCTAAGCGCTTTCGCCGGTTAAGGCATCTTCAGAGGCTTTTGTCAGAAAGAGTAGTTATCGAAGGATGTCATCTTGTTAGTTAAAAGGATCATATTAGACACACACAAACATTTAATTAAAAATATAATGTCCTAGGACATCTAAAAAATACGTTTTTACTTTTTTATTTTTTTATAAAATTTTAAAAGTCACATCTCTTCGGTGTGTTCTTTTTGGAGGAAATGATTTCCAATTTTTTTTTTATTTACAATTTTGCAACGAGTACCTACTTTAAAAAAAATGGGACGTCAACAAACTAAAAACAGAAATAACTTTTTCTGAATATAATGTGCATAATATAAACAGTATGCCACTTGTATATATACGGGTTAAAAAGTTTTGAAAGTAAAAATGACAGAATGTGTATTTTTTTTATTTTTGTTTTATTCAAAATAAACTCCCCCAGCTTAAACACACAATTTGATACCATCTCTGTAATGATTTTCCGGATACTATGAAAAATATTGTTCCACGGCTGCAATAGCTTCTTCATTCAACAAAAAATGCTTTCCACGAAGGTATTGTTTCAAGTTTCTGAAGAGATAATGGTCGGAGGGTGCCACATCGGATGACCACGATGGGTGTTCCTGCAATTTGTACTTTAACTCGTTTAATTAAACCATCGTCAATAAACTTTTTTGAACACGTGCATTTTCTTAATAAAAAACGATTGTTTTCTTCTGTAAACCGGGTCTTATTCTATAATTTTTTCTCTAATTTTTCCAAAAGGTTAAAATAATATTTAGAGTAAATTGTTTTACCTTTTTAAAAATAATCAGTTAGCATCTCAAAAAACTGATGCCATAACCTTTTTTGCGATCATTTTGTCTTCACTTGTTTTGGAGCTGAAGAACCAGCTTCACTCCATTGTAAACGTTGTTGTTTAAGTTTAGGATCATGAAGGTAGATCTAAGTTTTATCCATCGGTTTTATTTTGCTTAAAACGTTTCAAATAACGGTCAGAAATTTGTTTTAGATTAAGTTTTTGTTGAATTGTTAACTAAGATTTTTTTTGTGAAATATATGCAATATTTGTTCAACTAAAAAGCTACTGGTTCAATTGAGAAGCAACTTCACGCTTAGTTAACCTTGGTTTTTTACAAACAATATTATATACTTGCTAAATAATTTGTAGTGTTGTTGCACTTTTTAAAAATCCAATACGTAGTTCATCTTCGATGCTTGTACGACCACGTTTAAACTTCAAAACCTATTAATGCACTGTTGGATAAGGAGCAAATTCATTTAAAACTTTCTCCATTTTTGTATAAATTTCTGTTGCTGATAATCCTTCCAAAACCAAAATTTTGATCACTGCGCGATATTCGGTTTTTCCATTGTAACAACATACATACGCCAACTTTATAAATGGATTGTAAAAGAGAAAAAATTGACAAATCAAAACATAATTTTTTGTGTTATTAAATGGTAGATTAAATATTAAAAAAGCATATTAATTATAATTCCTATTCTAGTTAATAGGTATTACTTTTTAAACTTTTCAACCCAGCTCTAGCATATTAAAGATTTGACAGCTGGCTAAAGATTTGGTTTTGTGCAAAACATATACAGTCAAATCCGCCATAAAAAGTAGTAGATTATTAAAAAAGCAATATAAACGGCATTTAAAACAACTAAAATGTTGTCTTATGATGTTAAATGTAATAAATCTTACATGGAACTTTGAAAGTTACTGCCAATTTAGCTTCTCCTGTGGTGGATGTAACTACAGCTGAACCTTCAATGCTTTCCCTTGTATCTTTATCACTAAAAATTAAAAAAAAAAATATTATTATTTTTATTGTAATTTAAATAATAAATCGTTACATTTATTAAGTAAATTTAACTAAAAATTGACAACTTTGTAGACAGCAAAAAGGAAACAAGTCTTTTTAAATAATAAGTGCTTAAATAATTTTGTGGCAAACAGATACTATTCAATACTTAACGAAACTATGCTTTTAATTTATGTAAAGTGGCTAATTCTGCTCTATATTCTACAAATTTGTTTGTCTCTAATGGGATGCTGGACAGAATTCAGATCAATTTGTTACAATCTCTTGTAAATTCCTTGTTTTAATTATTTATAATATTGGGCTTCTCAGCCTTTTCCCAGAAATTAAACCCCAAATATCGTCATTTCAGATAGCCTGCGGCAAGTTTAGAGGGTCATTATTTTTGGAAACAAAAGGTATGTGGTATTTTTAAAGCTAGTCTTAGGTATCTTATAAACAAAAACATGATGTTAGGTCTAGCCATAACATCATATTGTCATTAGCATGATGTTCGTAGATAATGAAGCAATTTGAAAATGCAGTTTTTAATATAAGTTTAACTATATGCAAATAGTATTTCGATACTGTTTTTAGTGTCGAAATAGAAACTTTGTGAACGTGAATTATAAAAAAAACTTTGTAACATACTTACTTCTTCATGGAATTAATTACTTTAACAGTACCGTCATCTTTAAGTGTGTATTCGGCATTGATACATTTACCTCCAATTTCGAATCTTACTGGATATTTTTGTTGTTCGTACCATGTTCCTAGATACTAAAAATATATACATATTTATAAATTAATTTTCTGATAAACCAACTGTTAAAAATTAATTATGGGTGTAAAAGTAACCTTAATAATATACATATACCTACTGCGATGCTTGATTTCATACATTATTTAAAATTGTACTTTGACACCTATTATTTTTTCATATTTATACGATTGCTGTAACTTCGTCATAAATTGTATTATAATAAAAAAAAAATTATTGTAAACAATGATATTAATTTCCACTCCGTAAACGTGGCGTTGTATGGTTTTATCGGAATGTTTGATTATCGAGGGTGAGCTTCAATGTTGTGAATTAACTCAGTATTACTGTTCCCAGACTGAATTATTTGCTAAGTTTATTTAGATAGACCCACCCTTTTTTTTCATATATTTAACATAAACACAAATATTTGGAGTAAATATTTTCCAGAGTGTCAGGAATTTTGTTATTATCAAATAACTTGCAAATTATTCTTTAGACAACGTTTAATGAAAAATTTTCGTACAACGAATTTTTTCCGACATATTTGCAATCAAACTTTTTGAAGTTATACTTCTATTTATGCACTGGATTTGTGTGGGGATAAATGGCAAAAATCATTACATATGTAATGGTGTGAGTAAGAAACACATATAAGGTATCAGTACATTGAAAAGAGATAGATATACAAAAAACAATCTGAGCTAATGTTTTGGAACATCATAGTAACGTATTACATTGTGTTTGACAGATTACTTAATAATTCTGTCACGTAAGTAAACATATAAAGTTTAGTATTTTATATTAATAATATTAATCATAATATTCAGTAATGAGTATTGTATTGTAGTCCATACTACCGTCACATGGTTGCATTTTATTTTGCACTATGGGGTTTTGTAAACACTTTTTTTGTACATTGATCGTTTTACTGTTTAGTTTTCGTGTTTGAAGTAAGGACACACATCAACTGGTCTTATTTTTCTAAGTATTTATTTAATTGAATAAAGTTAATTAAAAAAATATATATATTTCTACTTGCCTGTGTTTGTAGTTATAAAGTTTTATTGGTTAACAGTGATGCCATTGATATATATTTGATGGCGCCAAGTGATGATGATATAAATGTGAAAATTACATGCGCGAGTTGTAAACGATCTATAAAAGGCGAATTAAAATGTACCAAATGTGAAAAACAGTATCATCCTGCTTGCCTAGTTCGTCTAAGAGGCGCAAAAGTGGTTGGTCAAAATTTAATCATCTGTCCATCATGTGCTGAAACTGAAAATGATGGCGACCATGCGTCATAATATAAAATACAGTGCTATTTGTTTGGTCGAGCACTTTGTTTTAACAGAAGAGGTCTTTGGTTATGACCCGAGCTCTTATTTTTGTCGTGTACAGTATAAACGTGGTGGAGCTATGATTTTGGCAAAACATGGTATGGAGGTAAATCCTTTAAAAATGATCGAAAACTTATCAGTTGAAGGACGAAACACCTGGTACTTAAGACGGACCTCGTCTCCAGGAAATGTTATGCAAATTTGATACAAAATCAGTGTGTACTCGGTACTAGGAGGTTTTTGAGGTCGCTGAACACGAATATCATATAATGATTTTGCTAAATCATTCGCATAAAAATTTATGAATTCGGGCGCGTGCATAGAAGTATAACTTCTGCCGGCAGTCCCACTAACTGCCACACCCTTTTTTTTTTGATTTTTCGACACTTATTACTTTTCATCGAGAGTTTTCCCGCTAAAAAAAGATTTTTTTTTTAAATCGGAAAGTTTTTAGTTTAACCCGTTTTTCGAAAATCAAGTTTTCATCGGATCTCAACCTTTTGAGGTCTTTGGAACCTGCCTTAACTATTTTTACGAGGGTATCTGTATGACTGTATTTATATAAATTGTCCCCATAAGTGTTTCAATATTTATTATTTTGGTATGAGTTGGAATGTTTATTAACCAATTTTAACATCAGAATAAATATGTTTATCGTAAAACCAAAATCTCTTAAAGGCCATTATACATCTCAGTACAGGTTAGTTCAAGGTCGTTATAGATAATTGAAATTAAATAATTATAATACTAACCGAAAAACATTTTTATCATACAGTGACCCCTACTGATATTATTTAAGATTATATTGAGATAAAGGAAGATTTCGAGATGTTTATTTAATGTGACTTTTAAAAGGCTACAAAATATGATTAATACAATTTCCTTAAACTTTGAATTAAATTTTTAAGATCAAGTCAAGGTTGTTGGAATTTTTTATTAAAGTTGGTACAAATATATTATAGTGTATCATAGCAACAATGGTCTCATTATATTCTGACTGTTTTTAAAAGCTTATATCTTCGAAAGGGTTCTAGATAATAAGATGCGGTTTTCACAGTTAAATTAAAAATTACCGTAAGTTTTGTTGTGACACATTTATATAAATGACATACAACCGGTTTACCCGCTAGAAAAGTGGCGTATTTTCAGAATACAGTAGATGTAATTTTTTGAATGGGAGACCCTATATATTTAGCAATTTCTTAAAAGACGCATATTTTTACTTTATAACGGTACCTACCTTAAAGTTTAAAATTGGTGCACAGAAAGCGAAGTTAGATAAATTTAAATAATTACATCTACTGTATTCTAAAAATACGCCATTTTTCTAACGGGAAAACCGGAAGTAGACCATTTATATAAATGTGTCACAACAAAACTTACGGTAATTTTAAACCTAACTGTGAAAACCGCATCTTATTATCTAGAACCGTTTCGAAGATATAAGCTCTTTAATATAATGAGACACCCTGTATATTATACAACGAACGTATTTTATTCAAGAAGACGGAGTTTGCAATACGAACCGCAGGATGAATTATAAAAAATAATATACATAATATTATTATTCTAAAAACCTTTTTCATATTAAATTTGTGTATTTTTTCGAATAAAATTATAAAAAGAAAATAACTTACTTCTGATAAATTGAAATTTTGTTCTACTTGAACTTTTGGACAATCACCTGATCCTGGACTTTGACCAAGACAGTCCGAAAAAATTGCAAAAGCAATTAGAAGTAAATATACTTTTTTCATTTTAAAAATGGGATAAAAACTAAACTGTACCAACTGTTTGGATGGCTACCACGAAAATAATGATGAAAGAAGTAATGACTACGTAATATGTAATAAATCAAGCTTAGAGATAGATATTATCATACCGGATGGTCTATGTTACAGATAATAATAAAAATTTGAGAGTTTTTAATTAGTAACCATATGGTAGTGTTAAGCAGTTACTTACTGTACTAAATTTATAAAAAAGTAAATTTTTTTGTTTACTCAAATAGTTTATTGTCTTACGAATGACGAAAGTAACCTTTTTATTAAGCGAGAGAACAATTGTTCACTAGCTTCAAAAAGTGTTTTCGACGAGCTTTATTTTATTAATATATTAAAAAATGAAAAATATTTTAAATTAAATATATATAACAGAATTTTGTTAAACATTATTAAGGAGTTAAATATTGGTAAATTATAATATTCGAAGAATTCTGGAAAACTATAGAATTAGTAGAATCTAGATTTTTATGTATTGAGGTAGACCATGCCACATTAATATAAACATTCATATACAGTTTACGATTTATTAATGCCAGACTACATTCACTACAAATTTATTTTATTAATGAAGTATACTAAACAATCTTGCATAATAAAATGGCATATAAATTTGATGGTTAAAATCATTAACAGCTTTGTTAATTTTGTCCATTTTTGTTTGCTTGTTCCTTGTTTTGGGTTTGATTTTTATTTATATTTTAGCTTGATGTTAAATTAGTTCATAAACAAAAATATTGGTACTGGGATGCTGTAAATAAAAATTGTTTTAAAAATAATTTTCTTTTGTGTTAGGTTTTAAACCAAACATAAAAAATTATTTCTATGCCGCCAAAGCTTTCCATCCGCATTTCGGTCTGCACAAATTTCTGAAATCGGTAAATTAATCCAAAAAAAATTTTAAGTAAAATAAGTAAAAGTAGATTTATGAAAACGACGAGAAATTTAAATAGTGTTTATTTAATAAAATAACTAATCAGAATTTATAAAATAACTTTTTATAGTAGAAAGTTTTTTTTACTAATTATTACATATTACTATTATCCCCTCAACTGGTTAAACGTGAAAGTAGTGCGCTATGAGTAACACACGTCTGACAGACGCAACCCGGAAAAATTGGTTATTTTAGGGCATCTTTAAGAAGATTAAGTGACCATAAATACTTTTATTCAATTACTAAAACTAATAATGAATAATTTGATTCTTCTTCGACATTTTCAAGTACAGAGTCCTCTTCATCGCCAATTAGATTCTCATCCCTGCATATTTTTCTTTTCCTAGTCACTCTTCTTGCAGGTGGCGATTGAACATTAACCTCTGAAATTTCATTAATTTTTTCTAAAAATTCTCTTTCGCCTTCGTCTAAAATTTGTGGATCGTCTTCGGTGTCAGTTTCATATTTAGAGACTTCTATATGATCGTCTACTCTAAAAGAATCATCTGAACCAAAGTCTTCGTCACTTGATGCTTCTACCTCATGTGGCAGGGGACCATTGCAATAATTTTCTTTCTACTAAGACAGAACTAAACTTTACAATATAAAATTATAATACAGAATATGAATTATCAACACTAAATCTGTTAAAATATTTTTCAAATGTCAAAAACAGAAGTGCAGGATTAAAATTGTAAATATAAATTGCAAAGAAGAAAGAACAAATTAAAATATCAAGTCTAACAATGATTCCAAGATAGTATTTAAAAAATCTAAAACAAATAAAATAACGTTATTGGCAACACAGGTCTCAAAGACTCAATATACTGACTACTAGTAACATGCATCTCACAGACGTAGTGTTTTTTAGTAAATGTATCATAATAATTACAAAAAAAAATCACTTACCTCAAACCACCTGAATCTTTGTTGCCGGTAAACACACGAGGTATACACTGAAGGGGAGGTTACGGTTAAGTCGACCTGTGGCAAATTTTGTAACTAGCTGCGTCTGACAGACGTATGTTACCAGTTGAGGGTTATATAAAAAAACAGAAAAAAAAAAGAGTGTGCGTGTAACCTTTACGCGCGATTGAAGTAAAACTTGTTGACGTACGTATCGGAAAATAAATATTTAATTACAATTCAATCATATTTATTGCCTACATACTTTACAAAAAAAATGAGATGTTATATTTATATTATTCATTAGAAATAGGAATTTAAAAGTTATCATTATTTTTTTTATATATGAAATAATACGTTTATGATAACTAAAATGTGAAACATAGATTTTAGTCTATAAATACCATTAATGTATTTGAAACCGTTTGAAAATTTCATAAATAAATTTCGGAAATTTAAACTCCTCCCATCGCTGAAATTATACAGTTACTTCCATCAGAATCTTCCGTTAGAATCTACCCCTAGTCGTGCCTAAAGAAGTTTTGCTTCAATAATAGGTAAACAATATTAAAAATCTACCTTATTGTAATACATCACAACACAAGAGCCTTCGATAGTTAGATAACCATTTTATTTTGTAGCATTTTATAGCATATTCCATAAAATTTAAAATCCTGAGTTAGAATGTTTCCTTCACGTCTACGAAGGATCTGTTATTGGTGGTCAAAGGTCAGCCATCTTGACTAGTGGTTTTATGGCCTTTATGGCTACCTAACCAAACCTAAAATAAGTATAAGAAAGTGTTAAAATATTTTGAATATTATTATTTTATGAACAAAAACGTGCAACATGCTTCTTTACTCAACGTAAAGATTCCGTATAAACAATTATTTACTATCATAATATGTATGTATGTATATAAACTTACTTAATCAAATCATAATAAATGTGGCTGTCTCGTCATTTTTTCATTTTTGTCATTTTTCTTCAAATCTTTCTGGCGCTAATAATATCCCCTTTGATGTTCACAATTTATTTTTCTTTTTAGCTCTTTAAGTCTATAAAACGAAAATAGCTAGGTATAAACAATAGGTATAAATAATTAGGTATAAATGGTGTAATTACACACCAAAAATAAAATTTATGCATATAGAGTACCTACCTATTCACTCATTTTCAATCAATATTTTTTCATAACTTTCTTCATTAACAAATCCACATTGTTTATTCATATTTAATACAAACACTTTATACACAAAAAACTATTTATACAATGTATTTCGATTGACAAGATGATCAGCTGTCAATTCATACAATTACAGATTTAATTTTATTTCATATAGGAGGCAAAATCGCATGAGCGCCGCTAGGATTATTTTCAGGGGGTGCATCTGCATCTACACACTATTATGATCTAATATATATATATAGAATGTAGAATGATTTGGACAGCAACCGCGACGCCTTTAGTTTTTATTCAAACAATAATTTAATAAAAAAATTAAAAAAATATATAATTTTCTGGTAAATTCAGGTATTTTCTTTCATAGCAGGGGGGTGCAAGCGCACCCTCTTGCACCCTGCTGCCGGCGCCCATGCAAAATCGTGTCAGTATTAGGTTTTGTTTCCGGTTTCTGTTATTAGAATGACGTCACGTCCGTTAGAATAACTTTTTTACTCCTAGTGTCGCTAAAGAAGTTTTACTTCAAAAAATCTTTCTCGCGTGATCGATCCCATTACGATAACACAACAGAACTGTCACAATTAGACGCTTATCCAATTCAGCTATTATCAACTTATATGAAAACTTTCAAAATTATAATATTTATGCAAAATTTAAATCATATTTAAATTAATAACAATTCAGTATAAATTTCGAAATCTATGTATATGCCTAAACACACTTGAAACGTGCATTGTCATCCAGTTCTTAGCTATCCTAAAGCTATAGGTTTAAATTCGATTACAAAATTCCACGGAATGCCAAAGAGACAAAGAACACGGTGAAAATAAAAAAACTTTTTAATAACGTAAATTTAAATGCAGTTACAAAAAAGTTAAATAATTATGAAAGCAAATTATAACGATATATTGGTAGATTACTTCCTAAAGCGGTAAGTCTACCGAAAAATCGGTAAAGTTGGCATCGTTGCTCACCTTTTCTAACAAATCTCCACAAACAAAACGGCAGTTGTTTTAATAATTAATTAAATTCAATGGGTTCAATATGTTTTAAATTTAAATTGATTTTTTATCAAAGTTTCTTTTACTTTTTACTCGTACCCATATAGATTACTACGGGCTTGTTTCTTTTTAGCTTTTATCCTGTTTATTTGTTTAAACTATCACACTATATCTTTCTTGGTCTGTCCACACTTCTTCGTACATTTAGTAATATGAATTTTTTTGAGGTTGTGTGAGTGTTCAGAAGTGCAAAAAAATGTTTAACACAAATTTGATTATTACAAGCTTTCATTTAACTTGACTTTTTTTTCAAATAGTTACTAGTTTTTACTCATTTTGTAATATCAGATTAAACTGAAATTTTGCATACTTATCAAAGACTGATGACAATAAAATAATATAAAAAAATCCCCTTAACTGCCCATACATCCCCTTATATAGAACAAATGAACATTCTAGAATTGACGAGAAACATGATCGAACCTAAACAGAACACACTAGAAAGAGTAAGAATATTCTTGAAAAAATAACCTAAAAAAAGTCTTTCAAGTTGGTAATAGTTATTTGTGACACAAGGACGGAAAATGACATTTTGCAAGAGCGAGTAAAGTTGTGTAGCCGAGGTGCGTAGCACCGAGGCGAAACAATACGAGCACTTGCAAAACATTTTCCGGACGTGTAACACACACTATTTGTTGGTCCGACTAATTTTTAATATTTTCAAAAGTTCTGTTATGTTCAAGAGTTGACCGCTTGTGCTACCTAAAGTAAGACCAGTGGCTAGAAGACAGCCGACAGACTGTCAGCTGGTATGACGTGATCTTCGGGTAGATATAAGCGCCACATTGGATGTTAATATTATAGTTGTATAATAACTTGTTTGATACTTAATATACGTGTTCAGCAGTTATAAGTGTTTTAATTAACATATGTTGCTAACACAACAAGTTCAAAAACTTTTTACTTTGTAACATACAAGATTAGATGTTTATTGACATCTATTGCACTATTAAAATAATTAGTAATAAGGAATTATTTTCTTTGGAATAATAGAAGTAATAAAAAACTCTATGACATATGTCAATCTGATGATGCTAGTTCAGCGAAACATGTCATTTTAAAATTTTTTTAATTAAAGTGAAAGTTATATGTAAAAAACATAGAGTTTTTTATTACTTCTATTATTCCAAATAAAAATGAACTTTCAAGTAGTAAGGGTCGGTACAATTAATTTAATTATTTTCTGATAATCGATTTCAAGATCCTTAATTTTTATACATACAAATACTGTGCTAATAAGCAGCACAGTAAAAATTGTTATATTGAATATATTAACATTAATATCTAATAATTTTGTATAAAAATAGCAGAGAAAATGAACTATTTTCGTAATCGAATGATAAGTAGTTGTAAATTGACATAAATGTCAAATTTTATAATACAAGTTGTGAGAGAAATTAAATGTTAATTAGAATCCTGCTTACCTTTAGAAAAAGTTATAGGTAAGTTTAGTATATTATACGCTGTTTTTAAATAAATTTAAATAAAATTTGTATTATTCATTATGTATTTTTGATGACTTAAAAGTTAATCTCGTAGCGCCATCTCTTTAGATAGGTAATCTAAAAGCTACTTTGCCGGCCTAGGCCGGAAAATTCCATTTTCCGGACGATTTTGAAGTAATTAATAGTATTGTTTCTGGACGGAGGACCAAAAAGGTTTTTTTCTTAATCTTTCTTAATTTTTATTTATTTTTTTTTTACAAAAGCGTGTTTTTTTCAAACTATTAGTTTTTTATTTGGATTTTATAAAAGCGTTTTTTAGTTTTTTAACTATCATTTATGTTTCATATATAATAAATACACACAAATAAAGTACCTACTTATAATAAACGAAAATTATCAAAATAATATACCTTAATAGCTACTTTGGTGATAGTATCAGTATTAAATGTTTATTGACATTTAAATTAGTTGTTTTTACTTACTGTGCTGCTCAACCCTTGACCATTAGTAAAATTAGGCGTTATTGTTATTATCAATTCCAAAAGTTATTTCGTAAACATATAAAGATAAAACTTAAATTTTTAAATTACTCATATACCTCATTTAAATATGTGTAACTACATACTTACTTTTTTTTACAATCTATGAGTAATATGTGTCCTTAAACAAACACGCAATTGTTAATTTTATTTAGCGTATTTTTAGGTGTGAAAGGTTTAATACTATAATACAATTAAGATTTTAAAAATATTTTATACTAAGGTGTTATCGTTTTTCGTTGAAATCACGAGTATGGCATTATTGTTTTATATTTGTTTGAATACTAAACATACTTCAAAAATTCCCATGGAAAACATGCATAAAAGAATCAACAATTTAAACAAACAACTAAACTCCTGTTTAAAATTATCGCACTACTAAAATTACTGTCCATGTATCTTTAATATTGCAAATATTATTCAATATTTGTTAATGGTAATGTAAAAGAAGTTTAACGAAAATATTGCATCAACGCATATTTTATTTTACTAAAAAGTTAACTTTATTGTAAAAAAATCCAACAAGACACAACAATTTATTTGACACCGCCAACAATAAAAACCTAATAACGTGTGGTAACACCTCTATTTCTAATAACAGCCTGTATTCGTCGAGGTTAACTTACTATCAGGTTTTTGGATGGTTTCTTAGGGGGTACTGGTTGTCCCATTGTAACAGAACGGCAAGTTTCAGTTATGGAAGGTAAATGACGCTATACTGATTTTTTCAGGTCATCCCAAAGATGCTCGATTGGATTCAAGTCTGGCCATTCACATTATCTAAGCACTTTAAAACCAATCTTGCGTTATGCGGTCCAGCATTATCTGGTATGAAAATGCTGCCTATAAACAGCGCAAAGGGCATGACGTGGTCTTAAATACTGTTTTTTCGACAGAACGCAGTATTCACTAATTTCTGATGAACTCAGACTAATTCTCTCGAAGTAGGATTAAAGCTAATACCTCTTTAGAATATTTAAGCCCCACCACCAAGCGGTTCCCTTTAGACAGTACAGGCTGCTAATTTTTCCAGATATTTACCCTTTTATAACAACCTTTTTAGATTTTAAGCCCACACTGGTTTTACCTGAAAACAAATCTTTCATTTAGTCGTCGACAGTCCAATTTGCATGATGTCTAGCGAATCTTAATCGTGCTGTTCTTTGTGCTTCGGTGACCAGCGGTTTCATTGCTGACTTCCTACTAGTCGTTTCTGCGTTTTTTAGTCTTTTTTCTGACAGCAACACCGGAAATTTTAACATTTCTAACGAGTTTGTGCGTTTATTTTAAACAAAAGTTTATGTTCACCCTAAAGAAAAGAAAGCAAGAGCCGAAATATCGCCGTCATCTTTAATATAACATTTCTCTTCTGCAACATGTTCGTTTCCACTCAGACGAACACCCAAGTGGATACAACCGGTTATGATAAGGGGTGAATGTTAAATATTTTTTCGGAAATTGTTGTCATAGATAATAAGGATAAAAATTTACCCAGTCGAAAGTGTTGATAAGACAATGCGATTTTTTTTATTTTTGTGTACAATCAAGTGGTTCACAGGATTCATCTACTCACCAGGTTTCAATATTATAGTTATTAAAGTTTTGAAAAAGGGGTTATGGCATACGGACAGACAGACATAGAGACATAACGAATCTATATGGGTTCTATTTTTTGCCAATTAGCTACGGCACCCTAAAGAGTAGCAACCAATCCAAAATTAAGTGCTTCAATGCTTCCCAAAGTAATTACTAAAGATATTTGGAAAGTTATAAATCTGCAAACTTTGAGAAATTGTTTGCGTAGGTATAATGGATGTCACGCTCAATTTTCATGTAGTGCGTGCCCTATTTCTATTCAAACTTCTCAATAGTATATTCACTATCTCAAAAATGTATTTTACCGCTAATATTAGAATCTAATATTTTTTATTTTGTTTAATAAAAGCCGTAAATATAATGTAAAATTACAGAAAATTTCAGTAAACAATATGGGTCTGTCAGACCAGGCGCCAGTATTCGTGTAATAAGTAGGGGCGCCAGTACTGGAAGGTTAATAATGAAACAGTTCAGCTATTATATAATTATACAAAATGAACAATAAAACACAAAATCAATCCCACACAATTTAATGGAGTAAATATCAGTTGGCGACTAGTTTCGGCTACCAAGAGCCATCTTCAGGCCTACAATTAAGTCAACACTATGAAGAAAAATTTATAAAAAAGGTTAAAAAGGTACATACCTAGTACAAATACAATTTTTGGAACGAAGAAATTACAGGTCACATAAAGGTATTTTTATATACATCCATGTGTTGAGATCAAGTAAAATTTCGGTCTTCAGCGTAAAAAGATGTTCACACAATCGAAGTTTTAACAAATCAAATGTATGAAAAGTTAAAAAATATAAAAGTTGTGAAATAATAGCTGGCGGAACTTCAAAGATGTACTCCAGGAAGCTGGCGTGGTCAAAAATACAATTGAATAATGTCCATAGAACACAATTACACAAAAAAATTTTTTGGAGAACAGGAAAAACTGTTGTTAGAGAAACGAAAAATCCAGATTTAATGACCAAAAAATTAATTGTTAACTTATAATTCTTGTTAAACATGGAGAATTAAGCGTCAAAAATGGAGTCAGACCGAGCTTTATAAAATCGTTGCGCATGACGAATGACAATGACAAACTGAAGGAAAGAGAAATTACTTGACCTTGACAATGATAACAAATTGTAATTTAAACAGAAAAAGGCGTTAAAATTTAAAATACGTTACTAAAGTATTACTCAAACTATATGAGTAATAAACTAAAATATATTTATAAATATCAATAAGTAAATGTGAATTCGAAAACTTGGCAATATGAACTGAACAACATAATATATCAATAAAAAGAAGAAGAAATGGATACATTGTTTGACAGCTGACTTAAGAAATGAATTGAATTGAAAAATAGCAAATAACAATATGAGTAACAATTTGAAAAATGATGAGGGTTTGAAATTATGTTAAGATAGAGGGCTATATAAAAGAATTTATAGGTTCAGGCTGAGAAAAATAAAATTATCACTTTGTAATATTTGGTTATTTAAACATTTTACTTTGTTGTTATTGATGGCTTTACGTATTTCTAGGATTTCAAGTAAATCAAGTTTAAAACTTTTAGGACAATGATGTAAAAGAGAACAACTATCAGTTGAATAGTAGTGTTTTTCTGATAAAATATGAGAGGCGAAAGCAGAGGAAACATTCGTGATGTCACTATTCTGATATTTTGTGATAGGACGAAAGTGTTCGCTTAATCGAGTGATTATTTCCCTTCCACTTTGGCCTATGTAAATGGCATTACAAGACGAACATGAAATACTATAGACCCCAGATCTATGTAAAGGAGGAATTTTGTCTTTAGAGTTAATAAAGAAGGAACCTAAGTTATGGTCTGTTTTAAAGGCTAATTGGATATTATGTTTATTAAAAATGTTCAAAATTTTATGTGAGATTGTACCAAAGAAATGTAAAGAACCTATAAATTTTGGTTTATCTAATTGTGGTTGTAAAAAATTAAATTTTAATCTGAATTTTGTGAAAAATCTGAAATAAATTTTATTAATAATATCTAAGGGAAAATTGTTATTAATAGCTAGTTGTTTAATGATGTTAATTTCTTCATCGAAAGAGTCCGGAGTTAGAGGTAGGGAGAAGGCTCTATGGAAAAGATTATTAAAAGAAGCAAACTTATGAGAAGAGGGGTAGTTAGAGAAATAGTTAATGAGGCAGTCAGTGGTGGTAGGTTTCCTGTATATAGCAAAATCTAATTTATTAGCAGTGGTGTTCCTTTGTATGAGAAGATCTAGGAAAGGGAGTTTACCATATGATTCAAATTCAATAGTAAATTTAATTCTAGGGTGTAACGAATTGAGATATTGTAAAAGATTGAGAGCATTTTGACGTGTACCTTTAAAAAGAACTATACAGTCATCTACATATCTATAATAAAAAATAACAAATAATTTAAAAAGTGGATGTGAAGTAAACTTCTTTTCTAGAGAATTCATAAAAATTTCTGCTAGTAGAGGACTAAGAGGAGAACCCATCGCAAGGCCACTAGTTTGTCGGTAGAACTTATTATCAAATTGAAAAAAGTTTTGTTCTAAAATAAGGCCTAGAATAGAGCATAGATCTAGAGTAAGATGTGTATCAATATTATTGGAAAAAAGTAACTCTCTAACTAAAGAGATGCATTCATCAGAAGGGATACTAGGAAAAAGATTGGTGACATCAAGAGATAAGAGAAAGGATTCATCTGGTAATCTAACATTTGAAATCTTATTAGCTAATTCGGATGAATTTTTAATCGAAAAGCTATTTTGAAAGTTAGTAAGATCTTTTAGAGTTGAATTGAAAAAGGAAGCTAATTTAGAGACAGGGGAATTGATGAACGAAACCACGGGCCTAATCGGAACCTGTAATTTGTGTATCTTGGGTAAACCATACAATAAAGGAGTGTTAGCAATCATCGGTGTTAAAAGAAAGAAACTTCTATTTAAAAAAGTGAAACAATTATTGTATACTTTAAGGTTTGTTTTTAAGTTATTTAAAAAGGAAACCGTGGGATCCGAAGAAATGGAAATGAAAGAAGGATCTGAATCGATAAAGTCAAGTACTTTGGAGATATAATTGTCCCTATCTAAAATAACTGCTGTATTACCTTTATTCCTTTTTTAATTCAACTCTAAAAGATCTTACTAACTTTCAAAATAGCTTTTCGATTAAAAATTCATCCGAATTAGCTAATAAGATTTCAAATGTTAGATTACCAGATGAATCCTTTCTCTTATCTCTTGATGTCACCAATCTTTTTTCTAATATCCCTTCTGATGAATGCATCTCTTTAGTTAGAGAGTTACTTTTTTCCAATAATATTGATACACATCTTACTCTAGATCTATGCTCTATTCTAGGCCTTATTTTAGAACAAAACTTTTTTCAATTTGATAATAAGTTCTACCGACAAACTAGTGGCCTTGCGATGGGTTCTCCTCTTAGTCCTCTACTAGCAGAAATTTTTATGAATTCTCTAGAAAAGAAGTTTACTTCACATCCACTTTTTAAATTATTTGTTATTTTTTATTATAGATATGTAGATGACTGTATAGTTCTTTTTAAAGGTACACGTCAAGATGCTCTCAATCTTTTACAATATCTCAATTCGTTACACCCTAGAATTAAATTTACTATTGAATTTGAATCATATGGTAAACTCCCTTTCCTAGATCTTCTCATACAAAGGAACACCACTGCTAATAAATTAGATTTTGCTATATACAGGAAACCTACCACCACTGACTGCCTCATTAACTATTTCTCTAACCACCCCTCTTCTCATAAGTTTGCTTCTTTTAATAATCTTTTCCATAGAGCCTTCTCCCTACCTCTAACTCCGGACTCTTTCGATGAAGAAATTAACATCATTAAACAACTAGCTATTAATAACAATTTTCCCTTAGATATTATTAATAAAATTTATTTCAGATTTTTCACAAAATTCAGATTAAAATTTAATTTTTTACAACCACAATTAGATAAACCAAAATTTATAGGTTCTTTACATTTCTTTGGTACAATCTCACATAAAATTTTGAACATTTTTAATAAACATAATATCCAATTAGCCTTTAAAACAGACCATAACTTAGGTTCCTTCTTTATTAACTCTAAAGACAAAATTCCTCCTTTACATAGATCTGGGGTCTATAGTATTTCATGTTCGTCTTGTAATGCCATTTACATAGGCCAAAGTGGAAGGAAAATAATCACTCGATTAAGCGAACACTTTCGTCCTATCACAAAATATCAGAATAGTGACATCACGAATGTTTCCTCTGCTTTCGCCTCTCATATTTTATCAGAAAAACACGACTATTCAACTGATAGTTGTTCTCTTTTACATCATTGTCCTAAAAGTTTTAAACTTGATTTACTTGAAATCCTAGAAATACGTAAAGCCATCAATAACAACAAAGTAAAATGTTTAAATAACCAAATATTACAAAGTGATAATTTTATTTTTCTCAGCCTGAACCTATAAATTCTTTTATATAGCCCTCTATCTTAACATAATTTCAAACCCTCATCATTTTTCAAATTGTTACTCATATTGTTATTTGCTATTTTTCAATTCAATTCATTTCTTAAGTCAGCTGTCAAACAATGTATCCATTTCTTCTTCTTTTTATTGATATATTATGTTGTTCAGTTCATATTGCCAAGTTTTCGAATTCACATTTACTTATTGATATTTATAAATATATTTTAGTTTATTACTCATATAGTTTGAGTAATACTTTAGTAACGTATTTTAAATTTTAACGCCTTTTTCTGTTTAAATTACAATTTGTTATCATTGTCAAGGTCAAGTAATTTCTCTTTCCTTCAGTTTGTCATTGTCATTCGTCATGCGCAACGATTTTATAAAGCTCGGTCTGACTCCATTTTTGACGCTTAATTCTCCATGTTTAACAAGAATTATAAGTTAACAATTAATTTTTTGGTCATTAAATCTTGATTTTTCGTTTCTCTAACAACAGTTTTTCCTGTTCTCCAAAAAATTTTTTTGTGTAATTGTGTTCTATGGACATTATTCAATTGTATTTTTGACCACGCCAGCTTCCTGGAGTACATCTTTGAAGTTCCGCCAGCTATTATTTCACAACTTTTATATTTTTTAACTTTTCATACATTTGATTTGTTAAAACTTCGATTGTGTGAACATCTTTTTACGCTGAAGACCGAAATTTTACTTGATCTCAACACATGGATGTATATAAAAATACCTTTATGTGACCTGTAATTTCTTCGTTCCAAAAATTGTATTTGTACTAGGTATGTACCTTTTTAACCTTTTTTATAAATTTCTCTTCATAGTGTTGACTTAATTGTAGGCCTGAAGATGGCTCTTGGTAGCCGAAACTAGTCGCCAACTGATATTTACTCCATTAAATTGTGTGGGATTGATTTTGTGTTTTATTGTTCATTTTGTATATTGAACCACCACATTTGAGAAATGAATAATCTTTTTCGTATTATATAATTGTTTTCTATTTTTCAGCTATCCCAAAACTTCATTAATAAAATCTTACAATCTGACAACAACGAATGCAAGTTATGACCGGTTCTCAGAAATCAGCAGTACAAAAAATGGAACTGTTCCTATAACAAGTTCGAGTGTCAAAATAATTGTCTTTGGAATACTTAGGTAAACTACACTTCTGTTTAACAAAAACCAAGACTAAAATTGTCAAAAATTCGATTTATTAAATTTGTGTTTAATGTTATAAATAAAATGCACCTGTAACAAATTTTTTGAAAATAGCATAATTTGTGACATATTAGTCGACGGTTCTTACAGTATTTAACAAATTTTATTGTATTATTATGCAATGTCTCATAACAAACTTTTAAAACTATACTTTTTATGTCACATCATTAACGTAAAAATAACAACAGAACGAATCGTTACATAATCCCGTGGTAACAGAAAAACATATATGATAGGTTATCATTTTTGTTTTATATATTCAGGACTTACATGCAAATACCTATAGTTATATATCATTACAGTTATTGTGTTTTAATCATTTTTTAGACCTTTCTGGTGATTATGCTTAAAGTTAAATCGACAACAAATTGTAAAAAAAACTTAAAACATCGCAAAAAATTAAAAATTTACCAAAAACCAAAAGAATGTGGAAAAACTTGAAAAATTGCAATACGTCGTGAAAATTTTAAAAGTTTATAATAAATGTAAATAATTGTAATAAAACATTATTTAGTGTTATGATATCACTATGTCTAATATGTAAATAAAATATTGAAACACTTATGGGGACTTTTACACAATTTATTTACAAAATTGTTAAGATACACTAAACTCTGCTGGATAACGTCTAAACTGCTTGACAATACAATGAACTCTTGTAAATATTTGAACTTGAACTGACGTTAACTGCCCATACATCCCCTTATATACAACATTATTTAATCTAGTCAGTGTGTTTAGAACTTTCTAGAATTCTCTAGCAACATTATTTAATCTAGTCAGTGTGTTTAGAACTTTCTAGAACTTTCTAGAAACATCATTTAATCTAGTTAGTGTGTTTAGAAGTTTCTAGAATAACACTCTTTCAAATTAAGGTCCTTTCCTTTACGGTTATCCCGTTACACTGCCCCCTCCTTAGATTCATTCCTCCTGGAATGTTATTTCCCAAATCGGAATCCCGCACATTCCCTGAGCCAGCCAAACCATCTTCTTGAAACTGCTGCACATCTCCACTGTGGTTTTCTTGGTAAGGCGCCAAACGATCATGATGGACCACGACGGGTTTCCCTCTGGGAATTTTCACGATCCGATAAATGACATCGTTAATCTTCTTCTTGATGGTGTATGGACCTTCCCAGTTCTTCTGTAATTTGGGACAAATACCTCGACGCCGTCGGGGGTTATAGAGCCAGACTAAATCTCCAACTTGGTAACTCTTTTCCATTGTCCGCGTGTCATAGTACCTCTTCATCCGATCACTAGATAATTGAAGTTTTCCACGCACCAGGTTGTGTATATGCTCCATTCGATTCTGAAGATCGGCGACATATTGTTCACGGGCCATTTCTTCACTAGGTTTACAACCAAACACCAAGTCACATGGTAGCCTCATTTCTCTACCGAACAGGACCTTCGCAGGCGTTTGTCCAGTTGATTCGTTAATGGCCGATCGAATTGCCATTAGAAATAGTGGAATATGTCGATCACAATCCCTCTGACAATCTGACACTACTTTTGACAGATAGTTGGTTATAGTCCGGTTCATTCGTTCCACCATTCCATCAGACTGAGGGTGCATCGCTGTGGTTCTCGTTTTGTGGATGCCTCATCTTTGGCAAACTTCTTGAAACAGCTTGCTCTCAAAATTTCTTCCTTGGTCTGAATGTAATTACAGTGGTACCCCAAATCGGCTTACGAATTCTTCAACTAATATATCTGCTAAAGTGGTGGCTTCCTGATTGGAAACTGCATAGGCTTCAACCCATTTAGTGAAGTAGTCCATGACAACAAAGATGTACATGTTTCCTACATCGGTCTGTGGAAGTGGCCCCAATACATCTACTGCGATTCTTTCAACATGACTTCCAACCAGGTATTGCTGCATTTCCGCCTTCGGTTTTCGGTGCGGACCGTTACTGGCAGCACATGTAGTGCATTTACGACACCAATCTTTAACATTTAACATTAGTGCAATTGGCCCAGTAAAATCTATCTTGGATCTTTTGCAGCGTTTTCGTGATACCCAGATGTCCTCCAGAACTATCATTATGCATCTGTTTTAAAATTTCCGGTACAGCATTTCTTGGGACCACTATTTGTTTCCTTGTTTCTGTGCCCTCAGAATTTTCTACAAGTCTTTTAACGAGCCCACCGTCCAAAACTGCAGAGTTCCATTGGGACCAGTATGCTTTTAAAGCAGGAGAGGATGAGGATATCTCTCTCCACAACGGACGACGGTCCATTCTCTTCCACTCCCGAATCTTTCTCAGAACGGGATCGTTTTCTTGTTGCTCCTCCAGCATAGAGCTCTCGTCTTCGGGCACAACCTTAACTAAGGCAAGTTTTACCTCGTTCTGTTCCATACGGGTACAATGGGGGCAATCAGGTCGACATGGTCTTCTGAAAAGTGCATCAGCATTACGATGTCTTGTTTCAGGTCTGTGCTCGATTTCAACATATCATATTCCTGCAGTTTTTCGAGCCATCTTGCTATCTGTCCTTCTGGGTTCCTAAAGCTAAGTAACCACTTTAAACTAGCATGGTCTGTTCTGATCAGGAAATTTCTGCCATACAGATATTTATAAAAGTGTTCGACGGATTTTACAACTGCTAACAGTTCCTTCCGAGTTACACAGTAGTTCTTTTCAGCTTTCGATAAAGTTTTGCTAAAGTAACCAACCACTCTTTCCTTACCATCTTGTAGCTGTGACAAGACGGCTCCAATTCCCACATTGCTGGCGTCGGTGTCCAGAATAAGCTTACCATCAGGAAGTGGATAAGCAAGAACAGGTGCTGACGTAAGCTGTTACTTCAATATTTCAAACGCCTCTTGACATTCCTGATCCCAACAGAAGGACTTATCTTGTTCTGTCAAACGTGTCAAGGGTTTGGCGATGTCTCCAAAATTCTGGATATATCGTCGGTAATAGGAACAAAGACCCAAGAAACTTCAGAGCTGATGTTTGTCGATAGGGATTGGCCATTCCTGAACGGCTTGTATCTTAGCGGGGTCAACAGTAACGCCATCCTTGCTTACGTTATGTCCTAAATAGTTGACCTGTCTCTGGAACAAGTGGCATTTCTTAACATTCAATGTTAGATTAGCGTTCTGTAATTTGTTAAAGACTTCTTCCAGGTAAGATAAATGTTCCTTAAAGGTCTTGCTCATTATGATGATGTCGTCTAGATAAACTTGACAAGTTTCCCATGACAAACCCCGCAGGATGTTCTCCATTAGCCGTTCAAACGTCGCAGGAGCATTACAGAGGCCAAACGGAAGGACCGTAAATTGCCACAACCCTGATCCACTGGTAAAGGCAGTCTTTTCTTTGTCTGCAGGATTCATTTTAACTTGCCAGTATCCGCTTTTAAGGTCCAAGGTAGAAAACAAAGTAGAACCCGCCAAAGCGTCAAGGGCATCATCAATCCTTGGCAGAGGATAACTGTCCTTCTTAGTGACATCATGTAGCTTTCGATAGTCGACACAAAACCGCATTGATCCGTCCTTCTTTTTCACTAATACCACAGGAGAAGCCCACGGACTACTGGATGGTTCGACTATGCCATTTTGAATCATTTCTTTAAGGGCTCTGTCTGCTTCTTCCTTCTTAACTTGAGGCATCCTTTGGGGTACCTGTCGAATCGGACGTGCATCACCAGTGTCAATTCTATGTTGTACCACATCAGTTCTTCCCAGTTTACTTTTAGTACCAAATACAGGTTTATAACGGTAAAGTAGTTCTCTTCCTGTTTCTTTTCTAATTTTGACACAAAGCACAGAGGGATCTAATTTTGTCATTAATTGTTCAATTCCGTTGGTCTCATCTGTTTCCGTAGCGTTTACCTTGTGAATTATAGCCGTTACTGGTTCTAAACTTTCCATATTCGTGTCCTTTCGGAGAAGAACTGGATGATCGTTCAAGTTGATAACTCGGATGGGTACCTCTTTGGCGGATCTAACAAGAGTCTTACCCACAAGGAGTCCTTCTCCCAATTCATGGTCATGGTTCTTTGGCTCTATCATGGCTGGGGCACCATCTGGCTCCAGTCCATCCAACCGCGCTGTTACGACACATTCGCAGCTCGCCGGAAGTTCGATATCATCGATTAGCTTAATCGAGGCATTGTCAACTCGTTTTCGGTGCAGGAATATTTCCTCATTATCAGTACGAAGGATACGTCGGCGAAGATCCAAATGAAAACCACAGTGGAGCATAACGTCCATACCCAGAACAACATCTTCATCAACGTCAGCCACCAGCACCGAGTGAACAAGAGAGGTTGAACCAAACTGTAGCGTCGCTTGTATCTCACCGTAGACTCTAACAGATTCTCCGGTAGCGGTACACAGTCTCCAACTGGTAGGCAACATCTTATTTCGCATAATAATGGTTGGTCGGACGATAGTTTTCGTAGCTTCAGTGTCTACCAGCATGCTAATATTCTTCCCATCAATGAGGCCATCTACATATAAGCTGTCCACGTGATGTCGCAGAGTTGCAAATTTAATGGTGTGAGGGGCCCCGGGAATGTTTGGGGTCGATGTCGCCCTCCAGGAGTCGACCCGTTTAAAGTTTTCCTGCTGCGGGGGTACTTCAGCAGAAGATTTTTCTTTTTGGGGGCAAGTATTTCTTATATGGCCTAGTTCTCCGCAGTTCCAGCATCTCACTGGGCGCCTTCTTTTTGGAGATAACTTCATTAACCTCTCCACTACCGCTTCGACGTCGCTAACGGAATGAACGGCATGGTCGTAGTTACCGGTGACTTCCCTTAGTCGAGCAACTCCACGTGAAGCCTCCGTCGCCGCCTCAAA
The DNA here is from genome assembly GCA_964028335.1 of Altica lythri. Lineage (NCBI taxonomy): Eukaryota > Metazoa > Arthropoda > Insecta > Coleoptera > Chrysomelidae > Altica > Altica lythri. The sequence goes on along the minus strand of OZ034807.1, from coordinate 32,396,760 downwards.
CTCCAGGGCAATGGTCAAGGCGTCCACAAGAGACTTCGGCCGCGCCAACTGTACAGCCCGCTGCACCTCAACGTCTCTAAGACCATCGGTGAAGGTTTGGACTGCCAGGCACTCCAGGAAATCCTCCGCTGCATTTGAATACGCAAGCCGTACCATTCTTGCCACTTCCGCCTCAAACTCCTGGATAGTCTTTCCATTTTTCTGCTTTCGGCTCTTTAACTGCATTTGGTACACCGGTTGTAGATGAGTTTGACCATAACGCATCTCTAGACGATTGACCAATAACTCGAAGTTGTCAGCTTCATCCGGTGTCAATGATTGCAAGACGTCCAAAGCCTTGCCTCGCAGAGCTACGGTTAGAGACAATGCCTTCTCCTGGGATGACCATCCATCCGCTCTGGCCGCTGCGTCGAATTGTTTCAGGTAATTTGGCCAGGAAGTCTTCCCGTCGAAGGTCGGGGGTTTCATGGTAGTTCGTACTTGAGTCGCCTCCCCGTGCCTCTTCGGTCGATGTCTACGTGGCAGGTTTCCGTCCTTTCTGCATCTCCGTCGCCGTGGTGGATGGGCTGGTTTCGACAACGAGCTTCATGTTCTCGTTGAAGCTTCCTTATTTCGGACTGCATTTGTTGGTTGATCTGGTTTTGCTCATCTCGCAAGTTGGCGACTTGTTGATTTTGTTCGTCTCGCAAGCTGGACACTTGCTGATTTTGTTCGTCTCGCAAGCCTGACACTTGCTGATTTTGTTCGTCACGAAGATGTGATATTTGCTGGGAGAACGAACTGGATAACTTATCTAATAGGGTAGACATCCGTTGTGATAGCTGGGACATATCTTCGCTGTTTAGGATATTTATGATATTTGTTGTCAAGCTTGTCAGTTTGTGACTTGCAGTGACTTGGTATCTTTCAAACACCAACATGACCAAAACCAATACCAACGTGAATAAATAAAAAAACAGCCTGCTAGATATAAATAAACGTTGAATCTTTTATAGCCAAAAATAGCATAGCTTTTATTATTAAGTGCCAATACTTTTGAAGATATTTTCACAATACTATAGGTATTATTAATATTTAAACAATATTTATCATGTATTTTATTTTATTTTAAAAACTTAACAATGAAAATATATTATTATGAACAATTACTTTGGTCTGTTTCAGTTAATGGAGTAAGGCTGATTTTATTTTTAACGAAAATCTGTCGGGCTTTTTTAATTGTTTCTTTAGATGGATGTTGCTCTCTTGTAAGAATCCATGCAGTTCCTATAAAAATAAAATTGCAAGACATAAATTAAAAGTACGAAAAAATTTACATTATTTTTGAATTTATACTTTTATTCGCTAGCCCGGCGTTGGAAATTTATATGGTATTAAATCGGCAAAACCATTACATTACGTTACATATGTAATGGTGTTAGTAAGTAAAAGACGGACACAGATATAGGTATATTGGCCCTTTAAACATTTAGTACATTGAATAGAAATAGATTTAAAACAACGTTTCACATTGTGTTTGACAGATAATTTTATTACTCTGTCGCGTAAGTATACGTATTAAGTTTAGTATTTTATATTAATAATAATAATAATAATATTCAGTAATGAGTATTGTATTGTAGTCTATAGTACCGTCACATGGTTGCAGTATAGGTTATACTATATCCTGCAATATGCTTTTGGGGCTGCTGGCTACATAAACAGAGTTTTTAAGAAATGTATTTTAGTTATTTTTTTGGGAAATTATAATGTATTTTATAAATATTCATTTATTATTTTTACAAAATTATTATAAATATTCTTTTATTCATCATATTTATTATATATGCGTATAGGTTATTTCTTTGGAAATTGTCGAGTTTAAGTTTTTATGACTACCCGATGCAATGGATCAACAAATAGGCTAGCTACACGACTTCTTCTTAAAGTTTTGCTATTTAATGCTAGTTTTTATATTACTCTCTTTCTATGATCTTTCTCTATCACTTGCTGCCAACCAATTCAAAATATTTAATACTGCATACGTTGGCGGAACTAATCACCTTATACAAATTTTAGTTGATATTATGTATACCCGACATATATATTTTTTGGCAATTAATATTTTTAGATTCTGATCGATAAGCAATATTTTGTAACATACTATTGGAAAGATGAAGAGTTTTATTATATGATGTTTTTTTTGACTGTACATTGGACATAGAAGTTCGGATTTATAGTATAGTAGGTCAATACTTCAAGCTTATAAACATTTCCATACAAATTTTTAAACCCGGGCGCGTGCATAAAAGTATAACTTTTACCGACAGTCCCCCTGACTGCCAGAACCGTTTTTTTTACTTACGTGCGTTGATACCTGCAATACTACTACATGACCATACTGCTGAATAACTGCTATAATCAGTTCCAAGTACCCAATATGGTGATGTAACAGGGACTAAAAAAATATACAAACACTAATATAATTGTTGTGACTAAAAAATATTAAAAGAAAAACATCAAAAGTATAAAAAATAAAAGTAGGTACTTTCGCCTACATTTACGAATTTGTTCCATTTCTTTATATGTTTTAAAAATTTGTTTAATCTACCCTACCTCTAATTATCTATTACTTTTTAATTTGTGTAACCTGTCATTATACATAGCAGCATGTGAAGAATTACATGTGTGCGTAATAAACCAATGTATTTTAAATGGGATTTACTTTTTCACACTCTTTTTGGCACAGTTTTATATAATCAAATATCCTTAGCATTTGCGTTGTCATTTGTTGCCATAAGAGCATTAAATTATAACAACAGTTATTCTGAAAGTTTTGTAGTCTGAATTTTCAAATTTCAACTTGTAGGAATTAACCAATTTGAAAAAATTCCTGTTAAAATAGCAGAATTTTTGTCGTTACCTAATCTTAAATTATAAATCGACTGTCGTTGCAGAAGGATACGTTGAAAATTCTTTAAAAAACAAAACTTCAAAAAAAAAATCTTAACTCGCGTAGACCAAGTGCTGAGATCGAACCTTAACCTTTACGTGGCACATAATACACTGAAAAAAAAGTTTCTATTCCTAACATTTCTTTGGGTAATATATAAAACTGTAACACTTTAACTGTAAATATAAATATAAAGAATAAAAAAAACAATTTGTTAGAAAATACCGTTATTAATTTTGTTAATATCTTGTAAATAAATTACTTTCTTGAAATTATCGACTTATAGTTAAGAATGAAGGAGCAGATTCCTTTAACACTCTCACCATTTTTGTATGTATTTCTTTAGCTGATAACCTTGAAATATTAAAATAGCGTATAAATTTTAATTCCTTTATTGGTTAAGAGGTGTCGCCACCATAACTTGTCATCTTACCTTTATATAGGTAGTAGCGTAGCAGCTGGACCAGTATTTCTTGGTGATTTCATCGTGACGACCGACCAAAGATTTTTTTATACATATACAGCTAAGGTCGCCTTTCTCTGTCCAGGATAAAAACAGTAATGCTTGCCATAAGAAATGGTAATTCAAAAAAGTCAGAGTAACAGAGAAAGGTATTTTAAACATTTACGCTGATCTAGCCTTATTTTTATTAAACAAAATGTTATCTTATTGTCATAATTGTAATAATTCTTACATGGAACGTTGAAAGTTACTGCCAATTTCGCTTCTCCTTTGGTAGATGTAACTGCAGCTGAGCCTTTAATGCTTCGCGTTAAATTTCCATCACTAGAAATATCATAAATTTGAGCATTATTATTTCTTTTGTAAAGTAATCCTACTATTCTTGTCTTTAGTAACAGTGGTCGTCTTCAAAGTTAAAGTGTCTTCCACATAAATAATTTTTTAAATTATAGATTATAAGTCTTTAAAAAATTTTTATAATAAAATTCTTTGATAATGCCAAAGTTACTTACGTTTTCATAAAATTAAATACTTGGACAGTACCATCATTTCTAAGTGTATATTCGGCTGTGATGCATTTACCGCCAATTTCAAATATTACTGGATATTTTTGTTGTTCGTACCATTTTCCTAGATACTAAAAACATGTACATATTTAATAATTTCCAGGTAAAGCATTCGCTAATAAAGTAATTATAGATGTAAAGTAGCTTTAATAAAATATACCGCTATGTCATGTTAATATTAATAGTTTATATAGTATTTAAAACTGTACTTTGACACCTGTGGTTTTTTAATTTGCATAAAGTTACTGCAACTTTGTCATTAATTTTAATGAAATAAAAAATCTCCGTTATTAAAAACTTAATTGTGAAGTATGATATTAATTTCCACTACGACGACGTGATATATACTTATATATTTTTAAAAGAATATTTGATCAATGTATTGAATTAAAATAGGTATATGAAATTTGGATTAATTTAAGTAAAGTTTCTTGTGTCTTTCTTATACGAGATCTATCGCAAAGTAAATAGGACATTTTAGAAATCTCCGATACTAGTAGCGCCATTTGTTATTGAGGCCAGTGGTTGATAGGTACATCTTTCATTGATATTTTGTTAAAATTTCATGACAATCAAATCACTGCACGCCGACTTATCGCGCTCAAACTGACAGAACATTTTTAACATCGGTCGAAAAATGAGCATCGAACAAAGAGCTAATATTAAGTACAGTTTTAAACTCGGTAAAAATTAACCGAAATGCATCGATTGTTGAAATAAGTTTGTGATGATGATTATTTATCTCCCAGCCGAATTTACGAGTGATTTACGAAACCCTTATTCGCTGCATTAACTGTTTTTTCCTTTCTCCTGTTCACTTTGCTACAGACCTCGTATATAACTTGAACTGGACAGAAAAAATGTATTATCAAGAAATGAGTTTAAATGTTTAAAAAGAATAGTTTCTATGGAGTATTGTACAGTTTCTTTGCCATAATTCTCCACAGAACCTTTCTGTTTACAGAATCGAATGCCTTCTTAATATTGATGAAGGCAATGTACATAATATTGTCCTCATGCTACAGTGTTTCCTCTTGCAGTTGTCGTTATATAAAAATCAAATCAGATGTAAATCTATTTCGCCTGAAGCCACTCTGTGACTGATAAAGAATTTTGTCAATATAAGGCATTTGCATTTATTCCAATGAGGACCTTGCCTGCAACGAATAGTAAAGATATGCTTCTTTGTTTTTGAATAGGTTTACTATAAGTGAGTCTCGGAATTTTTTGGAACCTCCTCTTGAGTTTAAATGAGATCAAAAAGAGTTTTGATGTGAGGAATTGTTTCAGAGGTTAATGGTTTTAGGATTTCTGCAACTATGTTGTCATTGCCAGCAGACTTGTTCTTTATTTGGGAAAGTGCGTGGGATATCTCTTGAAGCATTATTTCGGCATCTAGTGTTATTTTCGTTTGGTACATTTAGCAAAATAACATTTGTTCCATTTTTTGTTTGTTTGTTTGTTCAGGCTAGTCTCTAGAATATCTGGACTAATTGTGACGGGACTTTCATTGACAGATATTTCATATAATAAGAAGTGACCTAAGTTATATTTTTTTTTAAATTACATTTATTTTAGAATTATACAAAAAGGCTTTCTGTCGTGACATAATGAGGATATTGCAAATGGTTGTGACCAATTACTTATAATTACTAAAGTGCATCAAAAAATATACTTACAAAGTAACGATAATTAAATATAAATTAGGTTTAATTAAGTATAAATTGCTTATATTATCTTTTGTTATTTTTGCTAATTTCACAATATTAGGTCATTATATATATCGAAATTTAACCTTATATATTCATTTACGGCAAACTTAATAAAAAGATTATATAAAACCAGTTTATGTTTGACATAAATCATAAAAAATCATATTATACAATATATTTTAGTAGTATTTTAAATATTTATTCCTGCTTAGATATTGTAATATATTATATTATATAATTTTATCACTTAATCACGTAAATATATCGAGTTAGTTTTGTTAGCATGTGAAAAAAAACTTAATTTGAAGGTTAAAATATGTTTCCGCGTTTAATGCTATTTTTAATAATTACCTTTGTTATAAAAATATTGTTCCTAGATATTTTTCTCTATTGTTGATTTTTAATTTATTTTTTTCTTATTATAAACTTTTGTTTCTCATTTGAGGTAAAAGCAATCTGACATTAATGTTTCTACGATTTAGTACCGTTTCGTAGATTCCCGTTTTGTCGACTTAAAAAAAGAAATATTTCCAGTTTCGTATACCGACCTTTATACCTTTTGCTAAATGTAGTTAATAATTCGCATTTTGTCGACTCTTCATATTTTTTACCTGGAATAATAAGATCTAAAAAAAAACCGACTAGATTTGGCTGTTGAGAGGGAACCGGCTAATTTTTGTTGAAAACCTCTTATACAACAATAATTGAACTAGAAAAGTTGCGCCACATTGATAAATATTCAAAAAATAAAAAGAAGTGGAAAATCAAAGATTTTTCTTTTTTTGCATATAACTTTTAAACTATAAATTTAAAAAAAATATATCAAAAGAAAATGTGTTTAATTAAATTTTCCACAAGATAGGATTGGTAAGAAAGTAAGAAATTTATTACCCTTGCTGCAAAATTGCAATAATCATAACAAAAAAGATCATTTTTTATTTTATTTTCAACCCTTTACAATGCAATTAGGACCTGCCAAGAAAAACTAATAGATTTCGCATAATAATTATACAGTCCAGATTTTTTAAAATAAAGGTAAATTGTTGTAATAAAAAAAAATAAACTATTTAAAATGTTAAAAAAATTACGAATTAAAAAGCAATCTAGCGTTCTAATGCAGTCGGCTGAATTCAAATCTATTAATTTTGACGACCACAATAATTGTTTAAAATTATAAGCAATTTTTTTGCTTATAAACAATTAGAGTAATTCCGCAAATATTAATTCTGCATATTTTTTAAAAAATCATTTGAAAAGTACTGGGAAAGACGCTCATTAAAAAAAAAGAACATTTATTTTATCCTGTCCAGTAAATACTCTTCCCTATAATCAACTTGGGGCCGGTAAGTAAAACATTACGGTATCAGGTACTGTAATGTGTTGCCTAGCAACGCTGCTCTGATTGTTTAGGGGAAGACAATTACTTTTAATTTTTGACATTTAAAAACACTATAATGACTACAAAATAAAAATAAAATAATTAATTACTTACTTTTACTGCCATATTTAAAAAGAAGTCAATGTTATTCAATTTTATATTAACAATTAAATCTTAATAATAAAAAAAATTATTTGATAGTGACAGATGGCTCTCAAGGTAATTTGACCTAAATAATCAAGTTACGAACTATTTTTAGTCAAGTTACGAACTACTGTGAATATTTTTATAAATTTATTAATTTATAAAACAGGATGAAATAAAATATAATACGATACATGGTCGTTAGGTGTTATTACAGTACTCGTTTTTATTTCTGGACTCCTACGTCGCCTCGTCCGTAAACTAACTCGTACTGTAATAAGTCACCTACCGACCTTGTAACGTATAATACTATTAATTATCTCTTATGGTTGCTAAGATACAAACAAGTTTTCAAAGTTGACCCATATTTACAAGAAAACTGTAAATAATAGATGTTTTATAGAGATTTTTTCTGGTATTATCTTTCATGTCTTTAGAATACCGATAACATTTATAAAATAAAAAAATAAAATTGTGCTAGCACGTGAAAAATGGAAAAAAATTTCATAAGTAAAGACTAAAATCTCAAGTTCAAAATAGATAGGAAAAAAAATTGATTTTCTCAGCTTTTCTAGCAACACCATGGCAACGCGAATGCTAAGGATATTTGATTATATGAAGGTGTGCCAAAAACAGTGCGAAAAAGTAAATCCCATTTAAAGTACATTGTTACTCCACGCACACGTTTAATCCTTCACGCACTACTGTCTATAATGACAGTTTTCACGAACTAAAAATTGATACATAATATGAGGTAGAGCAGATAATAGTAATTTATGCAACAAGTGCATAAAGTGGTACTTTTTTTACGAATGGAAAGTTGACCGCACGAGCCGTTAGGAGAGTGCGGCAATTCAATGAGTGAAAAAAAGACACTGTATGCATATGTTGCATACAATATTTTTTCTACAGCCCTATACAAATAATAAAATCAAAATAAATAAGATTTAGAACATTTTAATTTAACTTCTTCTGTAACTTAAATCGAATACCAAATGACTAAATTGGAATTGGAAAAGTATTAATAATAATAAATAAACAAAAATCAACAAATAAATTATGAATGTTTCATTTGGAAATGTCGTAGCGTTTTAAAAAACCCGATTAATTAAAATTCTTTTTTTTTAATTTGTTTGAAACTATGCCGACCCTGTAGGCATAATATATTAGAACATTCTAGAACTCGAAAATCTAACGAACTTTTCAAAGCGAAGTATTGATTTTTTCTATTGACCAATCAGATTTCATGTTTAAGATCAGGTAAGTTAAGCGAGGGTAGCTGACGCATCTTTCTGGTTGCTAAGAAAAATTCATTCTAGGGCGGTGGTCTAGCTGAGAAGGACTTGACACACTTATTTAGAATCTTCCCGGTTATTTAGAATCTTCCCGGATAAAAATGTTTATCTACTCGGTTCTTGGGCCGCTGCTGTTCATAATTTATGTCAATGATTTATGCTTTCACATGCAACCTTTTGAAACTACTTTATTTGCTGACGATTCTACTTTTTTCAATTCGAAAAAGACTATGGTGGATTTAATATCTACATCAGATATATTAGAACAGAATGCCGGTCTGTGGTTTTTGGGGAATGGTCTTAAACTCAACAAGGACAAAACAAAAAAGTTGTTTTTTTCTAATGTATCTCATAAAATAGAAAGTGTTAACTTGCTAGGAATAACTATCGATAATAAATTGACATGGAGCTGCCATATTCAGCAATTAAATTCAGGGCTGTCCAGTACCTTATTTTTATTGCGGCAGCTGAAACCCGTAATAAATTTTGGCACTCTAAAAATTGTTTATCATTCCCTGTTTCATTCAAAAATTAGTTATGGTATTCTTCTGTGGGGTAATGCAGTAAATTCTATCAGTACGTTCCGGTTACAAAAAAAAGCTATAAGAATTTTGGCAAACTTGGGTCCCAGAGAACACTGTCGCCCTTGGTTTGTTAAATACAAAATAATGACATTGCCATCACTTTACTTACTTCATTCACTTATTGAAATGCATAAACGCTCAAAATCACTCACTAGACAGTGTGATATTCATGACCACTATACCCGCACTTCGTCTTATCTGAGACCTCGCCGATTTCGTCTTGCTAAATCTGAGAAAAACTCCTTAAATTTTAAACTATACAATGTTTTGCCTGTAGAATTAACCTCTCTTAGCAACAAAAAATTTAAGAGAAATCTAAATAGTTACTTGTTAAAATATTGTTTATATACAGTCGGTGAATTTTTTGATAGCTTCCAAAAGCCACTGCCAGAAATCATTACAGGTGTTGTTGATACTTAGCGTGTTTACAACATTTTTCTTTTTTTTAATAATATCTGTGATTGTTTTAGTAGTGTTAACACATTTCATAAATTTTGTCTTTATTTTATTAGCTGTATTTTAAATCTGCCTGTTTTTTATTCTGATTGTTACATTTCATTTTTATTTTTAATGTTAAAATTGTTTGATATATGACTTGCTATAATTATACTTTGTATAAAAAATAGTTAAATAAATAAACACTCTAAACACTCATATTATGTATCAATTTTTAGTTCGTGAAAACTAATATTATAGACAGCAGTGCGTGAAGGATTAAAAGTGTGCGTAAAGTAACAATCTATTTTAAATGGGATTTACATTTTCGCACTGTTTTTGACACACCTTCACATAATCAAATATCCTTAGCATTCGCGTTGCCATGGTGTTGCTATGAGATCATTAGTTTTGTTAGTATCTTGTAAATGAATTGAAAATAGATTGCTTTCTTGTAATTATTTTTTATTTGATTATCGTAAATAAAATATTGGATGAAACTGTGCTTTTTGCGCACTTACGCGATATATAGCACTCGCTTCGCTCGTGCTCTAAACATCGCGTGCATGCGCAAAAAGCATACTTCACGAACTGTTTTATAAATAACTATTTTTGTTTAAATAACTTTTTTCGTATAATGTAATTTAAAATATAAGTAAAAATTCTAATAAATTTTGTGTGAGATATATATTTTTATGTTAAAAAAACAATAAATATAATGTTTCTGTAAATAATACAGAAAACCAAACATTAAAAAGAACTAGTTGGGTTTTCTTGCTCTGTGGATTTAAAGGATCTTCTATTTCAGCAAAATCTTCGTCTTGCATTTGATATTCCAAATTACTATTTAAGTCAATATAATCAAAACTTTATTTTGCAGATGATTTCAAATTATCATTATTTAAGTCAATAACAGTGTTGTAATCAATTGAACTTTCAGAAATTTCTCCTTTAAGATTAATGTAGCAACTATGAGAATTTTTGCAAATTCATCGATGACAGTTAGAACTATAATCTGTGCATTTTAATCCATGTGCAGCACAACTACATGTTTTTTAATATTTCATTATACATTCGCAACTTATTTCTTTTAATAACCCCACTGCTTAGAGTCCATCTCATTGCCAATCCATTGCTGAACTTGATGGTTAACACAGAAGAAATGTGGGGCAGCTGCAGATTCTATCGCTGGTAAAATGGTCGAATTATTTTTTTAGCGCTCTCCTTTTTGTAACAAAACGATCTTAGTTTATTTAAGATTACACCAACCCAGCCTTTTTTGCGTTTCAACTTCTTCATCATCTTATAGCAGTGCGATTGTTGTTAGGCTATCTATGCTAAAATTTATACTTTTTCTGTGGAAAAAACCATGGACGGTTCTGAAGATAAACCCTAAACCCTAGTGAAATTTCGACACTGATGCCACTAACACAGAATCACAAGGGTCAGTCACGGACAGGAATATATGTGTGCAGTCTTTTATTCTTCGGTAAATTATTACTATACGCGAAGGATATTATTTCCTTGTAGTATGTTTCCACTATATGGTATTCTGCCATCTAGATTAGAGAATTTCCATTTTGTACGCAAAGACTCAAAAAAAGGCGTATATAAACTGTCAAAATTTATTACAAGACCTACTTGAATTAATTAAACTAAAATCAAAGCTTCCAGATATTTATTAATTATGGAATATGGTTCAAAAATTTTGACACACACACATTGTGACAAATTTTAATGATTTCCTAAACTTTGTTAATATGAAAAATATTCAGTATCTATTGGTGCCTTTTTAATACATTTTATTTCTCTTACATATATGATTTATGAAGTTAATAACAACATTAATAATAAAACTTACCCCTGATACATTGAAATTTTGTTCTACTTGAACATTCGGACAATCATTAAATGATGGAATCTGACAGAAACAACCTGGACAAATAGCAACTGCAATTACCAGCAAATACACTTTAATCATTTTAAAAATAGAATATAAACAAGACTGTACTAACTATTTTGATGGCTACTACGAAAATAGTGATGAGTGGAACAACTTATACCTACCTATTTGTATAATAACTCAACCTTGGAGAAAGATGCAATTAAACCGAGTTGTTTCTAGTTTAGAGAGGAAATTAAAAAATTGAGATTTTTAAAATTATAACCAAATTATGGTTGCAAATATATATTACACTGAAAGTCATATAATCTTTTTGGTTAATTATAACAATTTAGTTTTCAATTTAAGCATTTTACAGCTAATTACAAAAAAAAAACGTAACTTAACTTTTAAGTAAAAATATTGAAACACTTAACACAATTTATTCACAAAATTGTAACAAGAACTCTGCTGAAATATGTCTAAACAGTTTTCACAATTGACAATGAACTATTCGAACTATTTGAACTCCTCTTAACCGTCCATACATGCCCTTACATACAACAAATGGACATTCTAGAATAGGCTAGAAACATGATTTAATCTAGTCACTATAGGGCACTATAAACATCAGCCATGTTTTAGTCATTCCTTTGTTTCAAAATTATTTGACTAATAACCTTTCCATGTTATTTCGCTTGTTGCAGGTATTATCGATAGTAATTTTTACCATTCTGACAATTTTACTTGGTATACCCATCTCTTTCATGTCTGTTAACTCTGTCATAGGCTTGCTTAAAGTCAATATACAAAGCATATATTACCATTTTATGTTTGTAAAATGTAGTCTGAAGGTACGTAGACCTATTGCTTCTAGAACCAGCTTGATATTTGTCCAATATTTTTTCCGAGTATTGATTTAATCTTTTCCTTATTTTCTGCGTCAATATTTTGTAAACTTTTTTTAGTAGCGCTATACTTCTATAATTTTCACATACCATTTTGTCACCTTTTTTATGTATAGGGCTTGGGACCACTCTCGTAGTATTTTTTTCCGTTTCCTATATGCCTTTTATCAGTCGATATATCTCTTTTTGTAATTTTTCTCCTGATTTAATCATTTTACCGGATATTTCTGTTATTCCTGGACATTTTTTATTTTTTAAACCCCTTATTTCGTTTGCTATTTCTTGCTCTGTAGGTACATCTATTACCGTGTGATGCTCTTCAATATCATGGTTGTTTCCATTTCTGCTACATTTGTATTTAACAGTTTTGTAAAATGATTTTGCCAATTTCTCATTATTTTTTCAGGTTCATTTAGCGATATCCCTTCATCATTTTTCATATACGGGTTATGTTTCTGATATTCTCTTTCCATTTTTCTTGTTTCCTGGTAAAACGATCTTATTTCGTTTTTTTTTGGAATTTTTCTTCTATTTCTTTAAGTTTTTGCTCATTGTATTTCCCTTTTTGTTTCTACAGTTTCTTTTCATCCTTTTTCTGAATTCTGTATATTTTTGTTTAGTATTGTCACTATTCTGTGTTAGATTTTTAAGTCTTGTTTTTCTGATTTTTTCTGCTAATTATTGGCATTCTTCATCCTACTATTCCTTTGTTTTGTGCTTTATATTAGTTTTCATAGGGGTTTCTTTATTTGTGTCTGAAATTGCTTGTTTTATATTTTTCCACTTTTCTTCCGGATCTGAACTTGTTTTTTATTTAGTCTACTGGTAATTCCTTTTGCGTATTTCTTCTGTGTAACATAATATTTTAATAATTCTATATTGAACTGTTTATTGATTTCAATGTTTATATTTTTATGTCTTTTTATATTGGGATTCATTTTATATCCTGCTCTTACCAAATAGTGGTACGAGTTACATTCTGCTCATCTCATACTTTTTACATTTCTTATATTATGTGCGTGTTCCTATTCGGTTAAAAAGTCTTTCGCGTCACCCCTTACGTGAGCCCAGTGGGATGCTAATAAAAGACCAAAAAAAGAGACCTTTCCGCCTACCCTCACAGCATGTGGTTGTACCTATGCATTCACGATTTTACAATCTATTGTTTATATTTAACAAATATATGTGTTTAAGATTTTATAAATAAAAATAAATAAATATCAGAAACGTAAAGATATTTTTTTTCTGATTTCAACCATATATAATACTTACGCAATATTTTGTAGTTTACACATATGACACCAAAATATTCTAAATTACATTGAGAATATTAAGGTAATTTTGCCAGGAAGTCTTCCTGTCAAAGGTCGGGGGTTTCATCGTCGTTCGTACCTGGGTCGCCTACCCGTTTCCGCGTTCTCGCTTGCTCAGAAGGAAAGTGACTATGAGTCATGCTTTTTCGTGATTGCAGCTATTGTTCATCGATTATAATACGTTATCAATTCAAAAAATAATATAATTTAAATAAAAGCTATTTTGATTTTAATAGAGTGCTTATTCACACAGATGGTGAATTTTTTATTTAAGTAGGTAACTACTTAGATCTTCGTATTAATGGCAAATGATAAAATCGGGCGTTATTGTTATATGATTCTTAAAAAATGTTATTTAATTAGGATTATAAAAATTAAATTTTTTTAATTACTTTAATCTCATATCGATATAATATATGAACGTATTTTTTACAATCTTTGATTAAAACAATTATCTTTCCTTAAACAAACAAGTAAATAAAAATTGAAGGTGTGATAATTTTTATTGCTGTAACACGAATGACAAATTAAAAGCATATTAAATTATGGTATTATAAATAATTCGATGATATTACGACTTTAGCACATGATTTTGGGTTGTTTTTATTATGCTATTACATATAAAAAATAACATTATTCAAATGACCACCACTTACAGCATTCTGTGAACTTAATTTTCCATCACTTTTTCACATTTTGTCTGTATTTCGTCATTAACACATTCAATGTTGATTTTTAATTGCTTAATTGTTGTTGGATTATCAGCATAAACTTGTAACTTAAGATACTCTCTAGGAAAAAAATCATAACGTGTTCAATTACACAACTTGGAAGTTCAATTAACTGGACCATTTCTTGAGATAATTTCATCACCAAATCCCGTTTTAAATAAATCTACTTGTTAAAGCTGTGCTGCAGGTAACACCGTGTTCTTGAAACTACATATTCTCCAAAATTTTAAACAACAGCAGAAAAAAACAGTATTTTAACAGAGTTTAACTTGTGATTGTTTCTAACTTCCAAAAACACATACCAGCCAGTCTATACCGGGGATGTCTCTTCATTAGTGACTAAAGAAACAAGCCTGTCCTGTACTGATGAGCTCTATTAAAGCGAAACACAGTGTCTACAATTTGGTTTTGCCCTTGTATAGACTGACTGATATTTATATTTACGTCGCAGCATCATGTGCATTTGAGTTAGAAATTCTAACCATGCACAAATCTAGGTTATGTACCTGGATATATTGACACCAAAGCGCAAGATAGGATTGTATAAAAAATGATCTTTTTTGGGGTTGCACAGAAGAAAATATATACACTGTATAACTCCGGATTTATATGGAATCGAATATTGTAACATAATAATGAATGTATAATTTTTAATATTACTATAAAACTTATTTATTGACACAATTTCAACTGTATTATATATTATACATAAGTAATATATGTACTTTAAAACTTTTTTTTTCATAAAAAATAAAAGAATTACAATATTAAAGAAAAATTTATAAAATTCATGAAAATCTATACATATAATAAAACTGTAGAAATGTATATGTTTGTGCGCGCATCACATGAAAATTACTGACCCTATTCGAATGCGGTTTTCAAAGACGTATTTGTTTTCTTTCAACTTAACATCTGGTGTATAAAACTTTCTCCCCCCACCCCTTCAACGGGGTGAGGAAAGAAATTTTTATCGCTGTGGATAGAGTTACGGTACCGTAAACTATGTTCGGTTACGGTAGATTGATTTGATTGGCTGAAATTTTACCGCGTCGCCTACCGTTCGTGTTGATGGTCAACAGAGGTTATGTGTATTTATAACAGAATAATACCTTATGTAGTGTACCGTAGTGTTATCACCAGTTATCACGATTGAATTACTCCGAAATCAATGGCAGATTCTGATGAGTTTGAAGGTTTGTTACATTTTATAAATTATAACCATTTACATCCAGATTGTAAGATATGTTACATTATTTTAGCTGTAGTGGGGCAGGTGTTTTCAACTTACCAAGATGTAGAAACATTTATAGATGGATTTTCTGCATTCCAAAAGGCTTAATTTTATATGCGGGATAGTAGAAAAATATCTAATTGCCGAATAAAAAGATTTGTGAAACCAGAACTTATTTATTATGAAGTGAAATTTGCTTGTATTCATGGAGGTAGAAAGTTGTGTGCAGGAAGCAAAGGTGCACGACAAACAAGGTAAATCTGGATTAGGGGTATTGTTCCTCGTATATTCTGTATTATTTACCTACCTATAATAAATAACTAAGTATTCTTTATCAATTTTTAGCACTTTTCTTGGGAAAAGTCCATGTCCTGCTTTTATTCAATTACGTGCATCTACAAATGGAAAATTTCTGGAAATAAAATCTATAGAAAAAAATCATAATCATAATTTAAGTGAGGTACGTACATATGTGTAATTATGTCTACCTATTTAACTAGAATTAAAAACTAAAAAAATAATAAATTACCGTATAACTTATAAGTAGATAGAAACATAATATACTTACTTACAATAAGTTACTTACCTATTAGCTACCTACTTATCTACTTAGTAATTTTGAACAATATATTTATAGGTGCAGTATCAGCATTACCCAGGACAACGTAAACTGTCTGAAGCAACTAAAAATGAAGCAACAAATGCTTTAGCTCTAAGAGCGAACAAAAAACTTTTGGCACAGAAACTCCAAAATGAAACTGGAAAAGTGGTAACACTTCGTGATCTATCAAATCTGGCATCAGTGAAAAAGAATAATAATTTGGAAGAATGCATAAAAATGGTTACAGAGGAATATGGTTAGCGTACCTACCTACCTAATTTTATTTAGAATCTTAATAGTATTAACACAAACTTTCTTGCTAACTTTCTAACTCCTATTTATTATTTTATTCTTGCCAATTTCTGTAGTTAAACCGTTATAAGTAATAAGTACCATTTATATGTATCTAATGTATACCTATTATTTTTCATTTTAAAGGTGCTGATGTATCAATACTAAGAGACCAAGAAGATATTTTTCTGGGCATGTTTATACAAACACCAACTATGAAAAGAACATTTGAGGCCTACCCGGAATTTATGGCGTTTGATGGAACATACAAACTATTATCTATTGGTGCTCCTGTATATCTACTGGTAGTTGAGGATGGAAATGCATCTAGCGAAATACTCGCTATGACTATACTAATAAGAGAAGATAAGGAGAGTATATCTTGGTTAATTCAGACATTTAAAGAAAACAATCCTGCATGGGTTAATACAAAATCAATTATTACTGATAAGGATTTGACAGAAAGGGATGTCCTAAAAACAGAGTTCCCAAATGCAAACGTAATTTTGTGTGTTTTTCACACATTGAAGACATTTAGGCGTGAAATTACCACAGATAAAATGGGAATAACCGCTGCACAGAAACTTCAATGTCTAGACTTGTTGCAGAATATGGTTTACGCAGGAGATGCAAAGAAATTTGACGATCAATATTCTGTTTTTAAAGAACTAGCTCCAAAAAGTGTTCAAAAGTACTATGAAGATAATTGGCACAGCACAAAAGATGAGTGGAACTTGAATATTATTTTTATGAAGGGAAGCTTTTTAAATACAACCAATAACAGAATAGAGAGCATTAATGCTAAATTAAAAAGCGTGATAAAAAAAATAGTAGTCTTAAAGAGTTTTTAAACACCTTTTTTACTATTATTAAAGTTCTAGAAAATAAAAGGGATCATGATGCAATATATATGACACAAAAGCGTCTAATACATTCTTTTGCTCAAAATAGTAGTGAGTTTAAATATTTACAATTTTGCACCAAGGAAGCGGCAAAATTAATTTTAAAACAAATTGAAAAGTCGAAAAAGCTGAAGCCAAATTTAGATTTAGCAGGAAAGTATGTTTTACCGAATGAAAATAATATAATAGTTAATGCAAGCAACTGTACCTGCATATTTTGGGTATCCATGCATTTACCATGCGCCCATATATTTGCCATCCGGCATTTACAAAATATGCCTGGTTTTGATCCTACTTTAGTCAAGGAAAGGTGGACCTTGTCTTATTACCAAAAAAATCAAAGGGTATTTTTGAACACACTAACAACAACAATAGATATAAGTGATCCGCCTGTTATTGATACAATTGCATGTGCACCAATAAAAACGCATGGCCAAAAGAGAAAGGCGGCACTTTTTTTGACTGATAAACTTGCTGATTTATGCGCGCAAAGATCCGGTAAACTCTATAAAGAGAGAAAAAATTTATTGAAGAATATTATTACTTGCTGGTCGGGCGACATGGATGTTACTATTATACCCAGTCAAAGCATTGTCGATGATTCTGAAAGGATAGAACTCAACAATGTTGAATTGATGAAACAAAAAGACATGGATGAAAATGCTATTGAAATCGAAAGGATAGGAGAAAATGATTTGACCTCGGATTTTACTATTATACCCAGTCAAAGCATTGGTGAGGATTCCGAAAGGATAGAACTTAAGAATGTTGAATTGATGAAACAAAAAGACATTGATGAAAGTTCTATTGAAGCCGAAAGCATAAAAGAAAATGATGAGAATGCTCTACCAGTTATAGAACTTAAGAATTTGAAGTTTCCACCAGTGGCCAAAAAACGAGGACGGCCTAAAGGCGCAGAATTAACTGTAATTGGTTTGCCAAAAAAAAACAAGAAAGGGTTAGTCGAATTCCTAACAATCTCTGTACAAGAGAAACAACAGCGAATGCTGGGATGGTTAGTAATAGATAATAAGAAGGTTAAAGAGGCAATAGAAAGCAACGAATTAATCATTGAAGAGGATATTTTAGTTGACGCCGAACAAATTCCTCATAGCATTCTAGATAATCAAGTGGATTTAAACCTAATAAGGTAAATGTATTGCATCTGTAGATGTATTTTTAAATAAAATTTGTGTTTTAATTTTAGGCGATTTCTCAGTAAAGAAGCATGGATTGCAGTGAAAAATGTAGTTAATACAAAAAAAGAACAAAATGTGTGGTGGTGCAATGTTTGCAACAATGATATTGCAAATATTCCAAGCATCGTATGTAATGGATGCTTAATGTGGCACCATTTAAAATGCGAAAACGTTCGTAAATTGCCAAAAACCAAGTGGTTTTGTAAAGCTTGCCAATTGCAATTTTCTAAATAACAATATACCTACTTGCACCTACAATTTAAAATTATATATAATTTTATATTAGTCTACCAAAAATGATGTGATTTAGTTGAGATCGAGGTTTTCACATTGTCTCTCAATAGCAATATTGGACATTGGTGCAATAAAATATTATCAGCTGATTTTCTATGCAATATTACTTTCATATAGGTACCTACTTATCCAAAAAATCATTATTATGTAATTTTATTTTTAAGTTTTTCTATGTTTGTTCAAAAATTATTTATATAACTTTACTTTTACCTACTTATCCCAAAAATCAGTATTATATAATTTTATTTAAGTTTTTCAATGCAATATTAAGTACATTCTTATAACTACTTGTTGAAAAATTATTTATATAAGTTAACTTTTACCTACCTACTTATTCCAAAAATTAGTATTACCTATATCCTTAATTTTACTTAAGTACCTACCTACTTATACTTATTCTGTAAAATATATAATTATTGTACCTACTACCGTTGACTGAATACATTCTCTATTAATCACTGCTACTACTTACCTTCTTTTTTTATCTGGCAATAAGTACCTATACCTACAGTAGATAATAATCTGGAAAAATATTCCAAGTACCTACATATTATACTTATATTATACCTGGGAGAAACTATATAAATGGTAAACAATATAATATGACAAAAATTCATATTTAATCAGTGTTAAGTTCTAGGTAAGTACCTATGCAATTTAAGTATACCTACCAATACAATTATTAATTACAACTGCATAGATCTATCACAGAGGTACTGATTTAAATAAAGAACCTTCTTCAAAATAGTGAAAGTTAATACAACTACATAAAAAACCATCATCCACCTTTGCAGGTTTTCGAATATTACCGTCAGCGATCCAAATAACGGAAAAATGATCTACCGATTCTACCGTAACTCAACCTAGTTTACAGTACCGTAACTCTATCCTCAGATACTTACGTTACGGTAGGAAACGCCCACATATTATTCAGCCAATAAAATCAATCTACCGTAACCGAACATAATTTACGGTACCGTAACTCTATCCACAGCCAATTTTTATACACAAATCAACACGCCACGCGAACGACGTCGCGGGTACATCGAAATAGAACCCAAAAATGTGGTTAGATTTTTTTGTCTGTCTGTCTGTATGTTTGTGCGCGCATCACATGAAAACTACTGATCCTATTCGAATGCGGTTTTTAAAGACGTATTTGTCTTCTTTCAACTTAAAATCTGCTGTATAAAACTTTCTCCCCCCACCCCTTTACCGAGGTGAGGAAAGAAATTTTTATACAAAAATCAACACGCCACGCGAACGACGTCGCGGGTACATCGAAATAGAACCCACAAATGTGGTTAGATTTTTTTGTCTGTATGTTTGTGCGCGCATCACATAAAAACTACTAATCCGATTCGAATGCGGTTTTCACAGATGTATTTGTCTTTTTTCAACTTAACATCTGGTGTATAAAAATTTTTCTCTCATTCCTTAAATGGGGTGGGGTAAGAAATTTTTATACAACAATCACACGCCACGCGAACGACGTTGCGAGTACAACTAGTGTAGTAATATTCAAAAGATCATAACTCAGTCCAGTTTCAAGATAATTACTTTTATCAGCTCGCATTTTAGAGGACACGGGTTCTTTTGTTTCTGTGAAGCATTACCTATACCTATCTGGCTTAAAAAAAGTTATGGAAAAAAAATATGCAATTTTTTAAATTTTTTCCCTTTGCTTTTTGCACTTATTTCGATGAAAAAAAAATTCTATTTTTAAAGGGACATGATTTTGCAGAATATTTAATTTTCCACAAAAATCATTTTTTATTAATATCTTCTAAAACTGCATATTTTTCAAGTAATTTCGAAAGGCAAATTTACTTCTTTCTTAAAAACGCACGGCTATATTTAAAAGCAGTCGGCGGTTTTATATATTTTTTTTTTTTGACCCTCCATCATAAAATTGTTCTTACACGTTTGTTCCTTATTACCTTCTATAATTCCTTAGACAATAGCCTAAAACACGGATTATAAGATGTATTTTTGGGGTGTCTTCCTAACTCGTACACTTCCTAACTCGTACACTTCTAAATTTCAGGTAAATTTTGTCCGAACTCGTACACCACTTGCTTAATTACCCATCCCAATTCCGAACTAGTACACTATCTTGTTAATTAGATAAACACTTACGTTCACCTGGTACTTTAATCCCTAATTATTATTCACTATCTTCTAAAAGTTCGGAAATAGATAGTGCTTCCTTTAACACCTACTAAAGATTTTCTGATTTGCGACGATGGCGGAGACAACAAAATTTTAGTTTTTGCTTCTTCAGATAATCTAAAAGTGCTTTCTGAAAACGAAAACTTTTTTGGAAACGGAACTTTCAAGAGCTGTTGTCCGCAATTTGCACAACTGTATACGATACATCTAGACATCAGAAGTACATCAGATAAAACGAATATTTTGCCCGCCGTATATGCACTTTTACCAGATAAACAAGAATCGACCTATATTAGACTTTTTACTCTTTTAAAGAAATTAGTTAAATGGAATCCCAAAACATTCACGATCGATTGCGAATCCGCGAGCATATCAGCGATCAGAAAATGTTTTGAAGACATAAAACTTTTTGGTTGTAATTTTCATTTTAACCAATGCTTATGAAGGAAAGTTCAAAGAATTGGTCTACCTACTTTTTATGTCCAAAATGAATTAGTTCGACGTCACGTAAGAATGTGTGCTGCACTAGCACAGTAACTCCATTTTATTATTTAATTGTCAAATTTTTAACAAGAAAACATCCCAAATGAAAATTTTCAGAGGTTTTATAGATAAGTTTCTATATAAACCAAAAATGTATGATATTTCAGTATCTCAGAGTTTTGCTAATTAACAAGACAGTGTACCAGTTCGGAATTGCAAATTCGTCATTAAGCAACTGGTGTACGAGTTAGGACAAAATTTACCTGATATTTAGAAGTGTACGAGTTAGGAAGTGTACGACTTAGGAATGAACCATTTTTGGAATGGGCTGGCGAATTTTGACGGTACCCACCTTTTATTTTCTACCTCAATAAAATTTGGTGAAAAAGCAAAATTAACTATTTACTACAAATGCAGGTGAATATTCAACTTATATGAATATTGTTACACGTGTAACAGAGTTCCTCAACATACCACTTCGGTGGTCCAGGGGATATCAAAGCATACAACAAATTACCTCAAAATATTAAACAAATTAAGGACATAGTGACCTTAGTCAATGAATATTTGAATTAAGTGTATGATTTTAATTCCAATAATAAGAAATTATTAAATATTTTATTAATTTTATGTTCATTGTAAATTTCTTTTTTAGCTAATATTTAGTAATTTTAAAAATGTGAATATTGTACATAAACTTTTTTTTGACGTTGCTATGTCTTCTGTAGACTACAGCAATAAATTTATTATTATTAATTATTATTAATTCATTTTAATCTCTCATAATCCTGATATGGTTCCTATAGCTGTTATTTTTGGTCTTTATAAAACATTTAAGTGTAAATAATACTTAATATTTATTTCACAATTTTCTTACTAACTATCCACAACAAAGCAAATCAATATAATTATTAACACGAGATTTGATCCGTTACAGTTAATAAATCCACGCTAATATTATTTTTTACAAATACATCTTGCACTCTTTTTATTATTTCTTCGGATGGATTTTGCTCTCTTGTCAGAATCCATGCGCTTTCTGTAAAAAAAAAATTATTAGACTAAAATTGATCGTAAGTAAAAATTATACTTAAACAATTAAAAAAAAATTACTTACCTGTGGTAATACCAAATACAGTATAGCAGGACCACACTGCTGAATAGCTGCTATAATCAGTTTCAAGAACCCAATATGGTGATTTAACAGTTACTAAAATAAAAAATAAATTAAAACAAATGGAGGAAAAGTTATAAAAAAATATTACAAACAAAGCAAATAGTGTATTTTTACCTATAATTATGAATTTTGGCTATTTTCATTAAATGCTTTGTATCAAATAAGGTCATTAAAAATTTTGAATTTCCATGAAATGATCTTTTGGGATAAGTCGATACTCAACCAAAGTTTTGAATGCTTATAACTTTTTGTTTGTGTTTATAATTTAAATTGACCATACAAAAAACACTAACTAAATAAATAATAGCCACAAATGTAAAAAGATCCGTGGGCAGTCGAGAGAATTAGGTACTGACAGAAATGAATATAATCATAATATAAAGTACATAATATCAACAGTATGCCACACTTATATAAAGCATATTACTGAGGGGCCTCACGTGAGCGTGACGGCTGGCCCAAAATTTTTAGCCACTGAAGCATGACGAGTGATGAAGATTTTTCTTTGTACGAAATATTCCTTTAAAATGCGAAAAAAAAAGACATTTGGAACAATTACGGTGATCTAGCCTTATTTTTATAAAACATAATATAATATATTGATAGAAAAAGTAATAATTTTACCTGGCATGTCAAAAGTTACTAACAACTTTGCTTCTCCTGTGGTAGATGTAACTACAGCTGAACCTTCAATGCTTTCCGTGTGACCGTGTTCACTAGAAATATCCAAAACTTCAGAAAGTTTATAATTTTTAATTTTAAATAGATAATTACATTATTAAAAATAATTGTTAAAGATTTATTTTATATATATATATATATATATATATATATATATGTGTGTGTGTGTGTGTGTGTGTGTGAGTGTGTGTGTGTGTGTGTGTGTGTGTGTGTATGTGTGTGTGTGTGTGTGTGTGTGTGTGTGTGTGCGCGTGTGCGTGTGCGTGTGCGTGTGCGTGTGCGTGTGCGTGTGCGTGTGCGTGTGCGTGTGCGTGTGCGTGTGCGCGCGCGCGCGTGTGTGTGTGTGTGTGTGTGTGTGTGTGTGTGTGTGTGTGTGTGTGTATGTGTGTGTGTATGTGTGTGTGTGTGTGTGTGTGTGTGTATGTGTGGATGTATGTAAACCTCTTATAACTTTTGAACGGCTTGACCGATCGGAATGAAATAAAAAGCATTCCAAAGAGTTCCATCTAACTTAGATTCCCTTTAAGTTTGAACCGATTCAAACTAGTAGATTTCGAGAAATTTTAAAATAACCAAAAAAAAACAATTGTTTTTTGGGCATATCTTTTTGGCTATTGCATTGATCAATTTCATAACCTAATTAGCTCTCAAACTTAAAAAGCCACGTCGAATGCCGTTTTGCAAATTAAAATCGGTTAATTCGTTCGTGAGATATCGTTGTCGAAAAATATCAAAAAAAGTGTTTTTTTTTTTCAATAACTTAGAGATTTGTTGACTAACCGATTTTGCACTCTCAGTAACGTTTTTAGGTCTCAAAAAACTGCGTCGAATGCCATCTTGAACATTAAAATCGAATAAGGCGTTAAAAAGTTATGGCTTTTTAAACATTTCAAAAAAAGTCAAAAACGTCAAAATACTTTACGTTACTATAGCTTTGCGGTTAAAACTAGCGGGAAGTTGCAAGGATGGCCTTTAAGGTCAACCTCTTTTCGAATTTTTAACTTCCCGCTAAAAAAAATTAAATTTTTTTTTAAAATCGGGAAGTTATTGGTTTCACCCCGTTTTTCGAAAATCGAGTTTTCATCGGATCTCAACGTTTTGAGGTCTTAGGAACCTCCCCTGACTATTTATACGAGGGTGTCTGTATGTCTGTATGTACGTGTGGATGTGTGTGTGTGTGTGTGTGTGTGGATGTATGTAAAACTCTTATAACTTTTAAACGGCTTGACCGATCGGAATGAAATAAAAAGCATTTCAAAGAGTTCCATCTAACTTAGATTCCCTGTAAGTTTGAACCGATTCGAGACGGTAGATTTCGAGAAATTTCAAAATAACCGAAAAAAACAATTGGTAAAAATGATGTTTTTTGGGCATATCTTTTTGGCTATTGCATCGATCAATTTCATAACCTAATCAGCTCTCAAGCTTAAAAAGCCACGTCCGAATACCGTTTTGCAAATTAAAATTGGTTGATTCGTTCGTGAGATATCGTTGTCGAAAAATTTCAAAAAAAGTTTTTTTTTTCAATAACTTACAGGTTTTTCTACTAATCGATTTTGCACTCCCAGTAACCTTTTTAGGTCTCAAAAAACTGCGTCGAATGCCATCTTGAACATCAAAATCGAATAACGCGTTAAAAAGTTATGGCTTTTTAAACATTTCAAAAAAAGTCAAAAACGTCAAAATACGTCACGTTACTATATAGCTTTGCGGTTAAAACTAGCGGGAAGTTGCAAGGATGGCCTTTAAGGTCAACCTCTTTTCGAATTTTTTTTACATGGAATAATGAAAAAAAAAAAGAACCTTAATCTGAAATAGATTTTCCAAATATCACTCTTGCTTTTTGGAATGTAAAAATTACGCAAACAATAAAATCAGAAATTAACAAATTGTCGCGTCCGGTAGCATTCGAACCTGCAACCTTTACCAATAGCCGGTAACGACTGTAATCACTTAAGCCGCAGGTGCATAAGTAATGAGTCGACAAAAGTGTAATGTCTAAATTTCAGAAACCCAATGAGAGAAATCTTGAAATAATAATACATACGTAATCATGGAATTAAATACTTTAACAGAACCATCATCGTTAAGTGAGTATTCGGCTGTGATACATTTACCTCCAAGTTCGAATATCAGTGGATATTTTTGTTGTTCGTACCATTTTCCTAGATACTAAAAATATATACATATTTTTAATTCAGTTTTCTTGTAAAGAAATTGTTTAAATGTAATTATATGCTTAAAAATAACTTTTATTATATGTTTCTAAATACATAATTCTTTTGTGCGTGTATATGTCACTGAACTCCTCCTTGGCTTGACCGATTTTTTAAGTTTTTTTTTTCAATGTGTCCAATAGGATTAAAGAATGGTTTAGAATTAATAATTGGTCCACTATAAAATGTTTTTTTATTAATTTTTCACTTGCTTTATAAATTTTTGATATCTTGGTTGAGGGGACACACGGTAAATGGCGATGTGTTTTAAATTTTTGTTTATTGATCGCTAAAACTCAAGAATGACTAGTCCGATTTGGCTAATTTTGATTATGAAATATAAAAGTTCAGTTGGGGTTTAAACGGTGAGAAACATAAATAATAAGTAACGAAAATAGAAAAAACGACCAATTAGTATTCCAATATAAAGTACGGATTTATTATTCTTAATATTATATATATATATATATATATATATATATATATATATATATATATATATATATATATATATATAAATTACGTGTCACGTTGTTTGTCCGCAATGGACTCCTAAACTATTAAACCGTTTTTAATCAAATTTGCACACCGTGTGCAGCTTGATCCAACTTGAAAGAAAGGATAGCTTACATTTTAATTTATAGTCGCAATATTATTTTATTGCAAATTATTTGTTTATTGAATTGTTATTATATTAAATATGATATTATCATTTTGAAAGTCTTCATTTAAGGTCTTGGTAGCTAATTTGGATCAGCGGCTGATTATGACATTTCGGTTGGGTTATCGTAATGGGATCGATTACGCCAGAGGGAAGTTTTTTTTGTTTTTTTTTAAGTTATTCTTCTATTCATACACTCGGTGGACAAGATTTGTGTATAATTAAATGGGAAAAATCTTTACATATGTAATGGTGTGAGTAAGAGAGAGACATAAACACTTATAACGTATATTGGTTGGTAGAAACGAAGATGACTTATTTATTACATGTTATCAGTCATAACTATAAATCATTTGAATACCGTTTGAACATTCAGTACATTGAAAAGGGATAGATATACAAAAAACAGTCTGAACTAATTTATGAATATCATAGTGACGAACCACATGATTATTGACAGATTATTTTATAATTCTGTCACGTAAGTTAACATATTAAGTTTAGTATTTTAGATTAATAATATTCAGTAGTGAGTATTGTATTGTAGTCTAAAATACCGTCACATGGTTACAGTATATCCTGCACTATGCTTTTGAGGTTGTTGGCTACATAAACAGAGTTTTAACGAGTAGTCGAGGAAATAAAGTACCAAAACCTCCGAATTTTGTAACCTAAGAACGGATCGGAATGCGTCTTTTTGCATTAGATTCGTTAAAGTAATAGGAAATTTATCGCTATCCCTACTAATATTATAAATGTCAATGTAAGTTTGTTTGTTACGCTTTCACGCAAAAACTAATCAACCGATCATCATGAAACTTTGTACATATATTCTTGGAGGTATTAGAAGTAAAATAGGATACTTTTTAATAAAAAAAATATTTTTATTTATTACGAAAAATAAAAGATTTGTTTGTCAAAAAAAAATCTTAAAAAAGTGACTCTCACTAAATTAAGAATTATGACGCCACCGTAAGGTGGCGCAGTTGAGATGGTATAAATTTATATTAGCAATTCTTGCGTAATTAAGTACTATGACGCCACCATAAGGTGGCGCAGTTAATATATAATATATCTAATCGATAATATACAAAACCGTAAAAATTTGGAAAAATGGTAAAAAACGAAGTTCGCCGGGTCAGCTAGTCTAGTATAAAAAAATTAATTGAGTGGATATGCCAATTTATAGACATAAAATTTTTATAATATCAAATTATTACCTTAATTACCCATTTCTCAATTTTTTTTAATGAAAAAAGTATTCTTTGATAAGCTACTATAACTATGATAAATAACCATACAACTTACCGCTGATGCATTGAAATTTTGTTCTACTTGAACATCTGGGCAATCATCGAATGTTGGAACCTGACCAAGACAACCGGGAAAAATTGCAATAGCAATTACCAATACATAAACAGGTATCATTTTAAAAATATTTTACAAACTATACTTTACTAAATATTTCGATGGATACTACGAATAGAATAATGAATGTAACAACTTATACCTACCTATATATAGGTACCTAAATCAACCTTCAAGAAAGATAAATTTGTATCAAGTGCTCTCGATTAGATAAAAAATTAATAGTATTAGATTTTAAAATTAATAAACAGATGCTAATCTTACCCCCATACTCACTCTCTTGTCGAAATTTTGGATTAATATGGTTAATATTTCGCAACGTTTATTATCCTCTTTTAATCCATGGGTCGAGATGGCCTTCTTGACATATATCTTTGACTTTAAATAATCCGGTAAAAAGTAATTTAAAAGTAGTTAATTACACATTGTAGGGAGTCAATTGTGATCACCCAATCGACGCCAATGATCTGTATGCCACGTAGAATCTGTTGTCACAAAAAGCTGTCTTATCTTGTTTCGATATCGAGCACCAGTAACAGTTACTACTTAATATTCTCATTTTTAAAAAATTCTTGTGTAATGATTCTTTTACATCATTATACGGTCAATGCGTTTGTTTTTCGATAATTACATGCGATAAGTTTGTAGATTCACTGATCCATCAAGATGAAAATGTTCGCTGTTGGTGGTCTTAATTGCCGAATTTTGTAAGCATAAAAACCCAGATCCTTAGTACGTAAAGTAGATGCGTGTAATAAGACTGGTCGAACAATCAAAAAAATAACTTAAATGTATAATACCTGAAAGAAACATTCGCAGGTCACACGCTTATAAGGCACTTCAAGCTTTCCGCTACACGCACAAACATACTGCCTCTTCCTTTTCGTTCTCAGACACTGCAACAGCAGTCCGTCGCTCGGACTCTTTAGGGAAAAAACACCACAGCCCAGAGGACCCTGCATACTCACTGGAATGGAAGACTTCGAAGAAGATTCAGATTACCGAAAAAAAAGATTCCCCTTCCCAACCTGAGACTCCTCCAAACAGTAGACAGGGACCTTCCTACAGACTTTTGTTACAGGTAAATGGTGCCTAGGGACTGACTAGATACTACAAAAAAATGGGCCCTCGGCTAAGGTTTCTGTGGTTCCCTTCATCCTTGCCAAATTGGGAAGCACCACGACGGAGGAGACACGCCGCTGCGTCAATCTCCCAACCCCACTTTGCACCACGTGGGTTACACCTCCACACATACACTTACACTCACGCTAAATAGAAAAAACTCTTATGGTACGTTCAAGCGCCATGGGTGGCAAGAAGATAGAAGAAAAACAGTTGAAGCTATCCAACCTGCTGCAAGTGGGGAAGTTTGTGAGAACGGAGGCCGACGACCGATATTAACTCAATCCAAACCTCCCATCCACTCACTGAAAAGTCCTACACAGAGTCCTTATACCTAACATACTCCTATAAGTCATTCTGATTTACCTATCTGTCTTTCCTTTTTTTTTTTTCGTATTGTTTCGGTCCGTGTGGTGTGGGTTATTCATTATTATTTGGTTAACAAACAAATGTAGTGCAGTTGCTTTTGAAGTTATTGGTATAATTAATTGTATTTACACTTTTAGATGGGGAAAACTCTGATATATCACCAAAAAATGTAGGTCATATAAAATGTATTAAAATCAAGTATCAGCAATGGTAGGAGTATCAAGAAGTTCTATAAAAAATATTAAACAGAAGATGCCGTCAGTTTGAATCCAAACGAAAGAGTCACAGTAGAAGACATCGTGTGACTGCCCCTAGGACTGATCGCAAAATTAGAGATATTTGTCTAGCGACCAAAAAAAAACTACCAATTCTTAGGCAGCAGATAAAAGATGAAGGGATTTGCGTTTTAAAAAGAACAGTTTGTAGGAAACTCGCCGAAAACCAGCTGGTAGCCAGAAAACCAGCCTGAAAGCCAAGGTTTACATCGGCTATGATAAAGAAACGTTTTGTATGGACAAAAAAATACAAAAACTGGACAGTACACGGCTGGAAAAAGATATGTTTGTTTTATATATAAATATATGAGACATCAACTGCGTCACCGTACGGTGGCGTCATAGTTCTTATTTATGTAAATATTGCTCGTTTTAATAAATGAGATCTTAACTGCGTTATGTTATGGTTTCGTCATAGTACTTAATTTGTCTCCTATATTTAAACGAACAAATTTTACTAATTAAAGTAATTACTTTGATACCACCGTAAGGTGGCGCAGTTGATATCTTATATATTTATACGTCATTAAAAAGTGGCGCGTTGATATCTCATATATTTAAATGCTCATTTTCTACTCAATTAAGTAATACGACGCCACCGTAAGTTGGTTTACAATACGTTTAATCGAAAATTTACAAAATACATACAACGAAAACTAGTAAAAACGTGGAAACTAAGAAGAAAATATGATACAAACGATAAAACAAAAAAAAAAACATTGAAAACAAAATAAATACGAGAAAAAATCGTATAAATTTGAAAAATTGGAAACAGAAAAAATTTTCAATATTAGGATGTACTGAGTTTGCCGGGTCAGCTATTATTTATAAAAAAATAATACGGCAGAGACGAATTCACTCCCAAAATAAAATTTTACCTGTTTGCCAAAAAGGTGATGGCCGAATTCACTCCCAGAGTCTAATCAGACTTAGTACTTATGATACCTTAAAATTTAAACATTGTTGCCAAATGTTTGTTATTTTCAACATAACATTTTATATTGTTTTTTAACATGTTCTTTTAGTACCTACTTAAAAAAAATCCCATCAACATACAATTCAGAAATTTCTGCCAAAGCCAGAAGGTTACTTTCACAAGAAAACATGATTATATTATTTTTATCATCATTTTTTAGAAGGAAACGTTCACTTCTATTAGTTTTTGTCTCTACAGCATTTAATAAGTTGTGAAATTCAAAGATATCTCTAAGAAGTTTTGTTGTAGTTTTACGTCTAGCAGCATACATATTTTTTCTGATGCGTTCAACGTCATAAGTAGTAATAGTTTCACATGTGGTTTCTCTTACCTCCTTTCTAACTATATTCATTGGTTTTGCCGAAACATCTTCAATTAATTTCATTTTCACTGAATTGCTTACACTTTGTCTGTTTAGAAGTTCTTCAGATGTGTTTGGATGGTAGTGGTCTAAACAAAGATTCTATCACTTTCACACTGCCTACTTTGGTTTTAACAAATGCCTTGTACGGCGGTTTCCCATCTTTTTAAAGTGTCTTTTGCTAAGAACTTGTGAAAAGAGAATTTATAACCGTCGATAACTAGTATGTCTTTGCCTTTTTCACTTTTAACTATTGATGCCTCCATTGCCAAATTTTCTTACCCTCACTGTACTATAAAAACAACTTTCACAACTTTTTTCGTTTTAACAAATGTTTGTTTATTGTAATGAGATTCTCAAAACAACTCTAAATAATCTGCTGTTAATCCTTCTTATTCTTTATTAGATTTTCGAAAGGAACAACTAACACCTTTATAATCTTTTTTATATATGATTTTTGGATACATACCTGAATAAGATAATCCTTTAAATCATTGATATTTTCATATTTTTAAAGTTACCTAAAATTAAATTACATTTTAAAATCTAATTTTCTTTTCAAGTGTCCACCTATAAAATAATTCATGCAATAATCCTCACGTACAACAAGATACTTTTCTGGTTATTATTAAATATATGTATAAGACCTATTTACTTATTTCGAACTTTTTTAAAATAAATAACCATCTTACCGCCCTTTCATGGATAAAAATTACTATTTGGCAACAATGCTTCAATTTCTGAAACATAATCCCCATTAATTCATATTAACTTGGGAGTGAATTCGACCTATACTGGGAGTGAATTCGACCCATGAAAAAACTACCTGCTCAAAACGGGAGTGAATTCGACCCTGCCCAAATAATAAAGTAGAAATATTTTTAAAAAAACTGATTTAAGTTCTGCTTCTTTGACGAATCAGTTTGGCAAGTTTTTACAGAAAAAAAGAAGGTTGTTCGGAGGCGCCCTAAAGAGAAATACAAGCCCATATACATAATTTTGCGCTACAATTGTTTGTTTTGTTTTTCATGCCTTTGTCATACTTTTATCATGTCAGCAAAAATTGATTGCGAATCAATTTTTGCACTTTTCTGGATGTCATCATACAGCGGTTAATAAAGTCTACCAAAGATGAAAATAAAAACGACACTAAGTATTGTGACGCTTGTGAGCAGGGCAAGACCATTTTTATTTTATACAAATTCATTTTTGCTAGGCCTTTTTACCCACACCTACCTTACTGTAGACATGTTTTCAAAATTTGCAATTCTTGTCCACCGACGCCGAATTACTGTTGCAGGATTTTCAATAAAACTCTCAGTACTCACTGTTAAACTATTTGTTTCACTTAAAAAAATCTAAGAAAATATCATGTAGACAGTTTATTGGTTTGCAAAAACATTTTTTTTGTCATTTCTATTAATTTTGTTGTTGTTTTAATCGAATTTTAAAAATTTTAATGGTTCTGATGCTTGAATTAGGCATAAAAAAAAATTGTAGAAATATTGAGTTCAAAAATCCTTCTCTTTATATTATATTTTATATTTTTAGTTTATTTTATTGTATTTTAAAAGTGAAAGTTTTCTTTTAAGCTAACATTTGGTGTTTTACATTTCTATTTCTAAAGAGTAAGATAAAATTCTTAAACTACGAGTCATAAAACCAGGTATAATTTAAGCTTAGTAGACCCAAAAGATTACCAGGATGTTAAGGGACAACCACAGTAATATAGTTGTAAAGTTGTTAGTTCTCTCTGATATTTGACATTGTAAAGACATACTTCCGAGACTTTTTTTTTAAATAAAAGACAATCTTTCAATAATTAAATCTTAATCATTTTACAAATTTACCATTGCATATCCCATAATTCCTACAAAAATAAAAAAATAAACTTGTTATAGGGATGTAATTTATGAAATTCGTTTCAACGATTATTTTTACTAAAGATATCGCTCAAAAAACAAAAAACATGTTTGAATTTTTATAAACAATATAAAAGTCTTTTTTGCGTGCAACGAAATACCTGTTGATTTCGAATTATTTTGATCATCTTAATGGGCTAGACCATTATTCATAATAGGTAGCAAAAAATGTACCCTTTAATAATATTGAAAAAATTTATTATTTTTTAGTTTAAAAAACATATTATAATATAATCCGGTGTAAAAATGTAATAAATAATTATATACTTCAGATAAAAGCTATTTTAAATTATAGTAGAGTGTTTATTGCCACTAGGGGTTAGTTTTTTTTCCTTTGAGTACCTACTTAGATCTTCTAATTAATGTCCAAAGATAAACTCGGGTTTTATTGTTATATCATTCTCAAAATAAGTTATTTATTTAAAATGATAAAAATAAAACTTAAATTGTTCAATTACTTTAATCTCATATTGATATCGGTGAACGTATTTTTTAAATTATATGAGTAATACAATTATGTTTTCTTAAACAAATATGTAAATAAAGATTTTAGGTGTCACAATATTGTGACATAAATGGCAATTTATGTATGTTTAAATCATTATTTATTCAGATATTTATTAACGGGTAACTTTTTTTACAAAAATTAATACAAATGAAATTTACCTAAACAGCACAAAAAAATATACCTACATAATATAAACAAGCAGAACTTATATATAAGTTTGAAGATTGAATTTAAGTCGTATGTCACAGTTATGGTAGTGCCCTCCCAATAGTCCGATCCTAAAAGCCTAAACACAAAGAAACTGGTTCTGAGGGTTCTTGTAGGGGCAACTGAAGAATACTACAAAATTGACCGAACTAAAAAAAATATAATAATTTTGTTGTACTATCGGAAAAGTTTAATGAAGATTGACAAACAAATCCCAAAAGTTTGAAAGCTTTTAAAGCAGCTTTATTAATATAAATTGCAAATGATATTCTTTCCTCTTTTATGACACAAAGGTCACGTATTTCAGTATCTCTAACAATACGCTCGGAATTTAAAAAATAAGTAACAGTTAAAGGGTAAACTATTCTAGAAAGAGTTATGCTGAAACACTCCTCTATATTTAAACTGAGATCATTTTGACACACAAATGGAAAATAGAATCCAATTCAGACTGACGCAACAAAACATCATTGGTAGATTCTATCAGTTTAAAAATCTTAAGATCATTGGCCAAAACTAAGAATTGACTTCATTTAATATTTTGACCAATGTCATTAACGAAGTTTAAAAGGTGAGGCCCCAAATAAGAACGTTGAGGCACACCAGAAAAAACATTTACAATATTAGAAATACAATAAACAACGCTTATAAACTGATATCTGTTAGATAGATTAACTAGACCATTGAAGCAATTTCATTACCAAATCTTGTTTTTAATAAATCGATTGTTAAAGCTGTAGGGCAGGTGACACTGTTTTGTTGAAACTAGATATCATCAAGATTATTCTTAACAACATAAAAAAACATTTAACATTGGTCTGTATTTTTTTTCATTGACACTTAGGTACTCTTTGGAATTGTGTTTGTTTACATAACATTATAACCAAAAATAAGCTTCATCAGGGATTAAAATATTCATCATTTTTAATTTGGTAAGAGCAAAAGTAGTACGACGTATATGATCAAAATGGTTAAAAGAAGTTGAAGAGGGTGTATCCAGGGCAGAAATAAAGCAATGAACACTAAAATCTAACTACAGAAAAAAGTGGAAACAAATAGTTGAAAATAATTTAGGGGACTGATTCACCTAGAAATAGAATTTGAAAAGCTTATAGAATTTGAAAAGCTTCGGTGGCTTAGCCCCATATTGGGGTAGATAGCCATTATATATGTATAATTTCTAACTGCTGTTGAAGTGTATATCTTTCCATGATTAAATGGTATAACCTAATAATTAGGGCTACCACGTGTGAATTTGCCGCTAGAGGCGCTAGTGTAGCTGGAGGTCCCCGCGTCACTGTTTATGGGTGGGATCCTCGGTATTATTTTTCTTTTTAATTAACTTTGATGTTATTACGAGGTATAATAATATTTCATTTAAAACATTGTTTTAATTACAGAAAATACGAGTTACGGTTCAATGAATGTCACTGCTTTAAAAGTGGAACTACGAAAAAGAGGTGCAAAGTTAAGCGGACTGAAAGAACAGTACTGAGCATTTTTCTCTAGGTATCAATGGATTAATATTTAGAGGCTGATTCTGTAACTTTTCGTTTGCGAACAAAATCGTTAGTTAACGATGGGTAGGTACTGTTAACGAAGATTTGTGAAAAGGTGATTCTCTATCTCATTCGTTAAGACTAGTGTATTCGTAACGAAAGATTTACGTTTTTAGCGACTATAGTATGTTGATAGAATTGCTTGATATGACATTGATGCCGAATTTATCATTCTTACTTATTTTGTCTTGATTTATTACTAACAATAGTTTAAATTTTGAAAGAAACATATTGTATAGAGTTTGCAGAATACTTTACTGTGAGTTGTAAATTATATTTGTTAATTACTTTAATATTTTGTATAATTTATTGTTGACCTTTCTGGAAATTTGAAATTATATACTTGGATATACGGCAACGTAATGTTTTATGGAATACGGTACTTTTCGCAGATCTATTCGTCTGATATTTGTAAAGGATATGATCTGTAGTGTTTAATGATAGATAAAGGGAAAAAAGAGTTGGTAAAGCAACTAGACAACAGTACGAAATATATTTAAACGAACTAGAAAATAATAGATTTTTTCGAGAAAATAAATTTACTGGTGAAGATCCAGGTATAATTGAGAACAGTTGGGAGCAGCTCATAGTAAAATTAAATTGCAGTGGCATTTTTTGTTGTTCTAGACGTTTTCGGACTGGAAGTCTCAAACAAGAAAAAGGGCCAGAAATATTTCAGCATCAGCACAGCAGATTGGTAATATACTTAGGTGATCTAGAAAAGCCATTAACGGACTTGGATGAAAGACTATTATATTTAACTGGTGAAGTAGTTATAAAAGGAATGGAAGGAGTAGAGGATGTAGGTCTTGAAATAAAAGCTGATAATGTTGAAGTAAAAAACATGCCCTCAACGTCAAGCCAACAGAAGAGACAAAAAAGGACAGATTTGCAAGAAGATACAAACTGCTCTGAACCAGTTGTCATCAGAAGGAAGTGAACTAAAAAAATTAATAAAATTTGGAAACTATAATTGAGCAAAACAATCGAATAATATTCTTAAACGAGAAAAAAATAGAATTAAAATATAACATTATTTTTGAAAATAATGACTGTTAAATATTGTTTATTAATTTTGTGTTCTTTATTATTTTTTTTTCTCACTTGCACAATATTAATTCCTGAAAATAGCTTAGGTTTGTCCTTAACGAAACTCAACGAGAGCTGTTTGACATTCGTTAGTGTACGATCAGTTCGTAACGCAAGTATCGTTAGTAAACGGTAACCATCGAGATACAGAATAAGGACGTTCGTTCATGAACGATATTCGTTAGTTAACGGTGTCGTTAAGAGTTACAGAATCACCCCATTATTTGTAAACGTGGCGACGGATAAATGTCAGCTACAAATTTATTCTATGGACGGACCTACAACGCCAGGGGCGCCAACTGGTGAACAAAAAAACGGTAGCCCTCATTATAATGTTTCTTATGGTTCGTGTAGCTGTTATTTTTTGTTATAATAAAACATTTAAGTGTAAATTATATTTATTTTACTAGCTATAAAATGACAATTTAAAATAATTGTTAACAAAAGCGTTGCTTCGTTACAGTGAAAAAAGCTACGCTAATATTATTTTTTACAAAAACATCTCGCACTGTATCTATTATATCTTCGGATGGATCTTGCTCTCTTGTCAGAATCCATGCGGTTTCTGTAAAAGTAAAATTATTATATTGAAAACATTTAAAAATTATACTTAAACAATTTAAAACTTACTTAAAGTAATACCAAATACAGTACTACAGGACCACACTGCTGAATAATTGCTATAATCAGTTTCAAGAACCCAATAAGGTGATGAAACAGGTACTAGAATAAAAAAATATATTAAACTAATAAGATTAAAAGTACTGAAAAAATATTCCTAACAAGGCATTTTCATTATGTGTTAAAAAATTCCTTTTTAGCAAATAAGAAAAACTGTGGATTCCAATATGGCGTTATTTTTTGGAAAATTTTAAGTGACTACTATACCCTAGCCACTGAAAAGATGGAATGATCACGTGAACGGCACGCACTGTTTGAATATTACTCTCCCCAACCAACGTCCCAAGTCCAAATTACACCACTCAACAAAAACGTACCCAACCTCGATGCCTACAGTTTATATTATCTCTGGTATGAGTACAGTGTAAACTGTTCTTCATTATTTCAGTTTAGAAGGCGTGGCACCGTATGATTACGTCGTCCAGTCACTGATCACGCGTCCTTGAATTCCATCTTTTGAGCGGCTAGGGTATAGAGTCTATAGTATATTGTAATACAAGTGTTACAATGACAGAGGTTTCGTAGTACGAGTTCAGTTTGTGAAACGAACCGCGAAGCGGTGAGTTTCGCAAAGAACGAGTTCTACAAACCGTCATTGTAATTCGAGTGTTACATACTATTTTTTATAATAAACTTTTAAAAGTATAAAAAATAAATAAAATGACAGTTTTTCGAAATATTTATTTATGTTGGCAATCTTGACAGTTTTGACACTTGTCAGTTTTAATGATTTTAAATTAGAATGTTTGTCAAATTTGTATAAAATATTCCGAATTTAGCAATAACGCTGATAATGTAGTTAATAATTTACTACAACATACTTCTTGATTTACTACCTGAACTCTTTCGTTGAAAGTCAGTGCAGTGCAACCAATTGTGTAAAACAAAAAGTTACCAAAAACAGTGTTACAATGAATCTATTTCGATACTGTTTTTAGTGTCGAAATAGAAACTTTGTGAACGTGAATTATAAAAAAGTATTTTTAAATGCTTTTAACTTTTTCTTTGTGTGTATTATTTAAATTGATTATACAAACAACACGTGTGTTATTTTTTAAACGGAGCTAATTAGATTTTGACGCGCCCATTGAACTGAGTTGTGTTCCCTTAAATTATCGACACTTACGGTTCTTATACTTTCCCTTATAAAAAATTGTATTAAGATATTTAATATAAATAAAAACATTTTTAATCTTAGTCGAGTAGTGGTGGGGATTTTGGAATGACAAACATTTTTTTTATAATTCACGTTGACAAAGTTTCTATTTCTACACTAAAAACAGTATCGAAATAGATTCATTGTAACACTGTTTTTGGTAACTTTTTGTTTTACACAGATGGTTGCACCGCACTGATTGTCAACGAAAGATGAAAGAGTTTAGGTAGTAAATTATTAACTACATTATCAGCGATATTGCGAAGTTCAGGAGGAGTGCCTGATATAATTTATTATCAAGTTTCATACTCATTGCTAGATATAGCTTACTTACTTTTTGATTAACAAATATATTTTTAAATTCTTAATATTTCCACTACGTTTAAAATATTTTATACAAATTTGACGAAATTTTCAAATTTAAAATCATTAAAAATGTCAAGTGTAAAAAGTGTCAAGATTGCCAACATAAATAACTAATTTCGAAAAACTCTGTAATTTTATTTCTTTTTTTATATTTTTAAAAGATTATTATAAAAAATAGTATGTAACATAAGACTCGAATTACAAAGACGGTTTGTAGTACTCGTTCTTTGCGAAACTCACCGCTTCGCGGTTCGTTTAACAAACTGCACTCGTACTACTAAATCTGTCATTGAACACTTGTATTACAATATACTATTTACACACTAATTCTTAAACAATTTTTACTAAAATTTATAATTAAGAAAACATTTCTTAATACTTTTAATAAATTTTTTTTATTGCATTGAATTTATCACGAATTTATAATCCAAAATTTACTAACCACGTTTACTTTTCTGCAATGTCTTAAATTAGACTGAAGAAATCTAAATTTTACGCAATTTCATTTTCTAATGAAATAGTTGCAAGTTTGTCATTTTTAACATTTTGAATTTTTTGTTTGGTGCAAGAATTTTTTATTTTTCTTGACTTTCTTTCGGATTATTTTTTTCTTAAACGCTCGCGAAATTTAGCATTTTCGCGTAAAGGTCGTTTATTTGTTTAGCCTTGAATAATAATAACATGCGGTCTAAGAGACTTTTTACTTTTTTCGCCTTGACTATTTTCGGCATCTTGAATATTTGGCATTTCTAAATTTTGGTCATTTAATTTTGCTTTCTGACGCTTTACTTTCAGTATAATTTTTTTCGGCATTTTTTTCTCTCGATAAAGACTTTTCATCAGCTTTAGATTTGGGTCATATTTGTACCTCTGTACAGTTTTTGCATTTTCCAAATAATAATATTAAGTACATAATATTAACAGTGGGTCACACTTATGTATAGCAATTTATAAGGTGCGTTAAAGCCGGCTACACACATGCCAGTAGCTCGCACACTAGCATACTAGTAGCTAGCATGAACGAGCTACCTGTGCCAAAAAAATCAAGTGTGTACGGCAACTGGCATGCTAGTTACTAGCATGCCAGCTAATCGCAAACAATTTGATTTTTCGTGCTAGTAGCGTGCTGTGCGATGCAATGCGCATGCGTAAGCAATGGCACAGGCATGTGTGAACGCACAGGACAGTAGCTGGCATGCCAGTAGCTGTCCCGTGAATAAAGTAGTGTTGGTATAAATCCAGAAATAGTCGAATTTCCAACTCTATATAATGCCTCAAGCGATTTGTAAGAATCGCCAGTGGCCAAAAATCGTAGAGTAATTTCTAATTTAGTAATTGCTGGGATCGCATCTCGCATATGGGTGTTTTTTTGAATATTGCTCTCAATTTTTCCAAGCAGCTCATCAAACTTTTCAGGGAGCTTTCTCAAATGGTTTCTAAAACCTTTTACATCTTTAAGTCTCATCTCTCTGAGTAAACACGCACTAGCACCATAATTTTCCCGCCTGCTAATCCAATCCCTCGCCCAAATTTTTCTCTTTTTTGAGTTTTGTTTGGGTTTTATTAATATTTTTCTAACTATATACACGGCTATAAGCAACACCTGCTTGTTTAATTCACTCCGAATACTTTCTATGGATCGCCCATTTTTTGTACGAAACTCAAAAAATTGAAGAAAAAAACGGACACTTATAAAAAAAGACAACACTTTCACATGAAAACCTCTTGCTTTTTTACCTTAAACTGGCATGTGTAAAACAGCCCGCGCTTTTTTGCCTTGCCAGTAAAAAGCATGCAAGCTACTGGCATGCTAATTACTGGGAAATGTGTTTTTGTGCGTACGAGTACTCGCTTATGCCAGGTACTGGCACGCCAGCTGCTTTCCCAATTTTCTGGCATGTGTGTAGCCGGCTTAAGTAAGCGTGTAGACTGGCCCAAAATTTTTAGCCTCTTGAACATGACGGTGATCATGATTTTTCTTTGTACCAAACACACACAGTCTGGCCCACTATAAAAAATATTCTTCGAGAAAACAGAATGAAGGAAGTCGTTTGAAACAAGTATGGTAATCTAGCCGTATTTTATAAAACAAAATGTTATTTTATAATAGAAAAAGTATTAATTTTTACCTGGAACGTTGAAAGTTACTGTCAATTTTCCTTCTCCCGTTGTAGAAGAAATTACTGCTGAACCTTCAATGGTTTGCGTATTGCCGAATGCACTAGAAATATCAAAAATTTCAGTATCATAGTAGTTCAATAAATAAACAATGATGTTTTAAACAGGTTGATCTCTAAAACGAAAAATTTCTAAAAAGTAAATAAAAACAAGTATTTTCTAAACCAATTTTTTTTTTTCGAATTGAGTAGGCCTTTATTGGACAAAAATTCCTAATTATATAATAATGATAGTGTCATCATAATCTTCAGAACAGTTAACTCTTTGAAAGTTAAATTGCAGAAAAATGAGTCGATTAATTTTTTTTTAGAAAGAGATCGAATATCATCCATATCTCCATCTATATATTTTTTTTGTTTTGACGCTAAACTTGCAAAATAAATAATCAGGAAGATATTGTTGTGGCAGTCTTAGCTCTAATAGGAAGTAGTTTTAATCAACGATATGTTGACTGGTATTTTAAGAGATAACCAATTAACAATTTTAAAAATTGTTGCCCGATTTGCAGAAACTGGGACCCATCGTAGGAGGAACGGACAAGGTTGGCCTAGGATAACAGCAAATAGAGACGATCATTATATTCGACTTTAGGTATTGAGAAGGCAGTTTGTAACAAGCGTGCAGTTGAGAGAAGTAAGGAATTTATAAGTCTTGGCTAGAACTGTTCAACGAAAGATTCCTGAAATTAATCTAAGAGCTAGGCCACTTGTAGTTGATCTTCTTTTACTCAGAGGCCATCATGTAACCAGGCTGTAATATGCAATGAATCTTAATTGAAATGTTGCTGATTCCAGTAAAATTTTGTTTGTGGATAAGTCTTGATTTGCTCTTTATTCCACTAATGGTAGACAGAGAGTGTGAAGACGACCTTGAGAACGGAATGCTTCAAGGTGCATTTCAACTACAGTTTAATTTGGTGGAGGCTCTTTGATTGTTTGGGCAGGTATAAATTCAAGGACACGGTCAGAATTATAGGTAATTAGAAGAGGATCCTTTACCTTTGACCGGTATATTAGGAAAAAAATAACAGTGTGTGTTGCTATTTGTACCATTTATTGCCGATAATTTTTCATTATTGCACGATAATGCCAAATCGAACACTGCAGCTTTTGTCCAGGCGTACCTTAAGGAGGTAGGTATTGCCTTGTAACCGTATTCTCCAAGAAGTTCCAAATTCAACCAAAAAAGTTTGGAATATTCTTGGAAGACGGGTGAAAGGATGAAACCCCGCTCCAGCCAATCTCATAAAACTAGAACATTCTCTGCTAAAAGAATGGAAAAACATTTCCCAACATGTTGTGTCCACCATAATTGGGTCTATGCCCAATCGAATGAATGTTGTCATCCATGCACGAGAAAGTGTAGAACTATTAGCTAGATCTTCATGGTAACTTTTGAAAATAAAAATTATTTTAGACGTTGTAAAAAATAATAATTTATGAGAATAGCAAAAAAGATTTTGCAGTTCAAAACAAGCTTTTTTTATACTTACGTTATCATGGAATTAACTACTTTGACAGAATCATCATCGTTAAGCGTGTATTCGGCTGTGATACATTTACCTCCAAGTTCAAATATTACTGGATATTTTTGTTGTTCGTACCATTTTCCTAGATACTAAAAATATATACGTATTTTTAATTCAGTTTCTTTGTCAAGCAATGGTTAGAAAGTAATCATAGATGTAAAGAACTGTTGTGAAATTTTTATAAATAGATATATAATTCTTCTGTGCGAGATTATGTAACTGAAG
Organism: Altica lythri; assembly: GCA_964028335.1. Lineage (NCBI taxonomy): Eukaryota > Metazoa > Arthropoda > Insecta > Coleoptera > Chrysomelidae > Altica > Altica lythri. Next base: position 32,354,616 of record OZ034807.1, on the reverse strand, counting down.
TCCTCCAAAACGGCTTAACCGTTTTTTTTACATTTTGTATGTGTTCAAATAGATTCAATAATAGTTTGGATTTACTCTTTGGTCCACTATAAAATGTTTTTTTAATTTATTTTTTTGAGAGCAACATTCACAAGAAAACCGGAATTAAAGCAAGACTGGGAAAGGTAAATGAATATTTATATGGTCTAAACCATCCCCTAAACAGTAATTTAATAACTAATAAGCTAAAAATTAAAGAGTTACTTAAGGAAAGCAGATATAAGTTCCCTAGAAATATGGGAAACAAAGGTTATAAAAAAAATTGCAGGAAAAAGGAACAATGGGGTAATGGAAAGAAGAACCAACTAAGAGCTTTGCGGATATGTACAATGAACCAAGTATCACACGATATGCTAGAGCAAGGTTAAAGGGGTTAGGACATGTCGAAAGGATGACAGAAAGTAGGATCCCAAAAATGATCATTTTCAGAAGCATAGGAGCAACAAAGAGAAGAGTGAGACGCAAAAAAAGATGGAAGAGCGAAGTAGAAACGGATTTAAGACCTTTAGGTGTACAAAACTGTAAACGCATGTGACAAAATTAGAAAACATGGAAAGATATAACAATTAAAGCCTTGGGCCTTTCAGACCTTTAGAGCTTTATATATTTTATTGCCAAATGACAAAATAAGGAAAAAAATAGTAAAAACTTAGAAAATATAATAAAAACAACAAACCAAAACAAACATTTAAAACAATAAAAAATCGAAACAACATTAAAAAAGAAAATAATAAAAATGAGAAAAAGACATCAGTGTTATGCGGTACTAAGTTCGCCGGGTTGCTAGTAATTTTGATGTTGATTTCATATTATACATTATTTAAAGTTGTACTTGGCACTACTAAGTATACACTTCACCAGTCCAGTAGCTTTCATAATTAAAATCACATACTAAAAAGTTGTAATCGTGAGCAGTGATAATATAACTTTCACCCGGCAGACCTACCTGGTGTTATATTCTTTTGAAGAAATTTTTGATTAACCAACGTCAGTTCTTTAATGTACTAAATTAACTTAGTGTTTGAAATATAGATTGATCTTAATGAAGTTTTTTGTTTAAAATGTAACCCGAACGACACAGATTCATCTTCCATGAAATAAGTTTGCATAGTTTAAAAAGTTTAGTGTCTTGTAAGTTTTGAGACAATTTAAAATTATAATTAAGTTTCTTTATAACAAATTTAAAGTTTAGAAATCTTTTTCTATTAAATACTTTTTTAATAATCACCTTTTTTATTAAAATGACAAACCTAGAAAATTTAATTTTGTTGGTTTTGAATTTAATTTTTTATTTGTTAAATTTTGTTGTCTAATTTTCGTTAGAGCAATTTGTTTTTCCTAAGGAATTTTTTAAACATTCACATCTTTGGTTTAAATTATATTATAAACGAATAAAATGAGTGGGTATGGCAATTTATATAGAAATGACATTTTTATAATATAAAACCATACCCTTATTTACCTATTTCTCAGTTTTTTAAATTTAAAAAGTATTCAGTTTATATTGTGTACTTTTTTGGTACATTTTGTCTGTTTTCAATGTTTTACATGACGTGAATAAATAACAGAAATATTCATAACTTACCGCCGATGCATTGAAATTTTGTTCAACTTGAACATCTGGGCAACCACTTAATGATGGAACCTGACCAAGACAGCCGGGAAAAATTGCAATAGCAATTACCAATACATAAACAGGTATCATTTTAAAAATAGTTTATAATCTATACTATTTCGAAGGTTTCTACAAATGTTATGTTAAATGTAACAACTTATACTTACCTATATATACCTAAACCAACATTTAAGAAAGATAAATTTGTACCGAGTGGTCCCGATTAGAAAAAAATAAAAAAAATTTAGATTTAAGTATCTATTTAGATCTCCAAATTAATGGTCAATGATAAAATTGGGTGTTGTTGCTGTATGATCCTTAAAATAAGTTATTTCGTTACGATTTTAAGAATAAAAGTCAAATTGTTTTATTACTCATCTCAAGTCGATATACGTACTTTTTTTACAATCTATGAGTAATACGATTATGTTTCCTTAAAAAAACAAGTAAATAAAAATTTAAGGTGTGACAATTTTTTTAATTTTATTAATTGATTATACACGATCTTACAATATTTTTTTTAATTGATTGAATAATTATACAATGTATTATTACCAACTTTTAAAAACTATTCTTCCTATGAGATGTTTTGGCAGGCGTAGTGAACGTAGAAATACCATCAGATAAAAGCGTTACAAAGGATATAGGTACGTTACTTCTAAGAGTAACAGAAAAATCCACTCTCATACAACAGTAGGTATAATATTTATGATTTTTGATTAATATGTGGCAGCCAGTCTCTTATAGGGAGCAAGAGACTGGTTGTATGAAAAAATGCATATTTACAACCATTACAAAATATAAAGAATGTGGTAGATCAATTTATTATCTCGATGAAACTTTGTACAACACATGCAGCGGTGAAGAAGACACATGAACGGTGAGTTGATCAAAACCAGCAAAAATTCAGTGTAGACGTTTTTTTTAACAAAGGAAAAAGAATTAGCATTCTACCTTGTGGCAGTTCTGACGGTTGAGTTCAAGGAGCGCTCCTTTTCTCTGCTTAAAACACAAAAAAATTGTTGTCTGGATTATTACAAAGATAGCCATCTTTTTAAATAATGGTTTTCTAAAACTTAACTTCCAAAACTAAAGAAAAATAGCGTTATTGTTATGGATAATGCGACCTATCATTTAAGAGTGAAGATAAGAGAACTTACATCAAATTGTACGAAAGATAAGCTAAAAATTTTTTTGGAACAAAATGATATTCACAAAAAAAAACAATTATTAAAAGTGTTAGGTACAAAATCATTTAAAAAGGAGTAGGTCATTGATTGTTTGGTAGAATAAGTAGGTCCTGAATTATCCTATTACTGCGTCCTTAATCCTATATAGCTAATTTGGGGTCAATTAAAAAAAATTGCCAACACAAACTCCTAAACTAAGTGCATCTATGAAAATGTTAATAAAAAGTGAATTCGCTGCGATATTTAATTTAAAATGAGCAAGTTACATTGAACATGTTAAACAAGTAGATCTAAAATACTTTACAGGTATTTTCTAATGTAAATAAATTAATGATAAATGTAGACAGTAGTGATGACGATAAGATCGATACTGATATTGGTACTTGAATTTAATTATCATCATGAGTTTTACCTTGTTTAATTTGTTTATATTAGGCTAATCAATAAATTAATAAGTGAATTAAAACCGTTCAGTTGAAAAATTTAAAAAATAGTATTGGGTTAACGAAAATAAAAACAACAAGTTGGCTTTTATGCCACAGTTCAGTAAAATAATTGAAAAGAACAGTCGGTACCTGACGGTTTAATATAGATCCTATTACTGCCCTGAGATTTAAAGTGTCGGTAGGTAGCTGTTAGGATTAGTCAGCCCGCACAAAATTATAATGAATATCACTTATAGCAGAAAAAATTTTAATTTTTTGACTACGCTTCTGATGAGACTTTCTGGTGATCGGGCTTAACGTTTAAAAAAAAACAACACCAAAAATCGTTATGGTAATAATGTAAAAACATAAAACATGCTTAAAAAAAAGACTATTATTTAGTCAATATTTTAAGATAAAAAAAAAAAACGAAAATTGCAAATCATTGAAGAAAACTCTTATAATTCATTTTATATCCGTGCTAGCCAAGAGCCCCCTCCCTCTCATATCCTTTGAACGGCTATACTTATAATAGTAAAATTTAAAGGAACGAAATAAACGGCCGTAGGCTTATCAACTAGTTATAATAGTCATATATGACGTTACAGAGCCGTTATCGAATTCTGCCACATAGGTACTTCAGGTAACGAAAAATTGTTGTCCGAACTTTGCCACGGATTAGGTTCCTAAATCATTAAGGGGTCAAGGGATTATCAATGTGTACAAAATTGGAATGTTCCGTTTATCAAAATACAATTGCAATTCTCGAATTATTGATTTTGATGTACATTTAGCATTACAACATTTTCATCGTATTTTTCACATTTGCTAGTATTACTTTTGGAAAACTTAAAATTATACAACACCATTAACTGATTTCCTGTTTTACTATACATGGTAGGTGCTCTGTTATCTTTTTTAACTCAAGTAAGGTAGAGAATAAACTGTTTAATAAGATGCTCAATAAAATACAATAAACCACGTTCCCCTTCTTAATATTGCCCTTTATCACTTTTGGAAACCCTTCAGGTATTAAATATTTAAATCCTTAATACTTAATACGAGTAAACTTAATTGCTCCCGGCAGATTTCGGACTCTTCCCTAATCCGTTACCGTTAAGTCTTAAAAATCAGGTAAACTTTTCATTTGTGTCAGAATTCGGATTCGCCCTACAGAGCCAGTGTGACCGATAATTTTAAATGGCACGTTATGACAAGTAATATCTCGTTTGACAGGTAATAAAAATAAGTATAAGTATTAACTATAAATGTTTAACAGATACTACGAGGGAGGGGACTTTTGGCTAGCAGGGTACATAGCACAGCAACAGCAAAGCATAGCATAGTCTGCTATTAGTCCCTCCCAATACTGCCTTTTTTATAAGTATTGCTTAAATATTAATTCGTTATTGCTTTCTGTTTTTTGTTATTCCAGTAGAATTTTTTAAAATTTTAAATATTTTTTTGGTTTGAATTTCGCGTCAAAATAATGGTAGCAATACTATAATTGGGGCTTGTAAAAATCTACATATTTACTATAGGTATCCTAAAAAAACAATAAAATCAAGTTTGCTTTTATATGTTTTTTAAGTCCTTTTTTTGTAGAATAACATGGTATATTTAATTTTTCAAAACCGGCGGGGTCAATTTAAAACACTTAGTCCCTTTGTGGAGACAACAAAAAGATACATACCTACCTACTTTTATTTAAGTGGTAAAAAGCATGACCACCATGTACGTTGGCATTTGTTACTAATACGCAAAACTAGAGTATAATAAATAAAACTTAAAAAAATTCTAGGTACTCTTATTTAATGGGCGTTTTTAAGATAATATGTGTTTATTAACATTTAAGATAACATTCAAATGATTTAATGACTTATACATCTTATTTAGATATGTAAATTTATATTTTATTTTAAAATCTATGAATAAAGATATATGTTTGTAAATACATAAATAATTTTAACGTAAATTAGTTTGACCAACAAATTCAGGAAGTTTTTCAAGGTCTTATTGAAGGTAGTGTTTGTATAATATTGGTGTTACATCTAAAAATTATTATCTGTGTATTAGTTTGACTTACAAATTCATGAATTTATTTAAGATTTTCTTCACGATAGCGTTCGTTGTTACACATGTATTAAAGTGTACCAAATTGTTTTAGGAGAAGCAAGTTGATTAACCTCCAACAATTTTATACTCTAGTCAACATCTTCAAAAACGTGAAAAATTAAAATAAAATTCCAGTATTTTCCTAATACCTGAAAGAATCTAAATCAGTCAGAAAAAACATTTTACCACTGTTTTTCAAAAAGTTATTCAATTGTTAACTAACAAATTTTTTCCTAATCTCTGTTGACATAAACAATGGGATAAAAGGTATAAATAATTGGCCTAAAAATTTGAAACTTCGTGGAGCCCTTTTCATATGTATACTTTACAAGATCCTGTGATAAATCTTTATAAAAGTTTATTAATTTGTTAATAATACTTTCTAATACTTTCACGTTAACTGTAGCGCCAAATAACTTGCCAATTAAAAAAATTATATATCTTTTAAACTATTGGAGATATGATAAAGGATATTCAGGAGTTTTTTTATAGAAAATAGGTTTCTTTTTCAAATAATTCTAAGACCAAATTCGTATTTATTGTTTATTAGATACTACATGCATTTATTTGGAAAAATTCTATATTTTTCTTTACTTTTTCGCCATATTTTGCAATAGTTATGAAAAATCATAATTAACAAATTAATAAACTTTTATAAACATTTATCACAGAATCTTGTAAAGTATACATATGAAAAGGGCTCCACGAAGTTTCAAATTTTTAGGCCAATTATGTATACCTTTTATCCCATTGTTTATGTCAACAGATATTAGGAAAAAATTTGTTAGTTAACAATTGAATAACTTTTTGAAAAACAGTGATAAAATGTTTTTTCTAACTGATTTAGATTCTTTCAAGTGTTAGAAAAATACTGGAATTTTTTCAAATTTTTAAAATAACATTTTATGTCATAAAAAAAATATTTTATCTGATAAACACCGTTTAACGGTAGCGCGCGTATGCAGTAAAAGCCGCTCAAAGCCCCATTTTCAACGTCAAATTAAAGTTTTAAATAATGGAGATAGAGTTCCGGGAGGAAGGACTTTTTTTTCGGAAATTTCCTCCTCTTTAACGAGCTTTTTTCAAAATTGCTTAAATATTAATATTTTTCGAGTTATTAAGAAAAACATAAACATCTGTTTTTTTTCATCTTATTTTGTTAATAACAATTGCAATTTTTTGCCTGCACACTTTTCCTTCAAAAACATTTTTCTAAAGGTGATTCCGAATCCAATGAGCTATCGCTCATATTTTTAGGACCCTTATTTTAATTTTTCACGTTTTTGAAGATGTTGACTAGAGTATTAATAGTTTAATTTATCCTGTCTATTTGTTGTTTTTTTTTATTTTATAAAATAATTTAACAGTGAATACTCACATAAACCCGACATTCAAAATACTAAGAAACACAATTTTCGATCTTAAAAATAATATCAGCCTACATTCTAGATCCTCTGACACATATTCTCAACTGATGTGTAAAGGTAGGTGTTTACCCCCGTAAATTCCAAAAATGAATTATCACTCCACTGTTTAAAAAAGAGGATATGTCTATTATCACAAATTATCGTTCCATCTTCTTAGTGGCTCATCGTTCAAAGGTATTTAAAAATTTTATGATATAAGGCTTATTACCTTCCTTAATAAATGTAAATTAATCTCCAAGAGTCAATATGAATTTAGAGAAGATGCTGTACCAATTTTCACCTCAAAACTAACTAGGGCCTTAGATGAGACCAAAACCTGCATGTGTATGTTTATAGACCTCAAGAAAGCCTTCGACACCTTCAGCCACAATCTTTTTCTTTAGTCTTTGGAAGATATCGCAGGCTTGCAGAACTCGCCTGCGGCTCGCCCTGCAATTTGCCCTCTCGTCCAGTAAAAGACCACTTTCGGAACTTTTTACGTAAACTACTATTATTAAGGAAGATTCAGCTTAGACTGAAAGAGCGTAAGTTAAACGCTTCATGTGGAAAGCACGAGATGATGGAGTGCGGGAGGCTCTCGGACAATTTAATGAACGTCATTGTTAAACGTATCTAATGTACGAATTTTTCTCTGCTTAATGCAAAAATCTGGTATTCGAGTCGTTGAATAAAAACTATAGTGTTAATTAAAGGAAGAAGATAAGTACTGTGCGAATTAATGTGAACCCAGATAAAAAAATTCACAAAATCAGTATTTATTTCTTATAGACCATCAAAATCAAAAAACCAATACAGTAAACATTGTTTTAATATAAAATATGTGCTTCCTTTCCTTTAATAACTTCTTGAAGACGTTTTGGCACCAAGTCAACAATTTTTTTTACAGTTTTCTGTACTTTGCGTATCCTGAAACCATATCTGGATTACAACCTTTATCAATTTTTCTTTTTTTATGCACTCTATTTTGCACAATCCTGCTTTCACAATCAGCCACAGATTTTCAATTTGATTGAGATCCATTTAGTTTCTTGTCCATTCAAGGTATGATATGTCCTTGTCCTTGGAGACATGGGTAGAAGCCAAATCCTATTTAAAACTGGTATCCACATTTCTCAGCTTTCTTTCTGATCTTCCAACAAGTCTTTGTATTGTTGATAATTTATTGTACCTTTGATTGACATAAGGCATTCAGTACCTTTACAAGAATGACAGCCTCAAAACATTTCTTCAGAAGAAAATCTTGTTAACAGCTCTCATCACATTATATCCCTTTGCACTATTTCATACGCTCAAAATAACAGTTGTATTACGTATTTTTGAAGAGTTATCATTCTTCAGAAATCAGAATGAAATAAAATCCTGAATGAATGACTTCTCAGACACACTATAATTCGAAATAAAACGAAATGCAACGCATCTATAGCTTGGTTATGTCTAATTGTTGACTGAGAATCAGAGAGAATCTAGGAATCTGCGACGAAATTTACCCCCCCCCCCCATTCACATACATTTAACCGCAATGCCCACTGCCAAAAAGTAAATATTTAAATAATCCTGCCATATTTACATTAATTAGCACAGTACTGTATATTATGATATTATATGCGATAGCCATAAGATCAAGCAATATATCAACTAAATTTTGATGCAGATTAAAGAAAGGTATAAAATATTTACAAAACAACACGTATAACTCAAAATACCCTTAATACCTATTCCTGTGGAAAACATAAACAGACTCAAACATTTAACTGAACAACTATTTTCATCCCAAACTTACGGTTAGAACCGTGTTGAACACAGTCGAGCCCTTAGACAATTATTCTATTATTCTTAGAACAGTGGCTTGTCCCTTTTTGTTCACTTATTAGCGTACAAAAGGGGATCCAAATGTAGGGAAGACATTTCTCGGTCAGATTTCAAATTGTCGCTGACAACCAAAGCACCCTTCATTATTAATTCCAAGTAGGCGGGATAACAGACGGTTTAGTAAAGGAGTTTCTTGAAAGATTAGTTCATGAGCCAACATTTTCTTCCTAAGAGATTTAACATTTTAATAAGTTTCAGCATCTTTTTATTTAATTCCATTAATAACTTCTCTAGGCTGGAATATATTCAACTAATAAATAAAAGTATACAGGGTGTCCCACCACTGTGTTCTCGGAAGATAGCGCTGTTATTATTAGAGATAGAAGAAAGTTACACAGACTAAAGTTGTTCATAATCACATGCTCCATCTTCTAAAAATATTTTTCACTATACAGGATGTTCCAAATAAGAGTGGCAGACCAAAGTTGTTTTTTTTTTTAAATAGAACACCATATACATCATTGCATTTTTGGATACTACGTTGAATTCTAAGCAGAAAAAATACCAAGCAACATAGGCCTAAATTTGATAGTTTTTGAGTTATGAGCAATTAAAGAAAAAAATTGACGTTTGGGGATCGAGACCAAAAACTCGATATCTTTCTTAAAGAGCAACATTTTCAGCTGAATTTTTAAAATACGATGAGCAAATAAGGTAGAATCTAGTAATAATCTTAAAATAACATTTTTTTATACAGGGTCGTCAGTAAATCTGTTCAAAAATTCAAAACTTCAAACATAAATAACTTCAGAATTTTAAATGAAAACCCTGTATATTTTTTATTAAGTCCATTTGGAATTATATTCTCTTTCAAATGATATATAGGTTCCCTATACCTAAACTTTATATTTTAGAAGATAAATTGAATTATTGCCTTTACCTCTACAATAATTTTGAGGGTAACTTGAATTTTGCAAAGCTGGCCTTGGCAAAATGATGCTGTCAAATTAGTTCTATTGTAGCCATTACTGACAGCAAACGTCTAACTTTTACCTCATCAAGTCTATTAACCATAAATAAATAAGATCAATTCACAAACATAAATATTCTGTGCCTTTGGTTTACTAGTTTTATCTTTTCTACAAATAAATTTGGCATTTATGTGGATTCTTATATTTTGATTCACGATAGAACAATAGACAGATAGGTAGTAAAACATTAATATTTATTTAGTTAATTAACTGTTCAAAATTTCCACCATTCTGTTGAATACACATTAGGATACGCTTATGAAACCCCCTGTTTACGTCAACCAACATTTCAGGAGTAACCATTGTAAAGCTTCTTTTATTCTGTCTACCATATCCTCTCTGGTTGTGGGAGGTGTCGGATACACGATGCTTTTAATAAATCCCCAGAGGAAATAGTCCAGCTTTGTTAAGTGTGGATATCTTGGTGGCCAAGGAAAGGGCCCTCCACGACCTATTTACCTGTTTGGATAATTTCGGTTCAAAAACGCCGAACCTCTAAACAAACTATAATGAGCTGGGGCACCGTCGTGTTGTATAAACATATTTCTTCTTTTGTCCGGCGGTACATCCTCCAACAACTCCGGCAAAACGTTAGACAAAAAATTTAGGTACACTTGTCCCGTCAAGGGACCATCAAAGAAGTATGGGCCAATAATCCTTTGGCCTAGTATACCAGCCCAAACATTAATACTCCATCTATACTGTGCATCTACTTGCCATACAAAGTGAGGATTTTCGTCGGAGTAATAGTAAAGATTGTGCCTATTAACATGTCCATTTTTATGAAATGTCGACTCATCAGAAAACAAGACAATGTTGAAAACATTCCGATTATGGTTTATCTTATCCATTGCCCACTCACAAAAATCCCTTCTCCTTTGGAAGTCATCAGCATTCAATTCTTGTTGTAGGTGGATATGGTAAGGGTTAAATTTTTGCTTTTTAATCACTTTTCCCACCGAAGACTTGCTTATACCTAATAATCTGCTTATGTCTCTAATACTTCTATGTAGATCCTCCACAACAGCTGTCATTACCTCCATTTGATTTTCATCGTTCAGAATAGGCTTCACTTTGGCACGCTTTTCATAGCCAATACACTTTCGACTAATAAGTCTCTCCATTACTCGCTTGAATGCACTGGGTTTTGGTGCTCTTCTTTCTGGATATTTTTGTTTGTAAACCCGAGAAGCCAAGAGCCTGTTTTTGGAACACTCTCCCATTACAAGAACCATATCCACCAGCTCGTCCTGACTGAAGTTTATTTTCAATTATAATTCTTACTATAGGTAGGTAACGTTTGTTGTCAGTAATGGCTACAATAGAACTAATTTGACAGCATCATTTTGTTAAGGCCAGCTTTGCAAAATTCAAGTTACCCTCAAAATTATTGTAGAGGTAAAGGCAATAATTCAATTTTATTAAAAAATATGCAGGGTGTTCCATTTAAAATTCTGAAGTTATTTATGTTTGAAGTTTTGAATCTTTGAACAGATTTACTGACGACCCTGTATAAAAAAATGTTATTTCAAGATTATTACTAGATTCTACCTTATTTGCTTATCGTATGTTAAAAAATTCAGCTAGAAATGTTGCTCTTTGAGAAAGATATCGAGTTTTTTGTCTCGATCCCCAAACGTCAATTTTTTTCTTTAATTGCTCATAACTATCAAATTTAGGCCTATGTTGCTTGGTATCTTTTCTGCTTAGATTTTAACGTAGTATTCAAAATGCAATGATATATAGGGTGTTCTATTTAAAAAAAAACAACTTTGGTCTGCCACTCTTATTTGGAACATCCTGTATAGTGGAAAATATTTTTAGAAGATGGAGCATGAGATTATGAACAACTTTAGTCCTTGTAACTTTCTTCTATCTCTAATAATAACAGCGCTATCTTTCGAGATTACAGTGGTGGGACACCCTGTATACGCACACTTACGTATATACATTACATATGTATTATAATTATATTTCTAAAATATTTATATTGTAACGAGCGAGACTTCCCTTAGTACGCCCCTGTCGCTTTGATAGCGCTGCGGGTAAACAACTGATTCTCGAAACGGAATAATCGAGATAATTCCTGATCATACGCGCGCTGACAAGACCTTCGAGAAAGTGTTACCGAACGATGTTCTGGAAGCGGTGAACAGCTATATAAGCTGAGATGCGGCGGACAACAAGGAAGTTTTAAGTTTATAGCGATAGTCTAAATATTCGAGCGATCTACGCAGTGCAAATAAATAAATAGTGAATATAAATCGAAGTTAATTGTTGTACATAAATTAGTGTGTTATAGTTAGTTTAGTTATTTAGTTATAATTCGTTTAGTTCGTAGTGTGTAAATAAATTAGACATTTTCGTTCAGCAGTGATTTTATTTTGAACCCCTAGAACGTAACAATTGGTGTCAGGTGTGGGGTAAATTGAACTGCTGTGTTAATTTAAATTGTGGACTTCATTAGTGAATATTTTGTATGCTAGTTACGAGATCACAGACGAAGAAAATGGATCAGGCGACAATGGAATTTTTCCAGCAAGCCCTTGAAAAAATGAGCTTGAAAATGGAGGAAAACACAAATAAAATAGAAGAAAATACTAGAAAGATAATGGATGAAAACACCCAGAAAATGGAGAATAAAATGGAAGAAAACACCCAGAAAATGGAGAATAAAATGGAAGAAAACACTAAGAAAATGGAAGAAAACACTAAGAAAATGGAAGAAAACACTAAGAAAATGGAAGATAATTTGGGAGATAAATTGACATTTATTGAAAATGAGTTGAAGAATAATTACTCCAAACTGGAAAATGAGATTGGAAGCGTAAAAGACGAAATTGGAAGCGTAAAAGACGAAATGGGAAACGTAAAAGACGAGATGGGGAACGTGAGCGATAAAATTGGAAAATTTGAAGACAGGGTTGGAAAATTTGAAGACAGGGTTGGAAACATTGAAGGCAGATTGGTTAATATGGAAGAAGAAATGCAAGTAAAATTGGAAGAACAGGTGAAAACCATGGAAGAGCGATTGAGTAAGAACTTCAGCAAATATTGTTCGGTTAAGCTGGGAGAACGGGGTGAGCCAGGCCGAACAAAGATCAAACCTCCAACTTTTGATGGCAAAACACCCTGGAGCACATACCAGAAACAATTTGAAGCAGCAGCCAACACCAACTGCTGGGACGATGAAGAGAAAGCAACTGCCTTAATTGTTGCATTAAGAGGAGACGCACTGAATATCCTTCAGACCATTCCTGTAAGTCAACAAGGTGATTATAAGACTCTGACAAGTAGACTGCAAATGAGATATGGTGATGCACATCTCCAACAAGTGTATCACGCACAAATCAAGAGTCGCCATCAGAAGAGTGCAGAAACCTTGCAGGAATTTGAAGCAGACATAGCAAGGTTGGTAAGGCTGGCCTATCCTTCAGCACCGGACAGCTTCCTAGAACAACTTGCTGTCCAGACCTTCGTCGATGGGTTGAGAGACACGGAGACTCAGCAGACGTTGCGGTTGGCCCGGCCCAAAACCCTAGATGACGCCCTGGCCCATGCCCTAGAATTTGAAGCTGCTAAACAAGCTTCTCACAGAGGACAGAGCAAAGTGAGACAGCTTGATGATTCGCCAGTCTGCGACGAGAGTATTGAAGACGTAGTTCGCCGAGTTCTCCAGGAGAAACGTAATGGTGGACCAAGATGCTGGAACTGCGGCGAAAGAGGACACATTCGGCGTAACTGCAAGAAGCCGTTTAAACCACAACGGCAAGAACAGGAAAACTAAAGCGGGTTGGCAAGAAGGGGCATAAACCGACCCGCCACGACAATGCCCCTGAAGTTGTAATTCAGGCCATCTCTTCAAGTGTTTATGTCGACGGTAAAATTAATGGGAGGTCCGTAAAAATGTTAGTCGACACTGGCGCAACCCGAACTATAGTTAAGCCGAGTGTAGTTAAAGGAAATGGAAAAACCTTACCAGCGACGGTTCGTTTACGGACTGCAACTGGAGAAGACGTGCCAATACATGGAAAGAAGAGGATCGTCATCAACATTGGGGACAGGTCTCTCGAACATGAGGTGCTGGTGGCAGATATCATGGAGGAAGTCATCTTGGGAATGGATGTCATTAAGGGTTATGGCTTCCAGATGGATATGAGAAACGATGTTCTGAGGATCGGAAGTCTGGAAATTCCATTCCTGGGATGTGAAGATATCACGACTCGAGTCTTACTCAGCGAAGATGTTCACCTACGTGGACAGGCGGAAACCATAGTGAAGGGGTATTTAGATAGAGACCTTCGAGATAGCTGTATAAGACTCATCGAACCAGCCAGTGAGAGTAACCTCGGGAAAGGACTGCTAGTCGGAAAAACCTTGGTGAGAGGCGGAAACGAAGTTCCTGTGAGAATGTTGAACACCAACATGTACCCTGTGATCTTGAAGAAAGGTACGATCCTGGGAGAAAGCTGTTCCGTGCTTTGCGTGACAGGAAGCGTTCAGAATGTGAAGAACCCGCTACCAAGAAGCGATAAGAGTTCGAAAAAATTATTTGAGACATTGGCTTCTTCCTGCACAGAACTTGCACCAGAACATATTAGCAAGGTGAAGAAACTGATTCATGAATACAGTGACGTTTTTGCTATGGACAACACTCAGATGGGTAGGACGAATGTTGTGAAGCATTCTATCAATACCGGAAGTTCAGATCCCATTCGCCAACAACCGCGAAGGCTTCCCATAGCAAAGAGAGAAGAAGCAGAAAATATAATCAAGGACATGCACGAACAAGGAATAATAGAGCAATCTGATAGTCCTTGGTCATCACCTGTGGTTTTGGTGAAGAAGAAAGATGGCAGCACCAGATTTTGTGTCGACTATCGTCGTTTGAACGACGTCACCAAGAAGGATTGCTACCCCATTCCAAGGATTGACGACACTTTGGACACGCTTTCTGGCTCGAAATGGTTCTCCACGCTGGATTTGAAGAGTGGGTATTGGCAGGTGGAATTAGATCCCAAAGACAAAGAGAAAACAGCTTTTACTATTGGGACAGGATTGTGGCAGTTCACAGTAATGCCATTTGGCCTCTGTAACGCACCTGCAACTTTCGAGCGATTAATGGAAACCATTCTTCGAGGATTGTCATGGAAGTCGTGCCTAGTTTATTTGGACGATGTCATAGTATTTGGCCGGACATTTGACGAACACCTGGAAAATTTAAGAGAAGTCCTTGAAAGGCTACGCACTGCAAATTTAAGACTCAGTCCAAAGAAATGCCACCTCTTCCGGAAAGAAGTGAAATATCTAGGACATGTAGTATCTGCAGATGGCATTAGTGCTGACCCAGACAAAGTAAAGGTTGTACGAGAATGGCCAGTACCACAGGACAAGCACCAAGTAAGGAGTTTTCTTGGCTTGTGCACATACTACAGGAAGGTCGTCTTGGGATTTGCTGACATCGCGAAGACTCTAACAAGACTGACGGAAGATGGAAGGGACTTCAAATGGGATACTGAATGCGTGGATGCTTTCAATCGACTGAAGCAAGCACTAACAACAGCTCCTATATTAAGTTATCCTCAGACCAGTGGAAGGTTTATATTGGACACGGACGCAAGCAACACGGCCATAGGAGGCATATTATCCCAAATTCAGAATGGCCAAGAGAAAGTTATAGGATATTTCAGCAAGGTCCTGTCGAAGCCTGAGCGTAACTATTGTGTTACGAGGAGAGAACTTCTCGCCGCGATCAAGTCCATGGAACACTTCTATAAATACTTGTACGGTCGCGAATTTCTTCTAAGAACAGATCATGCTGCTCTGAAGTGGCTTCTACAATTCAAGAACCCAGAAGGTCAGGTTGCGAGATGGATAGAAAGGCTGCAGGAATATCATTTTTCTGTGGAACACCGGGCCGGAAAGTCACATGGCAACGCTGACGCATTATCTAGGAGACCTTGTCCTTCCGACTGCAAACACTGCAGCAAAGCAGAAGAGAAGGAATTCTGTTTAAGAACCACCGTCGTGGATCTAGATTGGCTGCCAGAATCCCTGAAGCGAGACCAAGAAGGTGACACCGAACTAAAGATGTTGCTTGACTGGAAAGCAAACGGACAGAGACCAAGATGGGAAGAAGTGAGTCACCTGAGTCCCAGGGTCAAGTCCTACTGGGCGCAGTGGGACTCCATTATTGTAGAGGATGGATTGTTAAAGAGGTCCGTCGAGAATGACGAGGGTACTGCAGCTAGGACTCAGCTGATAATTCCCCGGAGTCGGACGACAGAAGTTTTGGAGAAACTTCATAATGGAACCTCCGGTGGACACTTCGGCATCAAGAAAACGTTGGAAAAGATCAGAGAACGTTTTTACTGGGTCAACTGCAAAGAAGACGTCAAGGACTGGTGCCGAAAATGTAGACTTTGTGCTTCAACGAATGGCCCAAGAGGAAAACGACGAGCGCCAATGAATCAGTATAACGTAGGCAGTCCTATGGAAAGAGTTGCTATAGACATCGCAGGCCCATTCCCAGAGACCGACGATGGGAACAAGTACATATTGGTGGCGTCGGATTACTTTACTAAATGGGTTGAAGCACATGCCATCCCAAACCAAGAGGCCTCGACAGTGGCAGACGTGCTGATAAAGGAAATGTTTAGTCGGTTTGGAGTGCCACTGGAGCTACATTCTGATCAGGGACGAAATTTCGAGTCTGGCCTATTCCAGAGCATTTGTGAAATACTCGGAGTCAAGAAGACCAGGACAACACCTCTTCACCCACAGTCAGATGGCCTAGTCGAAAGAATGAATAAAACTGTGGGAAAATATTTGGCTAAAGTGGTCTCTGACCATCAAAGAGACTGGGACCGGTACCTTCATCTGTTCACCATGGCCTACAGATCAGCCGTGCAAGAGTCTACTAGAGAGACACCAGCTTGTGTCATGTTCGGCCGGGAAATAAGATTACCCTGTGACCTAGAGTTTGGATGTAAGCCCGGAACAGAGATAGCTGGTGAGGACTACGTGAGCACATTGAGGGGCAGGCTACACTACATTCATGAGAAGGTCCGACAAAACATACAACTAGCTAGTGACCGAATGAAGACCCGCTATGACAGCAAAGCTACAGAAGGTGGTTTCAACGCTGGAGATTTGGTCTGGCTGTACAACCCCCAGAAGAAGAGAGGATTATCACCTAAGCTACAGAGGAGTTGGGAGGGTCCATACAGAGTGGTAAAAAGGATCAATGATGTAGTGTACCGTATACAAAAACTACCAAGGGGCAAGAGGCGCGTGGTCCATGTAAATCGGTTGGCGAAATACGAGGCGGACTACGACGAACAAGACGAGACCCATCTGAGAAGGACGACCAGCCCAGAGCATGTTGAGATGAGTTTCGACCAGTTCATGGAGAACTATGGTGGAACTGGGAAGGCTCGATTCGGAGTTACCACCGAGCAGCAGCAGGACCTCTTCTCTGTGCCTGGAGATTATTCCCTAGCCCATTGTGTCGCCGAAGATCTGCGTATGTCCAGGGGAATAGCATTAGTCTTCAGGAAGAAGTTTGGCCATGTATCTGAGCTCTCCAGACAACAGCCCCATCCCGGAAAAATTCTAAGTCTCACTGACGGTCATCGTCACCTCTTCTACATGGTGACTAAGAGGTTTTCCGATCACAAGCCTAGCTATAGAAGTATGTGGAATACCTTGCTGAACCTAAGAAACGAACTCACCAGGTTGGAAGTGAAGAAGCTGGCTGTGCCTAAGTTGGGTTGTGGTCTAGATCAACTCAACTGGAGAGTCGTCCGGAACATGCTCGAGGTGCTTTTCCATAAGACAGGAATAGAGATACTCGTGTGCATTTTCAACCCGAGCGGAAACACAATGAAGGAGAAGACTGTGGATTGCTATTTCGAAAAGCAAGGGAGCTGCAGAAGGGGAGATACCTGTCGGTTCAGACATACCAACCAAGGTGTTCGGGGACCGAACGTCTTAAGGAGGGGGCAGTGTAACGAGCGAGACTTCCCTTAGTACGCCCCTGTCGCTTTGATAGCGCTGCGGGTAAACAACTGATTCTCGAAACGGAATAATCGAGATAATTCCTGATCATACGCGCGCTGACAAGACCTTCGAGAAAGTGTTACCGAACGATGTTCTGGAAGCGGTGAACAGCTATATAAGCTGAGATGCGGCGGACAACAAGGAAGTTTTAAGTTTATAGCGATAGTCTAAATATTCGAGCGATCTACGCAGTGCAAATAAATAAATAGTGAATATAAATCGAAGTTAATTGTTGTACATAAATTAGTGTGTTATAGTTAGTTTAGTTATTTAGTTATAATTCGTTTAGTTCGTAGTGTGTAAATAAATTAGACATTTTCGTTCAGCAGTGATTTTATTTTGAACCCCTAGAACGTAACAATATCTTAAAAGTACGTAAAAGTATAAGCTGATTAAAGTATTGTTTTTTTTTTCTAAAATTAACTATTGAATAAATAATTCATTTTAAAAATTATTCAAATTAAAAACGTAATACTAATTTAATATTTAAAATTTTTATCTAAGTTTATTACTCACAAAAAAATCTTTTTTTACAATATTAATGGAAAATTTTTTAGTAAACTAGTTATACCGATACATTCTCATGGGAATCATGGGATTTTTGTTATATAGAAATTGGACAAACGGGAAATGGCATAAAGGGAAATTAAAAAAAGGTTAAAAACAGCAGGAGTAGATCTGACGATTAGTCCTTATAGCCGGTAGTGCCTTTAACCATTAGGACACAGATGCCTTGGTGATTAATAAAAATGTTAGATCATGTATTGGTCAACTCTTTTTTTATAAACACTTAATTAATTTTTTTTAGAACATATCTAATTGTTTGTCAAATCGACAATTAAAAAGTGACTTAAAGTTTGTTGTTTCAGATCTTGATTTAACTAACAGTCTCTTTTTTTATCAATGTCATATACACTGCTCCAAGAAATTAAAACACCACTTTTAAACTTACCATATAACATAAATATATTAAAATAAAACGAATTTTATTTCGTATTATTTTAATTTGTTAAACAAATAGTTTTGGTAATATTGTCGCTAACAATCTTTAGTATTCATAAACTTAACACAATCCTAAAACAATGCACAACAAAATCGCTAGTTTTAAAAATTAAAATCCTCCATTTTTTTGCTTAATAAGAACTACTTTTACCCTAGCTACGAATCTTCGATTCATACTCAAAATAAACGGTCTTATCATCCAGTTTATTCCAAATTTGGACAGGACGTTGTTCCAGTTCCTGCAGATGAGGAGAATTTCACAGACTTCTACCAAACAAGTACATACCAAAATTCTCGAAACAATTGATATCGGCACTATTTGCTGACCATCCCATAACGTTAATTTCAACTTTCTCTGGATAATTTTGCACTACATTTGCAACGTGCAGTCGTGCATTAGAACAAAATGTTCACCAATATAAGAGGCAAATGGCACAAGATAGTCTTGAAGAACGTCAACGATTTATTGGTGAGCGTTGATGATGTCGCTATTCAACACCACCAAGTCTGTACAAACCGTTCAAGAAACGCCACCCGAGACCCTAACCGACCCTAGTAGTAAGGGACCCACTGTAGCACACTTTGACCTTTGAACCTGTGACGTCATCTGACAGTTCTAAAATGTGAAACGTCCAAACGTCAAGATAGCGTTCAAATTCATCGTGTTGACGTCTATTTTTTGACACCTTGACGTTTATGAATTTAGGAACGATAAAATAGCGAAAACCGACCCATTTTTGACACTTTGAAATTATGTTTTTCCATAAGAAATACATGTAAATCGTAAATTTCTTTTTACCAGTTTTTTAATACGTTATTGCGACAAATTTTAACGCTATCTTGACGTTTGGACGTTTCATATTTTAGAAATGTCAGATGACGTCACAGGTTCAAAGGTCAAAGTGTGCTACAGTGGGTCCCTTACTACTGACCCTCCACTGTACAACGTCGTTATTCGCATGTTACACAATGCATACCGTTCGTTCTGCCATCCGTACACACGAATTAAGCCTGTCACAATTGTAAAGACAAAATCTTCTCTCATCTGGAAACAGCCCTCTATTCCAATCAGCCTTCAACCAATGGACATGATTTCTTGCTCCAATGAACTACAATCAGGACTAGCCCTGTATCAGGTATGCAATTAACCAAATTACTTTCCTTGAGGGAGAATGGTTCCACAGCTGATTCGAAAATCTTCAAGTTGCTTCTTGTTGTTACAAATCGTTGTCTTAAAAATTGTTTTTATCAGGCGTTGTTACACGATGATTTGAACGTCCGTATACGTTGAAACGTTCCTCTAAACATCTGTTACTCCAACATCCTTTGTGCAAAACCACGATTTGAGCACTTCATTAGTTAAATTTCTTGATTTTGGGTTCATTTTCATTAAAATAATAGCAAAATGTTATCAACAAATAACAATAACTTAGACAACGACTTAAAAATGACAGTAACCTCTTACCGAAACTAAAACATTTACAGCACCTTTGTTTTGTGTTCCTTAGATACCGATTAAAACTCCAGAAGTAACCTAATAAAAACATTCCAAATACATGGTACATTTCATACAAAAATAAATGCAATTACATTTAAATCACCAATTAATTTTCTTTTTTGTTTTTGTAGATGGTACGTTAATTTCTTGGAGCAGTGTAAGTGTTAAAGAAGAAATTAAGTAATGGCACCACCGTCTATAGATAGAAATCGCAGGTTTGAGTCCTACTAGATCTTTTAATTTCTTAATTTTTTGTCTAATTGCTAAATTTCAAAAAGTTTAGAAAAACGTTTAATTTGAATACATACGGTTCTTTCAATGAACTTTTTAGAGAGTTGGGCAATTTGCAAAAAAAGGTTGCTTTTTTCTACATCATCTCTTTTATTTTATATCAAGCTAGTCTCGTTTATATCGAGAGTCTATTCAAATCCACTCCCATTTTCAACAAAGTTTCAATTGATTTTGGATACAATTTGGTTTGATGCCTTCTTTTTTTATGTATAAGATTTTCGGGTCTAAGACGGATCCATATTGTTAAAGGATAGTGAAATTCTTAAAAGAAAAAACCCAAGAGCTTTGTTGATGATATACACTTAAAAAGATTTTTAATAGTCCAGTCAAGGACCAATATACGTGATATTTAGATAATTAATGTCGATTTTCTTAAATATTTAGAACAAGGCATTTTTGTTACCTTCCTTAAATTCTACCGTATGCCAAATAAAATTTTTAATCTAGGGGTAAATAATAATTAAAATTAACTCGTTAACTGATCAATTCTATCCAAATAAGTAATTTAAAAAAAATCATATAATTTTTGTTTTAAATTTTAACAGAAAAACAGTTTTTGTATATCTGTATAATTTGCATCAATGTAAAAATTTTTAAATGACAATTTAATCTTTTCAAATTTAAACTTCCATATTAATAAGAACATTTGTCCCATTATAATGCGTTTTTATAAACTTTGAAGAATCGTAATCAAAATGCCGTTTTTTCGCAGGTTTATTTCTTATTAATTTATATACGGTGGTTCGCGACACTTATGTAAGGGTTTACAGCATTTATGCTACACAGTCTTTTATATAAATATATAAAATTTTTTGCTAAGCATCCTTACTATAAAAACCGATAACTTTCTTTTTTGACACGGTTATCAACTTCTATAAGTATTATATTATTATCACTCGCATTCAAAAAATTATTTACCTGATTTGCAGTTTTTCGTGTAAACCACGGCAGCCACATATTATGAATAATATAAAATAACAGTAATTATACAAACCTTCGAGAAATAATTATTGACTGATTTTAAATCACTTCAGGCGACGAGGTTCACCCTGGGCACCAGGTATATCGGAGACCATCGCTGGCATGAAATTCGTGTTTAACGACCTCAAAAATTCCAAGTAAGGCTTTTCGATTGATTTTGAATGAATTTATCGTAAAAGTCCAGGCAACGAGGTTCAGTCTGGGCACAAGGTGCATCGGAGACCATCGCCCGCATGAAATTCGTGTTCAACGACCTCAAAATCCCCCGAGTAATGATTTTTGACTGATTTTCAATGAATTTATCGTAAAACATCAGACAACGGGGTTCACCCTGGGCACCAGGTACATCGGAGACCATGGCCCGCAAGAAATTCGTGTTCAGCGACCTCAAAAACCCCTTGAGTAATGATTTTTAACTGATTTTCAATGAATTTATCGTAAAACTCCAAGCGACGAGGTTCACCCTGGCCACCAGGTTTATCGAAGACCATCGCCGGCATGATATTTGTGTTCAACAACCTCAAAAACCACCCGAGTAGAAAAATTGAACACATTTCCATTGATATTATCCGAGTTACAATTTGTTTATTTTTCATAACTTTGAGATGCACTTTGAAAATGCATTTTCCTTACGCACAACAATTGTCGGTGGTATCTAACCGTTTAAGTTCACAAACTTTTCTGACGCTTGTCCAAATCGAATGCAAAAAGGTGCATGTTGATTGGTTTGCCTGCGGAAAATTGGTATGTTTATTGTTTACTGCCTCGCCTATAAGAAATTTTTAAGTTTAGTGCTTTAACGCTGAATATTTTCTGCCTGGCAAATATGGATAAATTTCTAATTGGACCCAAACAAAAACTAAATGAGAAAGAATCTTGTACTTCCACTGGTTAACGAGAATATGAGTCTAAAAGCCGAAAATTTGACATAAATTTGGCATTTACAAGCATTGAAATTAGTGGAACAGAAAAACCGCTAAGTGTTATTTGTATGCTGATAGCTTGAAACCCAATAAATTGAAGAGGTACCTAAAAACATTGCACCAGGAATTTATAACTAAACTGTCTGAATTTTTAGAGGAAAAACTAAAATCTTTTAAAAAACAGAAGAAAAATTTTCAAAAAAAGCTAGCAGTGAACGCAAAAGCTTTGTTAGCATCATACAAAGTAGCTAAATGTAAAAAACCATACACTATAGCAGAGTAACTTATTCTGCCCGCTACCGAAGACATTATAGAAATATTGTTTGGTAAAATCTCTGCTAAACAGTTTGACAATATTTCTTTGTAAAATGATACAATTTGTTAAAGAATTTCGAATATATCTGCTGACATTCAAAAAATTTTTGAATCTCATTTTTTGCTAAAAAATTTGATGAAGCAACTGTCTCCAATAATGAATCCCATTTAATTTGTTACATCAGATTTTGTAAGAATATCGCAATAAGTAAAAAATTAATGTTTTGCTAACTTATTATAGGAAGAACCACAGCCAACAAATTATTCAGGATTAAAAATAATGCTATAACATTACTGCGGCAAATTTGCAGTGGAAAATTATGTTTGATTTGACCAAGCCATGTCTGCTAAATGTAATAGTTTGCAAGCGCTTGCAAAGACGGTAACCTCAGATATTATTTGACAGATTGAGTCCAAAATTCTAATCTGTGGTCTAAATATTGTTTTGGAAGAAGTTATTGAAGTAGTTAACTACATAAAAACTATGCCATTAAAATCAAGGATTTTCTCTGCGCTTTGTACAGATATGGGAGCTAAACACAAATCTTTGTTGTTTTATTCTTCATTTAGATGGTTGTCAGGTAGAAGGTTGTAAAGCCTATCTACGATCTGAGAAGTAAAAGAGTATTTTTAAAGGAAGAAGGTCATTAGCGTTCTGCAGTTATTTTTACTAAAGTCTTTTTATTTAGTAGATATTTTTGAAAAACTTAATACTCTTAATTTTTAACTCCAGTGAAAAACTTAAATATATTTGTTTTAATTGAAGAAATAAAAAAAATGCATTTTTAGAAAAACAAGTTAAAAGTAAACTATTTTGATGTTTGTGTATCCAGGATTTTCCGCTAGAAGAGAATCATAAAATTTTTAGTTAAAAAACAAAAAAGACCATTTAGAAAACCTGATAACGAATTTTCGACGATAATTTTTTTCAGAAAAAGATATTACCTAATTTGCCCAATTGGAATTAGGTTTGTTATCCATTTGACAGTAAACCTAATGGCCTATCACTGGAAGAAGAAGGACAACTAATAAATGTTTTGTCCAGCAATTCAGTTAAACTGGATTTCAGTAGGTATTAAATCTTTAACACATTTCGTCCAGCAATTCACAGAAAATGGATTTCAGTAGCTACTAAATCTTTAACACATTTCTGAATTGAACTTCTAAATGACGTCCTATCTTTGTGAAATCGTTAAAATCAAAATATCCAAATAAGTTTAACTTAGGAACTCAGAATCACCATTTCCAATTTAAAACCCAATTTACAAAGCATGTGCATGTCAGCCATTACTCCTTGCATTCTAAGAATAAATAGTCCAATATTTGACAATAGTCTGAGAACCGCTGCCCTAATTCTTCCTCTAGATGTAATTTTTGGGGATGCAAAATAATATTATTCACAAAACTATTTGCTTGAATTGTACAATATTTATTAAAATATTGGCCTACGCCTTACGAACAACTATTTGTTTAAAAATTTGGTCGCAATCCACGTATAAACATGTTAATGGTAATTTATGAATTAATACATACCTACATACATAAATAAATCAATTAATTATTCCTATTGCTATGTAATTTACAGATAATTACGGTATTTTAAATTTTGATTACTCATTGAAATTCATCATGTTAATAATTAGAGAAATTAAATTTTGTCGATTCATTATGCATTATAATAATTTGAATTATTAACGAGTAGCTTTATTTGTGTTACAATGGATTCAAGCGACATTCATTATAATTATTAAAAACCTTCTACATTTTGAAACAAAATACTTTCAAAGTATAAATTAGTTAAAAAAATCAACTGAAATTTACTTAACAGAACTGCTCATTATCATTTTTTCATATTGAGAATACTCTTAAATAATTCATCAAGTAAAAAATCTCTCACCTCGTTGTCCCGTTTTTTATTCCTGCTAATTAATATCTTTCCACTCTCTATTTAATTATTTCTCATTTCGCATCGCCTTTTTTGCACTTTTTGCTTTCCGGGACTAATGCTGAAAAAATCGCAATCTTTTTCTGGTAATATATGGTTAAACTGGGTTGTTAAGAGTACATTTGTGTGTTTTTGGCCGTTAAGACGCGAAACGAATTGCTTAGGTATATATCGGAACAGATCCCCAGTGCAGGGGTTGCTCGCTAATTATCCTTAGTACAGTGAACGATAAAGAATGTAGTTTATAATCGTTGTTATCTAATTTTCGTGTCGTTAATAACGTATTGATTTAAATTTTTTATTATTCAATTAATTCTCGTTCGTAACCAGGAGTAAAAAAAATTAATAATATGATTCGATAACAATCTTAAATTTTTAACACTTTTTTAATAAACTGAGCTTAAGATTATTATAGATTTTTGTAAAATGTAACTACTCGAATAACGATCGAATATTTTTTCTTCGTACATTTTTACTCGATGTATTAAAAAAGTGAACCAATATTATTAAAACACTGCAAATTACTAATACCTAAAGTCTAATTATTACCATTATAAGATTTGCATTAATTTTACATCATTTATGCTAACAGCTCTCAATTGGTTGGTGGAGAGCGAGTCGTGGGTTTGTTCGAGCTAAATAAAACAAAGTTAAAAAGTGTTAGGCGACAAAATATTTAGTGTAAGTTGAGATAAATATTTACAAAATGAAAATGTATGG
The DNA here is from genome assembly GCA_964028335.1 of Altica lythri. Classification (NCBI taxonomy): domain Eukaryota; kingdom Metazoa; phylum Arthropoda; class Insecta; order Coleoptera; family Chrysomelidae; genus Altica; species Altica lythri. The sequence goes on along the minus strand of OZ034807.1, from coordinate 32,329,229 downwards.
GAAAGATAAATGAACCCAGAAAAAACATTTAGGTTATAACCTGCAATTAGATACTTGAAATCATTTTTATTCATTACTTGTAATTACTAGCAATCATTTTTGATCACTTAAAATCAGTTGTGACCACTTGTATTAACCTGAATTCACTTATAATTACGCTCTGAAGTATTATTTTTTAAATTCTACAAATGACATTGCTTATTGTGACTGTCAGGTAATCGTTTACAAGAAAACTATGCGTTCAAAAAAATACTGCTACGTTATAACATTAAAACGGTTGCAGCGACGCTGTATTTAATCTGAATTACATTTTATACTAGCAGTATTAAAAAGTTGCGTGTTAAACATTCTATGATATTAATTTTAAAATTTAATAAACTTATATTTTTATAAGATACATCTGGATTGTTTCCATAATTTAATTTTATTGAAATAAAAAAATTAGATAGTAAGATATCGTTTAAACGGTTAAAAAAAAGGTGATAAAATCTCAGATTGTGTTTTTGCATCGTCTTAAAAAACAACAATTATAATATTAATATCTGTTTCAGCGATTTTTACTGGTTTTTACCCATTTTAACTTTTAGCGGCATACTCAACATGATCACTTGATAACTATAGATCCAAAAGCTCGTTTACCGATGATTTAACCTTCACAGTGGCGCCAGTTTTGATGTATGGTGTTAAGGCTTGAATAATAAAAGTAGGTACAATGAATCGCCTTGAGGATTTTAAAATGTGGATATTTTAAAGCGTATACTTAGGATATTTTGGGTAGATCACATTACGAATAAAGAAGTTCTACGAAGATTGGGAAAAGACACCGTATCTCGACACCAGAGATACGAGCTCCTAAAACTCATCATGAAAGTAAAATAGAGGATCGCAGAGGATCGAGTGGAAGACAATGTTCGTGGCTGAAAACATCCGCTATTGTATAGGACTTGATTCGCATACACTCCTGAGAGCAGCGCAGAATCGCACATAATTCGTTGAATTTTTTGCCAATCTCCATAATGGAGGGAGAACTAGAAAGAACAAATGGCGCCACTAGCTACATTTAAAACGCAAAAATTTTAGCTGTGCGCCACGAATCAACGATAATTTACTATATCCTGTCCTTTTCGAAAATACCAAACAATAGTAATAAATTATAAATTGATTTCTGTTTGATTTGATTCTTGTGCTTACATATAACGACGCACGTGTAAAGTCTCAGCTCCTCAACTGTGCACTTCCAAAAAAGTGTTTGTAATCGCAAAACTTGTAACTAAAGTTTTAAAATTTGTGCAACCTTGGAAAAAGGAACTCATAGATCAATAAAGAACTTTTATGAATAGGAGTTGATTGTTTTTGGGCCCTGTTTAAACAGTTTTCCTTTGGAGAATGTGAAAGCAAATATCAGATTGTTAAGCGTTGCTTTATCCTCTGTACGGAGGATTCTTTGAGAGGTGTATTGTTCTTTGGTTTTTTGTTGTTGATCTGTTAAATGCCTTTAACAGGTGACAAATTTGCATTTGAACATTTATCTCTTTATTGATTGTGGAATTTACAAGTTAGCCTCATGTAGACGCTAGATGATAAATTATTGGTATATTATGTAGAATTAGACAAAAAGGAGGCGACAATTAAAATCTGCGCATTTCTGTAACCACATTATAAGTATATCACTAATTAAAACTATAAATCAAATTTATTTATTAAATCTTGGTGCAAAATAAGATTTATAATTTATAAATATTTTCAGAACTTTAAATCGATTTAAAATGTTCTACTTTAAAACAGCAAAAAGTTACCTCAAACTCTACTTTTAGGAGGTGTACACATGTGTGTTTTATATAATAAGAATTTTAGATAAAAAATCTTTTAAAATTCATATAACCAGAGAAGGAGAGACTAGTGATTTTACCATTAATGGTGAAGTAAGATGGTTAACTGCAAATAATGCTACAATGTTCTTTAGTCCTTTTAAGTGCTTTAGAGCTACCAATCCGATTACTTTATACTAAAAAGGATTTTTAATATGCCTGGTAATCTACTTTTTAACAAAGCAAATCATTATACAAAGATTTTACAAACTCCATTATTCTTGGTTTTCCAATGAAACTTCAAACATTCCATTTTAACGATACGTTTAATCAAAAGACAAAGTTACTCTAAAAAAGGACAATCGTTGCGGCTAAATAACGGAGGGTTTTTGCCACAAATGATATTTCCGTCGCCGTTGGTCCCGTAACGGGAGCAATTTCTTTCGCTACTACCAGGACACTGATCGTTTTTTGTTTGTCATGGAAAAGTGTGAGCAGCGATTCTTTTTATTTTCACGGACGTGATGAACAGAATTGCTGTCCAAAAAACAACAAAACCGGTCATTTCTCTCTAGCATTTTTTATTTCTGGGATTGGGAGGAAACAAACATGAACAATAAATTGGTGCTTAATAAATCTAGACATATTATTGATTGTTTGGTATTGTGTTGGATTTTCGTTAATGTGTCTTTATTTTTTTAGGTCAATGGTTACACGGATAACAATATATGTTAGTATTTGTCTACGATATGTTGTGGTTATTTTCAAGTCTTTTTAGTTACTTTTTTCTGATATAAGCAATATTTACATGGTTTTAAGGTCTTCTACACAGGCTATTTCAAAGTAAAATTATTAAATTAAACATTCAAGTTTTAGAGTCAAAAATATAAAAATAAGTTTCGTTCGGAGTAATATTTGAAATCGCTTGCTTGATATGTCCCTTTTAATTTGGAGAATTAAAGTTTATTTATTTATAGTCCAAGATCCCGATATAGGACGACCTTTACCGAGCTGGTTAATGGACCAAACATATTTTTTATGTAATTTAATATATCAAAAAATATATTGCATATGAGTTGCCTATCAAATTTCAGTCAAGGATATTTTTAATTAATTTTTAAAAAAATTTTGTGCGACTGAGAGGTCCCTACCTACCGTCCCATGCGATAGAAGAGGACACAACATAACAGCGTTTAAATCCCGGCCTTTTAAAGAGAGAGAGAGCTCTCTGCTCTCTGGTCTTGAAAACAAGAAGGATAGCGATAGACAAAAAGCAATTAGTATAACAGTTATTTCAGTCTTCAGTTGACACCTTTAAAATCGCTGTTTTAGAGGCATCGATGGTTTCTTTTAGCGACTGGAATCGCTGCTCACGCATCGAATTCTTGATCTTTGGAAACGTGAAGAAGTCGTTGGGACTTAGGTCGAGACTACAACACCGGGATGCTGTGATATATATAGATATAAATATTAATCAGCTCATATTAGGTCAAAACCAAACCATAGACACTGTGTTTCGCACTCATTTGAGCTCATCAGTGTAGTATAGGTTATGTCTCTTCAGTCACTAATGAAGAGACATCCCCGGTATATATATTCGATCATCGCGATCATCCTTCTCTTTCTAGTCGGGGACGTTTGTCTTACTTTACTATTATAATACTTTATAGACAAAAAATGTCATTAACTCGATTCCGACGATAAATTAGGAATCTAAAATATTAGCACACGCTGTAATAAAATATGAAGAAACAATAAACAGAGTGTTATGTGAAAACTTTTTATTATTATTTATAATAAACAGACATTTGGTATTATCACTATAAGATATGTTAATTTTTTTGTCTATTCTATTTTAAAGGAAACTACCTATCATATTTACAGTTTGTACAAAATTAAAACTACGACTTAACTTTATACAAAAAATATCACTTAATAGTTTATAACTTACATTTAATATAAATTTAGATGTTTTAATACTTTCTTGATATGGCACTTCTATTGTGCTTATAATATAGTTGGTTATTATCTTAAATATCTAATAAATTAATTGTAATTTTCATAAATGGATAAAATTCGTTTAAGCATAATATCGATTTATTTTTAATACTGTTATTTTGATCGCCAAGTCTATATTAATTACAAGGATTTGTCAAATATAACCTAGATTTTAAACTTAGCGCCCAATTGAATTATAAATAGTATGGCATCTGTAATACCTACTTTCCTTACAAGGCGATAAGTGTAGGATCTGTAGAACCGGCTAGTCTTTTTAAATTATTTTTATGGATTGTAGAAGGAAGGAAAATCATCTGAATGTTTAAAAAAGTGTCCAACGTAAGAAACATGACTTTTCTAAATTCTTCTTTTTCATTCAAGATGTCACATTATGGGTGAGTTGGAACGTTATTAAGAAGCAATAATGTTTTCTATCTTTTATTAGTTTTAATTGATAGGCTTTTACAGAGGGTATAAATTTTCTGTTAACAATTTTATAAAAATTATACTAACCATTTAAGCATTTTTTTGCGAAGTGTAAGCGATAGTCATCGCAGATATATTAACGTGTTTTAGACAAGATGGTTTCTTGCTTTAACCAATTACAAGCAAGGACAACCAGTGGCTGCCAGTAGCATTATTGATATAGATCCTGTAAGAGATGAAATTTCATCTGAAATTGAAGTAGAGCACGAGGAAGATGCTACCAATAAATATGGTATGTGGATGTCACCCTCTGTTCAAATGATTGTTCGAAACATGTACAAATAATTGATGCTGGAAAATAATGGCTTAAATTATGGTGTCATATAGCGAATCCAGATATTAACGAAAATTTCTAAGCCATCGATAAAGAAAGTGGTATCTAGAGAAGAGTGTAATCCACGAACAAAGAGAACGCAACGATCTCTGACTAAACTAAATCATGATGCGATCGAAAATATTTGTAGAAAAATTTATCAATTTTATTCTATACCATCTTTTAAAATGATTAAACCGAAGTTATGGCAGTTCCCGGTTATCCATATAAGTCAACCAATTCCTTGAGAAAAGTTTTGCACTCGTTAGGATTTAAATACCGAACCTTAAATAAAAGATAATCAATTACAAAGAATCATTATGGCCTCATTATAGCCCGTAATGTCAACTTAAACGCACTCGATAAATCAGGCCAGGAAGGAAAGTTTATTGTCTATCTTGATGAAACTTGGTTCGACACTCACGATATTTTGCAGAAAGGATGAACCTACCAATCTTTTAAATGCTCTGTAAAAGCTCCACCAAATAGAGGAAAACGCGTGATTATTGTACATGCCGGAAACGAGAACGGATTTGTGCCAAATTGTTTGCTGCTTTTGGTCAAAAATATTTCAAGTTTTTCAGCAGATTGTCATGAAGACATGGCATCTACATTATTTAAAAACTGGTTTGGAGAACAATAGTTAGGTACCAAATTTATCTCAAACCTCAGTGATCGTGATGGAAAATGCTCCTTACCATTCACGACAGACTGCATAAATTCCGAAAGCTAAATTTTGAAGGAATGTTATTTCTTCGTACCTAGATAGCGTAGAGGCAGCTTAATCTTCAACATCTTTAATAAAAGATTTGCTTCTTATATTAAAAACTTTAAATGTTAAACCAAGTTATGTTGTCGATGGCATGGCTGAGCAATCTGAACATTATGTTATTCGTTTTCCAGCTTATTATTGTGTATTTAACCCCATCGAGTTGATTTGGGGCAACATTAAAAGAGAAGTTAGAAAAAAAAATATAACCCCAACTTTATCAAAAAGTGTGATTGTCACTATAAAAGAAGTTTTTGCAGATATTTGGCCTTAATTTGGTATAATTACGTGGCCATGTTCATAAAATTCAAAATACTTATAGAGTACTTCTAGTTTATTCTTGTGTCATTAATTTGAATGACACATCTAGTGAGGATGATAGCTCTGACGAGGATTATTTATTTTTTTAAATCTCTAAATCTTTATCGTTTGGTATTTATTTTCGTTGTTGGTTTTTAACCTATTTTCCTTCTCGAGAGATATAACCTTGACGTGGTAAGAAGACTAGCGTGCTTTAATCATTGTTATTTAAAGTGAGACGAATACAGATTATAATTCATCTTTGAAAAAATTTCAAGTATTTGTAAAATCGTAAATATTGAGTATGAAACTATACATAGTCGAAATTTTAAATATTGTATATCTCTTATTTACAGAAGTCACGAAAACTGAATTTTCTAACCCAGCACACTTCACATGTTTCATACCATAACATGTCCATTATCTACACAAGCGCAATTTCGGTGAATTTTTGAATTATAATTTGGTGTTTCTAGGTGGACACTTTTTTAACTTGTCCCCCATACAAGACGGTTCTCCTTCCTTCTACCCTCCATAATTATTTTCACGGGGATTTTTTTGTTTTACTAAATTTTTTAGTTTTATTTAATTAGTTTTTATTTATGTTGAAATACTGTTAAATCTTAATAGAAATTAAGTATCTAGCACCCATTTAATTTTTTGTTTTTATTTCAATTCTGTATATAAATATATTGTTAATAAAAAATGGTAAGTCCAACACTTTATTCAAATAAAAAAATAGATATGTAAAATTTAGAATTAGTAGTTAAGTATTATATATATACTTATTTGCTTCTGGCTGAACTAAACTCGTGAAATATTTATGATCTACAAAAAATATAAGAAAATATTTAGAATTGTTTGCTATTAAATTTATATTTTTGTTTAAAATGTAAAGAAGGTATTTAAAGTTTTTTCATTATTGAAAGCATAATTTAGTTGCTTCCCGAGTAAATTGTTTATCTGCTTAACGAATTCTCTAATCTGTCTAGTAAGAAAGAAACATTTTACATTAAAGATAAGTAAAAAAGGGTTGCACTTAAATTTAAATGGTTATTTTGTACATTTATACAAAGTAATTTATACAAACTAAATTCATATAGTCGATGGGCACCTAAATGCTCAACAAATAATGCATAAAAATTTAATTTTTAAGTCACGTTTTTGTAGTAATATAACAATAAGATTTAAATGTGATTTAAATCATTTTTTTTTCCAAGTAACTCTAAAATCAACATTCGTCTATAATAAGAATTGGTTGAAAAGTTGTAAAAGCGACACCTATTATTAACCAGTAGATAAATCAAAATTTATACGTCATTTTAATATTTCATTTTTCATTTAGATACACAAACATTCTGTTTTGATTTGTCAACTCATATTTTATCTACAGGCCATTTAAAGCTGACGTGTCAGTGTATTTTATTACAATGGAAAAAAACGAATAATGTACAATAAGAAAATATTTTGTTTTAGAAGGTTCATCAGCAACAGCAATTCATTTAAAAATAATGAAAATTTTTAAAGGAATCTGCTCCTTCATTTCCAACTGTCCATCGATTGGTTTTAAAGTTTAAACGTGGTCGAAGATGAACCACTTCGTGGACATCCAAAATATGCACCAGAATTCTATGATATTGTTTGTAAAGATCCAAATTTGATTAAGCGTGAAATTGCTGATACCCTAGATATTTTAAAACGAGTAATCTATATTTTGCACAATGACTAACATACAAAAAAGCTGTTCTTAAAGTTAATACCCCATTCGTTAACAATTCAACAAAAACTGAATCAAAAACAAATTTCTCAGCATAATTTGGAGCGTTTTAAACCAGAATAAAACCGATTTTTTCCGTCGTTTGTTAACTATGAAACTAAAACAAAAACGTTCACAGTGAATTGAAGCTGGTTCTTCAATTCCAAAACAGGTGAAGTCAGAACGTTAGGCAAAAATGGTATTGGCATCAGTTTTCTTCGAATGCAAAAAAAGTTTTAATGATTGATTATATTAAAAAAAGTATCTCTGGATACTATTGCAACCTTTTGGAACAGGTGAATAAAAAAGACCTAAAAAATGACCCGGTTTACAGAAGAAAACAATTAATTTTCATTAAGACCATACACGAGTTTACACAAAATTGTTGATGATACCTAATTTGAACGAATTAAAGTACGAATTGCTTGAACACTTACAGTATTTACCAAAATTGGCTCCCTCCTACTACAGAAACTAAAAACAAGTCCTTGGTAAAGAGCGTTTTTCATCGAATGAAGAACGTATTGTAGCTGTGGAACAATATTTTGCAGAACTGCGGAAAATCATTGTAGAGACAGTATGAACTTAATCAAGGATCATTGCAATAAGTGTAGAGATTATATTATTAAAAAAAAAATCAAAAATCTTTCATTTTTGCTTTCGAGTTTTTCAACCAACCTATATAAATGTTCTGCATGAGAGTAATCAAACATTTGTTGTCGAGAATACACAACGTGCTAATTAAAATTAGAACACAATTTATTTCTATTCAAGAATAATACATAAAAGCTGAACAGGTAAAAAAACTAAGACACAAAAAATAAATAAGCGAAAACTTATACAAAAAAAACAGCAATAAAAAAGTTGAAATTTGAAACATAAAATATATAAGAGACTTCTCTTTTATCTATTTAAAAAAATATAAATTTCCCACAGACTATATTTTAAAAGTACCAATTTAAAATTTTCAGCTATCTAAAGTCATTAAAACGTTTGCAACTAAAGCTAAGAGAATGCTGAGGAAGAGCGCTGTTGAGACGTCACTGCTGTTGGCATGTAACATGGCAGCGGGATTTTCGTCTGAAAAGAAAAAGTCGGATTAGACTAAGTAGACACAGAAATCACCATTACAAATTTTATATAAAAATCATCTTTTTCTCGTTCAAATGTTGAAGAGTAACAATAATTGCAATTATACGTCATAATTATCTTTAACATTTCTTGAATTTAAAGTATCTATAAAACTCTTTTAAATCATTATATGCTTTTGTAATAAATTTTTCAGCATCAAATGCCTACTCAATTTAATATTACATATTTTCATATAATTGAATACAGAAAATCCGATAAAAAACTTATCTCATTTTGTAGGTTTGGTATTAATACGACTTCAGTTTATTATATGCCCATTCACAAAGATCCGCCCTGAGGCTGATTGGTCATATCGATTTTTGTGAGTGAGAGGGTAAAAAATTAATGCTTACTCTGAATTTACAGGTGTTTTTTAAAAGGAATGAAGGCATGTAAATTTTCATGAAAAGTAATTCTTTACTCTAAAATGTATAATTCATTTTAATGAAGTAATTGGTAAAGTATAAGAAATCCCTCCGATTGAATGTTTTATCGCATTTAGCACTTCGAAGTTTATCAGAAAAAAGAAAAAGCACTAAAAAGTAAAATAAAATGATGGTTAACTAGAAAGCTGATTTCCTTAAAGTCGGCGGCAATTTCAAAATACTCGCCAATAAATCTGGATTTCAGATGTGAATTATTCTAATATTTTAGAAATGTATATTGTACCATACATATTTCCTTTGGTGCTTTGTATCTCATTTAACTATATTAAAGTCAATACGTTGGATCTTGAGGCAAGCTTGAAATGTTTAATTTGTACTCTTACGTAGAACGTGAATTGGTTTTAAGTGGGGTCATTGAGGTGGCCTTTAAGAGTCACCCTTTGAGGTGTTTCAAAACACTTGGTTCTGGGCTGTTGTGGCTCTTGACAACTTTTCGTGTGCAAATGTAACCATGTCACTATATAGTTTATTTGATAAGACTAGTTGATAAAAATGTAAAAAGTTATTTTTTATTTACATTATTATTGCTTTTTCATTTGTTAATATATTTATTGTTTGTTTTACATAATTTATATCATTTTGCCCTTGGTTAGGATACTGCCCTTAGCAGAATACCAATTAGGTGGTTAGATAATCACGATCTAGTTGAAAAGTGCCAGTACAATATAGCTACGCCCTCCGTAACTCTAAAACCCTTGGTGGGTCCTGGCTGACCACTCCTTTCGATCTAGATAATTCTTTACCCTTATTGTTTTTAAATCTTTGTTTATGTAATCTATATGGTTTTGTTAATTCGGCGTTCGTTCATATTCTGTATTGTAGCATTATCTTATCTTTTGCTGGACCATATATTTTTTGTAGAATACTTCTTTCATATACCCTTAATCAATTTTTATTTTGTTTGGTTAACGTCCACAATTCACATGCATAGGTGAGTACTGGTCTAATTATCGTTCTGTAGATTTTTATCAAAATTTGTCTTGTGACATTTGTGATACCAGCACTCATTAGCCTTTTGTATTCTTGCTTCTTCTGTAGTAGTATTGTCCTTTGTCGATTTATTGCCGAGGTATACCTACAATTTTTTTTACTCTCTCATAGTTATATTTATCCATCGTTACGTTACGTTACACATATTTTTTTTATCCTCATTAATATTTAAACTCATTTTTTCACATTATTCTCTTTCTAGTTCTAAGAAATCTTCTTTTACATTGATTGTGGTTTTTCCCATTAGATCTCTGTGATCAGTAGTAGACATGGGCCCTGGTTGCTGAACAGTCCGCTTTTGTTGTCCCTTTCCAATGAAATTTTAAATATTACAGGTGATAATGTGTCCCCTTGTCTTGTCTCAAACCAGAGTTAACCACGAAAGAGGTAGAAAGCAGTTATCCCACTTTAACTTTCCTGCTTGGTCCACCTACACATGCTTTTGTTAAATTGATCAATTTTTTAGGTACCTACTCCTAATCCCAAACCCCTAGGGCACAGTAAACTTCTAATTTTATGAAATCATAGCTAACATGGAGAACTTGGTTCTACCGAAGAATTCAAGTTGTTATACTAACCTTAATTGTATGAAATAATAGCTCACCTTGAGAACTTCGTTCTAACTAAGAATTCAAGATTTTACTTTTTCTTGTTTTTTAATTATTTACTTGTTATTTTTGGCAATTTTATTACGTTTCAGCCATTGTTTTTAATTACAATTTACTTTCAATTATTTTTTTTTTCGGTTTTTTCGTTTGTTTTTCTTTCGATTTACCATCTTTTTTATTTCTAATTTTTGTGATGTTTCCGGTTTTTCTATATTCTGATCCTTTTTATACATTTTCTTGGTTTTTCTTTTATATATTTTTTTTTATTATATTCTCTTTTGTAACTAGTTTTTTATTTAGTTTTATAAACATTTTGTTTTTTAGATTTTTTCCCTTTTTTCACTTTTTCAATTTTTTTTTAATTTGATCCTTATTTTTTTAATATTCTATGTTTGTGTTTTTATTTCGTTTTTCTATTTTATCGTTGTCTTTTTAAATTTTTGCTTTATATATACAATTAAGAAAATTGATAGCTATGACACAAATATAAAAACAAAATTCTTTTTTCTCTATACCTGTTACCTTCTTCTCATTGCTTCTCTAACTGCTTTCTTCTACTTTGAGTTTCTCTACCTCCTAACTCTGATTTCTTCTGTTGTCTCGTATTTATTTACCTTTTTTTGTTTTTTATTTATAATCACACTTCTTATTAACTATATTTTTAATTTTAATTCTAATTTCAAAACTTTCAACTATTTTCATTTAATTTCTATATTCTTACAATTGTATTGTTTCAAAGACATCTATTTTCAAATTCAAATTATTACAATCTACTCAGTTTCTCTTTCTAAAATCCCAAAATAATACAAACAAAATCTTTACAAAAATGTATCTTATAAAAATGCGCAAATTTAAATCTAAAACTAGCAACCGATTTGCTTAAGGGCGACTCACACTTCCAGAAAACTTCTGAAAGAAATGTGTACTAAAGGAAAAAAAATCGATATCAAGTTATATATAGGTATATATATATAGATTTATAATTATTTTTGACCGGATAGTATAAAAGAAAAAATGATTTTTCTTGGGGTTGCGATCCAAAGGCCTCTAGTGATTAAAACACTATTAAAGGTGTACTCTTTTATTAAAAGTCAAGCTTTCGAAACCGTTTGGTTTCTTTCTCAAGACAACTAAAATGTGAACAAAATATTACACAACATTGAACAAAATATAAAATTTTAACTTACTAATAGTTGAGAATTGTAAGAATAAAACCTTAAAACACGAAGAATAATGAAAAATTTTTAAAAGATTTTTTTTGTATAATTATAGTCAAAATTTTTTTGATTGATGTAAATTAGATATCGATTGTCACATTCAATTGTAAAATTTTTTTGATTGAAAAATAAAAAATAAAAAGGGGGATAAAATAATTTTGAAAAAAAAAAAATAAAAAATAATAATATTAAAGATTTACTGGTTAAATAATTGTATCAAATAACTAAAAAAAAAAAAAAAAAAAAAAAAAAAAAAAAAAAAAAATTTAAATGAAGAAGTTAATTCTTTTTTGTTTTAGCTAAATTTGGGCGAGGACGCCAATTTTCAGGATGACCGTGTTAGAAATCTTAGTATTGGAATATTACCGATTGGCATAATGACCGGCCCTGGTGATGAATCAACCGATGAATGTGTTGTCGATGAATCGAACTCGGGAAGATGAATCACAGCTCTTACGTTTGTGAATAATTGAAATATTAGTTAGTTGAATTGTAATCGTGTGAGAAGCTAGTTGCAATAAAGTGTTCAGTAGATTTCGTGTTTCATTATTTAAAAATCATATAGAAATTATTTAAATAATATAAAAACTATCATCAGAAGTGGGATAAAAGTTGAAAAATAAAAACTGTAAGTAGCCTTTAAATAGTTGATATTATTCAATATTTTAAAAGCAGATATAAAATAAAATTCTGAAAGCACAAAACAATAAAAACTGGTTACCAATTTTTTTTTTCTTGGTGAAAATTTAAAATTAATTCGTAAAACTGATAACAGAGAATAAATTAGTACAGGACCGAACTTTGTATCACAAAAAAATTAAAGAATATGTTCAAAACTTTTTGGTCAGTTCGTAGTGTGGGGTGGAGACCGAACTAAGTAGGTTTGCACCAACAAACTACATACGAAACACCAGAAGGATTAAATGGGCCACAAAAGGGATAGGCAACCGTGTACCTACCATTGTTTTCAAAAAAAAAAAAATATGGCCGACTCAGCCGACAATCGCAATGTTAGTGAAGTGGAAAGTGAAAACATTTTACTAGAAGAAACAATTCGATCTGAACAAGTTCCAATCAACCAAAGTCAGGTCATGTTGGGTTTGATGGCACAGCAACAAGAGACCAATAAGGCACTTATAGAACTTGTAAGAAAAATTCATGCCAAGGAGGATACGCAAACAGTTACATCAATAGTTGATCAAAACACTGCGAGTAGCTTGAAATTAATTAAATTTGATCCAGACGATTCTCCATATTCTATGAAAGAATGGATTAATAAAGCAGACAAACTGAAATCGCAATTCAATATATCGGATGAATAGATGTTACTTAAAGTAGGTGATGCTTTACGCGGTAGGGCCGCTAAACACTTACAACAGTGGCGTCCACGTTCTCAAGATTTCGTTTGAAACTGCTTTTCCCGAAATTGGAAATCATTTTACGAGAGCTCAAAATATGATTAATATACGGAGCGATAAATTTAAAAGTCTCAGTGAATTTGGCAATAGAAAATTAACAGACATTCGAAGATTTTATGATGACTTTCCGTGGGAAATGGTATTAAGTATTGTTGAAGGATGTGTGGATGATCCAGAAGCACAGGCAGCGATACGTGTATTACAACCACCGAATGAAGCAGAGTTATTGAAATTGTTGGCTCGTTGTGATGCATCAAATAACGTTCGGAAACGACATAATCGATCTTACGATTTCGAAAAGAAACCACATAAAAATCGACATCACACTACCAGGTATGAGCCGTATACGAAAGGTGGTTTTCCGAAGAAATCGGAGTTCACTGGATCATGTAGAAACTGCAATCAAATAGGACATAAACAGTATGAGTGTCCTGTGAATCAAACAAAGAAACCACAATCACAATCAGTCGGGTAGTACCGAATTCCTAACTATGGTCAAATCGTTACGATCGACCCCAGCTGAGCAACCGGGCTCAGACCCTCTCCGTTAATCCTATGTCCGAATTCCTAACTGTAATATTGTACTAATATTATTTCATTCTTAATTTAATAAATCTAAAAAAGTCTTCAAAATTTTACAAACGAAATGTGTTTTGGAAAATTTTATAATATTTTTTTTAAAACGATTAGATTTGAGTCGTAAAAGTATCGCGCGTTAAAATCTTGAAGTGAACATTTTTAGTGAAGATAAACTGTATAGTAGATGATAAACTGTTTGAAGTATTTTTTTTATAATTTTGTGTGATTAATAAAATTAAAAAAAGTTCAAAATTGCAATTATATTTTTATTTTTGTATTTTTTTTTTCTAAATTCGTGTGATTAATAAAATTAAAGAAATTTCAAAATTGCATTAATTTTATAAAATATGTACATACATACATGTCAAAATATATAAAAAAATAGTTAAAATATATATACATAAATACAATCCGATTAAGAAATCTAAAGTAGTCGCCAAGATCAGGTAGAAGATGTTGAGTTAGGAATTCGGACATAGGATTACCTAATTACTTACTAATCCCCAAATTTTATGACCGCGGTTAGGAATTCGTATATCCCGAATCAGTCGTGCCTCCAGTTACTGAGAAAACATCCCAAGCCCAAGACGTGAGTAAAAATAAAGGTAACGCGACCTGCACTCACTGTAAGAAATTTGGGCATACTGAAAGTGACTGCTTCTTCAAAATGGGATTTCCCAAAAGAGTTGCAATGATTAAAAAGAGTAGAGCTTTAAGTAAATGTTGTTCAACGCTTGCATCAGCGAATAAACAATTATTCTCCTAAGTTCCTAGACACAGGGTCAGAAATTTCATTAATGCACTTGAGCGCAGCAAGAAAATTGGAAGCTGTAATATTGCCTGGTAAATATCCTCTACAGGGTGTCGGTAAACAAGTTATTCACAGCATAGGTACAAGTTCTATCCTGGTCATGTTGCCAAGCATGACGATAGAAGTTAATTTTTTCGTTGTTCCTGATCAAACCATTCCAGGATTGCTAGACGCTTTTATTGGTTGGGATGTGATTAGTAGACCTGGTACAACACTGAAAGTCACCGAAAATGGTCTAGAAATACAATATGAAAATCAGATCAAGAAAATGGTTTTGAACATGACTATGGTCGATGAAACTGCTTTGAATGTGTCAGGATTGGACGAGCGTGTTGTACAGAAAATAAAAACTATAATTGAACAGACAACCAAAATGATCCCTGAAGCTGTTACCACAGGAAAACTGTCTATAAAGCTACTCAGTGAGAAAATAGTAGCATTCAAACCTCGCCCTTTATCTTACTCAGAACGAGAAAAACTGAAAAGAATAATTCAAGAGCAATTAGAAAAAGGTATCATAAGAGAAAGTTCATCATCTTATGCCAGCCCTGTCGTACTCGTCCAAAAGAAAAATGGCGAGACTAGAGTATGCGTTGATTTTAGAGAGCTCAATAAAGTCGTAATAAAAGAGAGATATCCGCTGCCAAGAATACAAGATCAAATAGACGCCTTGAGTAAAGCAATCTACTTTTGCACTCTAGATATGAAATCAGGATTCCATCAAGTATTAGTTGAAGAAGAGTCGAAACATTTATTGGCTTTCATCACTCCAGATGGCCAATACGAATACAATAGAGTACCATTCGGATTTGTTAACTCACCTTCGTGTTATCAGAGAGCAATAGATCGAGCTCTGGGCCCCCTAAAAGACAAGGTTGCCTACGTTTATCTGGACGATGTACTGATTCCTAGCATTACTATTGAAGAGGGACTGACTAAGTTGGAAATGGTTATGACAGCACTCGCGAAGGCTGGTTTTGCAGTTAACTTAAGCAAATGTAAATTTTGTCAAACAACAATAGAATATTTGGGAGTGATAATTAAACAAGGAACAATATCACCCAATCCAAATAAAGTAGAGGCTCTCAAACAAGCACCAGCACCTACCGACATCAAAGGTGTTCGTCAGTTTCTAGGATTAGCATCCTACTTTCGTCGCTTTATACAAAATTTTTCAATAATAACTGCTCCTATATCAGCTCTTCTCAAGAAAGACAGAAAATTCCAATGGTCAGCGGAGTGCGAAGAAATAAGAAAACAGCTGATTGAAAAACTTGTGACTGGGCCTATTCTTCACATTTTCGATCCAGATTTGGAAACGCAATTACATACTGATGCCAGCTCAGTGGGACTTGGTGCAATACTTCTACAGAAAAACGAGAAAAACATTTGTCATCCGATAGCTTACTTCAGTCGAAAAACGAATGACTGTGAATCTCGTTATCATTCGTACGACCTCGAAACTCTAGCCATTGTATCATCTGTAGAATATTTCCGAAATTACCTTTATGGAAGGAAATTCACCATATACACCGACTGCAACTCCGTTAGGGCAACAGCTCTTAAAAGAGATTTGCACCCTCGAGTAGCCCGTTGGTGGATCACTCCAAGATTTTGATTTTAATATCGAATACAGACCAGGAGAAAAGATGAAATACGTAGATTATCTAAGTAGGAATATACAAACTTCCTTGATCTCTTTACCGGTTAAACGATTGAAAAAGAACCCTTATAATTCAGATCATTTGAAGTCTCTAAACGAATACCAAGCAGAAGATCAGTTTTGTCAACAAGTAAAGTCGAATCCAGAAAATTATGAAAACTATACAGTGAAAAATGGAAGAGTATACTACAAGGGAAAATGTTTTATACCACAAGCTGCGCGACTAAATGTCATGAAGCTTTTTCACGACCAATCATCTCATATTGGGTTTGAGAGAAGCCTTTTCAAGATGAAAGAAGATGTTAACTGGCCAAGAATGAGCAAATGCCTAAAAAAATATATTCAGAATTGTAGATCGTGCATAACTGGGAAATCACACAGTGGCAAGAAGAAAGGTCTGCTTCAGCAAGGAATAAAGCCTACAGAAAAACTGTACACATGGCATGTCGATCACGCCGGTCCTCTTGTGTCATCAAGAGGATGTACGCAAATTCTTGTTGTAATAGACGCTTTCACCAAATATGTCAAATTCTGTCCTATCAAAAATAAAACAACAGAAGCTTCTATTCAAGCTCTTGTAAAGGTTTTCGATGAAATTGGAACCCCTCAAAGGATTGTGACTGACAGGGGAACAGCATTTACAGCTACTCAATTCAAGAAATTCATGGAAGAACATGGTATTACTTTACACTTCATCGCTACTGGCGTACCTAGGGGCAATGGACAGGTGGAAAGAATTATGCGGTCCTTGTTTAATTCAATGAGAGCAGTTCTCAATGAACAAGACGAAAAGAAATGGACAACCGTATTGCCTCAAATTGAAGATGATTTTAATTCAGTACCCAATAAAACTACAGGAGTGTGTCCTCATGTTTTGATGTTTGGTAAAAATAAGAGGCTCTCTTCAACAGAAAAATTTCTAGATGAAATTCCTTATACCGAGGAAGTGAATCAGACAGTGCTAGACGAAATGAAAAACAAGATGAAACAGAAAATTGATTATATGGTAAAACGCTTCAATGATAAAAGAGTGGAAGCAAAATTGTTTCAACAGGGTGTCAAGTTGTGGTTCAAGCATCACAGTTGGCTGGCCCTAATAAAGGGAAGCTCAAGGCTAAATATAAAGGCCCTTTCGTGATCGAAGCATTGCTACCGAATGAAAGATATGCACTAAAGAGAATAAACGGCAGAAGACAGGTGGTTACAGTAGCTGCACATGAGCAGTTGAGACTATGGCCGAGTTTGGAAAGTCAGGTGAATGCAGCTCAAGAGTAAAAAAAAAAAAAATTTTTCATTTGATGGGATATTTAATACTGCGGTATTAAAGTATCAAAATGTAAAATTCAAAAATCTGAAGTTAATTGGACAGGCTGCGGCCAGTAATATAAAACTTGATACTGCGGTATCTAACTACATATACAGGCTGCGGTCTGGTGAGACTAATACTGCGGTATTAGAATGTGAAATTGAATGTACAGGCTGCGGTCTGGTGAGACTAATAATGCGGTATTAGAATGTGAAATATGAAGATGCAAGAAAAGATTACTGCGGTAGTCAAATGGGCTGAGGTCTACAAAAATGAATTAAATGTGTACAAAAAAAAAAAAAAAAAAAAAAAAAAAAAAAAAAAAAAAAAAAAAAAAAAAAATGAAGAAGTTAATTCTTTTCTGTTTTAGCTAAATTTGGGCGAGGACGCCAATTTTCAGGATGACCGTGTTAGAAATCTTAGTATTGGAATATTACCGATTGGCATAATGACCGGCCCTGGTGATGAATCAACCGATGAATGTGTTGTCGATGAATCGAACTCGGGAAGATGAATCACAGCTCTTACGTTTGTGAATAATTGAAATATTAGTTAGTTGAATTGTAATCGTGTGAGAAGCTAGTTGCAATAAAGTGTTCACTAGATTTCGTGTTTCATTATTTAAAAATCATATAGAAATTATTTAAATAATATATATATATATATATATATATATATATATATATATATATATATATGAATATATATATATATGAAAAAGTCTATTGGGTATGCAGCAACAATAATGAAACAGAGTACTCTTTCAAGTGTTTATTCCGAGCTTTCGGCCAATATTACAGCCATCTTCAGGGATCTACAATATTAATCAAGAGCGTAATTTATAATAAAATAGTAAAAAATATAAAAACTTACAACTTGGGGAGGTTGTATCCATAACGATGTTAGTAAAAATATTACATGTAAGTATCTGGATCCGGTTACACTAATTATACTTAATTTCCACTTGGTGATAATTAGATTATTACAAATACCAATTCTATTGTCTAAGTTACAGGTTATATTACCAACTAATGGTACCAAGCTGAGAAAACCAAGACTAAGTCTTAAAACCACAAAAAAACAGATAATCTGTATTAACACAAAACAAGATGTAAGCATCCGTATCAAGAAACGAACTTTGAAAAAATTTTTGAAAAAATTAATCGTTTTTCTTAAACTGAGATGCATGAGTAGCATAAATTGAAAGAAAGATGACATTAGCCATGACAATCTCAAGTAGTACCAACTACATAAAAAGAGGGGTAGGCAATATTTAGAGATTAGGATTGACAACAATTATTTTTAAAAATACAAAAAATATTACATTATTATTCATAAAAATGGAAGTTAAAATCTAATTTTAAAATTAATTATGTTATGAAGAATAATAAAATTCTTTTTAACAGTTATGGTTTATCAGTCATAGTTGACATTAGTATTTTAAAATTTATTATGTTTAAAAAATAAAAGAAGAAGAGAAAAGCAGTACAATTATTAACATCAATTTGATTATTATTTAAGTTAACAAAATTACTTTAATCTGAGATATGAGCTAAATTTCGACAGTCTAACGATAACAAATATGAAAACATTTCATTAAGGTGGCCTATATCAGATTTATGGTTCATCGCGAGAGGTTGTTTGTTAATATAAACCATTTCCATGAAGAGCCTTCTAGCAGTGTTTCTTTCTTTGCAAAGGATGCTAACATTATTATAATCAATGCGATGATCATTGGTAAGGACATGTTCTCCCAATGCACTACGTTCAGGGTGTAATCTACAGTCTGACTTATGTGAGGTAAGACGGTCATTAAGGCGTCGAGAAGTTTGACCAATGTAAGTCAAGTCACAATCCATACAAGGTAAATTGTATACAACATCTGTGGTAGATAACAAGGGGGTTTTATCTTTAACTTTAGAGAAGATTCCATTAATGGTGAGCACAGATTTATAAGCTACTTTAGCCTGTACCAAAGGAAGTAAAATACGAGTTAGTTAAGGTGTTAGATCCCTAATATAAGGTAAAAGAAAATAAGAAGTCACATCATTATTTGGAGTTATTTTTGGCCTATTACTATTAACTCCAAATAATGATGTGACTTCTTATTTTCTTTTACCTTATATTAGGGATCTAACACCTTCACTAACTCGTATTTTACTTCCTTTGGTACAGGCTAAAGTAGCTTATAAATCTGTGCTCACCATTAATGGAATCTTCTCTAAAGTTAAAGATAAAACCCCCTTGTTATCTACCACAGATGTTGTATACAATTTACCTTGTATGGATTGTGACTTGACTTACATTGGTCAAACTTTTCGACGCCTTAATGACCGTCTTACCTCACATAAGTCAGACTGTAGATTACACCCTGAACGTAGTGCATTGGGAGAACATGTCCTTACCAATGATCATCGCATTGATTATAATAATGTTAGCATCCTTTGCAAAGAAAGAAACACTGCTAGAAGGCTCTTCATAGAAATGGTTTATATTAACAAACAACCTCTCGCGATGAACCATGAATCTGATATAGGCCACCTTAATGAAATGTTTTCATATTTGTTATCGTTAGACTGTCGAAATTTAGCTCATATCTCAGATTAAAGTAATTTTGTTAACTTAAATAATAATTAAATTGATGTTAATAATTGTACTGCTTTTCTCTTCTTCTTTTATTTTTTAAACATAATAAATTTTAAAATACTAATGTCAACTATGACTGATAAACTATAACTGTTAAAAAGAATTTTATTATTCTTCATAACATAATTAATTTTAAAATTAGATTTTAACTTCCATTTTTATGAATAATAATGTAATATTTTTTGTATTTTTAAAAATAATTGTTGTCAATTCTAATCTCTAAAAATTGCCTACCCCTCTTTTTATGTAGTTGGTACTACTTGAGATTGTCATGGCTAATGTCATCTTTCTTTCAATTTATGCTACTCATGCATCTCAGTTTGAGAAAAACGATTAATTTTTTCAAAAATTTTTTCAAAGTTCGTTTCTTGATACGGATGCTTACATCTTGTTTTGTGTTAATACAGATTATCTGTTTTTTTGTGGTTTTGAGACTTAGTCTTGGTTTTCTCAGCCTGGTACCATTAGTTGGTAATATAACCTGTAACTTAGACAATAGAATTGGTATTTGTAATAATCTAATTATCACCAAGTGGAAATTAAGTATAATTAGTGTAACCGGATCCAGATACTTACATGTAATATTTTTACTAACATCGTTATGGATACAACCTCCCCAAGTTGTAAGTTTTTATATTTTTTACTATTTTATTATAAATTACGCTCTTGATTAATATTGTAGATCCCTGAAGATGGCTGTAATATTGGCCGAAAGCTCGGAATAAACACTTGAAAGAGTACTCTGTTTCATTATTGTTGCTGCATACCCAATAGACTTTTTCATATTATTGTGTCAGCAAAGACTTCGTCTGCGTATATATATATATATATATATATATATATATATATATATATATATATATACGAACAACGGAGCGTTTTTGACAGTCTTATACAAAATGATAAAAAAAAATGATACAAAATGTATCTAGTGCCATGCTGTCTGAATAATCCAGATACATAACCTGGATTTGTCCTAGTTAGAATTCCTAACTCTAGGCGTATCATGCTGCGATAGAGATATAAAAATTAATCAGTCTATACAGTCTTTGTATTTTGTTTTTAGTTGGAATTTTTAACCCAAAATTGGTAATTTTGCATAGACTTTTCGTCGTAAATATGTAGCTAAACAAAAATCTGGTTGAAATGCTGCTAAAGTCGAATATCAAAACTAAATTAAAGATTAACATTGATTTTGGTATTATTTAACCAAAAAAATGTACCAATTTCCGTAAGTAGGTAATAACTGTTTGATAAAAAATTTTAAACAAATATATACAGTCTTATGATGAACTTAAGACTGTCGTGTGTGAAATTTACGAACCTACAGCATTTAAAAATTTGATAAAAAACTTTCGTAAAGTTTAATCAACTATTATTTTTAGCGTTTTTAATACAAAATATAAGAGTCATATTAGTACGTAGTAACGAAAATCAAATTACTGGTAAAACTTAAAAAAAATATGTTGCTAAATAAAAAATTAAGCAATATTTTGTTAAACTTTTAATCTTGTTTTAGTATTTTTTTTTATAAAAACTTTTGTCATTATCTAATCTTAAAATTATTAATCCGCAAAGTAAAACTGGGATTCAACGAGAATCATTTCTCCAATCAATAAATAAATATAGAAGAAAAGTTTCTGCTAACTTTTCTCATCGTTCATAAAACTCGATGAAAAATCACATCAATTTTAAATAGTATGCCGATCTTAATCAATAACTGGATAAAAACTTATTTAGAATTTAGAACAGTTTTAAGTTAGTAATTTGCTACTAAATAAGCAGAAAACTTTATAGAACTTTTTTAAAACTCTTAAAAGTGGTTTTAGGTTTAATGGAATAGACATTTGCTATATAAAAAACGAAACAAATTTTCTTAAGATATTTGCCGGAAAATTTCTACTTGTATTTGCAGCATGGTTATAAAAATTGTGCTTTTAAACAGTTTATTAAAAATTTTAATACATGTAGATGCACACTTTAACGACTTTTAAAAATTAATATTTTATGAAAATGGTGCACAAACCTTTTTATAGCATTTACTTTTAATACCACAAAGGTAAAAATTTAAGCACTTAAAAAAATTGTTAAGAGAGTAGATCTTAAGTGCCTTAATGTTTCTTTTAAATTATTATCTATATAAATCTTATATAATTAAGTTAAACAAATGAGTAGTGAAATCTAGGAGCCCTTATACTTATTTAGGGACTCCTTTATTCAAAAAAAAAAAATAAATAAAGGCGATTATTTCATTGTATAAATACTAGTCTATAAATTAAACCAGGGT
This sequence comes from Altica lythri, assembly GCA_964028335.1. Taxonomy (NCBI): domain Eukaryota; kingdom Metazoa; phylum Arthropoda; class Insecta; order Coleoptera; family Chrysomelidae; genus Altica; species Altica lythri. The sequence continues at coordinate 32,306,697 of OZ034807.1, read as the reverse complement.
ATAAGTCTGTATGTTATCATAATCTGACCATACAAAGAAACCGTCGCCTTTCTGCGAGTTTTTTTTTCTTGCCACGAGAATAGAGTAAGGTCTCCGTCTGCGTTGAAGGGAACATTGCTATGCTAAATCTGGTAACATGGCAGTGGTTCTCCCTTCACCGTTTGGTATCTGGTAGAGCTTAATCAGGTGCTTGGTCGCTGCGTTCCAACCATCTGCGTTGAAGCCTGTGTGAAATCCGTTCAGTCATACTTTTTTTGAATACAAAAAAAATTCTTCTATGGAAATTCATTGTCAGATGGGGCATCATCGCCTAAACCCAAAAAATTCAAGATGTGCAAGTCTGCCAATAAGGTCATGGCGACTGTCTTCTGGGATCGCATGGGTTCATTACTCATCGAATATATGGAAAAAGGGACAACCATAAACTACAAAACTCTGAGAAAGCTTGGATGGGCCATACAGAACAAGGACTTGGTATGCTTACTTAGGGAGTCACCCTTCTCCATGACAACGATCGACCTCACGTCTCGCGTCAAACCACCGCTCTATTGACTTATAGCCCTGACCTAGCACCTATTAACTACCATATGTTCCCTGCGCTTAAGTAACACCTTTGAGGCATAAAGTTTGCACCGATTTGCAAAAGTTCTTTCATCGAAATAAAGAATTATGTAATAAATTGGTAAATTTACTAGGCTTTACGATGGTGTACTAATACTTGCAAATAAATGTTTTTGTATGAAAAAAATTGTGGAGACCTTACTGTATTTATTGCCTTCATACTTATTTTATGTAAAACTTTTTTCTGTCGACCTTTCTACGTTCACTCTATTTGCTAAACTATTTTATTAGAAGCATAGCTTGTAGCATGTCCAAAAAACTCTAGGCAGCAGATTTTTATTTGTTTTATTTTTTATTATTTTTTCTTACCCAAGCCGACCCTGATCATATTACCTTCCAGAAAATTCTCGGCTTTAACGGTTTAACCGTCAAAACTATCGATTTTTTTAGACCGACCAATCAAATCGGTTGAATAAGATCATGTGGCGCAAGAGGGGTGGTTTGAAGCGACGCGGCTGAATTTTTACCGCGATTTGAGAATTCAGTCTAGGTTGGGTTGCTGTGCTGATAAGTCGTTATGTACAATCCTTAGACTCAAGTACCGGCATATTTCCTTTAGATTTGCAAAGAATTACTTGCGATTTAGTGTTTCTAATAAAGTTAAAGTCAGTGAGTGAGTGTAGAACCTCTCTGATGAAAAATCTGTCTAGTATTACCGAAGAATCACCAGATTCTACTGTACCGTATAAATTGGGTGTGGCCCCATTTAGATCTATCTAGGAAACAAACTGTAAGTCTTTTAATATAATTACTATCTCTTAATTACCAGAAAGATTGGGATACCATTTTTTTCTTTGGCACAAAAACTTAATTGTGACCCACCTGAATAATATCTAAGTGTGGGTAATTAACGTAAGAAGTGCTAATCGAATCCACAGTGAAACCGGTTTTTATAACAAACCCGGTACCTTATCGACAGACTCCTAAAGTGTGCAAATTTCGAAACAGTTCGTCGCATACATACATGTTTCAGTTATCAGTGAAAGCGTTGCGCAGAGCCGGAGTAAATATTTTTGTAACACATTTATAGTAAATTTTTGGTTTCTTAATGTTTATCCAAATTTAATTGTTTTATTATAAATTATTATATGGTACCCCCAATTTTTTACTCGAGTAAAACATCTTTTAAGCTAAAAGTGATTTACAATTTTTTATTAACGTTTGATACTTTTCAATTTCTTTTTAACATCACATTCTGCTTAAATGGGTACACAGAAATAACAATATAAAAATACTTAGCTGTTATTGAATGTGTAATATTGTTTCTATATGTGATTAAACACTAATGTGTTTTACTGTATTTTACCTTATTTAATTTGTTGATATTTTATATGTCTATTTGTTTCGTTCATCTGTTTGACTTATTACTACACACAGTAATAAATATTGTTTATTGTTTATTTATATGTTTTATTTTCTGACCTGGTGTAAGTTATTCTGATCTAATCTCATTAACAACAAGAATAAGACGTATTTCACTCATAAATTTTAGCTTTTGAATTGATCAAAATATATAGAGCTGTTGTGATAAGTAAGAACAAAAAGTAAGTATAACTTTCTCTTTCTAGTTTTTCTAATAAAAGTGTTTAATTTAAAAATTTTAACCAGAACATCTACCGGTTTACTCAATATTACTGCATCTTATCTTACGTCCCTTATATCTTTCTTATTTTAACTTTATCTATAACATCTAATACATTATTTTATCCAACTTCTAGATTTAATATTTTTTCCATCTGGGTTTCTTATATTTCCCCATCCTTATAATAAAAAAATAAGTGGCGCCCATTTACCTTCCCCTTTTTCCATCATTTCTCTCATTTTCTCTTTAGTCCCTTTTAAATTCTTATATCTTTTCTTTTCCTAGTAAATAGATCCCCTTAAAGCTTTCTAGTAAGATTTCATCGAGCTCGTTCGAATCCACGCTCGCTCTCCTCCTACCCCCTGAGTGCCGTTCGCATTTGTTAACCTCGATAAACGAGCCTTTTAACATCTAGAGAAAAAAGAGGTTACAAGCTTTAAAAATCAAATTATTCTAACAATTAAATACAATCCTATTTGTTGATCCTAAATATCAAAAATAGCAATAATAAACTACCGCGTATCCAATATGTAACACTATTATTTGTCTGCTTTACTGCGTTTATTTCGTCCCACAGTATCCGATACGGCTAAAAAGCGGAAAAAACTCTGTCATCAAAAAATGTTAGTCTAACGAACAGGCAGATATTTTTAATTAAATTACCATGAAATAAAACTATAAAATTGGATTTAAAAGGAAATATTATTAATATAATTTTACACATCAAAAATTCTAATTTTTCATAATTATAATAACAAATTAGACCAACAAATTGATTAACGAATTGGCTTATCACAGAACAATACAAAAGGTAATAGATAATATTCTCTTTTGTTGGTCTATGGAATATCCCCTCGTGTAATTCTTTAATTCTCGTGCCTCCTTCGAAAGAAGTCCGACCGGCAGTGTTTCTGCTTCAATAATAATTTCAGCTCCATGAATTAATATTTTATGCACCATTGCAGGCTTATAATACCATAAGTACATTTTATTGTCAAATTTTCTATTTCGGTAACAAATGATTTAAATTTATACGAGTCACTGGATGAGTTGCTATTAATTATCTCCAAGATTACTTCCGGTTGGTGTATTAGGTTTACTTCACTTAAGTTAATTTAGCTGCCAAATATGCGTTTCGGAACAATTCTCCTGATTTATTTTTGGTACTTTAAGAAAATTTAATCTTATCTCTTATTTATCGATACACCGCTTTTGTATTTCGTTTATTGATAGAATAGTTTTTGTAGTTTTCCAACTCTGGAATTTTATGTTTAATACTAGGTATGAAACATATTGCATAAATGTTAATCTCAATAAAGTATCTAGTAAAATGTCCAGCTTAATTGCTTCTTCTTTGCGAATTTTGCCGTCAAGTATCACTGAGACCTTTACAGATCTATTGTAAACATCCATCTTTTTTAGAATAGAATTAGAGCAGCATGCCTAGTCGTGCTTTCTTATTAGGACTTAATAGCCTTGACAGTGGCCTCCCCACGTAACTTGGAGCAACCTATTTCTGCTTCTCCAATACTAAATAACGCGTCCTTGTAAGGTCTTCACATTGGCATAGGATATAAAATGCGGTTTCCTCCTTCTCTTGGCAGTCTCGACAGATGTCTTCATCTGCCAAGTTTAGCTGACTTAAAAGTTTTCTGACACGACAATGTCCTGTCAAGAGACTGAAAATTATGCTGACATCGTTTCGCCTTTGTAATAACAGCTCTGCAGTAAATTTCACGGAGTGGCCTTTTATAAAAACTTTGTCTTGTCGTTTGCCCTGTGATTTTTTTCACCACTTCCGGGCCTTCTTTAGCCTCCATTTTTTAAACGTGTCAGCAACCCTGCCGAATGGTTCGGGGCCAATCATTCGGATATCAGCTCCCGTTCCGCCCAATTCATCAGCCTTTTCATATACCCGACCCTGTACCTTTCTTAGTCTTTGAGCCATGGGTATCTCCTTGAATGTGAGGGTCATTGTTCCATGAATCTCTTTCAAGTTATTCTATTTAAAAGTTTCTCGCAAAGTTATAGATGAGGACTATTCTGTCCTAAAGCATATTAATTATTTGATTCGCCTTAAGTTGCCATAGTCTCGCTCTGTATATAGATGTGTAATGGTAGGTTGAGCAGAACATTTGATGTATCCGTTGGGGCGGTCCCCATGGCCCTATAAGATGCAAACATACCTGCCTTTGAAAGCTTTCCAGTTGCCTGATCGCCTCAGACTGTTCTACTTCACCACACAACCGAACCTTAGCTGTTACATGCTACGCTACTTTTTGTCCAGTATTGTTAAATTTAAAACATGTCTTACCGTGATTTGCTGTGGGGTTGTTGACTGCAACTTATCTTTTATTGTTTGAACAAACTTTTTTTGATATTATTGTGTCTTTTAAAAGTTAAAACTCAAGGTCTGCATATTGAATAAATGTGTTTATCTTGATTTGCTGCATGAGTACTTTTCAGTGACACAATATTGGTCAGAAATAAATTTTAGTAGCTTTCGTCTCCATTATTATAAAAAAAAATGGTTAAAAAAACTAATTTAATATGTAAAACCAGTTTACTGTTTTTTAACTTGTCTAATTCTTCATCTTGTTGGTATTTGAAATTAGTTTTTTCTTTATAGTCAACCAATATTAGAATATCGGAAGATTATTTTAAAACGTTTTCATCGTTGTAGCTTTTTGTATTTTTACAAAGCTAGAAAAAATATTATGAAGAATTTTTTTATAAAGGCCCTGATGACTTTAGATTGGAATCTAGGAAATTTTAAAACTTTTCAAAATATCAATTCAAACGATGTATTTTTAAAGATAAATAAAATTAAAAATTCAATTAATCATATTTTGAAAGTTGTGACACAGCCTTGGTAAATTTTTGACGTATCTTATACAAGATACAAGATTATGACTTAAATATTATTTGCATCTTACGCTGTAAGTTTAAAAATAATAATGTTGTAAACTATGGTAATAAACCAAACTAGAACTCATAAATTTTAGTTACATTCGTGAGGCAGTGTTGAGAGAATTTCATTAATTTCCTCCACCTTTCGCAGGGAAACTACGCTGGAGACTCTGTTGCTCTTATTTTTAATATAACATGCAATACTGGGAAACCGCACCTAAATTCATTCAATGTAAACTGAATTTAACACTGTTGGACCTGCAGATATTTCATTTAATTTTGTACGGACGCGTCCAACTAAATTTTCCTAGATAAGGTATGTATTTGCTTTGTTGTGTTCTATGCAATACATAAAAAAGTATCGGTTTAGTCAGCAGTATTTTATGGTGTAAATATTATACAATGCGATAAGCTCTCCTTTTTCTGCAGCATTCAATTTTATGACACATGATGCAATAAAAATTGAACGTTTTATTTTCTAGTAAAAAACACCTGATAAATATATATTAGGACAATATTTTGAGTCTTGTATTTTTATAGGTGAAACTAATAAGGTTTTGGCGAAACGAATTTCTTTTATTTTAAGTTTTACAATTACTTTTTTTTTCTTTTCATAATTATTATACCCAAGAAATAATGAACTCTGAAGAATACTGCACTTTACGAACCTGAAAACAATGGTTGAGGAAATAAAACAACGTACTGTTGACATTTTTGTAGTAAATTGGATAGAATGCATTTTTTGCATTGAAATCTTTAGAGCATGAGAACATCATTTGATCATGTAATATTGGCAAAATGCACTGTTAAAGTGAATTTTTATCAATTACTTATTAAAAAAGATACATTTAGGTAATTATTTGGGTTGCTAAGAACGAATACAACATCGACGGCGGTCTCCAGGGTAGGTACCTGGTGCACAAGAATCCTACTTTTTACACCGTCTCCTCAAGTTTTCTGTAACTTCGTGTTAAAATAAGCTAAAATTTGATATTTGGGGTTTTTTGAGGTCGCCAAAAACGAATATAAAATCGACTGCGATCTCCAGAGCACCTGCTTCACAAAAACCCACTTTTTACTTCGTCTCTTAGAGTTTTCTTTAAATTTGTTCAGAAATTAGCTAAAACTTAATACCTGGTGGTTTTTAGGATTGTTAAGAACAAAGTTAGTATCAGCTGCGGTCTCCCGAGCAGGACCTAGTGATCAGAAATCCTATTTTTCACGCCGTTTCTCGAGTTTTTTGTAAGTACGTTATGATATAAGATAAAATTATATACTTTAAGATTATAAAGGTCGCTAAAAACCAATATAAAATCACCTGCGATATCTGGAGTACCTACCTGGTGCACAAAAACCCCACTTTTTACTTCGTTTCCCAAAGTTTTCTTTAAATATGTCCAGAAATTAGCTAAAACTCATTAACCGGTGATTTTTTGGATCGTTAAGAACAAATTTATCAGCTGCGTTCTCCGGAGCGGGAAATTATATTAAGTTCGTTATGATATAAGCGAAAATTTTATTCTTTAAGACTTTTGAGGTCGCTAAAACCAAATATAAAATTGACTGCGATATTCGGAGTACCTGGTTTACAAAAAAAATACACTTTTCACTTCGTTTCCTGGAGTTTTCCTTAAATTTGTCTAAAAATTAGCTGCAAATCAATACACGTGGGTTTTGGTGTCGTTAAGAACAAAATTAATATCAGCTGCGGTCTTCGGAGCAGAACATGGAGCCCAGAAATCCTTTTTTTATGCCGTCTTCTTAAATTTCTGTAAATTTGTTATGAAATAAACTAGAATTTAATACTTAAAGGTTTTAGAGGTCGCTAATAACGAATATGAAATCGACTGCGATATTTTGAGTACATGAAGCTCAGAAGACCCAGTTTTTACTTAGTCAATGATTTGTACTGAATTTAATAATTCTTTTAAATAATTAGTTAGGCAGACTGTTAATTAAGATAAAATAATCAGAGTGAAATTTAGTATTGTGGTGTGGATATTCAGATATTTGTTAAGGATATTTAAGATAGTTTTAACTTTTTAGCTTGTGCTACATTTTAAAAATTGCCAATTCATTAATTAGAGGATTGATTTCTTTACATTTTCTTAGAATGTAGTGTTTTTGTTAGCTAAAGAAATACTTAACCTGAGTTATAGAATGTAAAATAATACCTAAGAATCCATCGGAAGTTTAACATCATTAAGTGTAAAATTAACCGCATGGGCATTATTGGGTGTATCTAGAAAATAAAGCTGGTGTTTCAAGTTGCTTTCTTTCTACACTATCTGGTGAAATTATATTACAAGATCTAATGACTATGGTTAAAAATATATATAGAAAGTATGTATAAAGTGTAATTGCGACTCCTGTCTGATTGTTTAGCAATCTTTTGTAATGGTTTATTAAGCTAGTTTGACTATATAATTCAGTTAAATCTATCCGTATACGCCATATTTATTTAACAACGTTAAGCATTGTGTGCAAATAGAGATTGTATTAAAAAAGGACCAGGTAACGAACCCTGAAGGCCTGATCAGGGATTTTTTCCGAATTTACTAGCGTTTAGACGATTCTTGGTTAGCTAACTGTTTTAAATATTAATAAATGTAAATTAATTGTGCCCCTACTTTTCTTAAGACTACGATAGTTAAACTGGATAATGTGCGTAGAGGTCAAACCGTTTCTCTTTACTTACAGAGGATATAAAAAAAAAGTTTTTTTTGAGCTCAGGTATACTGTAATTACAGCCAGTATATAATTAGGCAAGCGAAAATGAAAGCAGAAAAAATAATACTTTTTTCCGTTTTAGAAACCGGTATCCTACATTACGGCTTGCTCAATAAACTTGATGTATCTCTATAATTACCGTGGCTGGGCACATAATTCAAATAATCATTCCTGCAGAAGAATAGAGTCACAAAAAAGACATTAAGCCACAAGGAACATTTTAAACGACCAATTGTGTCGCCGCTTCCCATACTTTTACGTTGCTTTTGAAACAATATACGATCCTTCTGTGGATGTTTACTCACTTCTTCACAGGCACCCCTGTCAGTGGCTCGTCGGTTTCTATTGTGCCGCTCAGACAAGAAACATGAAATATTATGCATCAAGAGTGCATGTGACGTGAGACAGGGAAGTCGTTGAATTCCGTGTGGAAGTAAGGACTACACGAACACAGGATAATACGTAATTGGGGTTAGATCCATTCGGAACAAGTACTATTTCGTGGAATTTTGCTGTTTCTGACATTTTACTTTGAAAAAGCGGATCAAGCCCACACATGCACCTGGTTAGAATTTTAAAGCAAAGGGTCTGGTTGTGAAATATTCAATCGATTTGTTACTTTTATTACATGATAATAAATTACTAACGATTATCACTTTTAAATAAAATATAAAGACATTCATGGTAAAAGTAGTCAATAAATATGTTAAAATTTAATAATAAAAAACGAAGCCATGAAATTGTAAAGAATCCAAAGGAAAAATCTTACGAAAGGTAATATTCTTGTTTGGTCCTACAACATAAGAAAGCTGATATAGTCTGAATAATCTGACATTTATCTTCGTAGAGATGTGTTTTAGCATACAGGGATCTTAACGATTGCTATTTTTTAAAAATAATTGTTTTTTTCTTCGTGGCTAAAGAACAGATTCAATGTTTCTAACATTAAAAAAAAGAAATTTTCTTTGCGTATTATTAAAATTGAGGCAAATTTTTTAAAGGATTCGATTTTTTTTTAATATATAAATTTAAAAATGTAGATTGTATATTTTAGATTATAATTGAGGTCGATTTGCCAAAGATGACCTCACTACTGTGCAAACTAAAAGATCTTTTGTGTATACATCTCTTTATGAATCCATCAGTTCTATACTGTTAAGGAAGTCTATTACCCATTTAGGTTTGTGATCTAAAGAGACAATAAAAGACCTGTCCGAGATTATTATGTCGTTGGCAAACAATTAGTCTGCAGTTATAGAAAATATATTCAGCAGATTTATCTGGATACTCACATCTGCATATTACACTGTACGCTTTGTTTATTTACCCATGATACCTACCTTAGTGGACAGTATCCTGTAAAAATTCCTGCGATTACTTTAAGGTCAAGTTTCTGGAGCCCTAAGAGTAATTTGGTCTAGTTCAGTAAAGGTGATATTCCTTTTTGCTTGTGTTTGGCATAAATTATTTTTTCAGTAGGCTGCACTGACAGTCAGCAGTCTTGTTTCCGAAAATACCTTTATCTTGTGATACCCACAGCAAAAAAAATTGGTGTGTTTATCCAGTTGTTTAAGAGACTGTTAGCACTTTCAGGCTATTTTTGACTGGAACTTTGCAGATTGTAGAGCTTTCAAACGAGCTTGACTATCAATAACAATAAATTTTCTGGCACTTGTCTGCTTGGAATATCGTAGGAGTGGTTCCCAGTGCTATTGAGACCCCAACAGTAGAACATGTAACCCCTGTACCTACTCGTTTTGGTGTTTTATATACGCATCAGTATTATAAGTTAATCGATTTTGTTTTGGGTTTACTGTCATTTGTCAATTCTAACATTTAGTTTAGTCTAAAATCCCGTTTTAAAAAGCATCTTTATGGATTGACTTGATCCGGCTCTTAAAACCACTAGATGACCTGAGTTCAGAGACTTATTTCTTGTTATCCTTTATGCACTTTTCATAGCAATGCTCTCTTTATGTAAATGCTTAGTGAAAGGTCTATAATTACCTCGAAGGCCACTCTAGGACACGATTTCACTGCGCAGTGATTTATATACAAGCGAGTCTTTGCACCTTTTGCATATATATTATTGCCCTTTTAGCATTATTTTATTGCAATAAACCAACGCAGCATAGGTATGACAACTGTTAAATGATCAATACATTATTTCAGATTTAAGCATACACCAGGCCCCCATAGACGTTGTAGCTTTAGAGGTTACATTTAAGAGGTCTGCATGCCTCGAAGGTTTTCTGTCAAGGTTAACTCCAAGGTATTTTACTCTTACAGAAATAAAGTATCACTTCATACAAAAAAGAAAATTTGTTTGTTGATGATTAAAATGAGTGTTGTTTTGTTAGAAATAGCTAATAGTCATTTGTTCCAACACCAAGTAGTTATGAGTTTTGGGACACTTTTTATGCGGTTAGCAATCATACTGTTATATTTACTTTTTCTTTTAAACTTGGCTATGAGATCTTCAACTAACTTTGGCCACAGAAGGGGCGATAAAGGACAGCTTTTTACTTTTATTATGATAGTTTATTAATCTCCAAGGTAGGTTACTATGTTCATGTATTGCATCCATTAGATAGTAGAAGTTTCCATACACATTGCAATTGCGGCATACATATAAGGTGTTATCAAATGCTTTCTCTGTGTGCCTTAGTTCTAATGTGTGTGTCAATTATTTTTTCCATAGTTTTTAGTAGGAAAGAGGTAAGACTTTGGTTCCTATTGAGGACGTTTGCACTTTTAGTAATAAATCAGACCTTTACCTTTCTTGATCCTATTGAAATATATCTTAAGATAAAACTTGTCTTAAATGTTCTTGTTAGGTAAGAGATTAAAATATCAATGCCCTGTAGTAAAACGGCTAACAATGTTGCAGAAAATTTGATTTATAATTTGATGGTTAAAGTATATTTGTCTCTTCAGGCGTTTTGATCGTCAGATGGAAGCGTACTGCTAGAGCTGGATTAGTTATTCTCTTATAGAATTATTTCCATTTTCTTCTTTTGGACGTTGAAGTTCGTTATGATGGCTTCCATGAAGTTATTCCAGTTGAGCATTATTGTTGGTCTATTAAGGATTTTCTTGCTAGCACTTTTTAGAGGTTCTTATTGAACCATGGCACATCTCTGTTATTGGCTTTATACTTGATGGGATAAGCTTCCTGGTAGCAATTAATATTTGAAAATTAAAAAAACTGTTATAATAAGCACCCGTTTCTGTACTCGAATGAGGGACAAGAAGAAATAGAAGAAGCGTTGCTTTACTCGAAAGTGGAGTAGGGAAAATAAAGTCGCTAGAGGACGTTCCATTACTAATTTCTGTGAAATTTTTTGGGTTTAAAGTGAAGAAAAAAAGATAATAATAAAAATAAAGATTTTAAAATAAAAGCTTTAAAAAAAAAATTTACCGCTATAAAAAAATGCACTAAAAAGTCAAAAATAAAATATTTATTTCTCAAAAAAATTGGAAGCAACTAAGCATCTGATTTCAATTTCCTTAAAGTCGGCTTCAATGATCATATCTTTGTAAAAGATTTAAGTTCCTAACATTCGAAATCTAGATTTAATAGCTAAGATTAAAATAGAGGATAATTTGTTAGGAAATCCAAATCAGATGCCTACTTGCTTCCATTTTTTTTAAATAAAGATTTTATTTCTAGCTTCTTAGTGCATCTTTCATCTTGATTTATTTTTTTTAAGGCGCTACAATTTCTTGATTAAACGTGGACTTAATTTTCTGAAATCACTAACCCTTAGTTATACATCACTTTTAACATATTATTAACTTAACTGCCGAGCTTATTCTGTAGATTTTTGTGGTATTTCTTGAAATATATTCCACATTGATGACCAAAAGAATGATTCAAATCGTATTATAAATACCGGAGATATTTGGTAACATACATAAAAAAATATGGTCGATTTGAGAACCTCCTTTTTTTTAAGTCGATTGAAAATGGTAGTTTTTTAATTTTATATTAAATATAAAATATTATAAAAAAACCTAATTAAAATCAGCTAAACAGTGAAAAATTGGCGAAAATAATAGATAACTAATAAATACCTGATAAAAATCAAAAAACAATAATACATATCAAAAGATATTATAAAATCCAAAAAAAATTATAAAAAAATATGTTAAATATAAAAAGTCGTCAAAAATGGCAAAGCCGTAGACCCTTAAAAAAGATTTTAAATAAATATATAGCATTTTAAAAATGATAAAAAAATCGTAAAATCTTAGATAAATGTTGAAAACGTTTGTAAAAACGGATTATTGTTTTAATCTACCAAATTATTAAAACGATATCCAGATTCAAAATAATACAAAGATTACTTTCAGTTTACAGTAAGTTATAAAAGCAAATTGAGATCTGAATAGCAGTTTAAAACACAAACATTTATTCTCTTTATCACTAAAATCTTAATGTTGGTAAGCATAAAATTTAAAATCAGATACAGAACTGTAGCTACTTTAATTAACTCCAATGAATTACTTTAAAGTTGTTAAAATAATGGCTTACTTAATATATAGTCCAATTCCCTGTAAAATCAAGTTAATAAATTATGTACAATGCAATTTTCTAGCTTATCGTCCAGTTCGTATTGTATTTGTATTGGTGGAACTGGTGGAAGTACCTTTTCAAGCTATTTTAATAATTCTGTCATCGAATATTGTATAAATGGCATAACCTATATTTGTATTCATAATTCAAGTTAATCAACTAAATTATAAAAATCAATTATTACAAGGGTTACCTGTTTTTCCTTCTAAAAGTTATAATTTAAAAGCTTTTCTAGAAAAAAAATTAAAATTAAAATTTAAAAAAGAAAATGAAGAAAATTCAAAAAAAAAATAAAAACTATTTATAAATAAGGCAAAATTTCAGTAAAGAAATGAAACAATAATATAACGAATATAGACTTAATGATTTCGTTACCGTGTATAGGTAAAGATTGCAGGTTCGTGTCCTGTCGATGGGACATTTTTTTAATTACTTCTTAATACCATTTTTTGTTTGTATACTTTCTAAATTTCATAAAATCCATAAAAATTATCTTAAAATAATTCATTTACCAAGAATTAAAATCAGAATAATTCTAAACAGCGCATCCTCAACTGAAATGTAAAGGTGCGAATCTACAAGAAGACTAAAATCTCTTGAGGTTTTTGTCTTATGAGAAATGTATTTCAGATGTGTCTACAGAATATGAGATATTTATCTGAAACACCTAAGTTTATGTGACGCTAGAGTTTACTCTTACATGAGACAAGGTTTCTCTGACCGCACTGTTTTCACAGTATCATGAATCATCTGTAACAACTGATTTACCATTTTAAACTAAAGTTCCTTTGTTGTTAAATTGTAAGTTGTAAAGTGCTTTTCGGGTTAGTAACTAAAAAGGATAAAAGCAAAGCTGCTGCTTGTTACTGCTACCTTACCGTTACGTGCCTTACTAGAAATAGTACGAATCAAAGATATTGGGTAAGGAATATAATTAAAATAAGATTAAATAAGAATATAATAAAAACATTATTAAAAGAACTTCAACGGGTAGGTCCAGAATGTTACAAAAACTTACTTAGAATTTCTGCTACTGATTTTAATATTTGTTGAGTAAAATATCAATAAACACAAAACACTCAAAAGGGAAATGCATTTCCAACAGCTTAAACGTTAGCTATTACTCTTTACTTTTTAGCAACAGATAAGTACATTGTAATTACTTTGCTTCCAGTTTGAAGAAACAAACATTTTTTAGAAGACAGCTAGTACTCGCAGATGTATTTATTTTGCAGACATGTGTGTACTACTTAACGAATTGTCCTGGAAATGTGCGCTGCAACTTACAACGTGCTAAAAGAAGAATATCTACAAGTAAGTTTGTGAAACATTTTTTTATTAAACCATAATTTACATTTTAAAGTATTTTATATTTTGACTCGTAATATTGGACAGGATTTACTAAATCATTATTTGGAATTTCATTAGATATTAATGAGAATGAGTCATGCCTGTTCTATGGACTAATTTATGATTTTATGTGTATGATTTATGGGTTGCTGTTGTAAACGCATTTTGCTGTAATTGGAGCTTAAAGTGATCGTTTATTTTAAAAAGAACACGCTGTATTTCTTGCTTGTCCGAGGACTTTTTATTTGGAGCTTTCGAACTCAAATTCCAGAGTTCTTCAGCCACATAATATCCAAAAATTTCATAAGAGTCTGCTGAGGTTTATAACATTGAGGCATTTGTCAAGTACAGTTTGTTGCTATTAAAATTTGTTTTTTGTTAGTTTTAGCTTTACCAAAGATGATCTTCCACAATGCAAATAAATGTTTCTTGATATTTTTTTATGAGACGAAAATTCCATCAGATATTCTTAATGAGGATTCGCACCTTAAGCGTTTAAAACCATTATTTGTAATCTCTGACTGCTAGTCGAGCATATATACTTTTAGAGGCAGATAATGTGAGGCTGGTTTGTAAAAGAGAAAATATTAGGATATGCCATTTACTAACTGGTGAGTTATCCATCGGCTCTAGCTAACGGCGCGAAATAAAAAAAGGTTAGTTTAAATTAAGTTACAAGAAATTAAATAATTATGAAAGAAAATTATAATGGCAGATATAACAAAAAATCGGTATAGTTAGCATTGCTGCTCAGCAGTTCTAACAAAACTTAACAAAAAAAAAAACGTCGGCAAACCAGAGCGAAATGTGTGAGTTGGTGATTTCAGACAATTAAGTACACATTTCATAACGATGTTTTCCATTACCATACGTGCATGATATATCTAGGAGTTAGAGAATTAACTTATGTCTTCAAAAAGTACTTAACATTGGTACATGTCGGGATTGATGGGGATTGAACTCATTACCTTTGGCATAAAATTCGGAAGGTTTTGAAGATAAATTGGCATGTACATCTAACAAAGCCAAGTAGCAACTAAAACGGATAACATACCTACAAACTTAAAAAAAAAAAAAAATTGAAAAGCCTTTAAAAAAAAAAGAAAATGCACAAAAAGCCACATCTTTATCTCTTAAAAAAATTGAAAGCAATTAGGCTTCTGATTTCGATTTCCTTGAAGTCGGCTCCAATATCAAACTTCCCTTTTTTTTAATCTTAGCTATTAAATCAACATTTCGAACGTTAGTAGTGCGAGCCGACTTTAAGGAAATCAAAAGCAGATGCCTAGTTGCCTCCAATTTTTTTAAGAAATAAAGGTTTTATTTGTGGCATTTTAGTGCCTTTTGTGTTTGAAGGCGGTTCATTTTTTTTTTAAGTTTTTATAAATGCTAAATTAAACCTTCTTTAAATTTAAATAATAAATTTCTTTTGTTGACATAAATATTTTCTTTTACCGTTTTTATTAATGAAAAAATTTTTTAATGATATTTGAATTTGGTATTTTTCGATTTGAAATAAGTATTGTTAACTATTTCAAAAATTCATAACCATCAAATATTTTACACTCAATTCGTTGTTGCCTTTTTATTAAACTGGTTTTTATTTTTATTTAGGTATTTGTATGTACATGGGATTCTAACCACTCGTTAATTTAATAAAAATACATATGAAAAATTATTGATGTAATGTACAAAGTACATGACACGAATCAAGCTGTATAAAATTTTAATAAAATAACCCATAAATCAGTTTCCTGCGTTAATTTCATACTGCAACTCCAATGAAACATGCTACACAGTTGCATTTTTATTAAAATTGTAATTTACGTGCATATTCTCTGGTGAATAGCCAAATAATTTAATAGGATAAAATTTTAAATGTTTGTTCATAGATTGATTCAATGTGTTTGAGCAATTTGTTTCTGTTTGCAGTTTGTATACAAAAACATAGTTTTTCAAAAATTGTTAATTTCGATTGTTTCACTCCAATCACTTTAACACCTTTTCATTATGGTAAATAAAAAAAATCACAAAAGTTTTTTTTTATTTTAATGTTACTGTGACCTATTGTTTTAATATATTAATTAAAAATTGCTGTAAAAATTGAATTATAAGGGTTCTTGTTTGTATTAGTACTAATGGATCGCAAAATAAACCTTTTTTTGTAAGTTTATAGATATATTAATATATGCAGATTTTGCCACTAAAACGTTATAGATTATAAAATTCAACATGCGTATCAAGCGGGCAAATCCACTAAGATCGCCTTAATAAAATTGACTAATGAAATCCAAGCCGCTCTAAACAAAAAAACCGTGGGATGTGCCTTTCTAGACATAGAAGGGGCTTTTAACAATACTCCACATGAATCTATCAAAAGAACACTTAATGATGGAGGAATAGATAGTACAACTTCCACCTATATAAAAGAATCTCAGAAATAAAGATATGCCAAGACACCATCTCCATCAATAAAACCAAAGGTTGCCCGCTGGGGAGAGTTGCATTCCCACTCATGTGGAGTCTTACTGTGAATAGCTTACTCTGGCAATTGACCAACCTAGGTATACCCTACCAATGGTATTTTGATGACGTGGTTATTCTCGCAAGAGGAAAGTATGAAAATGTCCTCTGCGTCATATTACAGAGAGGACTCAACAAAGCAAAGAAATGATGTAATTAGGTGGGACTTAAAATGAACCCCACCAAGACCACTTTAGTAGCCAAGGAAAAAGAAATCTAATTTAAAAACCCTTAAAGTAGATAAAAATATCGTTAACAGAGGTTAAATATTAAGTGGTAACTCTAGATAACAGGTTATTTTGGTGTTCACCGAACGTGCCTAAACCTTTAAAAAACATTCCTTAGTGTAAGTGTTAGTGTTTTTTGGAGTGTAATTTATGTGGTGCAATGTGAGTTTAGTGGATTAACACTATGGCGGGTAGCATTCGGCATGAAGCCTTTCTTGTAAGAGGTTTTTGGCACCATTTTAGCACTGGTTTTTAGTGTTGCCAGTATCATCACTTTGTGACATCTCGTTTGTATCGGTATCTATAGTAATAAAAAACTTTATTGATTTTAAGTTATTTTAATGCCAACCAAATACTAAAATTTTACTATCTTGGTTGATTTTCAAAATTCTTAGGAATACTATGTTTATTTTATTTATTTTAAATGATGTTTCAGCAATTTTGGGTGAAGTTATAATTTTACTGTGAACATCAGGAAACATATATCCTATTCTTATTACATATATCTTGTATTCGTTAAAATTTGCCAACAGAAAACATCGTAAAATGTAATTGCTTGTATCATACGAGACGTTTTTGTTATCTCTGGATAAATACGGTCGTAAAAGTTTTAGACATATATTGTCGAAGCTCTCTTATGTCTAATAAAATCCAGTATATATATATATATATATATATATATATATATATATATCGCAGTGGCGATTTGTACGTCCGACGTACGACAACCAATTTATACGTCGGACGTAGGTCTTTCAATTTGTACGTCCGAAGACGGATGGCAATCTATTCTTACGTCTAAATATTATATTTCATAACTATTATTATGTTAGGTTTTATAATTTTATTGTCAAATGTGATTGTTGTGACATGCAATAAATGCAGTTAAATTGTTTAGTTTATTAGGTTTTAAGTGTTCTTGTATTACAGGTAAGAGTTATTTCTTTTTTAATAATAGATTTAGAAATTTATAACATAATTTTTAGAGTGGTATTAAATGAAGGTGATACATTCGATTTGTTTCCTTTATTTGAGCGAGCAGTAAAGAAATACGAAGAAGAAAATTTTGCTAATCTTTTTAAATTTAAAAGCGAAACCATTAGCGGTGCAAGAAAAAAAGGTCTTAAGAGATATATAAATCAATGTTTAGAGTACGTCGAAACAAATAATATGAAATGTGTGAAAGCAGGGATAGACAATTACAACAGCAGGTTGTCAAGGGTAGGCTGTTAGTATCCAGCACTCTAGTTTTGGGTTCACTTATCCAAACATCTCGCCTAAAAAATGTAACGGGTAGCTCTTTCAGACACCAGACTCAGTAAAATTAGGTTTCGATTTAAATAAAGATTTATTTCTCTAATAAACTATATACAATAAAAATAAAATATTAATTCTGCAAGAAAGAAATAAAACGGATCTGCGACCCCTTTGGCCCTCGGATGGATCTCCCTCTAAATAAATAAATTAATTATAGATTACGGTCAGTATCGGATAGTTAGGGTAGGTCCCAACCGATCAATACTCGGTTGCGGGGTAGGACAACCCTTGGTCAATACCCAAGGGTCGGAAAGGTATAACCGATCAATAATCGGTTACGGGGTAGGACAACCCTTGGTCAATACCCAAGGATCGAAACAGTGTAACCGATCAATACTCAGTTGCGGGGCAGGATAATCCTTGGTCAATACCCAAGGATCGGAACGGTGCAACTGATCAATACTCAGTTGCGGGGCAGGATAATCCTTGGTCAATACCCAATGATCGGGACAGTAAAACCGATCAATACTTGGCTGCAAAGGCAGGGACGGTCGGTGGTTACTGGTCAATACCCAGAGCCCAGGTTGGAATTCTTCCAAGATCAGTACTCTCAGTCGAACTGCCTTCTTGTGACGATGGCATCGGCTTTTTATTCCAGTTGACGACGCTTCCACTCACTGAATGTGTCTGCGCGAGTTTTGACGACGTATCGTATCTCGGTCGCGCAGCTCGAATGGATGGTGGGAATGCTGGCAAGTACAAACGATGACGCGGTGTTTCTGTGTTATCGTTACACACCCCTTTCTTTCAAAAAAAAAATGTAGCATACATTTTTTTGCAAATGATGACTTATGGTCTTCGTTTTATATGATTTTCTCTGGGAAGGTGATCGTTATTAGTCTAAGGTGTCTTCCACTTCACATGGTTTCAGGTCTTTGACATGCGCCGTTATCTGCTTTCGGTTGTCTCTGCCCAGAAGTTTTATCTTTACTGTTACGGGTGACACTACTGCTGTTACAGTGTATGGTCCTGAGTATTTCGGTGCCAGCTTACTAGTGAAAGCATCGGTAGCCGAGGATATATAATGTTTCTTTTTCATGACTTGAGCTCCTGGGTGAGGTTGCCAGTCTCTTTGTCTCAGATCGTAATGTTTTCTTTGTTCTTCGACAGCATGTTCCGTATGCACCCTTGCCAATTCTCGTAACGACTCCAATTTACCCAAGTTATCTGCATATTTCTTTGTATTCTGGAATTGTGTTCCGTCTGCTGAATCTAATTCCCGTCCGAAGTTGAGAAGGGCCGGAGAAAATCCTGTTGAATCGTGTCGTGACGAGTTTATGGCGTAACAGAATTCTGGAATAAACTTGTCCCACTCTTTATGGTTATCTTCCACATATGTAGCTATCATGGTTTTAAGCACTTTGTTGGTGCGCTCCACTGGATTACATTGCGGCGAGTAGGGTGGGGTGAGTACGTGGTTTACGCCATAGGAGTTTAGGAAGCTTTTAAAACTATTACTTGTGAATTGTGTACCGTTATCCGAGATAATTTTTTTTAGGAATGCCAAACTCCATAAATATTTTCGAGCGAAGAACATCTATGATTGGCTTTGTAGTTGCCTTCTTTATCGGTTGGGCTACGACCCATTTTGTAAAACGGTCTTGGATAACTATCAGGAAGATGTTTCCTGCTGTAGATCTTGGAAATGGTCCCATTAAATCTATCAAGACAGTATGCCAAGGCTTTTCCACAGTGGACGGTTGCATCTTTCCTGCTGGTTGCATTTGTGACGGTTTATACTGGAGACATTTCGTACATTTCCTACATTCGTAGTCGGCTATTTGCTTAAACATCTTTGGCCAATAGTATTTTTGTGCTATTCTACAAATGGTCTTAGCAATTCCTAAATGGCCCGCTGTGTTTCTATCATGATTTTCTAACAATATTTCTTTTCTCCTATATCCTGGTACGCATAATTTTCAAGGGTTGTTAAATTCCGGATCCGCTAAGTTTCGGCTACTCCAAATATGCTTGTTAAGCCTTCCATTCGTTATTTGGAAATCAGGGAATCTATCCGGTTGCCTAAGTACCTCTTCATACAGTTTATCGTACCATGCACAGGTTTCTAGTGCTGATGCTAACAGCTCTAGTTCGGGTTTGTCGCTACTTGTTTCTTGCGGTTGTCGAGATAATGCGTCCGCTACTTTGTTGAGGACCCCTTTTCTGTAAATAATCTCGAAACCGTATTGTTATAGTTCCAAACTCCATCTAGCTAAACGGCCTGAAGGATTTTTGAGGTTTTTCAGCCAAGGATTGGTGATCCGAAGTTACTTTAAATTTGTATCCTTCGCTATATGGCCTCATTTGTTTTATGCCGGATACTATTGACAAGCATTCCTTTTCTTGTTTCGGCAGGTGTAAGAGTACGACTAGCATATGCGATAACCTTATCCTGACCGTCTTGTTTTTGAGTTAAAGCAACTCCCAGGCCGCAGTTTGATGCATCTGTTTGTAGGTAAAATGTCTTGGTAAAATCAGGACAAGTTAATACGGGTGCTGAAGTCAGTTTTGTTTTAAGTTGCTTAAATGCAGCTTCTTGCTTATCGGTCCATTTCCATCTTACATTCTTCTTCAAAAGCATGTTTAACGGCCCTGCTATCGTGGAATAGTTTTCCATAAACCGACGATACCATGAAGTAATTCCTAGAAAACGGCGGATCTGGCGTACATTTTTCGTCGCTGCGAGCTCAGTAATTGCGCTTGTTTTCTTCGGGTCGGTCTTTATACCTTCTCTACCGACGATATGCCCCAAGTATCTTAGCTCCGGCTGACAAAATGTACACTTGTCAAAGTTCAGCTGCAAGTTTGCTTCTCGTATCCTTCGGAACACTTCTTGCAAGTGTTTCAGATGTTCTTCATGTGTTTTTGATATAACAACGATGTCGTCTAAGTGTGCGAATGCAAACTCTATTTCGGGAGGAATTACCTTGACTAAAAGACGGTGAAAAGTTGCTCCGGCGGAGTGCAGGCCAAATGGGGTGGTCTTAAATTTGTAATGACCTTTTCCGGGTACGCTAAAAGCAGTTATCGGGCGGCTTGATTCTTCTAAAGGTATCTGGAAGTAACCCTGTTTCAAATCGAGAGTAGAAATAAAGTTAGCTTCTTTAAGTCTATCTAGAATTTCAGATGTTCTAGGTAGCGGATAAGCATCTTTTGCTGATAGCTCATTGACTTTTCGAAAGTCGATACAGAATCGGTATGAGTTATCTTTTTTCTTCACCAGTACAATTGGTGAGCTCCAACCACTCGTAGAGGGTTCTATGGTTCCTTCATTTAACATCTTGTCTACTTCTTGGTTGATAATTTCTAGCATCGCGGCGTCTGTACGGTTGTTTAACTGGGCTACAGTTTTTTGACAATTTTATCTCGTGTTTTATTAGGTGTGTCGGTCCTTTTACATTCTCTGATTTTCTTAGCTCTCTTTTTAAAAATTGTCAAATGTATTACTCTCGGTTGTGTCCTTTAAAGTGTTGCATTCTTCTTCGTGACGCTGGTTTTCTTGTCCTATCGTTTCTTTGACGAATTTTAGTTCGATAGAGTGTTTTGTCAGGAATTCAACTCCTATTATAGCGTCTTCCGTTAAATCAGGCATTATTAAAAATGTTTCCATTGCTTGTTGATCGTAGATCTCACATTTGATGGTTAACTTCTTAGTTATCTCCGTGAAAGAACCATTTGCTAATTTAGTTCTCCCTGTGTAGTTTTCTAGGTGTTGCTGGAATGCGTTGGCAATTTTCCCTCCGGCATAATTTTTAATAGTGCCTGTATCGATTAATGCTTTATACGTCCTGTTTCCAATTTTTAATGGTACAAAATGTCTTTTGTTGTGGGCTTTGTAGTGGCGAGGGTACATGGAGTCGAAAGTTGATTCACAGACTGGGACGACTCCTTATTTCTCCAGTCTGTTACTCGTTTCCCTGGCGCCTTATGCAGCATTCAGTGCTATAAACGCCATCCTTGCCACAACGCGAACAGAATTTTTTCCACGGATTCCTGCAATTTTTCCGAGTATGTCCAGGCTCCTTACATCTAAATCAATCAATCAATCAGTCAAATAAGCTTTATTGTCAAAAAATTTACAAAAATTTGTGTATAGTCCATTTCACCGTTTTTGGCCGATTTGATATTAGAAACCACTGAAATAAGATTAAACTGTCATCCAAGTTACCAATGGCGGAAAGTTTTTTTTGTCTAAATAAGGTCGTAAGTTTCTGAAACTATCAGTGTGGTTTGACATCTACAAAAATATGACATTAATAATTATTAAATTCAACCCTTCAACAACGAGCCGTACATAAAGGTTACTAGGAATGTGAATTAAGTCAAGACTTCCGTATTGAATACTTTTTATCTACCGGTGAAACAAGATGCAGTTACGTAAGTGTTGTATTAAAAAAAAAACTTCCTCATTTAAATTTCTAACTTGCCTGTATCTGAGAGAGATGTAACTCTAAATTTACTTCGAGTATGATTTCTGTCATCGGCCAAAAACGGTGAAATGGACCATAGACAAAGCCAACAACAGATAAATATAAGATAGAACTAGGAACTAGTTCTACCATATATACATAATACATATACACATAAACATAAAAATATAAATATTTAGAAAAAAAAATGTGAGCCGTCACGGGACGCCTGGCAGATGTGAAACATCGACATTATTGTGTAAAAGTAATATGCAGAAAAGAACAGATTGTGATAGGAACTAAATATGTCATAATGATAAAATAAAATATTACGATTTTTTCCAGATAACGATGACTATTTATTGAATAAATTTAAAAAGTGATTTCGTTTAGCTTTTTATTTAATTGCCTTAAATTCAATAATCTTAAAAAAGGAAATTATTAAAACACAAATTTATATAGAAGTACGTTACTATATTAATATAATTGTAGTTACTTCATAATTTTAGTACAAACAAAAAGCGATACTAAATAAAAAATAGGAAAATGATGAATTTAACTATGAATACAACTTTATCGTTGAATAACTTTTAAACGGTATTTAAATGGGAAATGTATTATGATTTAGGCACGGGTTAATGTGAATATTAAGGGCTGGTTAAGGTCTGATAATTTTTGTTAGGTCATAATCTAAAAATTTGATGGGTGTTTGGAGAACAAAACCAAATCTGGGAAATAACGGACACCCCAATGTATATAGGTACTCACTCATTTTTATTCATATTTTTTCATCACTTTCTTTATTAACACTTTGTTTATTCATATTTAAAACTAAATACACAAATTTTACGCGGACAACTATATGACAACTATTCACCAACAATCAATTTTGATTGACTAGCTGTCAATTTTACAGGTCAGCAAAATATGTAGGTATATTATGTTGCCTATACAAACAAACATTTTTAGATATATAGAATAGATAGTAGGCGGAATCGAGTTAGGTTTTTATGAAACAATTCATACCCTGTCCCGCCAAATTTTTGAATCGATGAGCTTTTTCCCCCTATTGTTGGCGCGCCACCGTCGCGTCGCTCAAAACATGACACCAATTTCATATAAGATATCAGTACATCTCTTATCGATTATTATCGATGCGTTAGGTTTTTTACGTCATGACGTCACCGTCACCACGCGAGAAATCTGATTTACGTGCCACTATAGATGTTTCACATCAAAAACATCAGTAGTTGACAAAACAACCCATAACAAACAAAAATTGTTTCACCAACCAATTTATAAACTTAAATATTGTTTCCTAAACAAAATTACAAACTGTAAACAAAAAATCAAAAAATCACACATTAAACAGATGAATAACATTAACCAGTTTGCGAAATGCTCGTATTATTAAAAAAATTGCTTACTGTATAAAATGGTCTTTCCAGCAAATATGATTTTAGTGTCTTACGAAATAGAATAGGGGCTGATATGGACTTAATCGCAGATGGCAGATGATTATGCAATTTTTCTGCGTTGTATAGAATAGAATTTTTGACCAATTCGGAGGTTGGGATAGGAAGACGAAAATTATGATCCGCATTTCTAATTGCATAGCCATGGAGGGGCCTTTCCGAGACAATTGCTTGGTGCTTGCGGATTAAGCAAATCGATTCATAAATAAACAAAGAAGGAAGTGTTAATATTTTATGTCTTTTGAAGATATCTTGGCAGTGGGCTCTGCTGTGTAATCTAAAAGCATATCGGATAGCTCTTTTTTGAAGTCTGAATATGAATGTGATTCGAACAGGGCAAAGTAGACCGTTTTAGCTATTGATGTGTTGAGCTCCCCGGAGACCGATCGCAATGCAAAGCATGCCGAACTCAGTTTTTTTGATAGGGTATTAATGTGCGTTTGCCACTTCAGTGAATTGTCCACAATAAGACCTAAGAACTTTACAGACTCGACGACATCGACAATATTGTTATCAAGCACAAGAGGTTGTAACGTACTGTTATATAACAAAATTTTAGTTTTCGCAACGTTAAAGCAGAGAAGGTTTGAATCGCACCATGACTTGATGGTCAGCAAATCATTAGACATAGTACTATACAGAGTTGACGCATCCGAGCAGCTCCAAGTAAAACTAGTATCGTCAGCAAATAGGCAGATTTTTCCGCTAATGTCCAGACAAGCAATGTCATTGATGAACAACAGAAATAGAATGGGGCCTAAGACAGAGCCCTGAGGCACCCCACAATCTATTTGTTTGCACGAAGAGGTGGATGAATCAACTCTGACCAGCTGATTTCTGTTGTTTAGGTAAGACTTGAGCCATTGCAAAGGAATGCCACGAATTCCATAGTGCCGCAACTTTTTGATCAGGATATTATGATTAACACAGTCAAATGCTTTACAGAAATCGCAGAAAATAGAAGCTGTATGATGCTGGTCATTTAAGTTAGAATAAATATTGTGGAAGACAGAAAACATAGCATCATTTGTGCAACGGCCACTAAGGAATCCAAACTGTTGACTTGTCAATATGCCATATTTACAAAGAAATGATAAAAGTCTTTTTTTGAACAGTCTTTCAATAATCTTGGATAACGTCGGAAGAAGAGCGATCGGACGATAGTTGGAAGCTTGGTCCCTATCCCCTCCCTTGTACAAAGGTATTATTATTGCCGTCTTGAGGCAGTTGGGGAAGGTTCCAAGTTGGAATGATTTGTTTATTAAGGCAGTGAGAGAGTACAGTGTACATTCCGGAAGGTTAGAGAACATTTTCAGGGTAAGACCATCTGACCCAGATGATGATTTATTTTTGATGTCGTCGATTGCACTGCATAGCTCTGTTTTCTCCACGGGTGTAAGGAAGAAACTGTGTGAATTCAACCTGGTACCAGAAAGGTACAAGAGTGGGTCGCGAGAGGGGGCTATGGTATTCACTAAGTTCTTTGCCACATTCACAAAATAATCATTCAGACTGTCCGGAGAAGCAGAGGTTGAAATGGTAGAATGGGTTTATTCTTTAGATCATTGACAATAGACCACGTATCCTTGGCAACATTATTGGAGTTTGTCAGTTTATTTTTATAATATACACCCTTGGCACCTTTTATAGTTTTTTTTATAAATTTTCCTGTAATTTTTCACGTAATTATGAAAGAGGGGATTCGTCGTGAATTTTTTAAGGTGAGATTATGAGCGCATATTCTTTGCAGATATCCTTAAGCCTTTGGTAGACCAAAGTTTATGTTTTTTAATTTTAATTTTTCTAATGGGAAAAGCTTTGTCCACCAGCCCAGACAGTTTGTTTATAAATAAAGAAAATGACGAATTAATGTCTTCAAGGTGGCACTCCCAGTCAGTTGATGAACATAACTGCTTGAAATTGGAAAAATTCTTTCTTGAAAAAATTCGACCTAACTTGTAAGAGGGAACTCCAGGCTTAGATTTTACAGGAAAACTTGTTAATACTGCTTCATGATCTGAGAAACCTGAATTAAGTACCGAACAGTCTACAGAGTCCGGATCAAATGTTGACACTACATAGTCTATTAAACTGGAACTGGTTTTTGTTATTCTAGTTGGAGAGTTAACATGCATCTTCATACCAAGTGAGTTAAATATAGATAGAAGAGAATCTTGAGCATCACACACACTGGAAAAGTTAACATTAAAGTCACCACACAAAATTAATTTACTGTTAAGAGGAAGTGATTCAAGCAAGCTCAGTAGTTTATAACAGAACATAGGCAAATTCGCGTCAGGGGTTCTATAAATACATACTATATATAGATTGTAAATACCACTATAAACTATAGAAAATTCAAATAATTTCTCAGTTAGTAAGTTGTCAAATTTAGTCACTGCTGTAAAGTTATTATTAGTGGACATTATTATAGTTCCTCCATGCGATAGATTCTTTCTGCTATACCTTGATATTGTGGTATAGTTTTTAAGGAATACTGGCTCATCTGCATTTAGCCAATGTTCTGTTATAGCAATAATTTCGAGAAAATTCAGTTGTTCTAAAAGTAAAAATAAATCATCAGTTTTGTTTCTTAGAGATTGAATATTAATAACAAATATGCTGAGCTTGCTATCGTTCACTGATTCAGAGTGTGCTTGATACTCTGAACGCGTCAATTTTTGTAAAAATTTGAACAGCTTTCACTAGGTGAGCCACTAGAAAAATTCTTGTTGTGGCTTTCTCTACTCCTCTGCAGTTGCTGGACTTTCTCCGAAGAGAAATATGACTAGAAGGCAGAGAGATCCGCCTTAACTTCCACCAAACCGATACCATATGCATTGTGGAAACGAAAATATAACTTACGTAGGGAATCCACGTCTCCAGGAAGGCCCTCCGATGCTAGCGACAGTTTGATACTTGTCGCAGTGTACCCCTCTAAGCAAACATTGGATGGCTGCTCATGAAGATATGCTAGATACAGCCTAAGAGGTTTCAATATTGAGGGATTTCTTAATCTAGCCAGCAAGTAACAATCATCCGCATCAGAAGAGTCCCGTGACAAACGCACTATGGGTGGAGTCATAGGGTCCAAGTTTAGTCCACCACCGTTCCTCACACCTCTCTCTATGCTGATCGCAACCTTTTGCTGGATGGCTTGGTTTTTGCATGCCGCGATGGCCTCTTTATCAGAGCCGATGGTAATTGTTGCTTGTTTCCACCCGGAGGCGAGGTTTGTACCTTGCTGAAACAGTCTCCTAATGCTGATGACTTGCAGATGAAGGAGTTGAGGTTGAGGTAGATGTGTTAGGTATGTGAGATTCCATTTCCATAGTTTCTGAAGGTGTTCCAGATCCTATTATTGTGCCCGGCGGCCATGTGCTCGAGTTTTTGAGAAATACTAGATGCTTTTTGTTTTTTACATCGATTTTAAAGTCAAGAAGTGGGCTGTTGCTTTTTGTTAGCAATGGAAAACAGCGTATGAATTCTGTGGTTTTAAGCTTCTCCTTAACATAGTGGGTGAGCTGGCTGGGTAGTGTATGGGGATGGAATTCCTGAAACATTTAGGTGATGCCATTCAGCAGCAGATCCGTTCTTTGGAGGCGGGGGCGTAGTAACTTTAACAGGAGTGGTGTCTTTCACTTGCGGGCAATCAGATCCAGTCATCTGAGGCGTGGAGGATCCAATTTTAACAGGAGTGATGTCATTTACTTGTGGGCAGTCAGTTTGACTGGATGTCGACTTACATGCTCTAGGCTGGGAGTTCTTGATATTGCCTTGCTTCTCGTTAGACAGCAGTCTTTCGACCATGGCCGATAACTGATTTACGGTCTTACGCCAATCACCCATTTCCTTTAACATCTCGTTCTTTGATGAGTCGTGAACCTGGATTCTGACGGGCTCATCCTGATTCTCCATAAAGACAGATGTTAAATTGAAGACATCCTGCTTCATCTCTCTAATTGATTTCGATAAGGAATCGATTCGAACATCAGAGCTTCCAGTATAGTGAATGTGAATTTCGTCAACTTTTTTGTAGAGAAGTTTCCATCTGGCGTCATGTTCACTTACAATATCATAGATCTCCGTGATGATTGGGTGTAGGTCGGTATTCTTAATTAGACAAGCTCCAAGAGCTTCTATGCAATCAGGAGATATTTGCGACTTGTGAAGTTGAGATACTTTGTCGTGTAGGTATTTCAACGTAGGCGAATCACACATTTTGCAGAAAAACCTGATATTATTGAATTTCTGCTGATTGATTACTTTTGTCGTTGCTTTGTCCAGACCCGTGCAGCTCATACAGAAAGTCCTGCGGCACTCACCACTGCATCGTATTTTGTATTTGTCCTTCTCCACAAAGGCCCTCTGGCATGAATCACACGTGGTAACATCCATAGTACCAAAGTATTAAAACACAAACACGTTCAGGTTCAATAACAGAAAACACTACCGGGGTTGAAGTAGCAAAGCACAACAGGCGTGAGCAAGTCCAAGTTCAAAATAACAAAACTACCGGGGTTAATGAAGTAAAGTTAATGAAGGTCGCACGTTCGCAGCACAGTACATCAGACGTGAGCAAACTAAGTTTAAAACAACAAAACTACCGGGGTTATTGAAGTAAAATTAGTCAAGGTCGCACGTTCGATGCTATAAAAATTTCCACACGATGAACAAATCAAAACAAAACAAAGTCACAAGTTCAGAATAGTAAACTACCGGGGTCGATAGCAAACCAAAACAAATCAAAACACACAATATCAACATCAACCAACCGACGAGCGAATACACAACCGTCTCGTACAACTGCTGAACTGATAATGATAAACATATTGTTTTAGCGTCATACTTTTCCGGTGTGGTGAATTCTTGGTTTCTGAAAAGGTTTCGGGTATCTCGTCTCTTTTCGTCCTCTATAGCTTCAAATTCTTGGGCTAACTCTTGCAGCTCCCTTAAATTTTCAAAGTCTCGCCGCCTGATATACAACTTGTAATCGGGTAGCATATTTTTGAATATTCGTTCTAGTTCTTGATTTTCATTTAATGAACCTTGCCGTCTAATCAGTGTTCTAATATCCGTTATGTAATTTTCGGCCGGTTTATTTTGTTTCTGCTTCCTGTTCCTAATTTGTTCCTCTAGTTGTAACGAATATCCTCTTGGGTAGAAAGTTCTTTTAAAATCTTCGCTAAAATCTGTCCACGTTTTCCAAGACTTGATATTGTTTCGGTACCATAACAATGCATTGTCCCCTAACATTTCCGGCAATGCCTTAAGCAAATCTTGTTTCGGTATTTCATAAGCTGTGCTAAGCTCGTCTATTTTTTCCATAAACCCTACTGCGTCGGTGTGCTTCTTATCAAAGTGTGTATTCCATTTCCGTACTTGATTTAACGACTCTGCCTGCGACGACTGCTTGGGTAATGTTAAATTATGTATTTCCCTCCTTAGGAGAGAAACTTCCTGAGATAGTTCGTCGGATTCTGATTCCTTGCGTGGTTTAGATTTTGGGATCGTTCCGGTTTGTTCTCCGCGATCCTTGAAAAAATCCCTTAGCCTTAATCTCAGTTCATCGACGGTTCCTTTGTTATCTAAGCCGACTTTTATGGCTTCATTTTGCAGTTCTTCTTTACTTAGTCGGTAAATCCACGACGTACCTGTCGTGGCACCGCTTACTGAGTCGGTGTCTGTGTTAAGCGGCATCTTTCTACCTTTTTTCTTTTTGCTCGGGCGCCAATTTGTAACGGGTAGATCTTTCAGACACCAGACTCAGTAAAATTCGGTTTCGATTTAAATAAAGATTTATTTTTCTAATAAACTATATAAAATAAAAATAAAAATAAAATATTAATTCTGCAAGAAAGAAATAAAACGGATCTGCGACCCCTTTGGCCCTCGGATGGATCTCCCTGTAAATAAATAAATTAATTATAGATTACGATCAGTATCGGATAGTTAGGGTAGGTCCCAACCGATCAATACTCGGTTGCGGGGTAGAACAACCCTTGGTCACTACCCAAGGGTCGGAAAGGTATAACCGATCAATACTCGGTTACGGGGTAGAACAACCCTTGGTCAATACCCAAGGTTCGGAACGTGTAACCGATCAATGCTTGGTTACGGGGTAGGACAACCCTTGGTCAATACCCAAGGATCGGAACGGTGCAACTGATCAATACTCGGTTGCGGGGCAGGATAATCCTTGGTCAATACCCAAGGATCGGGACGGTACAACCGATCAATACTCGGCTGCAAAGGCAGGGAAGGTCGGTGGCTACTGGTCAATACCCAGAGCCCAGGTTGGAGTTCTTCCAAGATCAGTACTCTCAGTCGAACTGCCTTCTTGTGGCGATGGCATCGGCTTTTTATTCCAGTTGACGACGCTCCCACTCACTGAAAATGTCTGCGCGAGTTTTGACGACGTATCGTATCTCGGTCACACAGCTCGAACGGATGGTGGGAATGCTGGCAAGTACAAACGATGACGCGGTGTTTCTGTGTTATCGTTACAAAAATTTTAAATTAGTTTTTAAGTTTTGTATGAACTTTAAATAATTCAACCAATGTATGATAATTAGGGGAAATAATTGAAATAAATAGAAATAAACATCTTTTATTTAATAACTGCAAAGTTCAAACAATAAACTAATTCTGTTATATGTAGGAAACAAATAAATAATGTTTTAAAGAAGTTATAGTCTTGATATAGAAAAAAACTTTATACTAAAGCTATATCAGTCTTTATGAAAAATAGTAATGATTGGTACCTATTGGGCTAGTTATTATATCTTATATAGTACAGGACCCGTTAAGTATGACCTATCAATTTATATGAGAAAGTAAAAAGATAGAGAAATTTCTTCATATATATGATCATTTTCTCAGTATTAATGTCAATTTATCTTTTGTTATTAAATTTAAATAGTTAGTACTATTATGTATATAGTCACTAGCAACCCTCTGATACATAAAGTCAACGATAATTTTAATAATATTGATGAACATGCGCTTTTTTCTTTCATCTAATTAATAAACATAATACCACCGTTCAAATTAAAGAAACTTAATACTAGCATGGAAGTACTGACTAGAGGTCTCATTAGCCTAAGGCCAGTGTGGATATGTTAGTATTCTTCTTTTTTATTCTCAAATTTGACATTTCGCGCTTTTACATGACATTGACATGAGTACCAGCGGTTTGCACATGGCGTTCATTTTTGTGATCTTTTAATTTTTCAATTTTCATCCTAAGTATATTCAATAGTTTTACTAAAAGAATGTTTTTATAACGATTTTATATTAATGTGTCATCGTCTTGATATATGTATTTTTATCTTTTACATTGTGAAATTAACATCAATACGACCATTCTCATAATGTAAGTAGTATTGTAATATGTATAATTCATATTTTTTTAAAACAATATAATCACTATTGTAGTTTCCCTGATGATGGGTATGTGCATACCCGAAAGCTTGGATTAAATATTATAAAGAGTACACTTTCGTTATTGCTGTCACCCCAATATATTGAAATTTTATATATATATATATAGGCGATAATTTATTTTTTTCGATTGCATGTGAAATTCTTGTTATATATGCTATAACAAAAATTCTGTAAAAATTTGAGCTCTTAATATCAATTTGAAGAACTCCATCATCGAATTTGAAGATTTACCATTGATTTAACATGGAAAAATGATTTTTTAACCTTCATTTGTCCTGCAAACTATGTAGAACATTATTTTTTTGGAAAAACGATTACTGATACTTCTTCAGTATTAAATTCTGTAAAAAAAAGCTCTTGGAGTCCACCTTTTTTGACGAATGTGAATGTTGTCGCATGAGCCGCAGGCGAATGCGACAATCACATAAGTCAAAAAAGGAACATTTACGCACGAGTTGCATACAATATTTTTTCTACAAACGAATTTCTTTACAAGAAATACAAGTATAGGCCTGATTTTTTTTACGCTTTACTGCGAAAAAAAATATTATATTTGAAACATATTTTAGATAACAAAATATTTATTTTCTAAATTAATCTCACCTTATAATACCGGTACGTAGAAACGCGAAATGCTTGAATTATAAATTAATTGAAATGTCAATCAGTCATTTAAATAAAAATGTTTATGCTTATTCATGAACTGATATTTCTGTCATATTAAAAATCAAATTAAAAATTACTGAATATAATATCTAGTTTTGTATGTATTAAACTGCAATAATTTAACAATTAAATATATTTACACAAATTTACACAATTAAATAATAAAAAAAAAGTTTCCTTACCCAGAATTGAACCCGGGTCATCTGGGTAGAAGCTATATACCTTAAAACCTCGGCCACTAACACACATCAAAGTATTTGCATAATCTTATACAAAACAGTGCTTATTTTACTTTTTTTTACTAGTAAAAAAAAAACTTTTTTTTTCACTAGTGAAAAAAAGTTAAACTTTACGAACCTTAAACCGTGCGTAAAGTTAATACTTTACGCACGGTTGTAGAAAAAAAGTCTTTAACAGGAAATCAAATTTAAACGTAGAGAACCCTATTTCATCAATCAACACCTATGCTGCAGCTGACATACTGTTTAGGAGTCCTGAAATGGCCAAAGACTGAATTAGACAATATCAAGCGGTTGACTCGAAATATAATGAAAAACAAAACAAAAATGGCAGCACTCTTTAGGACCACGACAAAAGGTGTAACAGTTCTTAATGTCATTGTAAATCAATATCATGAGCAGATGAAGACATTACGAGATTTCTTTTTTCGGAAATCTCAGACATCCAATTTGCATCATGTTGTAATAAAACCAGATAAGAACTACTCTTCTCTAAACCTCTTAAACGCAGACGTAAATCTGGAAATCATGGCAGACTGTTATGAGCTGGCCCAGAAAGCACTACGTGGACGAAACTACCATAACCTAAACGAATACCACACAAACATGGAAGTGTCAAACAAAGGGCTTTCGACAATCTATTATAGGTGATCCTAATTGTGCATCGGACAGGTGTGGAAACTACCAGCAAACCACGAAATCCATACACAACGTAACACCGGAATGTTCAACCTTAGCTGGCACCAACTACCTACGCAGATATAATCTAGTACCTATGCAAAATTATAAACTAGAATTTGGCCTTTAAATTTGGATTACCACCTGCAGGCAGTTCTTGACTCTGCTACGATAGGCCTCTTATCACCGATAGACAAGTGACGCATAATTGGCCAAAAATTCTGGAAGTGAATAGATGTTGCTGTGCCAAATAAAAACAACGTTTTGGATAATACACTGATTTTGCTATTGAGGTAAAACAGATGTGGCATACCTACTAAAAAGGTCAAAATGATACCATTTATTGTGTCATCTACGGGTAACTGATTCCCAAAAGTCTCTTGAAAGGCATTGATAGGCTGGGACTCTATAAAAAAACGTTCATCGATAGACCGATCGATACTTGTTGGTTTTACTTCTGAAAGTTAAACACAATCGCAAGTAGTGCTACTGCAAAAATAGCACTCTGGTGGGTTTGAATGCCTAACCCTAAACACAAAATGCTGCGACATAGATATAAGGATCAGTATCGGCTGATTGATACTTATATCTTTGACTCATAGAAACTCCTCACGCACAAATCCAGGTTTTATATCTGGATAAAGTTGACAGGATGACACGAGATACGTTTGTATCAGTTTTTATTACTTTATTATAAAACTTACTTATTTAATATACAGGCAATGGAAAATAGAAACTTACTAATACTTACAAATACTTGGGATTTATTATACAGGCAATGAAAAATGTAAACTTACAAATACTTGGGATTCCAACAAGCCAGGCTGCTCGAAGACAATCAAGCTAAAACCAGGATGAAGAACCACTGTACGCAATGGGTAAGGATTCTACTTAAAATTAAAATTAAAGGCAGGTAATTTAGGTATTTCAGGCTATTAACACATATTCATTTGGCATTCTTAAATGGATTACAATAAAGCTGGTAGAAATTTAAAGGCTCACACGGACCCAGCTGTCACCATCCAAAGTCATGAACGCTTCGAACGACAAAATAGTGAGTTACGTGAGTTCTTCTACACAAAAGCTCAAATCTTAAGCTTCATAATACCATGAAAAAGGCAAATATACCTCTTAATCTTACCTTACATGAAGTAACGTTTAGAGTTAAATCAGATACTATTAAAAAGGAGGAATGGGCTCAGAAGGAATTACTTGGTCGACACTATCACGACAGTAATCAGCCTTATATTGACAAGGAGTCATCCAACAGGTAGCGCAACAGATTCGAGCATTTATGATGGCAATTCAAGAAAGTGATCAATACTAATAACTATAAGAAATCGGAACCATTCGGCGAAGTTGCTGAAACATTTAGAAAGGCAGACATTGAGAAATGGAGGCTAGAGAAGAAGTGGTGGGAAAAATCACCGGGTAAGCGACAAGCCAAAGTCTTCATTAAGGCACACTCGGCAAAGTTAACTGCAGAACTGCTATCACAAAGGCGAAACGATGTCAGAATGATTGTCAGTCTCTTGACACGACATTTTAGGCTCAGAAAACACATGAGTCAGTTGTACTCAGCAGATGAAGAAATCTGTCGATACTGCCAAGAGGAGGAGGAAACCGCATTTCGTGTCCTATGCCAATCTCAAGGCCTTGCAGGGACGCGGTATCTAGTACTAAAAGAGGAAAAACCGGCTGCTCCAAGTTATGCGGAGAGGCCACTGTCAATGCTATTGACAACCTTATTAAGTCTTATTAAGAGGGCAGGGCTGGACATGGTGCTCTAATCCTATTCTAGAAATAATGGGTGTTCACAATAAATCTGCAAATATCGCAGTAATACAGGTTAATAGCCAACCCAATAAACATATATCTATCTATCTAACTATAAGAACGTTATTTTAAGGGAGCCAAACACCCAGACAAACAAATGCAAAAAATACCATCAATTGCCGGAAACAATTCAACACATAATATCGAATTGCAGCTTGTTGGCTAATACCGATTATCTTCATTGACAAAATCAGGTGTGCAATATTATCTATCAAAGGTTGGCCAACAAATTTGGACTTAATAATACATACACTCCATACTATAAGTATCGTATCAACCTCAAAAAGTACTTGGAAATGACAACTTTAAACTAAACTAGGACCCACAGACCGGTGACAAATAAAAGGCCTGATATACTGGTGGTGGATGAAGAAAGCAACTCAGTTCTTATGGTAGACATCGCGATTCCAAACAACAAAATATTAAGTAGTATTAGGAGAAAGTAAGTAAATATGCAGATCTAGCGTTCGAGATCCGACAAATGTGGCATGCAAGTAAATTCGAAGTAGTTCCAGTTATATTAAATCAACAAGACTTGTTGCAAAGTCACTAGAAACTAGCCTTTTAAAACTTGAACTTCACAGAAACACCCACATCGACCTCCAGAAAGCGGTTATTCTAAAATCTAAACCCTTGCCGCACCGTAAGACAATTTTTACAAATCTGATATGGGAGCCTGGATTTGACTGATATAGTGTGTATTCAAAATTTCATAATAATAATTAATAATATTAATAATCATAACAATAAAATGTTGTGAGAATAATACGAATAATTTTATGTAATTTTTTTTTAGTTATTAAAATTTTCAGTAAATAGATTTTCACGTTTTAATGAAAATAAATATTAAAACATAAATGACTCAAAACAGATCTCTGTGAAATACCAATTAATTGAAATTCAATTAAACAATTAATATATTTAACAGTCCAAATAAATATACTAAAATATATTTTACAAACTGAAATTCCTAAATTTGTTTATTCACTTTTATTTTTTTATATAAATTTACAGATGATTAAATCAATAAAATTGACTAAACTGATATTGTAGAGGCTCGAATTCGGTTTAGAATTAATTATATTAATTAATTATTACCAACATCAACATGCACGAGTTGTTTAATTTGATTATAAACAAACCGATAAAAATAAACAAACCATGCGAATGTGCGGAATTCTAAAAACCAGAATTAATTAACAAGCCACAATTTTTATGGACTTAAATCTTATTTTGTGGAAATCCACAACGGTCCTTCAATTTAAAACTAGACAGTCCACGAGAAAGCTGTAAATCAGCTTTAAATAATACATCAGTCATACGGAGAGCTATTTAAAAATAAAATATAAATGTATACTTACAACTAAATAGTGTCTAAGTTTCTTTTAAGAACAATTTAATTACAGTAACACAATTGAAGAATATAAATTTTATAATACTTTTAAAATAAAATATCGCAAAAATGAGCAGAAGAGAAAACTAACAGAAAAAGCAGAATTGAAATATTAAAAGAGTACCTGCGAAACAAGTGACAGAATATTCCCGAATAACGTAGAGCTCTTTACCCCTATATTAGGCTGTTCAGTTTTAGTTTAAGTTAGTTACAGTTTTGCTGTAAGTTTAAATAAATTATTACTAATGTTATGGTAAAATAAATTGTCTGTTTAAGGGTACATAAATTAAAATAATAAACTTTTTTTAAATAAATAAACCTTACATAGGTTTCTAAAATGGTATGTATACTAAATAAATAGTGCGGAACAATGTCGAAAAAACTGTGTGACTTGAAAGTGACGGAATTGCGTCGAGAGCTGGAGTTTGGAAATTGAAAACAAATTTGAGTTGGTGGAGCGACTTAAGCTGCATACCATATTTTTCAAATGTCAAGCGCTTACGCTTTTTTCACAATAATACTAGTATTTTTCATTTATTTTTGTTTTAATTTTATTTTATTTTTAACTTTTTAGTTCGATGTTTTTCAGAAACATGCTTTATAAAAGCGTGTTTTTTTAGTTTTTTTAAACTATATTTATTACATAGGTACATTTACGTTTCAGTATAAAAGACGGTTTATACCACAATAATAACTTACCTTCTGTAGCATTTAACACATGAACAATAACTGATGATGGGACCGCATTCGAAGGGTAACAAGTGTAATTTCCATTCTGACTTGTATCAACTTCTTCTATTTGCAAAATACTAGAAGATCTATCTGCTGTGACAAAAATACCTGGTTCATGATTAATCATTTTTTGTTCATGATACCAGAAAACATACGCCGGCGGTTCTGTTGAGTGTCTTAAAACACACACCAAACGTAGCAATGAACCAGCTTTGATATGAAGATCTGGAGCACCTATTATCGACGCCACTGCTTCTGTAAATAAGAAATTGTAGGCTTTATAGTAATATATATTGGAAAATAATTTGATTTTTGTTAGTGTCACTTACGATGATTGGACAGATTTGCTCTACATATTAATTTATTAGTTTTATATTTTAATGTATTGTTTTTTGTTACAGTTAACTAGGTTAAAAGTTAGATCTCAAAGCGAGCTTAGATAGTTTAATTTTTATTTCCACGTTGAATTTGTATTGACTGTAAAAGAGCGTCGAGCATTTCGGAGTTTAGATTGACAGTCATTCTTTGGGGTTACTTTAAAACAATTCGTAGTGATTTTTAACGTTTTTTCGTAAATAGGTAAGTGTGACATATTATATCTTCATATAGTTTAATTGGTTACATTGGTTTATATTACTGTATTTATATTATATTTCTTTATTATTGTTATTGTTCGTTATTTTTTGTTTAAATTTTTGTTGTTTGTTTTCTATTGTTTTTTTCCCTAGCAGGATATCGATCAGGTGGTTAGATAATTACGACCTATGAATTCCTCAATAAAAGCTACCCTTTATTTTTAATTACTAGGGCAAACCATCATTCCCTATAATTATAAATATAGCGTTTTAAGATTACTTTTAGATTAATTAAGACTTTTTAAATGTAAACCATAATCAAAGTTCCGACAGAATTTCTAAGGATGGCAAGCTCCAAGGTGAATAGAGAGAAATTTAATAATACGAGGTCTGCAAATAAAGTTTCGAGACTAATTGTTTTAAAAACACCTGCATAGAAAGAATAATGATATCTTGATCATTAGTAAAAATTCCAGTCAGCTGCAATATTCAGTTTTGTTGTAATTTTAAAATAAAGAGAGTGCAAAATTCGCTCGCGCCCAAAAAACGTTAGATAAAAAAATCAAGAAAGCTATAAAACTTTGCAGAGGGTTTACGGGGATGA
Organism: Altica lythri; assembly: GCA_964028335.1. Taxonomy (NCBI): domain Eukaryota; kingdom Metazoa; phylum Arthropoda; class Insecta; order Coleoptera; family Chrysomelidae; genus Altica; species Altica lythri. The sequence continues at coordinate 32,268,805 of OZ034807.1, read as the reverse complement.
TTACATATCCCGTGTCTTAGTTTTTGAAAAAAGGGGCTGTGACATACTGTCGGACAGACAGACAGACATGACGAATCTGTAAGGATTCCCTTTTTTGCCATTTGGCTAAGGAACCCTAAAAAGTATCGATTAATAAAGTTTGCTCGGCCTGACCCAAATTAATGGTAAGTGAACCATTTGCAGTTTTTTTTTAATTTATTAACGTTAAACTTATATTTATTATTATATCCTAAATACAAACCAATTTACTATTCACATCATTACTTTGATAAAAAAATCATTCAACAAACAAAAAACGAACAGCTGCTGCAGTTAACTTATAATAAATATTGAATTGGAGACTGACCAACATAAAGTATACTTCTATTTTTTATGCAAATTTTAGTTGAAAGAGCTGTCTGATCATTTCCATTTTTTATTTTTAATAATATTATGATCAAGCATCATTTTTTTCCAACTTTTCATTATTTTTTCAGTTTTTTTATTTTATTTATAATTTATTAGCAATTTTCAATTTTTCCTGGACAATTTCAGAAATTGAATTGAATCTAAGAAGTCCAAAAAGCTAAATAAGTACTAACCGTCTGTAGCTTAAATATTGGAGCGTACCACGTAAAGATAAAGGTTGATGCGGATTCGAGTCCTGCCGGACGCTACATTTTTTCAATTTCTCCTTGTTTGTATACTTTCCAAATGTGTTGTCTCCTTTTCGACTCATACGTACATGTCCATGATTTGTTACTAGTTACAATGTTGTATACGCGTTTAAAGCACCGCAATTCTAAGTATGATATAAGCATTTGTTTGCATTATTCGATACAGGCTTCTATAAAATTATGTGGGATAAAACGAAAACAAACCTTTTTACAGTAAATGTTTATGTAATATTTAATGTATGTTATTAAAACTAATGCTTAAGACTGCTTTAATCTTCCATTATGTCACATGACGATCTTGCGTTATTATTTTTTGCACAGCATCAAACATTTTCTGGTACAACTGATTTAGGACGATCTTATTATGTGAGATAAAATGAAAACAAACCTTTTTCACAGTAAATGTTTATGTAATATATTATGTATGCTAGTAAAACTAATGCTTAAGACTGCCTTAATTTCCCATTATGTCACATGACGATCTTGTGCTATTTTATATGCACAGCATCAAATATTTTCTGGCACAACTGATTAAGGACGAACCTAACGACTTTCGTCGCTAACTGAACTGCGGCCATGACGGAACTCGTTATAGTGAAACTAAGTTGATCTGTGCATTTACTGTCTTGATAATCCACGTCGAAAAACGTAAAAAAGCATCGTACTAAAAATTTTACGATTTAATTTTATTTTTCGCTGATACACAATGTTTGTAAACAATTTATGCTTGAATGACAAAATTTTCCTAAAAAAGTTATTTTTAAAAATGTCAAACTTTTAGTTGGAAACTGTTAAAAATGTCTATACACACGAACCACCAGTGCCCGACACCGGTGGCGACCACCGATAGTAATGCATTGTATTAAATGTACGATTACAGACAAGCCACTTTGCGGACCACACCACTTTTAGCTGCTCGACTGCCGCTACGCTAGTGTCCCACCCTCGCCATCGCATCGGCCGGGCCACTTTCCTATATTTTATTTTAGCAGTACGTTGTTTTTAATAGAGGTGTACACCCGAACCACTTTTTGTGTCTCTGAATTTTAAATTGTTTGATCGTTTATTATGGAGAAACATTTTGAATGCAATAATGAGGATTTTATAACTGCTAATGAAGGAGAACCAATTATTTGGGACAACAAACTTGATGTTTATAGCGATAAAATTGCTAAAAAAATGCTTGGGAAAGAGTTATCAAAAAATTTGTGGAAGATTTTGATGAGGAAGGAAACCCAGAAAAAACTGATATAGGTATAAATGTTTGATTTGAGCAAAAACAAATTTTTCGCTTTTTTATCCCCATTGCTTTAACCATGTAGCTGGGGGTATTTTTATGAAGGAAGAGAAGTATGATTAAATAATATGTATGATACGACTCCTTTTCAATTTCAATTTCTTAATCAGAAAACTTGGGGTAGACTTAAGTATACGTAGGTACTTAAAAGTTACTTTACTGAGATCCATTATAAAAATTACTAGTTTGCTATATTCATCTGTTCTAATTGTATACCCGGCTGAAGCGCCCCCGGTGCACCACCGATGCACCACCGGTGTCGGACACAACACACAACTGGCTTCATGTGTAAAGACTCGCCCGACCGGTGGTCGCCACCGGTGTCGGACACTGGTGGTTCGTGTGTATAGACGCTAAATGGCGCCTGTTAACACTTGGTTTGCCAAGGATTAAATAAGAATAGTAAAATATTTGGTAAAGTGTAGCTCCCAGAACGACTCATGGCCGATGATTATCCTCAAGATATGCAATAAATTCTTACTGCTTTGCAAGATATCAGTTTGTTAAATAATCCGAGCGATAAATATCGACATTCAGGGCCGCATACAGTAAGTGATGGAATTTGAAAGTAAATTCTATAAACATATTTTAAATAGTCAACTCATAAAGTTATTTCTAATTTTAAATATACAGAGGAAGAAAAAACGTTAGGACTTATCATAAGTTATACAGAAGAGTTATTGCTGCTACAGGTGTTTCAGAAAGAAGTATTAGAAGAATTGTTACGGAACGAAGGCATATAGAACGTGGTGCAAGTTTTCTTTTAATATGCTACCTAAAATAAAAAATCGGACAAAGTCTTAGAGCGATTTGGTCAACGCAGATAAAAGTTTTCTACGTAGAAATAAGGAAACTAGATACACAGAGAAGATTCTCTTCGTAAAGTTGATTAATCGATGACATTCCGCAGAAGAAAAACGAAAACTAACAGAAAAATATTAATGAAAAGATATGATATTCGTAAATTAGGAATAGCTTTTTTACATGCCATGAAATCGTACAGACAATCAAACAGAACGTTTGTATATATGGATGAAACTTATATTCAGGCTTTGTATTGGTACTTGTTGCAACGACAATTTCAATGAAGGACTAGTTAGGTCCATTTCAAACGGGCAACGATTAATTATTGCTCATGCTGGCAGCGAGAAAGGTTAGGTACATTTCCAACACTGAATTGATTTTTAAATCAAACTCAAATACCGAAGTCTACCATGACGAGATGAATTTTATCAACTATAAAGACATGGTTGGTGGGGAAATTAAATTCCCAAGTATTTTCTATACCAATTTTTCATTACTTAATTACTTTGCAACTTTCGATAGTCTCAGTTGTGATTTAACATTAAATTGAAAAAAAATGGCAAACAGCGCAGTTATTTTGGAAAACATATAGACTAGAAAATAATTTACGTATTTTTTAAAAGTACATGTTTATCTGCTCTAATGAACAAATATATTGTGCTATCTTTTCTGATCTGGCATATCATAAAAAACACCACGTAAAGAAATTCTTATAGTACACTATTTTCCTCTGTTAACAGAACCAGAAAAGAGGTCGAAACTATTTTAGAAGCTAAAGGTATACTTTACGAGCTTTTATTTTGTATAGTCTACAAGCAATTTAAGAACTTAACTTTAACTTAACTACGTCCATCAAGTGCTTTCAGCATTTTATGTTTATTTCGGTTGTTCCATTCGAATACTAAAAATGAGAAAAATACCTACGAAGTGGGTTAAATTTTATTTCATGACAACTAAATTAAGTACTATTATAAATGTAAACTAGTTGAGTTGCGTGATAGTTTTTCCAGCTAATTTAAATTAAACTAGAGGTTTTAAAAATATGAGATTATGGCCGCAGATTATGTACGATAAAAAGAAATTAGATAGTTGCATTAAGCCAACACACAAAATGGCATGTAGAACATTTTTATATAAATTTTAAATTATCGCGTGCCTTAAACTCTCAGACAAACATTTAAATAACCATTTTTGTAGTAGAATCAAACAGGAAATACAACAACAAATCTGTCCTGAAATAGTGTCATGTCTGGGGGTAAAAATGTGTGTCGTAGAGTTTTAATATACGAGGCAGCTGTATTAGGCACTAGTTAACCAATTATGAGTACTCTAACCAATTAATTACATCCTTAACACTTAATTAAAGGCACTAAATTATCATTATTAATAATAGACTCACTTCTTAAGTACTTAAAAAAAAATAATATATTAAATCTGAATCAATTCGGATTCAGGAAAAAATCTACAATTAGAGCTTTGCTAAAAATTCTGGAAGGCATAGTCAAGGGTTTTTAAAGAGGTGAAAAGACAATTCTTACATTCTGCGACCTTTCTAAGGAACTTGAATGTGTCTCCCACCAAGTATAGATACCAGGAGTCTAAACGTAATGTTGAACAAATGGTCTCAATTTAGGGGACAGAAGTATTGCCGGTTGAGTGCGCCATTGTTCAAGAAATACTTGTTTAAATCCTTACGCGGGAAGTTTTGTTGCTATTGACAGCTTTTATGACAACTAATATTAAATAAATAATAGTATATTACTTTACGAATGGAGTAAATTGCATATTACAGCGAGTGTGTTTGGCCCATGAGCGAGCTTGCGAGTGAATGGGCTAAAGAAACGAGCTAAATATGCAATTTGTTCCTCGAGTAAAGTACCTACTATGCTTTACCCACGACTTACCAAATGGTTTTGTATAAAACTAAAAATAACAAACATAAAATCTAAATTTTGGCATAAGTTGTCAAAAATATTCGATTTTAATGAGAAATGAGAAGTTCCGTCTTAGAAATGTCAATTGTTATAGTTATAGTCAGAAAGGCACCATACCTGAGGGTCTCTCTAGAGACACTTCGAAGCATAACTCTTGCATATTTAACTAAGTATGAAAAGATAAAAATATAAAATAATATTAAAGCTGAACTGCCTATCACGGCAATAGTATTTTTTACGTCCCTAAGTCCTTAATTATTCTACAAAAGCTCTCTCAGAATCAATTGTGTGTGTATTTTATTAAATTTTTTATGATTCCGTGGAGCAGCTGTACCTTATACTAATGAAATTAACTGAATACTGCCTCATTACTTTTTATAGCGAAGGTGGAAATCAATTTAAATATAATGGCTTCAGATTTTTTTGTGAGTATGGTTGAATAAGATTTGGGGGACAGCTGAAGTAATGAAGTGTAAATTCCAAAGAGAATAAAAAGTTGCCAGACTTTATTTTTATCAAGTGTGTATATAACCTTATTCAAGCCGTAGCAAATCCTACGTCAAGTGTTAGCACATCCCTTATCTGCTATTTTTCCTGAGTTAAGGGTCACAGGTGGGCCCTAGTAGCCACACCGGTTCCGCAAAGCAGACTTCTCTTTTTTTGTTATGGAAATTTGACGTAGCACGTGTGTATTTTCATAAGAGAGTTTAAGCCATTCTCAATTTCTTTCTACGTCCCCGATATATTTTTCCTATACTTCAACTCATTTTTTATTCATGATTTGTGCCCACCTAAGTATAAATCAATTTGTGAAATGGAAGTTTTATGTGAACGGACATATTTTTGCCGATTTGCATTACCTAGGATTTTATGTGCTCGGGATTTGATATATCTGGTTCAGTTGGTTGGTTTAAATTCGTCGCCTTTCATCTGCTCATCCATATATTTTGTAACCGGTTGTCGAAATGATACAAATGTGTCACATTTGGTTTCATGGTAGAATTATTCATTTTAAATCAACAGGTACGTACTTTTGATGCACATACTTAGTGTAAGTAAAATATAGGATTACTTAAAATTCAATCTTTTAGTGTAGTTTAGATTCACGTTTATAAAGCAACAGTTTTTGTTTTTTATATGATCTCGTTTTGCATAGACGTTTTTTTTAGGATATTTACAGATTATTTAGTCAAAATAGTCCAGTTTAATCCAACACAATTTATGATAAGGAAACAAAATTAATCAGTATTTTTTTATTCTGCCACATATTCGAGGCAATAAAGCACTAAAATCTTAATTGTCAGGTAATAACATTTATGCTTAACATACATGTTCCACGTATATGTTCTCGTATTCAACATCTTTTCTATATTCCAACACATAGAACTAATGCATATAAATCTTCTTCCCCATATCAGATGATGATCTCCAACTATGCATGTATTGAACCTGATGTTGACATCCTCAACACTAGCATAGGCCGTATTAAATCCTCGTTCAAATATGTACTTTAGTAAGTTTTTTAAATATTGTATATTCTTTAAAAATGTATAATCTGTTTAATTGATAATACTATAAATATAGTCTAATTGTATTGTTGTATACCCTTATCCAGTAATTGGAATTACCCGTTCGATATTGTAATTGAAATAAATAAATAAATAAATAAATAAATAAATAAATAAATAAATAAATGAATAAATAAATAAAATATAAAAAACAAAAACTTTTGCTGCATAAATGTAAATCTAAACTACACTTAATGTTTGGATGTAGAGTAAAACTATATATTTAACTGATACTAAGGATTTGCATCAAAAGTAGGTACGTCCCAGTTCTTTTAAAATGAATAATTTTACCATGAAACCAAACGTGACACTTTTGTGTCATTTCATAAAAAAATGAATTTTGTTTTTGTTATGAAATTTTGACATCCAGGCTAGGTCCACCCAAAACAGCAGTCGCACGGCAAAACAAACTAAATAAGAAGGACCGATGTGTAACATACTGAAAGATAGAGGCATCTTTGGGCATTTTAAAGAACTCGTTTCAAAAGATTATACATGAAGAGCTGGGTGTTACGAAGTTGGTTCCCCGTTGGATCCCTCAATTGCTAACAGAAGAACAAAACGCAGTTCGCGTCAAATGTGGATTTACTTCTAAAAATTGAAAAATAACCATTAATCCGCTGTGTCTGCGGTTCACGATGAGGAAAAACCAACAAAAGTGATCCGTTCTTGAAGTCGCAATTTTACTGTCTAAATCTGGTCATGTGACAACACTTTGCTTAGAACATCGAAGAACGATTACTTCTGATTCGTATATAAACGTTTGTTGACCAGAAATTATCGCCAAACTCGGACAAAGCAACACACAACGACGAATCATCCTACATCAGGACAATGCAAGTCCACCGTATAGTCCCGACCTAAGTCCCAACGACTTCTTCACGTTCCCAAAGATTAAAAATTCCATGGGACATATTTTGAAAAGCAATAAAGTACTTTAGGTATATATACTGTATATTTTTTTGTCTTTATGGCTATATGCAAAACTAAAAAGAAAACCCTTGTATGTTAAAATTCAAATGAAATTTTTATAAGGAGTATTTAATTAGACATGTAGATTACGAAGTAAAAAGTTAATTAAAGACTTATTGGCCGAGAACTTAAGTGTACGATCAATTTTTAAATTATCGGATGGTAAGAGGTTTTATAATAATTTTTTTATTAATTAATATTGGTTATTAAAAAATATTAATTTGTATAAAATTTTGTTAGAATTATAAGTCCATACACTTTATTTTTTATCTGTTTTTTAATGGATTTGTTTTTCATTTTTAAAAAATAATGTTAACTACGCTTTAGCGGTAAAATTGATCGTTGCAAAATATAAAACCGCTTTATGGCGGAATATATCTAAATAGAGGTATATACGTTGTTCTTTATCTTTTCAACATTTTTTCAGACTTTCGGAACTGATTTTTATTGTCCTAAATATCTGTTATTTTTAATAATTATTTTATCTCTCTGTGTTACTAAGCTCAAAAACTGAAATAACGAAGATAATATAAACTGTAAGCATCGAGGGTGGGTACTTTTTTGTTGAGTGGTGTAAATCGGACTTGTGACGTTGGTTGGGGAGAGTAATATTCAAACAGTGCGTGCCGTTCACGTGATCATTCCATCTTTTGGACGGCTGGAGTATTTATAGGTCTTCGAGTCATTTTTTATTGAACCTCTGCCGGGATCGGCCATTTCCGTAAAGATTCTCTATAAGCTCGTGTCCTAGCAGACGATTATTGTAATTAGTAAAGAGCTTCCTTGGGATTTGAAGATCTCACTGTTGTGTAAAATTGCTAACATACCACGGGGCATCCACAATTGCCTGCGGTAATCACTGAGTAAATTTTTTTCTGCTTGGTTTGGCACATATCAAAAGCTGAAGCCCGTATGACCAAATAGGTTTTAAAATTGTTTTGTATAACAAAACTTTACTTTTTGACTAATAAGCCAATACATCTGTCTTACTTAAGCTCTATTTATCATCGTGTTCTCTGAATATGCTTGTGCCATGTTAAGCGCTGATCAAGGTGTAAACCTAGATAGTTCACATCTTTTATCTCAGGAATTGCAATATCGTATATAGTTACGTCTATGGGTAGTAAATGAAATCCGACTTCGTCATTTTTTATACCAAGTATTCAACAGGTTTAGATAAATTTGTGTGTTCTATGGTAGGCAAATCTACGGTGTAGAAAAGGTACAGCCGAAGTCCCAGCACACTGCCTTGTGGAACTCCAGATTTGATTGAATAGTGCTTTATGCTTCATACTATAGTATAAATCGGTAAGATATGATTATAGAAGCAGATAGTATAGCTATGTTTTAGTTTATACAGCAGGCCAATATGCCAAACTTTGTTGAAGGCCTGCGTGACATCTAAGAATCTTTGCCTATGATGCTCTTTTGTTATTTTTTTTACAATCCGGTGAGTTTAATAAATCGTTGATATATGTTCTTAAAATCCAAACTAGTAGTTTGGTAATAGGTCTTCTAGTTAATGATCTTTTACTATTCTTTTGAAATGTAGTCTTTCAAATATTTCGCTGGTGATAAGGAGCAGGCTAATCTTGAGTTGTCTTTTTGCTCATGTAAATCATAATTATTTTTATTTGATTTGGAAGTAGAAGAAACAAAGCATTCTATTAATGAGAAAGGAGAGCAATTTTAGGAAAAATTTTTGTCATATTTATGTCATATCCCGGAGCTTTGTGGCAATTTAGTTGCTCGATTTCGGCTTTCACTTCCCCAACATTTACTGGATTACATGTTTTTTTTCTGCGTGATATGGATTGACTTTAAATGGTTGGATATTGGGATAGATCATTTAAAATAGAAAATAAATAAAAATACTATTAAATAAATTAAAGTGTTGTGACAGATGTAGATATTTAATTATCATAATTTTTATTTAATATTTTTGATTTAACAGCAATTTAAATTTCTTACTTTTTCAAGCAATAAATTAATTGTTTTTAATATGCTTTGAAGATATTAAATTAAAGTTTATTTGCGTAAATGTTGACGAAAAACACATGATCTTGGAGGCACACTTTTTCTGATAAAATTTTTAAACACTATATGAGCAATACTATACGAAATTTTGATTGTTAACATAACTTTTTACAGCAAAAAGCAAAGAAGTTATGAAGAAAAACTAAAAAATGTTTACATCTAACTTTGCAACAAAATCATTTAAAAGAATTAATACGACTTCTAGAAGTAATATTTAAAAAAATCTTGGAAAAATATACACGCTTACTCTTAATCATAAATATAGATCCATCTCTATAACAATTACCTGTAACTCTCAGCTGGAGAAATATGCTGGTGGTTGGATACGTAGATACCTGACATTCATATAAGCCGGCATCCTCAGATCGAACATGTTTGATAACTAATCCCCAATTCTGTAGATGTCGAGCATGTTCCACGAAGAACCTATCGTCACTAATGTAGGTTGACACACCGACAGTTAGAATTGTTGGTGGTACATCATTTTTGCGGATCCACGATACCTAAAATCCAAATGTACGATTTAGGATTACTTACACAAAAATAACAAAAAATTTAACATTTAGATATCGATTAAATGCATTTCAAAAACTCAAAAACATATCCTACAATTATAATACGAATTTCCTATAGCATTCGTAAATCCACAATTTAACAAGCTTCCACTTTAAGGTGATATACTCCAACATTTTGGCGCGAAACCTAGAAAGAGCAACGAAACTCAAACAAACCCAGTACACAGAATAAATGTAAAAATTTTGTCAGGTATAAATTTACCCCGATATTTAAAACAGCTACTGATTCACCGAGCTGTACTCTGAGGTTCATAGTAGAGGGCGCTTTAAATCAACGAATAGAATATTTTAAATCTGTATTGCGTTTTTCTCAAAAATTTCAAAATATTTTGATATGAAATTTTAGTCATGAATAGTTTGTTTCATTTTACGTGGTAGACGGCGTAGACGCATACTTTCATTTTGAATAAATGATAACTTAAAGAAAATTATGATGGTTTATAGAGAAAAAAAAATTGTGTAATAAAAACATGCGTCTACCACGTAAAATGAAACAAACTATTCATGACTAAAATTTCATATCAAAATATTTTGAAATTTTTGAGAAAAACGCAATACAGATTTAAAATATTCTATTCGCTGATTTAAAGCGCCCTCTACTATGAACCTCCGAGTACAGTTCGGTGAATCAGTAGCTGTTTTAAATATCGGGGTAAATTTAAACCTGACAAAATTTTTACATTTATTCTCTGTACTGGGTTTGTTTGAGTATCGTTGCTCTTTCTAGGTTTCGCGCCAAAATGTTGGAATATGTCACCCTAACACATTATAACTTAATATAAGTATTTGTTTCTTGAATAGTAGTTAAAAATACATAATTTAAGGTGTGATTTTACAGAACTTACAAAGCATAATTGTCGTAGTAAAAACGAAAACAAAAACTGGTCATGCCGCAGTTAAAAAATACTATATTCTAGAATCATTTCTGAGGGGAGAAGTGGTATAAATGGGACACATTTTTTTTTAAATTAACCTTTTCCTTTTTTTTTTTAAAGAGGGCCAGGCTAGAGGTAGTCCATGGGATTGCATCGCAGCTAGTACAGCTTATTGTGCACCTTCATTTATAGGTCCTCATTCTCCGTCAAATCCCAGGTTCTTAATGAACTAAGAGATTCTTTTGACTATGGTTGCCCGTTCTTCCCTTTGATCTCCAGTCGGTAGGCCAAGGGATCTCACACGCAGACCTTGCAGGACTGGGCACATGAATATCAGGTGGAAGGCTGTTTCCTCCTCCTCACCGCATTTTCTACATAGGAGGTTTACAACTTGAATTCCCATATTATGTAGGTGTCCGCGAAATACCCAGTGGCCGCTGATGAAGCCAACCACTTTCCGCAGGGTCTTCCTCCTCAGCCCAAGGGCAGCTGCCGCTATAGCACCAGTAGGTGTCTGCAGCATTCTCTTTGACTGTATTTTACCTTCTGTTCTTTCCCAGCTCTTTCGATGTTCTATGCCCATCCACTGGCGGACAGCTCTTCGTGCTGTGTTGTAAGCAATACCACACGTCGGCTCTGGGCCAATGAGCGGGCTTTCAGCTCCTTTGTTTGCCCACTTGTCTGCTCCTTCATTGCCAGCGATACCTTTGTGCCCCGGAACCCAACTAAAGATAACTTTGTTGTACTCTCCCAGGGTTTTCATGGCCTGATGACAGTCCCATACTGCTTTAGAGGTAATGTCAAAACTGTCAAGTGCCATTAGCGCTGATCTACTATACGAGTTTATGTATATGGTGTGGTCTGTCATACCACGCTCCAAACACACTCTTGCACACTCTGATAGGGCAACAACTTCAGCCTGGAAAACAGTAGCTAGCTTACCCAGGCTTACGCAAAACTGCGCCTTGGGTCTGACTCCATATATTCCCGCCCCAGTGCCTGTTGGCTTCTTCGAGCCATCCGTATACCAAGTGATCCCCCTTTTCATATATTCAGGTTCACCTTTCTCCCAGGCAGCCCTGTCAATAATATTGACATTGTATGGCTTTTCTAGATCTGTGATCTTCACCATCCTGTATGGTAGCATTTCCAAGGTGTCCATCTGTACAGTGTCCACAATCCTTGTATGCCCACTGGAGGCATTATACTTCCAGTTGCCACTGCAACCCATTCTGTAGGCTGCCGTCCTTGCCTCCCCTTTCACAATAATGTCGAGAGGTGGGAGGTTTAGCACTACTTCCAGGGTTGCAGTTCGAGTACCTCTCATGGCTCCTGTGATGCCAAGACACGCTACTCGCTGGATCTTTTGTAGTGTCTTTACAGCGGTAGTTTGCATCACCTTGGTCCACCAGACTATCGAGCCATACACCATCATCGGTCTTGCAACCCTAGTGTATAGCCAGTTAGTCATTTGTGGGCTCAGACCCCATGTCTTCCCAACTTCTAATTGATTTTTTTCTTTGGGAATATTTCTTAGAGGTTAAAAAAAAGGTAAAAGCTAAGCAACCCCAAAAAGTTTATTTATTTAAAACAAAAAGTTGCTTTAAAAAAAAAAACTTAATTTGCCCCATTCAATACTTCAAGGTTTTGAATAGGACGATTAAAAAAAAATCCAAGATTTGGGTATTAAGTTAACGAATTCGTCCAAAATCTCATATTTCTCAAAACAAATGGAAAATCTCTTGCGATCTTTTGGTTCCACAAGTGTGGTTTTGGTTTTTTTAATTTGTTTCTTCACTAATATCTTCTTTAAGTGGGTAATAGAACCTAATCGAATTAGCAAATCTTCTGAGAAATTTAACTTGAAATTCTTGATTTTCTAATTTTAATTGAATACGTCCTACATACTTTATTTTCCTTAGTAGACCAATCAGGAAGAACGAAGTCAATCTCTTTCAAAACTGGTGTTCTTTCAATACTAAAATCTAAGGTGTAATCCTCATCAGTGTCAAAATTTTTCGATATGTTGTCTATATCTATTAATTCCATGTTCGCATTATTTGAATCAGTGCTACTAAATTATTCGAAAATTTTGGTCATTATATTGCTACCATTTTTGGTACTTTTTTTTTCCATTACCTTTCGTTATGTGCTTCTTCGAGTAACTTTTTTCACCAGTATCAGTTAAGACTCTTGAACCTTTCTTTTTCAACCCTCTGTTGTTTGTGTTTTTTCTCTCTGTGGAACCAAAAGATCGCAAGAGATAATCCTTAAACTGGTACTGTACAAAAAACAATAGGTATTGTATTTGCGGTTGCACTTACAAAATTTTATGGTTATTAACGAGCCTCGTTCCACCGATGTTGCTTAACCAATTCTTTTAGTGGAAAAACCTTAGGTAGATCTGTAACGGTGGTAAGACCAATCTTATTACAGTTGTATATAGTACCAGGTGTAAAGTGAAATTTGTTCAGCACGCTTTCTAAGTTATTAGAAAAATTCCTGTGACACTTTTTAAAGCCTTTAAGCCAGTCGATGCTTGCTTTTAAAACTCTGTCCCACTTTTATGAATATTTTATATTTAAAGTTTTTGCATACTGATAAGCTAGCTGTCTTAAAGATACATGGCCCTATGCCATAATACAGGTTTAAAGCTGTTATGAAATACTCGACTAGGCAAGTTTATTGCTGACACACGTTTATTTCCAATGTTCGGTGCATTTTAAGAATTGTTTGGTTACTGTCCGAAACAGCGCACTTTAAACTGCTTTAAACTAATGGTGGTGATCATAGTCTTTGGTCTTTTGTGGCATTGCTTATTCACGAGGAGCATCCAGGTTCAGGCTCAACGTCATTCTCAGGTGGTATACCAATAGAAGGGTGACATGTCAATGGCTCTGGATCTGGATCTGGAAATTTGGGAGGGGCGAGCTAGTGCTCAGCCAGCACTGAGGCCACATATGACCCATTGTGCATCCTTCAGGGATATCCTCACCTCAGGATGTCACCAGGCCTATTGATTTAAAATAGGTGATGAGGCTCCCGAGGGGGATCTCCCTGACATCGGCTGGTGTAAGCCAATACTCGCCCAACACGGATCTTCTGATTTCAGAAAAAACAGAGCAGTCATACATAATGTGTTCTACTGTTTCCTCTTCTTGTTCGCAGCCTCTGCATAGCGGCGATTCTGTTAGTTTCATCCTAAAGAGATGTTGTCGCAATTGGCAGTGACCTGTCAGGATTCCCACAGCTGTTCGGAGATTTTGTCTGGTCAATGCCTTAAATTTTTTTGCTGTTTCCTCGCCAGGATGAGGTAATAACTCTCTGGCCAGTCTACAGTTCGTAGTTTCATCCCAGCACTGTATAAATTTTTGGTGAGAGTGCTGTTTGATAAGGTCCCCGACTGCGGACAATGTTAGCTTGGTAGATGGGCGAGGGCTAACATATCTGTAGCCCGCAGCCCTCTTTGCTAAATTGTTCGCAATGCGGTTGCCTTTAGAGTTCCCATGTCCTTTGATCCAGCTGAGAGTGACCACGTTATTCTGGCTGGCCTCAGCTAGAGATTGGTGACATTCTAGTACTAAACTTGAAGTGAAACGTGGTCTATTCAAGGTCAGTAGTGCTTTTCGGCAGTCTGTATATATATTTATATTCCTGCCTGTGATGTTCCTATTGATTAATTCTTTTGCAGCTATGGTTATGCCTGTGAGTTCTGACTGAACCACACTTGACAAGCCATCCATAGCCCATTTTGTTTTTAGGCTTAAGGATCTAGAGTAAATTCCACATCCCACACCTTGCTTTGTTTTTGATCCATTCGTATATACGCTCAGAGCGTTCACTACGTTGGGGTCTGCTGTCTTGTTTGTTAATATTTTGAAGGGTTTGTCAAAGACAAATCTTGGTGCGACGGCATCCGTGACTGCCTGTAAGAGTGGTATCACTTTTATCGATTCCCCCCACAGACTATCCCTATATGTGCCAGTCCCTACAGTGGGTTTGATACCAACCGTGCGAAAGCGTACCATGGTCATCAATGCGACCCCCTTAACAAATATATCAAGGGGGGTGAGACCAAGTATGACTTGCATTGCGCTGGTCGGTGTGCTTCGCATGGCTCCTGTTACGAGAAGGCATGCTGATCTTTGAATTTGGTTTAATTTTTTGATAGCTGTCGTTTGTTTCACTTTAGGCCACCACACGACAGCACCATATGTTAACATAGGTCTTATGATTGCCGTGTAGATCCACATGGTGACCTTGGGGGATAATCCCCAGGTCTGTCCTATAGTTCGGCGGCATTGCTCATAAGATATAAATGCTTTTTTAACTCTGCTTTCTATGTGTGAGTTCCAAGTCAGCTTGCTATCAAGGATAACACCTAAGTATTTCACTTCTGTAGCAAAGCTTAATTTAACGTTGAAAAGACTGGTTGCGTTTAAGCCCCTAGGTTTCGTTTTCTTCGTGAAAAGAACCATCTCTGTCTTTTTGGGGTTAATAGACAGCGACTGTTCTTTACACCATGTCTCTAAAGTTCTGAAAGCCACTTGCATTCTGTCGCAAAGGGTGCTTTCAAACTTTCCTGTTGGCAGAATAACAATGTCGTCTGCGTAGGCTACTGTATAGATTTTGTCATGTTCATTGAGGCGGTGAATTAGGCTGTCTAGAACAATGTTCCACAGTAGAGGTGATAAAACCCCTCCCCGTGGGCAGCCCCTCGTAACCTTGCCTCGTATCTTGACATCATTTACAGTTATTTCTATTGCACGCATGGAGAGCATGCTGAAAATCCATCCGCTTACTGTTGTAGGTACATTTCGATCAGTAAGCGAGTTCATTATTTTAGGGAACGTGGTTTTGTCGAAAGCTCCCTCGATATCTATGAATACGCCTAGGGTGGACTGACCACCTCCTATCCGCCACCTGGAGACGCGCCTGGTAGGTAGCTCAACCTCCCTTTAAACAAATAAAGGGTGCCAGGATGTCAATGGCTGCAGCTGAAGTTATATTTGTAAGTGTTGTTGCAGCCGTTATCCTTTTAGTGATAAATAAAATGTCACTTGATGTCAATGTTTCTATCAATCATTCAGGTGCGGAATATCTGTCATCAACAAAGAAGCAAAATCAATATCTGAAAATACTGGTAGATCGCACAGCCAAATCTCATATTTTTTAAATTCATTTACTGCTGTTGACATTGTAGGAGCCTGAATAAAGAAGTTTTTAAAAATCTATGTTTTAAAAGCAGAATTTAATTGACTAATTTTTGATAAATGTTAAAATGACAAACAACGTTAGAACGCGTTTTGTATGCCAATTTAACATATTTTGTTACTCAAGGGTTTCATGTATACTACGGCAGTGACAAGAAGTCTATGAGTCGTGTGTGGGAACATAAAAAAATAACCCTGTTCAGGAGAAATTCTCTAATTAAATCAAGGTTTTGTGAATAGGTGCTGTAACCATTTAACAAAAAAAGAACAGGTCGTTCAGGTCTAGCCCCAATAAATTCAATAACTTTTTTAAACCATCCAAAGACTAAGTCATCCGTTATGTAGCTATAATCGCTACAAACGCTTCATGCTTCAGGAGCATCACAAATTTAATATAAGTAAACTATGGATTTGAGCGTAGATAAAATACATGGAATTTTGAAATACTCACAAGATTTATGATTTACTAAAGTTCGCCTAATTCGACAACATACAAAATCAATGTCATAATGAAGGTTTCTAAAGAATGAACAAGTTCATTTGTATTATGAATAATAGTTATTTACGTAACGAGTTATGAAAAGTCCAATTTTGTTTAATGAGTGTGATGTTGCAGCAAGAGCGTAGCGAGTGCTGCAAATGAACACGAGTTAAACAAATGGCGTTTTATAACGAGTTCCGTACAAGATTTTTTATAATTTTGACGAAATTCCATAATTAAAAAAATCATAATTATCTAATAATATAATTAAAAACAATACATCTAGTTCTCGTGTTTATTGTGCATTGATAGCTTTCTAATGACAATTCTATTTAATACAGATATAATTAAAAGGTAAGTTTCTGGCTTAAATATTAAGTATACTTATTTAATTTTTTGTTTAAAAATGTCTGCTTTTAAATATTTCTTTAATAAAGTTAGTATAAAATAGTTCTTAGTTGTTTATATTTGCTTTATATTTTTCGTAACTTGTTTTGAAATGAACTTTTCAAAACTAGTTACGTAAAGTTTTACTTTTCAAAACTAGTTATGAAAAGTAATGACTTTCAAAACTGACAGCAGTTTTGAAAAATGTCACTTTACTTGTCAAAATTATAAAAAATGTTATACAGATTTATAAGTCATATAATTTAATCCCTAATTATTTAATTAAAGGCATAGCTAACTGCCTATAATACAGTTAAAACATATTTTAAAGTTGTAAAACAAACTCACATTAATTAACAATAATGACCATAGTTTAATAATAATTGTTGTTCTATTGAAACTAAATGAATATAAAGTTTATTTGAGCAAACAATAAAATTAAAACTTCTTAAATTAAACCCGTGACATATTCTAAAAAGTGAGAGAACGTATTTTCATTTTAAGCAATAGGTACAAAACGAAATTTGTATAAAAATAAGTTGTTTTTATGCGACCACTTATATTCTAATTGTGAATTTAAAATAAGCATTAATAACTATTAAAAAATTGTGTAAAATTGGATGTAGTAGAATTAGAATAAGTTATTCTGATATTCCTTTAGTTGGAGATTTGCATTCTGAATAATCCCAAACAAAGTTCACAATTAATTACAATTTACTTGCAGAAATACCAAAGCCAATTTACCCAAGATCCATTTTCGTCGGCTCGGTACATCCCAGATCGTATTTCATACACAGGATTAAGGATACTTAGCAACAGGGCAATTTATCTTTCAAGGTCGCTGCTCTGACAACAACTTCTTATAGTCTTGGACCGACTTAAATTGTTTGAAACTTACCTTTCTTTTTAAATAACGACAGATTTTGATTTTATTGGGGTAAACTCTTAACTCAGGGTTACTAAATTTTGTAATTAGTTGTAAAAAAAGTATGTTAAAAGTATACTACTATGAACTTTTAGTTTAGGAGTTTTAGTTTCTTGTTCAAAAAAATGTTTATCATAATTATACTTTTTCGATTCCATGCCGAATAACCAAGAGAGAATTTACGTAGTTCAACACATCTTGCTTCTCTCACTTAAATTCTAAGACCTAGAGCCGGAATTTTACCATTATCTATAATATGACATATCCTTGTTGCAACATGTTTATTGGTACAGGTATTTAGGTTCCCGCTTGAGCGTGGATGAAATTTTTTTTAGTCGAAGCTATTGATGCGATAATTCGAAATACCGAAGGGCAGGCACCTAAGTGGTAGGCGGACAAAGAAAGGACCAAACTTTGACAAAAATTGTCATCGATAATATGTCTGCCATTTGTACCACGTAATGTTTTACCCTTAAGAAACCTGAACTCAAAATGGCGAAGAACTGAATGGATACAAAAGAGGTGACAGCCAAGGGTAAAAAGGGTCGAAATTTGGGAAAAAAGTCGTGATCGGCATTTCTACTACGTAATGTTCCTTAAGAAGCCTAAATGCGAAATGGTGGAGAGACAGGTGGACATAAAGAACAAGGGTAACGTGGGCCGCAATTTGGACAAAAAAGTGTCAGTTAAAGGAAATGCTAATGTAAAAAAAAATTACTATATAAGTTTAATTAAACCGAGTAGTCTTACAGATAAAAGCACCAGGTACTTGTTTTACCGCCCGATTTACCACCCATTAGTATTTAAATAAATATTACAATTACTTTGGTAAACATTGATAATAATAGTTTTCCCAAAATTAATAATAATGTGTTTAATAAAAATAACAAAGTTAACTTTCTACTTTTAAATTATTTTAAACAAGAAATACAAATGTTAATAATAAAAATAATTTATTAAAAATATTACCAATAAATTTTGTATACAATTCCTGAAAAGAAGTTAAAATCGCTCAACTAGTCATCAAGAAAGTACTTCATTTGACCCCAGTTTACTGCTCCCTGTAGGTATCCACCCGCTGTTCAACATTTTGGATTTAGATTCGTCAAGGGTCCAAAACTGGAATACCACAGGGGTCCAATTTGGGTCCGTTATTATTTTTAATTTTTATCGATGACTTATCGTACAAATTGAAAACTATGCATCTTATACTCGCTGACGATTTAAAAGTATATAAAAAAATTGACTACATAGAAGATTACTACCTATTGCAAGACACGTTAGAGACCCTCAACAGTTGGTGTTCTACTAACTCTCTTTACTTTAATGTATCTAAATGTAAAGTTGTTTCATATACTAGTCGTGATTATCCATATACTTGCAATAATTTTCTTAATGACCAACCTTTAGATAGGTGTAGCACTATAAAAGATCTTAGTGTTAAATTTGATAGTTCTTTTACTTTTGCAGACATTACTAAAACACAGTCGAAAACTTTGGGTTATTGTGTTCGCAATTGGACCAGCTTTGCTAGTGTTTAAACTTTAAAAACCTTATATATAACATATACTAGAAGCAAACTGGAATATGGTTCAGTAATTTGGTCGCCTATCTATCAAAATTCCATACAAGCCTTAGAATCCGTCCAGAGGAAATCTTTAAAGTATGCTTATGCCACCTCCTTTATATCCACCAAGCTGTCCTTCATTTTAAAATTAGAAATGGCGGACATATTATGGTTGAAGTTTTTTTACCCAAATTTGATGACGAAAATTTCCCCAAAAATTTGCTACTTTCACCCTTTACTAGGGTGTTGGCCTGAGCAAGAACGTTAAAACTTGTAATGAATGAACATGTTGCAAAGGAGGAATGTCATATTACGAATGGTGGAGATATTTCGGCTATAGCTCTCATGCTATTATTTCAGTCTCGTAATTTCTGACTGCATTTTATTACCCACAATATACATTTTTGTACATATAAGTTAAAAACTGTGGTCAGTTGCAAGTTACCTTTGTAAAGAAGTTGTATTATCTTGTAAATTTTTCCTAGTTTGTGTGATCAATCTTAAGAATATGTCCAAAATCAAATAGGATCATTTTTTCTTTAAAAGGTGTAAAGAAATGCTTTACTTGGTTGAGTATATTCCCAATACATGAGAAGCTTATTTATGGCTAGATATTAAATTGTAACATCAAAGCGTATTTATATTGTTTATAATCTTGGTTACTTTTACGGATTCTTTGACTTTTCCATGGTTGTGTTCCTTTGTGCACTTTGTATTAGTGCCATCGATTAATATTCAAACCTTTCATTTTATTATTTTTGTCATATTTTACATTTTCAATATTCAGTGTTTAAACAAGTTCTGTTTATATCAAAGGATATTAGAAAAAAATTATAAACCTACACATTTAAGTGTGATTTAAACGGTTTATCATGCGTGTGTTAATTCTCTACAATCCAGATTGAGTGCTTTTATGAATAATGAAATTCAGTTAATAGGTTATAACATTCGGTATAAAATTTTGTTGGTCTGTTTTGGTACAGCATAATAATAATAATAATAATAATAATAATAATAATAAATAGCTTTATTGTCTAACAGGTATATCCCATTTATAAGACAATGCATGAATATTTGAGTAATAATAGACTAAAGGCTAAAAAAAAGTAAATTAAAAAATTATAAGTATACATATTATTAAAATTAAAATAAATGCTTCTGAAGAAAATTGCAAAATCCAGACAAAGATATATTGAAAATATCAACTGAATTGCTTAACTTATTAAACTCCAGACACATGGAATATACTGGTGATTTTAAGATTACGTTTGTATCCGCAGAAGGGAGATAAAAAAAGCGCTTTTGACCGTGTACTTCTAAGTGGTATAAAAAAAGGTAATTGTGATAGGAGCTCTGGACAGTCAATCTTATTGTTAATTAACTTGAACAAGAATATCATGCATATTTATGTTCTTCTACTCTGAAGTAATGGCAAGTTGAATCTTCCAATAAGTTCGGTATGATTATAGCCTCTAGGTGGGTATACGCCAGTTTGCTTGAATGAAATATACTTGGCAAATTTTCTCTGAACACTCTCTATCTTAGCATTTTGTAGATTACAATATGGATTCCAAATCATACAACCATATTCCAGTTTGGATCTGACATAGGAGAAATATAAAAGCTTCAAGGTGTGAACATTTTTAAATTGACTGCAGGAACGAAAAATAAAGCCTAAAATTTTAGTTGCTTGACTAGTAACACTTGCAATGTGTGAGCTAAATGACAGTTTAGAGTCAAAGAGTATTCCTAGATCTTTTATATGATCTCCTCTGGATATAATTTGGTTTTGAATTGCATAGTCAAACATTATATTATTTTGTTTTAAAGTAAAAGTGACTAACTTGCATTTATTTATGTTTAGGGGTAGTTTGTTTCTGAGATACCACGAATTTGTCGCTTCTAAATCACGTTGGAGATGTTCACAGTCTTCTAAGCTATTAATAATTTTAAGGATTTTAAAATCATCTGCAAATACAATGATGTCGTTTATAAATATGGAAAACAACAACGGTGATAGGTTGCTTCCCTGGGGAGACCCACTTGAAGCTATAAAATTAGCCGATTTGAAACCATTTACCTCCACATAAAGATTTCCAGAATTGAGATAAGATGAGATAAAATAACATAAATTGCAATTGAAACCAATCATTTCTAATTTGCTGATTAGGATGTTATGATCTAGTCAGTCAAAAGCTTTCGAAAAGTCTGTATATACCACATCCACTTGTTTATGGTTATCTAAGGCTGTTGCTGTAAACTGGGTAAAGCAAGAAAGATTAGTTATAGTACTGCGAGAACTGAAAAATCCATGTTGATTGGGATTAATAATATGTTTTACTTGAGGAAAGATCTTTTCATATACAGAAATCTCAAATACCTTTGCAAATCCTGATCCCTGACATATGGGTCTATAATTTTCTACTAAAAGTGGGTCAGTTTGCAGACTGTCAACCAGGAAGCAACTTCTGAAGATGCCAACCGCTCGTGTTGGCGAAACGTCAAGTCAGCAAGACAATCGACGCCGGCCTAATAGCCCAAAAACCATTGATACCATAGTTCTAGTTTTGTACAATACACCAGTTCGCGAACTTGAAACTATACACCTAAATATAAAAATGACTCTTTTACCTTCCAAGACGACGGCTTTGCTTCAACCTATGGACCAAGGAATAATCCAGACCTTTAAGCTATACTACATTAGACGAACCTTTAAAATTATATTGGATAATATGAAATATAATCCTATTAGGAATATTATGAACTGCTGAAAGAAATATAATATTACAAAATGCATCGTGAACATAAAAGAATTATTGCAAAAACCTAATCCCATAAACATTAAAATCATGTTGGGAAAAACTGTGGCCTACTTTGACTGTGGAAAATGACAAGGAATCTAAAAAAATTCAAACTTTGACTGCAAACCAGGGTGCTTCAAACATAGCCGATATTGCGTATGAAATAGAACAAGATAGGTTCACAAAATGAAATTTTTTTGCAATAGACTTGGAGAAAATAATAAATTTAGAGCCATTCTAAAAGAGGCTCCAAAAACCTCTAGAAACATGACATTTATTTTGAAAAATGTTAGAGAAAGTCTAAGAATGGTAAATGAGCTTTGTGAGTTCTTAACGATAATTGATCCGTCTAAGGAGCGAAAACTTATTTGTAAGACGCAATTAGCTAATACCACTGCAGAATATAAGTCAGAATTGACTACACAAGCCGTGACGTCAGCGCGGCCATTTTTTGTTGGGGTAGGTAAAGGTCCGCGTTCCAAACAAAGCGTACAGTACATGTTCAGTGAATACGAGTTGAAATAAATGATAGTAAAGTTTAATTATTAACTATAGATAAGGCTCTAATCAGGTAAGTTTAGTTCATATTTAAATACTGATTAATTTTAACAGGAATTTTCAACATTTGCGCTTAATTTATTAGGAAAATTGAAGTATAAAAATTTGAGGTTATATTTATTGTTCTAATATAATTAATTTATATAATTCTAATGTAGCAAGCATTACTTACTAATTGAAAATCAATTGGTAACCAATGCTAAAGCGTCCTGAATGCAATTTATTAAGGATATTGTGTTTTTAGATATAAAAATGGTAATGTGTTTTGCACCCAGTTGTAAACATTACAGCGAAAGAGATGGCTGCAAGTTTTTTACATTTCCGAAGGAGCCCAAAGAACTTTCAAGGTGGTTGAAATTAATAAGGTATATAGAACTTTAGCCGTATAAGCTAGAATAGTTTACATTTTTGTTACATTACAGGCGAAAGGATAAAAATCCATCAAAACATTCCCGTATTTGTAGTTGCCACTTTGAGAATCAAGATAGAAGTAATGGCCCCACAATATTTGACTATAATGTAGGAAAAAGATTTAATTTTGAAGATACAGAAAAAACTAGAAAAAGGTATAAAATTTATATTCTTTGCAATGGTGGTTGCCTTAACTTGATGGAAATCCATTTAAACGTAATGAAACACTTAAAAAGGTTTAAATTTCCACTATATTAGCTGAAATTTTCATGGATAATTTAGAAAACAAAATTCATCAACTTCCTTTAAGTCAAAATTTTATTTACTGGTATAGATACGTCGACGATATTTTTGCTTGTTTTACGGGTACAAATAGACAACTTAATCAATTTCTTAATCAAATCAATAATTTACATCTTAATATTAAATTTACAATAGAACATGAAGAAAACAAAATGATAAATTTTTTAGACCTAACAGTTAAAAATTTAGATAACAAACATGACTTTTCCATATATCATAAACCATCACACACTGATACAATTATTCATAATTTCTCTAACCACCCCTTTATTCATAAAATGTCAGCATTTCATTCATTTATTCATAGACTAATTAATATACCAATGACTCAAGAAAATTATGAAAAAGAATTAAATATAATTAAACAAATAGCTTGCAATAATGGTTACAATCCTAATATTATAGACAAACTTGTTTCTAAAAAAACATTTAATAAAACCATTAAAATGATTTATCCAATATCTAAAAATAAACAAGAAAAATTTAAAACTCTTACGTATACAGGAAAAATTACCCGAAAAATATCTAGACACTTCAAGAGAAATAATTACAATATAGCGTATAAAACAAATTACACTTTAGGTAAATTTATAAAAAATAATAAAGCTAAAACAAATTTCAAAAATAAATCAGGTGTTTATCTTCTAAATTGTGGTTCATGCAACAAAATCTATGTAGGACAAACAGGAAGGTCTTTCGATACACGTATAAAAGAACATAAGAGAAGTTTTTTATATAGAAAGAGTGACTCACACTATGCAAATCACCTCATAGAAAATATACATACATTTGATGATAATTTTAAAATATTACATTCCGAAAATAAATCTAAAAAATTAAACCTCTTAGAAATAATAGAAATTAATAAAAGAAAAGTAACACAACTACTATTAAATGAACAAACAGATTTTGGAAATTCCCCACTATTAAACCTTTTTACCTAAATTCACCCTAAAATAAAATTTTGGCATATTATTATCCATCCTTTTTACATTTTACATAATTGTTTTGTGTCATTTAGAATAGTTGTACCACAGCATTTGACAAAGACACTGTGTGTCGAAACGTGCGTCATGCAAATTCTTTAATATAGTGGAAATTTAAACCTTTTTAAGTGTTTCATTACGTTTATATTCTTTGTTTAATGTTCACATATTTCTTTAATGCGTACTTAATTTCAGGGTAAAGCAAAGTGGTGATTCATATGATCCTGGGGAAGGCACATCAGGTCTCCAAGAGTTCTCGCAAATTGAGGAAGAAAATACAGAACCTCAAGATGTAGCACAACATAACTTGGCTGCAATGGAAGTTGTAGAGCCTTCAGTCGCTGCTCTAAATGTAGAACAGAGTGATAACACCACCCCTTCAACAACAATGAAGAGCCGCGCTCCAAATTTTCAAGCGATGTTGGAAGCTGATAACTATTATTTGCGACAAGAAATTTCAAAATTAAAAGGGGAAGTTGAGAGACTAAAATCTACTTTTACTTTCACACAAATTGCAGACAATGATCATTTAATTTCAGTTTACACTGGTATACAAAACAAAGTTATATTTGAACTATTATTCAGTTTATTTGAGAGCCTGGATTTAAAATATTATAATGGCTGGCAAGTACAGAAGATATCAAAAATAGATCAGTTGTTATTAACTTTGATGAAATTAAAGATGAACTTATTAAATGATGATTTAGCATTGAGGTTTAATATTAGTCGGGAGACAGTTTCCAACATATTTAAAACTTGGATTTTTGCTTTACATGAAATTTTATTTCAGCAATTTATGAAAACAATGCCTTCAAGAAGTAAGAATAAACTGTGCATGCCTGCTTGTTTCTCTACTTTCTCAAACTGTAGAGTTGTCATAGATTGTACTGAAATGTCAACTATTCATCCTAAAAATATGGAGAAACAGCGAGTCACCTATAGCTCCTACAAACACCGTAATACATTAAAAGCATTGATTGGGGTTGCCCCAAACGGAGTGGTTACCTTTGCAAGTAAACTTTATCCAGGCTCTACTTCTGATAAAAAAATTACCAAACATTGTGGAATAATGAATTTATTACAGACTGGGGATTTAATTCTTGCAGATAAAGGGTTTTTAATATCAGAATTATTACCTGAAGGAGTCTCTTTAAATATACCGCCATTTTTATCAACACCTCAGTTTACTCCAGAACAAGTTATTCAAACGAGAACTATTGCTAAAGCCAGAATTCATGTTGAACGCGCAATAAGGCGTATTAAAGCTTATACAATCTTAAGTAACATACCATCTTCATTAATTCCATTATCTTCAGTGGTTTTCCAAGTTTGTACAGCTTTAACAAATCTAGAATATCCACTGATTAAGGAAGTACAACTTTTGTTTGATTATTAGGATTAAGGAAAATCATGAACCATCATGTAGTGTAAGCTGCTTTTAGTATTTTTTATTTGTAAACTTTTAACCCTCAATTTGATTTGTAAGATAACTATTTATATATAACCGTTTTAGACTACAATTTGTTGTAAGAATTGTAAACGAAAAAATGTAACTTTTTAGGCATTTGTAAAGCATTTGACAACGAATTCGCAACAAACATTTTTGGAAAAATCATAATCACGCAAATAGTGCAATATTTTTTTCCGATTGGTTACCCATTCATACAACAAATTGTGGTCGCCTGAAACGGTCTTTTTAATTAAGTAATGTGTTGCAAATAATTTATGAAGTTAAGTATTTTAAATAAACTGGTTTTATATTTAAACATATTTTCTCTACTCCTTTGACAGTAAATTTCATTTACACTCATTGTCACCATGCAGGGTAAGTAAGCTATAACGCATAGTTGTGCGTAATGAAACGTCATGTTGGAACGCGTATTTATGCATGTAAAACAAAATATTTTGCTGTTTTAAATAATTATTACATTAAAAAATGGTTTTTCAGCAAATATCTAACCCTCACAATATTATAAATTAAAAATATATATTAGTTTTTATTAAAATATAAAACAGATTTAGGCAACATATATTACAGTTTAAATTAATATTTAATCTAGTATGTTACTTAATGTCAATACTTTTACAGTTCTTAATTTAGTTATGTTAAAAATAAAGTCTTTATTATTCAGATATTTAAAATACGAATTAAAGTTCTGAAAACGTATCAAGTTTTAGATGCAAAAAACAGTACAATTGATTTTTTTTAGAATGTCAAATATTTAAAATTAAAATATTGAGTCGTAGATAAAGCATAGTACGTAACTCGAGTGGTAAAAGGTATTACGTACTCGTGTAACTTTTCCACTCGTGCGTAATGTCCTACTTACCACTCTTGATACGTAATATACTATTTTATACCAAGGTAGTAAACGATATTAATATTGTACATAATATACATAATTAAGTAATTGTTTATTCCAATGATTTATTAACAATATAAGGAATAAATTTTTCTAAATAAAATGTTTTTAATATATTTACATTGGCGGCCCATTCAACATCTTTTTCAATTTCCACAATCAAGTGGTCTTCGAGGGTCCATATTATTAAAAAGCAACTGTCACGTCCAGTTACCCACAGGTTGCCTTGTATCTGATGGTAATAGTCGTGCTCCTTGTTGACTATTACATCTCCAGAACACAAACGGACAATGTAGCTGTGGTCTTTTGACAGTTCTTCCGATAGCTGCACGCTCCTATACTTGTATGGGCACTTGACTTCTAAAATTTTGTTTTCTCCAACAAGACCATCAGGACTACCACCCAAAAACCCACAGGAATCGAGCCACAGCCCTGTCTCTTCCACCTCCAAGTTCGTAACTTGTGTAAATTTTTTTTTTCCTTCCACCTCATTCGAAATGCCCCACTGAACAGCTGATACGTTGGCTAAGCTATAGAAACCTAGAAACATGCTGTTAGTCTTATTTTTGCACATGAGTCTGTTAACACTTACCAGTTATTTTTTTAAATAGCGAGGGGGGGTATCTGTTGCGCTTTGCAGCAGCCAAAACGGTTCCATAGTTGCTGCTGGTGATTCTGTTTTTGCGACTTGTTAGCCATGAATCATTTTGCGATTGGCCCTTCGTATTTTTGCATATATTTTCTATTTGGGTTCTTGATAATTTAGTTTGGTCCAAGAACACCTCGGTTTTATTAGTAGAAACCAAATATTCTTGACTAAACAACAAATCTTCAATATCGATGACGAGGTTTGGAACTGCCTCCACATCAGGCCCTAGTAGCCATGTAAAACCAAGGGGCAGACACGACGTCTTCAACTTGTGGTGAAAGCTGTCTATCTCGCCTTGATTTAAATCCCTTGGGGTTGAACGATGAGTTTTTGACTTATAAATGTCATCAATTGTTTGTACAACTTCGGTGGACTTTGAAGATTTGTTGCTCCATGTGCATGCTGTGTCCGTTACAGAAATATTGTTATGGGCGAAAATGCAAATTGCTGCAACATGGTGGCATAAATATTGCCCACGGGGGCAATCACAAGTTGAATTTTTGATGTCTCCTTCATCATCCAAGATTTACAAATTTCTTTCAGAGGCATTAGCAAAGTACTCAGCTATGGCGTTTAATTTTAAAACTTTCTTTGTCGCCATTTTTCTGAATTAATCGGAAAAACCTGAAAAGATACAAAATCTACATCAATAGAAACATATAAGTACATATAAATATAAGAGAAATGATTGGCAAAAAGTCAATCATAAACAATCTACAAACAGCGTGCACACCTAGCCTCAAAATAGCAAAGACCTCTATTTCTACTTAAATCAACCAAATTGATTGAAATATTTAATGAAATTGGGTAATATATAGTTTTCTTGGATAAAACTTACCTGTCTCGTTGGTGATTATCTATTACAAATTTAGTTTTCGTCGCAGAAGTTTCAACTCGTATTCACTGAACATGTACTGAACGCTTTGTTTGGAACGCAGACCTTTGCCTACCACAACAAAGATGGCCGCACTGACGTCACACTTGCGGAGTCAATTGAAAAAGCTTTTAATAACTGCCAAGCAAAAAAATTATAAAATTCTTTAAACCATTGCCTAAACCTGAAGATAGTTACTAATCAATATGGTCAAAAACTTCAATTAAATTGTTTATTATTTATATTTGATTTTCATTTTTATTGCTATAATCCAATATAAATTATTATTTCCTATTATCGGTTTCTGTATTTGCGGAATATTTACAAAACATATATATACCTCGCGAATAAAAAGATTTTACTGTAATTTGTTATGGTTAAAAAATGCAGTTTGTTCACCCAAAGTGTTTTGCAGCAGAAAATTTATTTTAACGACTATTATACATTACTTATACATATTTAATGATATTCAAAATTCAATAAATTTTAAGTCCACTTATTTTATTTTGATTTTGTGGCTATGCCAGTCCTGGAATAGACAACAGAGCACGTTAGCAGTAATAAACGGTTCCGTTTACGTTTGCGGTTTCATAATGATCCAAGGTAAGCAAAAACTTACACAGACGCAGTTTTTGCCACTTTTGACGGATGGGTTATTGGCAAAAAATTCGCATCAGCTCGTTGTGTGCGTGTTAAGGTTGGGAGCGAGAAAGTAAACACTAAAAAGAGATTTACTCCGATTTTGTCTTTGGCTGAAAAAAACTAACAACCAGACGAGTGTTTTTCATTTTAAAAATAATTTTTACCAGTCTTATTTCTTAAACTTAATTAAATTTGGGCCTTTAAGACCCTTTTAACGATGTGCTCGTGAAGTATAAACACAAAAACAGTATTAGCTAAAAAGTCGATCAGACTAAAGTCCATCAATTAGAGTTAAGTACCTATGTTGCTTTGGATACCATTGATCGTTCAAGCGTTTAAGCTAAACTTTAAAACCCTAATATGGATTGTATAGGAACGTTAATGTACATTCTTGATAGATTACTCGAAGCTAATAAAATGTGCGATAAGTAACTTCCAATAGATAAAAGCTAATCAACATGATTAAATTTTTTTTTTTAAATTTATTTATATTAACGTATAATAAACTATTTTTCAGGATATATCAATGGCAGCCAATTTATTTAATGAAATAGTCGTGTAATTGGAATCTTTAAAAAAACTCTGTTGCAGATTCCCTTTTAATTCCTTAGTTTTAAACTTTAGAAAAGATTCTTAGTGTATCTTATTTTATAAACTGCAACAAGAGTATAGATTTCTGTCCTCATTTATCGTCTCTAATTTATTTTTAAACTGGAAACAAAGTTTTTGAAGTGAAAATGCGCTTTTGTTGGGAATGAAACAAATGCGGCTCTCTGTGGAAATACTGAAACATAATATCTTAATCAGAGAGTTTTTTCTTTTTTAATGATGCTTCGGTTTATTGGAGAAATTTTTAAATGGAAAATAGATACTATTTGCAACCTTGGAATTTTTATAAATTCTAGACCACATTTGCATTTAAAGGAAAAAATTAACGTTTTTTTTTTTAAATGGGCGATTCTTTGTGCTACTAAAACATTAGAGTCAGATTACTACTAGCTCTCGTTTTATAAATACACCGACTTGTATGTACCGTGGTTAATGTATGAATATTGACTTATTCATTCTCGAAGAAGCGCCATGCAAAAAAATATAAATATTTGTAACTCTGGGACCCTTTTGTCCAAAAGTATTAAAACTCGGACCTTATACCCACTTGTGGCAGCGCGAAAAAAGATTCATCGTGTTGTTTTGGTTGTCGATGATGTTTTAAATCAAATGTATTATTATTTTATAGAGCCGCAGTCAATTTATATGCTTACAAGTGAAAAGGGATTCTTATAATTAAGATAGTTATTAATAAGTTGTTTAGTTATTATTAAAAAAAAATATATTCAGTAGTGAAACAGCTTTTGTTTTATGCCTACAAGTAGGAGGTAGCACCACTGTAGAGAAGTGGATATTTTTTTTACTTCTTTTCAAAAAAAAACAAAGTATAAAATATAATGTTTTAATTTAAAACATACCAAAATTGTCTTTCTCTGATTATTTGTAAAAAATAAATAAGTTATAAAAAATAGAACTGTTACCTCCGAGTTGAAGGCAGTTGCAAAAAAAAGAAAAAGTGAAACAAATTGAGAGTAGTGAGAAAATAAAACGAAAAACATTATTGTTACCCTGGATTTGAGAGCAGTAAAAAGAAAAGAAAAAAAAAGCCAAAACTGTTACCCTCGAGATGAGGGCAGTTGTAACTGTTATACCCCAGATAAAGGCAGTTGTAACACTTGTAACTGTTACCCACTAGATGAGGGCAGTTGTAAAGTAAAATACTGTTACCTTATTTGCGATGGAATGGATAAGTCATTAGAGAGATTTTAAGCCACATATTTAACCAACGTTACACGTTATCGGTTATTCTGATCATGCGCAGTTATGACAAACTAACCGATTCCCTTAATAAGCGATAACGCCGTCCGCTAATTAGGTTGAAATAAAGGGAACTTTATTAACGTTAACGAGAATAACGTTTTACAACATTGCCAAAGGTATTATATTTAGCTGGTTTACAAAAGAAAAAAACAATAAAATATACATATCTAGTATTAAAACTCACATTAATGATTTTAAATAATTTAATTTTAATACATTATCAAATGTTTTAACATTTTAAAATATGCTACCACCATCTATGAATGTCAATTTGGCAACGCCGGATATGTCAAAGTCAAATATCGTAACAACTGCGCATGATTGGCATAAAGTTTAGCGTGTAAGGTAATTCGCGAATGTTATAGGTTCGAAAACTAAATAAAGCAGAAAATCGGTTTGCTATTTTCTATAAAGTACGCATGCTCAGTTTAGCGTTTAGCGGATAACGTAAATTATAATTTAGGTGGCTTAAAATCTCTCTATTAATCAGGAGAGAATGGGAAAAACCGTCACGTTCTCTGGAACTGTATCTCGCGTCAGAAGATTTTACCGTTTTCACAAAAAAGAGAAATAAACTACTACACTTAGGAGACATTCAATTACAGGAGGTAGCACATAACTTATCAGTTGCGTTGAAAAATGGTAAGTCAGATAACCAAAACAATATATTTCAAATACTCATCAAAAAACTTTCCGAACATTTCTCACCAACACAAAATTCGACCTTCGAACGACAAATTTTAATAATTTTTCCCTGAAAATAAGACATTAAGCCATAAAATGTTCATTTGGTAAAACCGTATAAAAAGCCAAATCAATTAATATCAAAGACCAAATTATTGATAGTTGGGCTCCATTAGAGCTAAAAAAGAAGGTATTTGAAGAAGAAAGACCACTAAACGAATTTATTGAATTATGCCAGTTTCACGAACAAATTACCAGTCAGTTACAAATCAAAATACGAAGAAGTTTATGATACTGACTTTCACCATCAACAGAGACTCTCGCCCTAACAATAATATACGGCCAGGACACAACATCAGCCCCAAAGAAGATTCAACCACTGAAGCTTAAAAAGATTATGGGATTGTGGTAGCGCGAAGAACCATAAACCACCGAGAATTGATTCATCGTGTTGTTTTGGTTGTCGATGATGATTCAAATGAAATGTGTTTTTACTTTTTAGAGTTGTAATCATAGAGCGTCAGCATTTAACACATGTTTAAATGGTAAGGACTGTGAATAATGGTGGACACATTCATAATATTTTAGTCTAAGTTTTAAAATTATTAAACTGTTTTCATAAATGTGTTATTTATTAAAATGTTATATTTTTCAAATTTAATAAAAAAATTATATTTTGCGAAACCGGTAATTTTAAAAATTTCCCATTTACTGAACTTTTCTGGATAGCTAATCTACCAAAAGATCATATCAGTTCAATTTTAGCTAAAACAGTTTTCATTTGCAACGAGCTCAAATGCACCATTACATAATGTTTTTTATAAGTCCGACCCTGTACGTTATTTTTGCTTCCCAATCTGCAGTCAAGTTAAGGACATGTTAGGCTATTGGAAAAATAAATTAAATCGCCTTAAAAACAAAAAAGTTATTTTCAACCAAAAAATGTACCCCTTTATATATTTTTATGTGTATACTTGCAACGTCGTTCGCGTGGCGGGTGATTGTTGTATAAAAATTTCTTACCCCACCCCATTTAAGGAATGGAAGAGAAATTTTTATACACCAGATGTTAAGTTGAACGAAGACAAATACATCTGTGAAAACCGCATTCGAATCGGATCAGCAGTTTTCATGTGATGCGCGCACAAACATATACAGACAGACAGACAAAAAAATCTAACCATATTTTTGGGTTCTATTTCGATGTACCCGCGACGTCGTTCGGGGGGAGAAAGTTTTATACACCAGATGTTAAGTTGAAAGAAGACAAATAGGTCTTTGAAAACCGCATTCAAATAGGATCAGTAGTTTTCATGTGATGCGCGCACAAACATATACATTTCTACAGTTTTATTATATGTATAGATATAAATTTAAAACAATTGGTTTTTCTAAAATTCTCAATTTCTTGATAATTTTTTAACTTCCCTCTAAAAAAAATTAAAATTTTTTTTAAAATCGGGAAGTTATTGGTTTCACCCCGTTTTTCGAAAATCGAGTTTTCATCGGATCTCAACGTTTTGAGGTCTTAGGAACCTCCCCTGACCATTTTTACGAGGGTGTCTGTATGTCTGTATGTACGTGTGGATGTGTGTGTGTGTGTGTGGATGTATGTAAACCTCTTATAACTTCTGAACGGCTGGACTGATCGCAATGAAATAAAAAGCATTCCAAAGAGTTCCATCTAACTTAGATTCCCTGTAAGTTTGAACCGATTCAAACCGGTAGATTTCGAGAAATTTTAAAATAACCGAAAAAAACAATTGATAAAAATGATGTTTTTTGGGCATATCTTTTTGGCTATTGCTTCGATCAATTTCATTACCTAATCAGCTCTCAAGCTTAAAAAGCCACGTCGAATGCCGTTTTGCAAATTAAAATCGGTTGATTCGTTCGTGAGATATCGTTGTCGAAAAATTTCAAAAAAAGTGTTTTTTTTCAATAACTTAGAGATTTTTTGACTAACCGATTTTGCACTCTCGGTAACGTTTTTAGGTCTCAAAAAACTGCTTCGAATGTTATCTTGAACATCAAAATCGAATAAGGCGTTAAAAAGTTATGGCTTTTTAAACATTTCAAAAAAAGTCAAAAACGTCAAAATACGTCACGTTACTATAGCTTTGCGATTAAAACTAGCGGGAAGTTGCAAGGATGGCCTTTAAGGTCAACCATTTTTCGAATTTTTTTAGATGCAGTTGACTTTTTTAAAAATGATAACTTGATTATGAGGAATGTATAGGCTTTCTATAAGCATCGTAAAAATCATTATATTGTCTTTTTATCGAGATTTTATGTAAATTTCATGTACCATTCATTTGCACAGTAGATATGAACAGATATGCTTTTATAAGGTAATACAAATAATTCATGAAACTTTGTGTACAGAAAAGTTATAGAGGTCGGTAAACAAGGACGGCCTTACTTTACCATTTACCATTCGTTGATTGAGCGGTAATTTATCGATTAACCTACTCTCCCGCTTGACTAATACTGTCTGAAATCTCAAACTCCTTCCAAAGTTAAAGTGCAGACGGCCTCTTAGAGTGACCTCTTAAATTGAACAAATACAAACATTAAGTGCAATGGATATTTAATTTACTTGTAAGTAGTAAAATATATTGAACAACCTATAAGAGAGTGACCAAACTAACATTTTTCATGTTTCATTAGTTGCTAAAACAAAATCATCAAAGATGATATGAAAGAGTAGGAAAGTAAGTACAAAAATTTGGGTAATGCAGGCAAGTCATAAACTTTGTGGAAACGTAATAAGCAGTCGAGCAAAAAAAACATGGTTTTTTCGGTAAAAAACTGAGAATATAGTTCACTAATATCCTCAAACAAAAATATATAAAAATGTTTTTTTTTCTCTATTTCTCCCACATCACTTCCTTTTAATTCTTTCATCTTGCTACTAAACCGTCATCTTTTATCTTTTTGCTCTTTTCCAGTTTCCAACTTTGGCCTCTCTGCTTTTCTATAGGTACCTGTTAATAGCGGCGGTTGATTCAAAAGAGCACATGAGCAAGAGAACTCCGAACGTAAAAAACACACATTTAAAAAATAACAAAAACATAATTTTTTATTTTGAATTAACATCCAACGTAAAAAATACAATTAAAAAAAAAAAAGAAAACATATATTATCTATTTATGTTTTACCGTTTATTTAAAGTCGCATTCTCTAGCTACTTGTTTAGGTAGAATTCCGCGTGCAGTGTTCAATACGATACTATATCTGATTCGTTCAAACGCTACTATACCTCCCCCGGTGCATCCCGCGACAGTGGCTAAGTTGTAAAGTTTAGTGGAGCACGTGACATTGTGATCTCAATAATTTCTCGTCAGAGTAAAAGTACAGTAGTTCATGGTTTCGGTTTATTTACGCGTACGTTACGATCACGCGATATTAGTAAGAATGACGAAAGTTCCTACAAATTCAAATTTGTTTATAATCATTGAACAATTTTTTTTCTCGGACATCTATACATATTTTTTTATGACAATTCCCTCATAATAAACATTCATAACAACCAAGCAAAAACATATCCAGAAGTGACAGTCTAATTTTTTTAGACTTTGTTGTTAATCTTTAGAATTAATTTTGTAGCATGTCCAAAAAACACTATGCAAAATTTTTATTTTTTTATTATATTTTCTTACTTAAGCCGACCCTGATCATTTTATCTTCTAGAAAATTCTCGCCCTTAACGGCTTAACGGTCAAAACTATCGATTTTTCGAGCCCGACCAATCAAATCGGAGGAATAAGATGATGTGGCACAAGAGGGGTGGTTTAAAGCGACGCGGTTTTAATTTTGACCGCGATCAAACAGTCAGTCTAGCTTGGGTACTTGTGCTGATAAGTTGATTCCGTATACCCCTAGATTCAAATACCGGCAAATTTCTTTTAAATTTGCAAATAATTATTTGCAATTTAGTGTTTCTAAGTAAAGTAAAGTCAGTGAGAAAGTGTAGAACCTCTCTGATGGAAAAGCTGTCTAGTAGTATCGAAGAATTACCAGATTTTATGGTAGCGTATGAATTGGGTGTGGCCCCATTAAGTTCTCTAATCTAGGAAACAAACTGTAAGTCTTTCAATATAATTACTATCTCTTAATTACCAGAAATTTGGGATACCATTTTTTTCTTTGGCACAAAAACTTAATTGTGACTCACCGGAATAATATCAGAGTGTGGGTAATTAACGTAAGAAGTGCTCATAAAATCCACAGTGAAACCGGTTTTTATAAAAAACCTAGTACCTTATCAACAGATTTCTACAGTGTGCAAATTACTAAATAGTTCGCCGCATACATGCCTTAGTTAACAGTGAAAGCGTTACGCAGGGTCTGACTAAATATTTTTGTAACACCTTTATGATAAATTTTTTTTTGTTTCTTGATGTTTATCTTAATTTTAATGTTTTAATATTAAATTATTATATGGTACCCCCAATTTTTTACTCGAGTAAAACATCTTTTAAGCTAAAAGTGATTTACAATTTTTTATTAAATTTTGATACTTTTCATTTCCTTTTTCATATCACATTCTGCTTACAGAAATAACAATATAAAAATACTTAGCTGTTATTGAATGTGTAATATTGTTTCTATATGTGATTAAACACTAATGTGTTTTACTGTATTTTACCTTATTTAATTGTTGATATTTTATATGTCTATTTGTTTCGTTCATCTGTTTGACTTATTACTACACACAGTAATAAATATTGTTTATTGTTTATTTATATGTTTTATTTTCTGACCTGGTGTAAGTTATTCTGATCTAATCTCATTAACAACAAGAAAAAGACGTATTTCACTCATAAATTTTAGTTTTTGACTTGATCAAAATAAGTAGAGCCGTTGTGATAAGTAAGAACAAAAAGTAAGTATAACTTTCTCTTTATAGTTTTTCTAATAAAAGTGTTTAACTTAAATTTTTAACCAGAACATCTACCGGTTTACTCAATATTACTGCATCTTATCTTACGTCCCTTATATCTTTCTTATTTTAACTTTATCTATAACATCTAATACATTATTTTATCCAACTTCTAGATTTAATATTTTTTCCATCTGGGTTTCTTATATTTCCCCATCCTTAAGATAAAAAAATAAGTGGCGCCCATTTACCTTTCCCTTTTCCATCATTTCTCTCATTTTCCTTTTAGTCCCTTTTAAATTCTTTTATCTTTTATTTTTTATAGTAAATATATCCCCTTATATCTTTTCAATACAATATCATCTAGCTCGTTCGAATCCACGCTCGCTCTCCTCCTACCCCCTGAGTGCCGTTCGCATTGGTTAGCCTCTATAAACGAGCATTTAACATCATTGAGAAAAAAGAGGTTATACACTTAAATGACGCCCACGACGTGGGGCTTGATGATAAAATCCCTATTTTTCCGACAATAAAATTACACACTTTTAATATCGACCATTTCCATTACTTTTTCTTATCACAATGGCCAATTTTGAAGTAAATTTCTTAACTGCGGTTGAAATTATTTAAGTACCTAAGATCAGAAGAACAGCCACCACCAGGAAAATAGAGGATAAAAGAAAGTCCTCAAAAGAATGTTAGCTAAAGAAACAAATGGTACAGTAACATCAGTAAATATTTTTTTCGTCTATCTTTTTCGTATCGTTAACAAACATAAATTAAAAGACTGACTTTAACTTGGAACTAACTATGTCGGCACATCTTTTCTTTCGACCATTTTCTTCTTCATTCCTTTATCGATGGTTTCGTAATTTTTCTAAAAGAAAATAATTTTTTATTTTTCTACTCTATATCGTATTTTACCTAAAGGAAAAATAATTTTTATTTTTCTATATTTTTTTATTTTATCCAAAGGAAATTTCTTATTTTTTTCTACTCTATATCGTATTTTACCTAAAGGAAAAATAATTTATATTTTTCTATATTTTTTTTGTATTTTATCTAAAGGAAATTTTTTTATTTTTCTACTTCATATCGTATTTTACCTAAAGGAAAATAATTTTTATTTTTCTATAATTTTTTTCGTATTTTATCTGAAGGAAAATTTTCTTAATTTTCCACTCTCTATCGTATTTTTTCTACAGGAAAATAATATCCATTTTTCTACTTTTCTTGTATTTCATCTATAGGAAAATCTATTTTATTTTTCTATATCTTTTTCGTATAATATCTAAAGGAAAATATTCTTCATTTTCCTATTCTCTACCGTATTTTATCTAAATGAAAATAATTTAATTATTTTTTCTACTTTCTACCGTATCTTATTGAAAGAAAAATATTTCTTATTTTTCTACTTTCTACCGTATCTTATTGAAAGAAAAATATTTCTTATTTTTCTACTTCCTATCGTATTTTATCAAAAGGGAAATATTTTTCATTTCTCTAATTTTTTCTGCATCTTATACTAGGGAAAATAACGTTTCGTTAAATTTTTGTTTACCGTTTACCATCTATCTCTGTCCATCTACTTAACCAATGTTTCTCTGTACGGTTATAAAAGTGGAGTCCGCATGACAAATATCTCTGTATTGTCCCAGTGTGGAAAATTTGTTTTTACTTGAACTGTCGTACCGTTGTATTTTTTTCTATAAGAGAATATACAAATCACTTAC
The DNA here is from genome assembly GCA_964028335.1 of Altica lythri. NCBI lineage: Eukaryota > Metazoa > Arthropoda > Insecta > Coleoptera > Chrysomelidae > Altica > Altica lythri. The sequence goes on along the minus strand of OZ034807.1, from coordinate 32,230,756 downwards.
CTATCGTTTATCGTACCGAGGATTCACATTAAGGATTCCAGACAGCGTTTCCTTTATGCTTTCTGGGTTTTATACGTAACAACAGCATGACCGCCATTGTTATCGTTTACCTACCGTTCAAGTGTACTAACACTTGAAATTATCTTACCGTAAGTGAAAACATATTTCACTTAACTACCGTTTACCAGCTCAAGTGTATTAACACTTGAAATTATCTTTTTGTAAGTGAGAACACACTTCGTTTAACTACCGTACCGTTCAGTAAAAACTATCATTGTTTATATGTCTCGTTATCTCCCCTAGTTTCTTCATTAAGCTTGAAATTGACACTCCAAAGCCTTATGTCTCTGATTCCGATGATTCTTCTGAAGATGAACTCTCCGAATAGAAACTAATGTTTCTCTGTTTTCTCAGAATTATCAGTATAAGCTTTCCTTTTTCATTTTCTTTTTCTCGACCTCTCCGTTTCTCAACATCTCACCCTGACTCAACTGTAAATATGTTTCGTTATCTCCTCCCCGTTTGGGAGGCGGGAATATAAAGAATACCCCCAAAGTGTTAAACTGCTTGTCGTAAGAGGCGACTAAATGGAACCCCTTTCCCTTTTCTTTTTCGTTCAAACTCCATACTTCTCGTTAATCTCCTCCTTGTTTGGGAGGCGGGATTATGTAGAATACCCCCAAAGCGATAAACTGCTTGTCGTAAGAGGCGACTAAGTGCAACCTTTTCCCTTTTCTCTTTTGTTCAATTTCCTTATGTCTTGTTAACTTCCTTAGCTATATGTTTCTCTATGTCCAACTTATATTTTTCGTTTAAGTGTATCCAGACTTATAACTATCGCTTATCTATCGTTTAAGTATATTACCACTTGAACTTTTCATCTCGAAAGGGAAAATACTTTTCTCTTACCTACCGTTTACCTACCTAATAAGTACCTTAATACTTATCCCTATCGTCTCGAAAGTAGGATTTACTTTCCCTCATTTACCGTCCATTTACCTAATAAGTGTATTAACACTTGTTTTTATCGTACCGAAAGAGAAAAGATGTTTCTCGTAACTACCGTTTATCTACCTTATGAGTGTTTTAACACTTGTATTTTTTTGAAGGAACAAAAATAGTTTTTTCCTTTACCTACCGTTAACCTACCGTACAAGTGCGTCTGCACTTGTAAATTAATTATCGTATCGTTCAGTAATATCTATTACTGTTTTATGTTTAGAAAACATTTTTTTATTACCTTATTTCTCGTTCATCATCCATAAACTACTTGTTATCTTTGATATGGATATAAGACGGTTATCGTACCTTAGTGGAAGACACATGAAAATTTTTTTAAGAAAAAATTTTTTTTGAAAATTTTTTTTGAATTTTTTAAAAAAATTATTTTTCGTTCTTTCATACAATTTTATACCTTTACGTATCGTTGGTTTAAAGAATTTTGATCCGTAACAGGACTACTATTGGAATCACTTTACTTTTTTGACTAACAAAATTCAATCTTAACTACTTCTTCTGGAATTTTATTTTGACCTTGCAATTCGTCACGAGAGATAAGCCTAGGAAAGCCGTAGGGAATTCTTTCCGGTAGTGGGTCTGTTGAGATTGTAAGGAAGACAGATAAAATTTCTTTCTCCTCTCTTTCTTTTCCTCTATTACTTACTCTATTTTTTTTCCTAGCTAGGATTGAAGACTGTTAGGATAATTTGGTTTTAAGATTTGTTAGATTCCTGTTAATGTCTTAGTGTGATCTATTACCTTAAGATTTTTTTTATTTTATGTTTTTAATGAGAACTATATCTTAAGTAATTACTGTTTTCTTCTCTTCCTTACTGCATATTTGGTGATATCCTTAATATCAACCAAGCAGGACGGAACTTTTCCAAACATCTTTTCAGATGTTAACGTATCACGTACTTACCTTGACTGTCGGATCTAATGGAGCCGGTAGGCTTATTAGATTCCTAATTATAACTATCGTCCGTGTTTCTTTCTTCCTTTTCAAAATTATTATCAACAGTTTGGTTTAAATTCAGCTTTTTTCTTTATAGGAGTTCCTAAAAAGGGATATACGCGTTGTGCCTCCTATGGGAAATTTTACTTATGGGAACATAGCATTCTTTACCTTCTTCCTTGTGTGTGTGAATGTAGCGTGTGTCCTGACATCTTATGTCAAGGGCAATATAAATACTTTTTTTGTCGATTTGCATTAAAGATACCACTTAGTGCTGCCCGTCTAGGCCGAGCTGTACACTTTTTTGTTTCCGTGCAGAAACTTCGGAGTAGACCTGTTCCCGATCACTTCGTGATCTTCCGGTTGGCCGGTACCGTTTATAAAAATCTGGTCACTTAGTATCAAAGATCTACGGATCTGATACATTTTACCTACCTTGTGGTTTTTCAAACTCTCGTGTAGTTTCACTTGTATATAAATGCACTAAAGAATAGTGTGAATATTATATCACATTCAATAACTGACACTAATACCCCAATTCTACCTAAATAGTTGTCGTTCTCATTAAGATCGCTTTTCTACACCTTGATGTTTACTACCTTTATCAGCTTCAGTTTTTTAGACACACTACTGTTGTTCCAACCATAGCTTATCTTTCTTTAAAAACTGTTTTCTACCCAGTTTTTTCTCTTCGGAAGGGGCTGTGTAGCATGTCCAAAAAACACTATGCAAAATTTTTATTTTTTTATTATATTTTCTTACTTAAGCCGACCCTGATCATTTTATCTTCTAGAAAATTCTCGCCCTTAACGGCTTAACGGTCAAAACTATCGATTTTTCGAGCCCGACCAATCAAATCGGAGGAATAAGATGATGTGGCACAAGAGGGGTGGTTTAAAGCGACGCGGTTTTAATTTTGACCGCGATCAAACAGTCAGTCTAGCTTGGGTACTTGTGCTGATAAGTTGATTCCGTATACCCCTAGATTCAAATACCGGCAAATTTCTTTTAAATTTGCAAATAATTATTTGCAATTTAGTGTTTCTAAGTAAAGTAAAGTCAGTGAGAAAGTGTAGAACCTCTCTGATGGAAAAGCTGTCTAGTAGTATCGAAGAATTACCAGATTTTATGGTAGCGTATGAATTGGGTGTGGCCCCATTAAGTTCTCTAATCTAGGAAACAAACTGTAAGTCTTTCAATATAATTACTATCTCTTAATTACCAGAAATTTGGGATACCATTTTTTTCTTTGGCACAAAAACTTAATTGTGACTCACCGGAATAATATCAGAGTGTGGGTAATTAACGTAAGAAGTGCTCATAAAATCCACAGTGAAACCGGTTTTTATAAAAAACCTAGTACCTTATCAACAGATTTCTACAGTGTGCAAATTACTAAATAGTTCGCCGCATACATGCCTTAGTTAACAGTGAAAGCGTTACGCAGGGTCTGACTAAATATTTTTGTAACACCTTTATGATAAATTTTTTTTTGTTTCTTGATGTTTATCTTAATTTTAATGTTTTAATATTAAATTATTATATGGTACCCCCAATTTTTTACTCGAGTAAAACATCTTTTAAGCTAAAAGTGATTTACAATTTTTTATTAAATTTTGATACTTTTCATTTCCTTTTTCATATCACATTCTGCTTACAGAAATAACAATATAAAAATACTTAGCTGTTATTGAATGTGTAATATTGTTTCTATATGTGATTAAACACTAATGTGTTTTACTGTATTTTACCTTATTTAATTGTTGATATTTTATATGTCTATTTGTTTCGTTCATCTGTTTGACTTATTACTACACACAGTAATAAATATTGTTTATTGTTTATTTATATGTTTTATTTTCTGACCTGGTGTAAGTTATTCTGATCTAATCTCATTAACAACAAGAAAAAGACGTATTTCACTCATAAATTTTAGTTTTTGACTTGATCAAAATAAGTAGAGCCGTTGTGATAAGTAAGAACAAAAAGTAAGTATAACTTTCTCTTTATAGTTTTTCTAATAAAAGTGTTTAACTTAAATTTTTAACCAGAACATCTACCGGTTTACTCAATATTACTGCATCTTATCTTACGTCCCTTATATCTTTCTTATTTTAACTTTATCTATAACATCTAATACATTATTTTATCCAACTTCTAGATTTAATATTTTTTCCATCTGGGTTTCTTATATTTCCCCATCCTTAAGATAAAAAAATAAGTGGCGCCCATTTACCTTTCCCTTTTCCATCATTTCTCTCATTTTCCTTTTAGTCCCTTTTAAATTCTTTTATCTTTTATTTTTTATAGTAAATATATCCCCTTATATCTTTTCAATACAATATCATCTAGCTCGTTCGAATCCACGCTCGCTCTCCTCCTACCCCCTGAGTGCCGTTCGCATTGGTTAGCCTCTATAAACGAGCATTTAACATCATTGAGAAAAAAGAGGTTATAATTTTAATTCTGTTTTAAGATATCTGTTAACAAGAAAAAACAATACGTTTTTACATAATTTGTTTAAACTTACTAGTCGTGATGTTTTGGTACATTAACTTTAAACATAGCACTTTACAATAAGATTAAACTTGTTGCCAGTTAATCCCATTTCCTATACGACAAGTATTTAAATAAAAAACTGTAACTGTTTTTTGATATGTTTATTTTATTTATTATATATTTTTAAAATTGAATAAGATATATTTTGCTAAGTAAATACTTATTAAACCTGCGTTTGTCATACGAACCGTAGGAGAGTGTGATGGTTACGTGAGTGTCGAAAAGTTATTCCAGACGAGTCATAAAGTTTACGTTTTTTGTTACTATTTGTAAAATCTAATTTATTTATTTGTTAATTTATCATAATAACAAAGTACTTAAACAATTATTTTTGCATTTTATTTGACACGTGTTACCGTGGATTATCGGTAAAAACAGTTTCATTTGGTAATTTTAAATAAAAACGGTCATAAATAGCTGCAACATTCTACGTTTATCCAAGATGTTACAAAATTACAGCTTAAGATTTTGTTATGTTTAGATTGTTCCGGATTTTTAGAACCTTTCTGAAAAATTCTTTAAAAATGTATATTTTTCAGTAAAAGTTTTGACAAGTTACTGCGATTAGATACTTCAATATTATCGAAAATAACTGACAATATACGTCGCTGAAACAATTCAAAATTATCGGAGATGTTATAAAACTGTAAAACAGCAAAAAACAATTTTATAAAGTTTGAATGTTGCAGTCAAAAACATTCTGGAAAATTAATAAATGACAAGCAGAGAAATAAGTTTATTTTTTGTTAAAAAAACTGATCTGTAATGTTAAAAAGACAATTTAGAATTCTTGATGTTTTTTAAAAAATATCTTAGAATGATTTTCTAAAGTTTTTTTGATTTTACGGGCAGTCAGATACATTGTACATTCGGTTTAACGAATAACCCTTTCAGTCATGCTGTACACTGAGGTGTACGTCTATTTATATTGTGGCTAACGGATTTTCCAATTTCAAGGGTTTAAAGGGCTCTCGGTAATATTGTACTTTGCAGAGCAATAATATTTATTTAACTCGCAAAATGTCGTACACATTTTAAAATTAAGCTATATTTAGGTTTCTGTAAACACTTGTTCGGTATTTTTTGAATATAGCCGTGCTTGTTGATCATTTAAAAGTTTCTAAAGCAAAATTAAGGATGTTAACAAATACGTATAATAAGTATATGAAGTTACCAAAATATGTACATTAGAATATACACCATGACTGACAGATATTGAAAAAGTCATTGACAGAAAGGAAATTGTTTGAAATTCTCAATAAAGATGATTCAGAATTAGACGAAGATGATGGCTTAAACGAAGAAGGTGACGTGCTTACAAGAGGTAAAATGTTGATTCTGCATTACAATTTTACAGTTTTTTTTTTAGACGAACTGTTGTTAATAAGAAGTCAGAAAGAGTCTTTAAGAAAACTGTCATGTGTCAAAATTCTGCAATTGTTTTGGCCTAAGGGGTTGACAGTAGTGTGGTTTCAATTTCGTTGGTGCAGCTCTACATGATAAATGTCAGGTGTCAAAGATGGGACAAAAAAAAACAAACGATATATAGACGCTATAGACGCATCACGATCAAAGGTAATGTCACTCTATAATAATGGAATAGAAGGAGTCGAACAATTACTTTCTTACGCCCTTTATATATCGTTTCTCAGATCGAAGAAGTGCTTATTTTAAACGCCTAGATATGGCAGTAGTCAACTCACGGCTAGAATACAGAAAAACTTCTTGGTGTAACCAGAAAAGAGGTCCTACAGCTAATACTTTTTAGACCAAATTTGGCTGAGGCAGTAAGATTATGTGGCAAAATTCCAGTGAAAAATCGAGGCAGCTGATATCTTCGGGTCCTCTGAGTACTTACGGCACAAATAAACAATTAAGACCTGTAACAGATATCCGTTTTAATAATTAGGACCATTTTCTGAGATTTTTTAAGAAAATAGTAGAGTGGTAACTCTTGGTTTTAATTTCGTTGTTGTCGCTCAACATGATGTGTGCCAGGGATGGAACAGAAGAAACAAACAATATATAGACGTACCATGACTCAGATAGTGTCACTCTATAATAATGGAATAAAAAAAATCAAGTAAGTAAGACTTCCTTATTGCCCTTTACAAATTGTTTATCCGATCAAAAAAGTGTACAAACCGGTTTATTTTACATGCCTTAGGTATGACAGTAATAAACTCATGGCTAGAATACAGAAGAACTGCTGAAAATCTTGGCGTACCAAGAAAACAGGTCTTAGATCTACAATACTTTAGACAAAATTTGACTGAGGCCCTGATATTATATGGCAAAATATCTGTAAAAAATGGAGGCAGATCGATATCTTCGGATCCAGCATGCCCTTTTCTTAATATTTTAGCTGCTAAATACTTAATAATAATACTATGGCGTTTTGGCGACCTTTTAAAACGAGTTATCAGAATGCATCATCGTCAGAATTATCATTAACTGACAATGATATGATTTTTCTCGACATATGCGTTTGATAAACTGGCCAGTTTTCTTCATTTACGCGCCAATGGTCGAATTGGCTTCAATGAGATTAAAAAGCCACGATGAAAACTGACATTGGAAGTACTTTACACCAAAGTGTACATGTCTGACCTTCAATACCCAAGAACACATACATATGCTTTTTACTTTAAATTATTCTTAAAAATAATCCATATTGAGAAAAAATTAATAAAAAAAACCTAAGGTTTTCATTATCCATGACTAAAAGGGTTAAATGATAAAGTAAACAACATAATTATTTTTTTGTAAAACTTGTTCTGCCACTGATTATTAGTGTTGTTATAAAACTGTAAAAGATTCAGAGGAAGACTTTTTAGTTTTAAAAGTTTCAGTCAGTCAGAAACATTTTACAAATTTAATGATTGAACGCGACATGTAATATCTTTATTTTGTATAGTTTAACTAATGTTAATATGAAAAGACAACCACGCCTTTTCACCTCAACAAAGGAACCGACTTTCGAATCTAGGTTGCGAGATGTATTTCCGAATATTCCTAAGTTTATATATTTTGAAAATTTTATCTCTACTTTACTATTTAATTGTTCGTCAATGACTCTTAGAAAGATAATATATAAATATTCTTACAAAATATATACTTAAATTAATTAACTAGGTTCTTTATATTTAAACAGTTTTCACTTCTAATGATATCAATTTTGTATATATTATAAGAGGAAAATTGCAAAATGCGACAAGAATCAAATACCGCCAATAGTCTTCTTTCCCATTACAGTACACAGTAGCGCGATTGATTTTTATTAGTTTTTTATATAAGATATATATTACGGTGGCTTGATAGTACTTAATATAGTAAGAATTTCTCGTTTAAATATACAGTAAACCCTCCCAATACTGGACACCTCCGGGATATTAGTTTTTGTCCACTATATGGAGGTGTCCATTATTAGGAGGTGTGACCAGAACAATATATATCTACTTAGGTATATGTACTTGGAATAAAATATTTCGAATTTCATATAAAATAAGTGTTAAAATTCATAGTTTTCTTATGTAAAATATATATTTTCATTCCATTCCAACTTAGGATCGATATATATACATAGCTAACAATTTTTAAAATTTTAGAGTTCATTCTAACAATATTTGAAAATTATGGTATGGAATGTATTCTATTAAAACTGTTTTGATAGAAATATGAAGATATTTATTTATGCAATTTACAGAAGTATAAATATCTAAAATAGTTTCATATATATACATACATAATACATACACAGACTTAAATTTAAAAAAAAATCTGAAACCAAAGTTTCAATTTTTTCATATAAACTTAAACGGTTTCTTTTTTGACCTTTCATATCAAATAATCTAAGTACAACAACTGATCAACAGTAAACTGCTAATCAACAATCACACTTTCTGCATAAAGTAGATAAAAATTTATACAAAAACTTATTGTGCATCACTGTTTAATTTGATTTTAATATCATCCAATAGTATATAAAACTAAACAATAAAATACATCCATTAGATATTTAAAAGATGATTTCAATGACAATTTAGGGTAAATATTAAAATAAATCTCTGTACCTGTCTGATAGCAGGGGGTCGAAATTCAATGAAACACAATTGTTCTGTAACCATTTCAATAAAATTTTGAATACAATACTTAATACAATTTAGTGTAATTTCAATAAACAAATTTTTATAGGTACCTGTCCGATAAAAGGAGGTCCATTTCAATGAAATAGCATTATTTAAGTATACAGTTATCTGTCCGCGTCCATTATGTAGAGGGTCCATTATATAGAGGGAATTAATACATAAACCTTTTTTAATATGGCTATTTGTCCGATATATAGAGTTGTCCGATATTAAGAGGTGTCCGTAAATAGAGGTTTCACTGTATAAGATAATAACTGCGCCACCTTACGGTGGCGTTATATTATTTGATTTAAAAAGGTATTTTTTTTATACTTTAGTTTTTTCGCATTTTTTTCGTTTTTAATTTTCCACTTTCTTTTAGTTTTTCGTTTATTTATTTATTTATTTATGAATCAAAATTCAACACTATCTATTGGGTTTTCTTACAATTCAGTAATTGTTATGGACAATGCGTCGTATCATTTCCGCATATTAAACAAAATACCTAATAACACAAAAAAAGAATGAAATTTTAAGACTTATGGCAATCAAAAATATTGATGTACCTAAAAAGGTTCCAGTAAAGAAGGAATTAATAAGAATGATCAAAAGTCAGAATTTTAAAAATGAATCATTGACACCATTTGCAGCAGACACGGTCATACCCTTTTGCGTTTACCTCCTTACTACTGTATTTTTAATCCAATTGAAATCGTTTGGAGTACTGCAAAGAAACGTTTACGAAAATATAATCAGTCACCAACCTTAAGCGCAGTTGTTCTTGATAATATTCGAGACGTAATTAGTGGCATTAATAGCGATGTATGGAAAAATTGCGAAACACATGTTATAAAATAGAAAAAGAATATCCTGTTTTACCGCCATTAGTTATTCAGCCTGGAAACGATTCTACTTCAGAAGACTCTGACAATTCTTGTTAGTCATTCCAACCAATTTCCTTTACAGCTATCGTGATGTATCTTGAAAACTTGTTTTCAAAAACAAACTAATTTTATATTCTTACTAACATACCCAACCCTTTCCTTTCCAGGCAAGGAAGGCTCATACCTCCTCGTGGTCCTTGCTGGACAGACAATCTTTTAAGATTGTCTGACAAAATAAGTATTATTTGTAGACAATTGTTATAAAAATATTATGTTATGTACTATTTGAATAATGAGTCAAATGTTCTTATTAATAACTAAAATTAACAAGTTTTAATTTATTTAACAATTTTCAAATTGATACAAAATTTACAAATATATAAAAACCGTTTTTCTTTTGAAATTTAAAACAAAAATTAATAAAAATTTATGAACCCTTTTTATTTAATTCCGCGCCAATGGTCGGCAATGCCATCAATGGCATTTAAAAACCGACAAAGAGCAAAAAATTTCACATTTAGATTGGAAAGAGTATAACTAGCTGTACCCGCGACGTCGTTCGCGTGGCGTGTTGATTGTTATATAAATAAAATTTCCCCACCTTCGTTAAAGAAGTGGGGGGGGAAATTTTTATACACCAGATGTTAAGTTAAAAGAACACAAATACATCTGTGAAAACCGCATTTGATCATTAGTTTTTATGTGACGCGCGGACAAACATACAAACAGACAAATAAAAAATCTAACCACATTTTTGGGTTCTATATCGATGTAGTAACATCCCCCGCTACTTATTTTTTAAATATCTTTAATGTACAGAATTTTCGTTTCTACAAATTTATTATATGTATAGATTATTTTTTACGCCCCCGCAAGCCTCCTTGTGCGTAAAATCCGTTCACAATTTACCTCAAAATTATAAAAATAACTATTGTGCAAAGTTGTAGGATTTATAGTTTTTATTATTTTTACAGCCCCGCATCCTCCCAGTGGGTGGAATTTGGTAAAATCCGTTCACAATTGACCTTAAAATTATAAAAATAACTATTTTGCAAAGTTTCAAACCTGTAGGACTCATAGATTTTAAATTTTATTTTACACGCCCCTGCAACCCCCTTGTGGGCGGAATTTCGTAAAATCCGTTCACGATTGACCTCAAAATTATAAAAATAACTATTTTGCAAAGTTTTAAACCTGTAGGACTTAAAGATTTAAATTTTTTTCCACGCCCCGCAACACCCCTTGTGTGTGAAATTTTTTTAAAATCCGTTCACAGTTGACCTCCAAATTATAAAAATAATATGATTTCTGTATAGCTTTAACCATTAAGATTGCACACGCAACTGAAGCTTAAGAAATGGAGTGCCTTCTCACGTTTTCCCAACATTTCCCTTCACTGCTCTGCTCCTATTGATTGTAGCATGATGAAAAGTATACTGTAGCCAGCTCAGGAGCATGAAAACTAATGTACCAAATTTCGTTAACATCCATCGAGTAGTTTTTGTTTCTATACCGTTTATACAGACAGACAGACAGACAATAATTTTACTGATTGCATTTTTGGCATCAGTATCGATCCCTAATTACCCCTGATAGTTATTTTGGAAATATATTTCATGTACAAAATTGACAGCTCTATATATTTATTATAAGTATAGATATACATAAAAACCGACTGATATACGTCGCAGAAACAATCATAAATTATCAGTGATGTTATAAAACTGTAAAAACATCAGAGCAAGGTTTTATCAATTTTTAAATATTGCCAGCAGTCAGAAATAATCTGGAAAATGTTTCTGTACACAATTGCTACGAGCTGCATCTTTTATAGTCAACTAAAAATATTATTCTGTCTAAAATGTATTTAAAGTTTTGTTGTGGAAATTATACAGCTGCTGAACTTTGTGGTAGAATTTAAACCCTGCAACAGTTTATCTCAATTGTGTTTCATTATAAAATTTCCTTTTCGACTTCTGAATGGCGATAATTATCTAAAGAAAAAGTAGCATCTATTCACAAACGCCTACGAGGAACAGTTGATGATAGATGAATAGAGAATAAATACCAATTGTCTGGAGAAAAGCGGAAGCCGAAATCAGAGTGCCTGTCGTTCTTTTGTGAACTTTTCTCGAGATTAATATCTATTCAAATGCTAAAGCAATAATTTTTTATAACGGGATCTTTTAGTTACAGATAAACGTGCGGATTTATTTATGTTTCCTTTATCTTGATATCGTTAACTGTTACCGCGGATTAGGTTTTTTTGTATATTCTCGTAGCAAAAAACTTTTTTTAAGATATTTTGTTGCTATAAATTTTGTGATTTTTGTATAAAGTCATGCATAGCCCATTTTTAGTAAATCAGGATCAATTTTCTTAAAAATTTATCAAAATCTACCCTTCGCCAATGCAGGGACTGTACTTATAAGAACTGGAAGTTTCTTCTACTCAGCTGTGATTTAAAAAACAGTTTTTATTTTATACATATTTTTTGTTTTTGTAAAGTTGGTACTCTTTAAGTGATTTCACTTAAATGCTTAATAATATATAGTAAAATCTATGATTTTACAATTTGTTGCTTTAAAGGGTAGTTTTCACCACTTAATTTTGGTCTGGTCCAAAACCGCGTAGATTTCGAAATAGAGAGCAAATAGAGCTTAAAGCCATTTCTTTTAAACGGAGTTGATTAAAAAATTAAACAAAGTTTTACCGTTCATACTGGCCTAGTACCGCGCGTCACCAAATATTGGTTACCAGAAAAATAAACTAAATTATTTTTTAAATTTAGATTGTACAATATTTAATGTAAAATTAAAAAAAAAATAATGGTACATACTTAGTATAAACTTTTAGGAAGTTTACTTCGTATAAGTGAATACTTATACACGAGAAATCATATTGCGTTCAATAAAGTTTGTTTGGTAGAGTTTGTTTTGTACACAGTACTGTAAAATAACCGTAAATCAAATCAAATCAAGTAGCGTTACGTCCGGAGTTCGAGGTCACTTCGCAAAAGGGTCTTCTCTATCAGTAGGTATTTGGGCACTTTGGCCAGACAGCCACAGACAGTTAGCGCCATGCGTAATCCAACTTGCTTTTAAAACCGGTTGAACTGTTTTTTTTTAAACAGCTTAAATTAGCTTTAAGCAGCTTTGTGAACCACCATTTTTTTTCATTTGGAGCTTTTTCTGGACCAATTTGAAAAGCACTAAGCTAATTGGAAAAGGGATTAATTTAAAGCTAAACATAGTACTTTTCTAAGTAGGTATTCTGACACTAAGGCCAGACACCCCCAGATAGCAAGCTGTTTATGCTGTTTAAAAGCAGTTCAAAGCCCTTTAAGCTATTAAAAAGCCATTTTAAGCTGTTTTAAATTGTTTAAAGCTGTTTAAAAACCGTTCGAAAGGCAGTTCAACTTGTTTTCCAAACCAGTTAGATTCGGTGAAAGAAGGAGCTGTTACACATGGGCATGTTCAAATAAAAATTAAAAAAGTGACTTATTTTGAAAACAGGTTGAACTGTTTTTCAAACAGCTTTAATCAGCATTAAAGAGAATTTTAAGTAGCTTAAACAGCTTGCTATCTGGGGTGTCTGGCACAAGCTTTAGACACTAGTAAGTGATTTCACAATTCTAGATCACTTGGTATATACTTGCGTTTCAAATTTAAAGGAAATTATTAAAATCACTTAAAAATTGTAGTGGTACCCTTTTTTATTCACATTCGGTATATAAAACAATGTATTTTTCATGTATCAAACACAACTCTTTTAAAGCTAGCATATATCTAATTTTCTACACTTTATTGTAAGATACTTATCAAGATTTAATCTTATAACGCAATAATCTTCTATGAAAACAGATGGCGGAAAATGAATCAACTGTCTGAAGTTAAGTGAAACTACCTTCATTTATCATATTTCTCATTTCGTATATTCCAGTCACATTTAGCCGCTCATCGCAAATTTCAATTTTAGTATTAAAGATTGCTATCAAGATAGAGTCGAGTTAGCGACTCGAATAATAGCAAAATATTTCTATTCTATTTATGAAAATTTTAGATGGTTCCATTATAAATTAAATCATTGTTTTAGTATTACTTTCTTTATAAAATAAAATTGCTATAATTGTAAAACGTATTTAAATTGTCTTTTCTAAGTTCAAAGGAAATCTTTGGTCAAAAATTTTTAATTGAAGCTCGTTTTCTGTCAAAAAAGAAACTAAAAGTCAGTAAGTAAAAGTTAACTTTTTAAATGAAATATAAAAAAGAACCTAATTAAAGACTATTATAAAAATAAAATTGACCTACCAGTCCATTATTAAATTTTCTAACAACGCACGGTAGTTTTGCTGTTCCGCCAATTTGTGCTACGACTATTGTTGAATTTTCCGTAAGAAATACAGCTGCTCGACTTGACGATGGCGTTTTCAAGGAGTTTCCCATAGAGTGGTCGTTACTTCTTCGAGTTTCGTAACTTCTACGAACTCTAGACAATTCTGCAAATAAATATCAAGCACTTAATATCCGACTGAACATTAGGTAAAATTAAATTAATTTAAAAGAAAATGAAACGGTAAAAAAACTCACTTATAAAGTATTACTTTTATGACTATTTAAATGAAAAAAAAAAAACATAATTAATAATACATGAATTATGTATTGGCTTTATTTAATTTTAATTATATTATTATAAAATAGTACTTAAATTTTGCATGTAAATAAGTTCTCTTTTACCATTTAAACCTAGATATAATGATTGTTGAAATGGTTTAAAAGCGATACCTAATAACCGGTAGAGGAATTAATAATAATTATACGCTATTTAAATAGTCCATCTTTCATTTGAATACAAAAAATGCATTTTAATTTGCGAATTCATTTGTTTCCAAAATATTTAAAGCTGACGTGTCAGTGTATTTTGTTACAATGGAAAAAAAACGAATATCCTGGAATGAAACATTTCTTTGTTTTGAAAGGTTTGTCAGTAACAAAAATTTATACAAAAATTGTTTACGTGTTAAAGGAATGTGCTCCTTCATTTCCAACTGTGCATCGATGGGTTTTAGAATTTAAACGTGGTCGTACAAGCGTCGAAGATGAACCACATATAAGTAGAGTACAGATCGGTTACTTAGCAGTGGCGTAGGTATTTTGATCTTTCAAATTATTCGATTTTATTGTTTAAACTAAAAAACAGAAAATAAAAAAACGGGTGTGGCAGTCAGTGTGACTGCCGGTAGAAGTTATACTTCTGTGGACGCACCCGGATTCGTAAATTTGTATGGGAATGATTTAGCAAAATCATTATATGATATTCGTGTTCAGCGACCTCAAAAATCTCCTATTGCCGAGTGCACACTTATTTTGTATCCTATTTGCATAAAGTTCATGGAGACAGGGTCCGCCCTAAGCAACAGGTGTCTCGGAGGCCATCGCCATTATTAAATTCGAATTAACCGACCGAAAAAACCCCTCAGTACCAAGTGTGCACTAAATTTGTATAGAATTTGCTTAAAACCCCAGGAGAAGAGGTAAATACCATGCACACTGAGCACCAAGTGCCACGGAGAGTTTCAGCATGGTATTCGTGTTTAGTGTCCCTAATACTTACCAAGTTAAAATTTTTCTATCTATTGTCTGATCGGAAAGCAGTTTTCAAATGCAATTTTTGAATCCAGAAATGCAATTTTCCATTTTTACATTATAAAAAATACCACCAAATTATCCTGATGCTTTAACGAATCAAATGCAAAAAACCGCATGCCGATCCATCTTTACAAATTTCGGAGGTTTTGCTGATTTTGTTGCTTTATTTCTGCGACTATTCTTAGAAACTCTGTTTACGTAGTAAACAATCTCAAAAGCATAGTGCAGGATATACTGCAACCACGTGACGGTACTTTAGACTACAATACTCATTACATACTGAATATTATTATTAATATGAAATACTAAACAGTATATGTATACCTACGTGAAAGAATTATAAAATAATCTTTCAAACATAATGTGATACGTCACTATGATGTTAAAACATTAGCTCAGACTGTTTTTTGTATCTCTTTTAAATGTACTAAATGTTTAAACGGTATTCAAAGGACTTATAGTTATAATTTAAAACATGTGGCAAATATTTCCATCTTTGTTTTTACCGATTAATATGCCTTTTAAGTATTTCCATCTCTCTTACTCACAACATGACGTATGTAATGATTATGCCGATTTAATTCCATACAAATTTTTACCATCGTGTCCACGAATAAAAGTATAACTTCAAAAAGTACAAAATTGATAAGTTGTTTTAACATAGTGGGTTTTTAGGTTAAAGCTGTTACAAATACAATTCTTATTAATCGCCAACTAATACAATCACCACTATTATTTATCGCCAACTATTACCATCACAACAACCATTATTTATTGCCAACTATTACCATAACCCTATGTTATCTCTCCGTTCAACACAGTCCTTATATACCAAATTAAATCCTTTCTCGAAACATCCACAAAGATCCCACAAAGATCTTTCTAGAACGGAAAACTCTCGAAGTTCGTCGATCAATCCATCAGTTACGCGAAGATTAGAAGATTCTCCGTACGGTGACTTACTTACACCTCACACCACCGACAGGTCCGGATCGGATCGTAACAACATAATTAAATTGTGAATAGGACGACGAAATGAATTATGTCACTGACTCGAACGATGACTTTTTTTGGCAAGAAGAAGATGACAATTTAAGAAATTCATTAGATTTTGAATTAGTTGAAGGCCCTTCTACCAGCATATTATTAATTCGTAAAAATATATTAATAAAATGTATGACATTGTTTCTGTAATTTATTTAGATATTTTGACAG
The DNA here is from genome assembly GCA_964028335.1 of Altica lythri. Classification (NCBI taxonomy): domain Eukaryota; kingdom Metazoa; phylum Arthropoda; class Insecta; order Coleoptera; family Chrysomelidae; genus Altica; species Altica lythri. The sequence continues at coordinate 32,214,369 of OZ034807.1, read as the reverse complement.
AAATATTAAATTATAAAAAAATAAAAAAAAAACAGTTTCATTAAAAAATACACAATCTTTCATTTTTCCTTTCCAAACTCTTCAACCAACCTGTACTAATAGATTTTTTTATAAACTCGTTTCTGTTAGAGTAGTAATTGTAGAGGATAATTTTAAATAAATATATGACACTATTGTATATACGTAGGTGTATATTTGATAGACGTTTCGTTCAGCTTTTCAATTAATATGTATTGTATTGTATTTGTGAATATTGACGTTTTCTTAATGAGGACGTTCAAATTCATGAGACGTTTAACGTTGAAATATCTGCCAACCGCAGAATAGCTTTATTGATTTACACGAAATTGGGAAATACGCCGTTTTCAATTAGTTGATAAAATTGAAAACATCCAAATGGATCTGTCTTTTATTGAAGTTCTGAAAATGTTTAAAAATAAGTCCAGAGTGGATGGCTTTAGACATCACAAGCTCTAGTTTTTCAATTTACCAATATTGAACATAACTCATAACAAAGCTGTAAATAGTGTTTATATTTTTTACGATATTTAGGGACCTTATATAATGATAATTTTATCGTTTTATGCAATTATTGGCATTTAAAGATGTATAAAATATAAAAACGAATTTATTGATATTTACCATTTTGTCCCTTTTATTAACACAAGAGATAAAATGTTTTTAACATAAACAAGAAAGACAAAATGTAAAAAAGAACAAGATAAAACTTGTTCTTAAACTTTTTTGCTATTAAGAATCCACAACAAGTTCACGTAGGAAAGCTTTTATTCGTAGATGCAATAAACACTACTCCAAAATTTCTCGTTAGAGGAAACTGAATGTTTCAATGAAACTTTACTTAAATACATCCACAGGAACAGCTATAACTTGATTATTTAGTAACTCTAAAGGATGTTAACTAAGCTTCTGCAGTGGTTGGAATAAATTCAAGAACTTTAAGACGTCGAAAAGTTTAGTTATAGCATAGTATTTTAAGATTTTTCATTGCAACGAGATAACTAAGGATTTATTACCGTACTTAAACAAAAAAGCCAGAACTTGATCTTTAGTAACTCTTCAGAATGTTTACTGAGCTTCTAAAGTGGTTCGAATGGATTGAAATACTGTAAAAGGTTAAAAATTGGTTTAGAATATTGTTATTGTAGCGAGCTAGATGTTTACAATACTTCTATCTCGTTCAAAATTAGCAAAAGCTTTAAAGATATGAACTAAGCTTCTGAAGTTATTGGAATGAATACACAAAAATGTAAGATGTCAAAAAGTGATTCTGCACTTTTTAGTTTGTTGGAGCATTTAATATTTAAAATTAAAAAGTATAAAAAAAAATATTAAACCGACTGCTAATAGCCACTGAAAAATAATACACATTTTAATGTGAAGAGTATAGAATGTCCGATCTGTTATATTTATTTTGTAAGATAAATGCACAAGGAAGAAGAATTTGACTACTTTTCTTATGGTAATCGTAAAAAAATATACATTGTGTAGTATACCGTGATAACCTCATCACACGCAAAATTTCTATGGGGCCATAAAAAAGAATCCTGAAATTTTCCAGCCTATTGTTATCGAGACCTTAGACTTTTTTTTCCGGTTTTTTGAGATTTATTGCTGAATATTTATTTAAATCGGACCATACAAATCTACAATAAAATTTATCGCTAGGATTTCTTTAATCATGAAAACTCAAAAGGTATTTTCTTTAAACTCCACATAGATATCATAATAAATGTTATTTTTGTTGTAATAGCATAGGTACGCGAATTCGATTAAGGTAGATTTCCATTAAATTAGGCACTATAAGAGTAAGCCATACCTACTGTTGTTTTTTACGACAGAAAAATAAACAAATAGTGTTTTCGATACAATGTTAAAATATATATCTAATGTGTATTTTCTGCATACTACATTACTTGAATCAACACTGCCATTTACCCATGTTCTGTTTATTTAAAATATAGTTAGAGCAGTTTCTGCATATTCCCTACTGAACAAAAATTTTATCTGTTTGTATTTGTAAACGTTATCCCTGTTAACATAACTATTTATTGGTTTGTCTAAGCAAAACATGTTAAACAGAAAATATAGAATTTTCTAAACCGTATATTGTAAGGAAATAAAAAAACTGGTACTGTGTATTAAAGTTTATGATAATGCAGAATTTTTAAAAATACATTAATTTCTATTGAATAAATTTTTTTCTTTATATTATACGGCCATGTGTCTCGAAATTTTCCATAACTTCTTTAAACAACGTAGTACCTAGAATTGCCTATGTGCGAAAAGACACATCTTACTTATCATGTGTTTTTCAGGTGCAACTCTATGATTAACCAATCAGAGACATTTTCTCGTGGCGTGATTATTCCTGTAAGGTACGTGATAATTTCTCTTGTAAATACCCCTTTAACAGTATTTTGTTTTACTTCCGATTTAGTCTGGCCAGAAATTGTTAGTCAATTCTTTCAGTTTTATCGGCTTTTTCAACTTACGTGATAGTTTGAGCTCCGATTGTTACATTGAAGGATGTGGTAATTTTTATGATATGGTTTTTAAATATTACCTGTTATTTGGGACTAGTGATTAGTGATTAGTCGGTGCACAATAAGCTGTACTAGCTGCGATGCAATCCCATGGACTACCTGTAAGCCTGGCCCTCTTTAAAAAAAAAAAAAGTGATTAGTCGGATTATCATAATATCTTTACCTTTTATCTCCGAGAGCATTTGTTGTGATACTTTATCCTTGAATTATCTAAAAAGCACACTGGAAGAAGACGTGGGGAGGTAAGGAGTTCCACAATCTGGAGACCCTGGGGATGAAGGAACGATCAAATCGATCCGTTCTCGATGTCGGGCACTGAACAGTATAAGGGTGCATGGAGTTGGCACGTCGCGTTGCTCTGGCTGGTCTGGCAAGTGGAGGCATTATAGAGCGGAGTTCTTCTGAGCAAAATCCGTTTATGTATCGGTAAAACAAGAAAAGATCAGCCACTGCTCTTCGGTGGAATAATGGGGCTAGGTTTTTGGTGATACTGGTGTCGTTTATTAGTCGAACTGCCCTTCACTGTATTGCATCAAGTACTCGGAGCCTTGACGGAGCCGCCGATCCCCATACATGCGAGCAGTATTCAAGATTAGGCCGTATTTGGGCTTTGTAAAGAGTAGCTAAGTTGGATGGAGAAAAATATTTCCGTGCTCTAAACAGAAAGCCTAATTTCTTTCCTGCTGCAGTTGCTATGGATGCAATATGTTCGTTCCAGAGTAAGTCTTGGAAGATCGTGATACCAACCAGCGCAATGGAGTCGCCCGCTACCAGTGTCTGATCGTTGATTGTAATGGATGAGTCGCATGTTTGCCTCTTGTTGGATAGGCAACATGTCTTTGTCTTGGAAGCGTTGAAATTAACAAGATTCTCTCTTCCCCACTCGTCTACAATTCTCAAATCTTGATTGAGAGAAGCCGTTGTGGATCTTCTGTCCTCTTCCAGAATATCTAGAGGTATGGGACGGTTGTGCGCTTTGCTACAGTGTAGGTTGCTATCATCTGCAAAACCATGTATCGGGTTATTAGTGGCTTCTAGTAGATCATTAATGTGTAGTAAGAATAGAGTAGGAGCTAGAGCCGATCCTTGGGGAAGTAAGTATTATCTTTATTATTTTTATTTTATTGTTACTAGTTAAGTGTGTAATTTCTTATTTCTAAATAATAATCTGCTAAGCTATTTTAACTAAGTTATATATTTCTTTTCTCATTTTTTTCTTATCTTTCCCATCCATTGAATAGAAAAATAAGTGGCACGCATTTTAATTTGTCTTTAATTTTTGAAGTTATACTTCTATTCGTACACCCTGTAGAAAAAGATTGTGTAGAGTTAAATGAGAAAAATCATTACATATGTAATGGTGTGAGTAAGAGAGAGACAGAAACACTTATAAGGTATATTGGTCGGTAAAAACAAAGATAAAATATATACCACAAGTTATAAGTAATAACTATAAGTTTTTTTAATAACGTTTTAACATTCAGTACATTGAAAAGGGATAGATATACAAAAAACAGTCTGAACTAATGTATGAATATCATAGTGACGGACCACATGATTATTTGACAGATTATTTTATAATTCTGTCACGTAAGTATACATATAAAGTTTAGCATTTTATATAAATAATAATATTCAGTAATGAGTATTGTATTGTATTCAAGATGGCGGAAAGTGAAAAGTCGCTTGAATGTGTTCTTACTCAAATTAACGAAGAAAACTTCGAAGAAAAACAATTTAAATGTTGCCAAACTAAAATTGCCAAAAATATAGTTTGCATAAGGTGTGGAAATATATTTCATTTGTCCTCCCCAGTAGCAAGCTGTCGTCATATTGACGTCACAACAAGGTGATTTTTCGTCACTAAGGTCAGGCCACCAATATCTGACGTCAATATGACGTTACTTTATCGACGTTGAAGAAACGTCATCTAACTGACGAAACCAGTACGTGATTAGTGGGTAGATTTTGTGCCCAATATCAAAGTGGCAAATCCGACCCATCAGGCATGGGATTTGTATAACAATTGTGCTTAGTACTTTATTACCTGCTATGAATGTATATAGTTTGAAAATATTTCCACTACAAATACATAATTATATTTACATTAGTCGAATACATTTTTAAGTAAAAGCGGATATTTTCGATATTTTAAATCTTGTTATTCGCATTTAATTTAGTTATTTCTAAAATTTATATCATTTTGATAATTATTTAAAAATAGCGCCTTTTGGTGGTTCGGTTGGTAAAACATCGGCTGGGACATTGGATTGGGTTGGTATTGGTAACAACGCATGTTTAACCTCAACTTCGAAGCTCGAATAATCAAAGGATTTTTTAATTATTTGTGTTAATTTTGATCGCCATTATTGCTTCTTAATATTCTAAAGGATGTTTTCTGTTGTGGAATTTAGTGAGAGTGCAGGAGGTGGACTGGCAGTGGTTCATGAAGGATGATTTACACCGCGAAAAAGTGAAATCTTACAAACTTCTATAGGCATTCCAAGTAGTTCCGTTACATGTTTAAATGGTAAGTGTATTTTATTATTAGTTAAATTATTTATTAGCACTTTTATTGTATAGATATGTACTTATATATTCATGTTATGTATATATTTTTATTTTAGAAAACAGTCTGGGTGTGTGTTCACAGACACAATATCAAAGAGATAGTTTTGGGGGCCAGTCTGTTGGTAAGTCAATAAAAATTTAAGTATTTTCTGGGACTAATCTATCGCTTTCCTTGACTGAAATGATTAAAAAATAATAATCCCATTATACTTTTAGGTTTTGAAAAGAAGGTTATCGAATTACTAACAACAATTAAAGAACAAAATACAGAAATATTAAAAAAGTTCGATAAAAAGTACCACACAGAATATAATGTTTGCATTCCTGAATTACCAGTTTCTCTGCCGTTAGAAACAAATGACAAGTTATTATTACTGGAAAAATATCTACAGGAACATAAATTTGATGATCTAGTAAGTTATTTTACATATTTTTATATATTTAGCTGCAAAATATTTACCTAAAAAATATAATAATAATAATACGTGAAAAAAAATTCCTTGGTCATGGATATTTAAAAAAAGTAAACTAACCTAATTTTTAAAATATGCATGTCGTTTATACTTATTGTTTCTATTGCAGAGTGCCTATTTCGCATCACTAGGTGGAAGAACGGATATATCTTCTAAAACTAATAAAGTCTTAAAGTGTCTTCTCACAGATAAATTGGCAGCATTGTACAATTTCTATGGGAAAAGAAATGAAAAGTTTGCATTTGGAGAACTAATTTAAAAAAAATGTGTTGTGCGTAAGTATTTTTGTTTATTTTTTATCATCAATCCTTTAACTACAAAAAAGGGTCATAAAATGAGGGCAATCCTGAAAAGTGTGAAGTCAACTATATCAAAAATATATATATTTAGATATTTTTCTGGTCTGTGGGCTATCCGAAGTATTAGAAGTCTGGTCATTTAAGGATATAAAGGCGAAGGCTATGGTTATTCCATCAGAAAATAGTCCTGATCAATGGGTATGTTTTCCACTTGTACACACACTTTGTTAAAAGCGATAGGTTAATGTTAGTTTTCATTTGAAGTTAAATTTTGTTATACCTAGTATAATTTTTTTAGTTAGAAATTTTTATCATTTTGAAAGTATATATGTACCTATATATTATTATAATAAATGGTTGTGTTAAACGTATAAGAGTTTTTTTTAAGGTGCAACATTCAACCATTATATCTAACGTCATATTTACGTAGCAAATTTGGGTTTTGTGACGTCCTTTTTTACCGTCAATATCACGTCAGAATACTGACGTCATATTTACGTAGCAAATTTGGGCTTTGTGACGTCCTTTTTACCGTCAATATCACGTCAGAATACTGACGTCATTGGGCTGTGACTTAGGCCCGTCACTGTTACGTCATTCCTACGTCATATCTAAGGTAACTTTGACGTAACGGATGCCGTAAAATATACGTCATTATGACGGCAGGTTGCTACTGGGGCTGTGCTGTGAAAAATAAAATAAAATGTGTAAGGATTAGTGACACAAGAATAATTTGCTGTGACCAAGACGATACAGTGACCAGTGAGAAAACTGAATTTAATATTAAGGAATTCCTAAACTTAAAAAAGGAATGCGAATTACTTAAACAATTATTAAAAGAAAAAGACGAAAAATTTAATTTATTACTCGAAAATAATCTCCTATTAAAACAAAATAATAGCCTCCTTGAAGAAAAACTTATGCTGACAAAAACTAAAACTGATAAAAAACCATCTGTAAATGAAAGTAACAAAAAAGCGTTTAGCCAAGTGCTTCAACAAACGGGACCATCCAAAACAGCGAAAGAATTGGCGACGTTGCCAGCTCCCACTGGAAATCGTCAAACAACGAAAAGTGTACAAGTTGCAGAACTGGAGAATACACAAATACAAAAAATGGCAAAAATAGTAAATTTAAACAAAGATGATAACAATCACAATGACAAAGAAGGTGATTTCCAAAAAGTTACCTATAAAAAAAAGAGACAAACCACAACAAGAAAAAATTTTGGTGAAAATGAAGTTAATGATTTTGGAGTCCAGAGGCGAGTGTGGCTGTATCTTTATAGGATTCAACGCCATGTCACTTCTGAAAAAATTCATGACTATCTTAAACAACAAGAAATTTTTAAAAAAGGCCAATATCATCATAAAAGAACTACCTGCAAAAGAGTCACAAAATAAATGTTTTATGTGCGGTGTGGATTTCGACCTAAAAGACCACATATATAAACCTACTACATGGCCAAGATCAGTGGCATATAGACGTTTCGACTTTAGTAAATATCATCAGTATGAGAGACAGGATTTTTGAGTAATCCCCTCTCTAAACCATTCCAATCCCAAAAGAATGTGATATCGATCGTTAATTTAAATGTCAGAAGTATCAACAATTGCGTCAATCAAGTTGAAGAGTTTGTGGAAAGTGTTCCAGGTGCACGAATAATGTGTCTAACTGAGCATTGGTTGTGTAAGGAACAGTTAAATATATTGAAGATCGCTAATTTTAATCTTATATCAAGTTTTTGTCGCCCTTTAAATCTGCACGGAGGAGCTGCAATATATTGCGATGTAGGTCTACCTGCTAAACCTATACATTGGTTTGATAATTTAAATATTGTAAATATTTTTGAATGTTGTGCTGCAAAGGTTAGTATTAACAAATTAAATTTTGCAATTATATGTATTTATGACCCATCAGGTAGTGATAATGATGTTTTCTTAACTCAGTTAAATGTACTTTTAACTATATTGTTTGAAAAAAATATTAGATTCTATATAGCCGGAGACTTTAATATAGACACCTTAATAGCATCAAAGCATTCTAAAGATTTCCTATATCTACTTTCATCATTCAACCTTACACTCAGCATTAATGAGGTTACACGTGAAAATGACAACGAGGGTAGCTGCTTAGACAATATTATTGTCAATAAAACTGATGATTACTCTATTACAAATAAAAAAACTTATTTTTCGGATCACTGGGGACAAATCCTATCCTTTAATATGTTAAATGTTAAAAATAAAGAGACTACAAAAATCAGACGTTTTACGAGCTCTTCAATTGATGACTTTTGTTTAGATATTCGTAATGAACTTTTCACTGAGGTTTATGATTCGCCCACAGTAGATCTAAAATATAGTACCTTTATACATACCTTTCTATTATATTTTAATAAACACTTTCCGTTAAAGAAGTTTTATAACAAAAGAGATAAGTTTACTTTCAAAACCCCAGAATTAGTACAGGCTAAAACCGCTATGATTAACTACCAACGTCTATCTGCTACTTTCGCTGATCTTAAACCTCTTGCTAAAAAGGCCCAACAGTGTTACAATAAATTATTAAATGCCACAAAATGTCAATATTTTGAACAAAGACTAGCAAACACAAAAAATAAAAGTAAGGTTTCTTGGCAGATTATCAATGAATTAATACAAAACAACAAAAATAAAAATGATCAACCAACGTTCGACAACTACTTTAAAGGTGTAAATTTATTTAATAAATATTTCAACGACAAAGCCAATAGTCTTATATATGAAAAATTGCCAAAGCAACATGCTTATACTTGTAACATTCCATTTCATAAGAATACGTTCTCTTTTAATCAAATACCTTCGGAGGACTTGTTCAAAGTACTCGAAAAAATTACACCAAAAAAGAGTGCAGGATATGACGAGGTACCTACTTACTTGCTGAAAAAATGTTTCAATTACATTTGCAACCCTCTTACTCATGTCATAAACTGCTCTCTTCGAACAGGACAGTTTCCTTCGAGTTTAAAATTTGCAATAATAAAACCTTGCTTAAAAAAAGGCGATCCTGATTCTTTCGAGAGCTATAGACCTATTAGCTTGCTTAGTTCTTTTTCTAAATTTTTTGAATTAGTTGTTTATCAGCAATTATTTAATTATTTTTCAAACCAAGCACTTTTCAACACAAATCAGCATGGTTTCTTTGTTGGCAAAAGCACTGAAACGGCATTGTTCGAGTTATCAAATGAGATATATAATTGTCTAGATTCTGGAAATACCTGCTGCGGAGTTTTTCTGGACTTGTCTAGGGCGTTCGACTGCATAGACTTTGAAATTTTATTCACAAAATTAAGACACTATGGCGTAAGAGGTGTGGAGTTAGAATGGTTTAAAAGCTACATCACTGGACGTACCCATGCATTAAAAATTAAGAACTCAAAGAAAAATGTACATGTGCAGTCGGAGGCTCTGGGAGTGTCCAGAGGAGTTCCGCAGGGCACTGTACTGGGACCACTAATATTTATAATCTACATCAACGATTTTGCAAGTATTGCAAGAAATGAATATAAAATTATAAATTATGCAGATGATAGCACATTGTTTCTCTCAGGATCAAGTTTCTCTGAACTTGCCGTCTGTGGTAACTCTGCTATGTCAAAAGTTAAAGAATGGTTCTTAAATTCCCGGTTAATTTTGAACCCTGAAAAAACAAAGGCCATGTTCTTTAAAACCAACAGAACTTCAGACAGTCCAGCTAACATCGTTTTAAATGGACATGAAACATCTTTTTCTAACAACATCGTTTTAATAGATGAACACTTAAATTTCTCGTTTCATATCGAGAAACTTTGCAGAAAGCTTAGCAGGTCATGCTATGGCTTAAGAATACTTCGAAAAAATGTAAACGACAGTATTATAAAATCGTTTTATTTTTCAAATTTTTATTCTAGAGCCAGATATGGCATTATCTTGTGGGGAGGTAGTAGTCATATCAATGATGTCTTCAAAATTCAAAAGAGAGCAATCCGTATAATTAAGCGTTTAGCCCCTATCGAATCCTGCAGAGGCCATTTCAGATCAATTAATGTACTGACTATTCCAGCTCTTTATATATATGAGTGTTTAAAATTTGTTTTTACTAATAGACACTACTTTGAACATCATAATATAAGTCACAACTATGGCACAAGACATAACATGAACTATAATTTTCCCTACCATCGCTTATCCCTGACTGAAAAAGGAACCTTGTACTCGTGCATTAAACTTTACAACCATTTACCAACACAAATAAAAATAACTGAAAACTTTCAAAAAGTTAAAAAACGACTATTATCTTATTTATATAATTTGGAGCCTTACAGTGTCACTAATTTTTTCGATAACACATGGCATATTTGAGATATGTCTTTGTTCAAAATATAAATGTAATGAAATGTAACTTCCACACTGTTTGTATTTTTTTTGACTAGCTTGTACATTTTCTTTGTGTATAATGTATTTTAGTGCAATAAATGTTTATTATTATTATTATTATTATTATTGTAGTCTAAAATACCGTCACATGGTTGCAGTATATTTTGCTCCATGCTTTTAAGGTTGTTGGATACATAAACAAAGTTTTTACCAATAGTGAAGGGAATAAAGCACCAAAACCTCCGAATTTTGTAACGTAAGATGGATCGGAATGCGTTTTTTTTGCATTGAATTCGTTAAAGTATCAGGAAATTTGTCGCTATATTTTATAATGTAAAAATGGAAATTGCATTTCTGCATTCGTAAAGTACATTCAGACAATAGAGAGAAAACTTACAACTCGGTAAGTATTGCTGAAAATGGGTTCAATTTATATATTCGGGGTTTTTGGAGTCGCTGAACACGAATATCACGATTCCGAAAGTCTCCGCGGCACTTGGTGTCTAGGGTATTTACCTCTTCTCCTGGGGTTTTATGTAAATTCTGTACGAAATCAGTGCACACTTGGTACTCGGTGGTTTTTTGAGTCGCTAAATACGATTATAATAATAGCGATGGTGTTCGAAACACCTGGTGCTTAAGACGGACCTCGTCTCCAGGAAATTAGATACAAAAAGAGTGTGCACACGGTACTAGGAGGTTTGTGGAGTCACTTACCACGAATATCATATAGAAGTATAACTTCTGCCGGCAGTCCCACTGACTGCCACACTAGTTTTTTTTACTCAAAACCAAAATTTGACGCCTAAACATATTTTTTTTATAATTTTATTTAGGGCCGTTCGCATAAGTTACAATAAAGTTACAATAAACTTATTTAAAAATATAATTAAAAATGATATTTTCCTTTCAGTTGTTAGGAGTACTCTAATTAGTATACTACCATCTTCAGTGAATGTTAATCCGGAAGAAGTTATACCACTAATGGGTACAGGACTAAACATCAAAGATTATAGGATATTACATCAAAAGGGATAAAAACTATCAATTAAAGCTCGACCGAGCAAATGTTTCTTAACCTGAAAGTTTGCAGATTACGACTTTTAAATGTTTTTATAGCGACAAGGTCTTTTCAGTGAACAGTCTATTGTTCTAGTAATTAGCCACTCCGTGCCTCTCTAAATATAGCTCCATAGACAATTAATCTTAATTAACTTTTTCAGATAACATCAATATTCAATAATTAACGTTCTCTTACTTCTTATCCCTAAAAGTTTCGAAGCAAGGCGTTACTTTCACAAAGAAAAGATGCATAAATTTGCAATAGGCAGGCGTATAGTAACTTTGAAAAGAATTACACTTAAAAACAGGAACTTTTGATATTCATTTACTGTTTCAGGTATATTAGTAATTTTATAATTTAGCATATATCTATTATAGGATTTTTAAGATTTATGAATAACTAGCTTTTGCCCGCGACTTCGTCTGCGTGTAATTCGAATAAAAGCAAGGTCTTTATGTATCAATAACTGGTGCCCGCGACTTCGTGTGCGCAGTATTAGTATTTCGAGTAGCTTATATTAGCGTGAAAAGAACTAACATTATGACATTAAAATTATAACATACATAATTTTTGGGTCGTATTTGAAAAATATAACAGTCTGACAATATTGAGATGTTACATTCGCACTGTAATAACGTAACAATATTGTCAACATAAGAAATACAGTAATTTTTTCAGACTTAAATGACATTTATCGTTATATTTTGGACAATTCACACAATATCTTTATAAATTATAGCCTATATGTTATTCTCATCTATAAGCTACATTACTGTAAAGTTTCATTAAAATCCGTTTAGTAGTTTTTGCGTGAAAGAGGAACAAACATCCATACATCCATCCAAACAAACTTTCGCCTATATAATATTAGTAGGACAACAAAAGATGTTTCATACGACAAGAATCGAATCTGCAATCTCTATATTGACGCATTAGAGTCAGTCTTAAGCGCTGGGATACGGTTGTATCTTTGTACTGTTATATGTTTCCTTTGTGGATTCGGGATAAGTGATAAACAGCAGACAATCTTAACAATTTATTGATAAAGACAAATAAATAAAAATTTCTTAAAATAATCGACACAACTTTAATATAGTTACAATTACTGAATAACGTCTTTAAAATACCTCGTACAACATTTCGTACTTCAATCACTGTCTATCGCCAACTATTACAATTACCATTATTCTTCTCCGTCCACAGCGGTCCCTTATATATGAAATTAGTTCCTTCTAGAAGCCTCTCTAAAATTACATCTAGAACAGAACACTCTCGAATTATTTGGACATTCTAACAGCCACTAGAATATTTGAAGATTCTCAAAACAGTAATCACTCACACCACTATCTGGGCGACAGGTCCGGACCGGCTCGTAACAGTAGTTATAAAGCCGGTAGCGGTGAAGATAGCGGAAATAATTTTAGACCATGGCTACACATGTCGTGGGTTTGTCGTTAAACCTTGTTGTTTTACGGTCAAAACTCAATACAAAATGAGAGTGCGCGTGAATATTTAAACGGTCCCCAACTAGTAGATATAAGAGCTAGAAATGAAATTTTGTTGTCATCCATCATATGAGATTTTTCCTCTGCAAATTCTTCATTCTATACGGATATTTACGTTCTCGCTCCGGAGGACACCCTAGTGAATAGCTTTAACGGGTGAAAGTTTTCCAAACTTTGTCGTCATCAATAATATGGATTAAAAAATTTTAAATCAAAGATACAACAATTTAGTCGAGGAAAGATAGCAATGAATCTCTAAAATTTTTACAGTAAGATGGATTGCTATAATTATTTTTATTCGATTCGGAATCGTCTCTACAATCTTTGTGACCTAGTGTGATCGATGCATTTTAAAAATTGCATTGTTGCAGATGAAAAAATGCATTTTTGAATTGCGTTTCGAAAAGAGAAATTAAAGAGTAATAAAAAAAAGTATTAGTTTGTAAATATTGATAGAAATAAGTTTAGTTTTGTTATTCGGTGGCTTTTGGGATCAATAAATACGAATTTGCCGACAGTAAAGGGGCTGTACCGGTTCTAGCGCAAAATCGATGATTTTTACATTTAAATCTCCAAAAGAAAATCTATAACGATACGTCATACACCGAAATCCCTTCAGTCGTCTAGCTTTAGGTAATGCCCTTTTGGCAGTTTTCTATATGTCTTTTTCAACGTTTCATCTCAACCCATTCTCTGTACAGCGATACGTCCCATGTCGAAATCCGTTCGGCCGTTTACTAGATACTGTCGTGATGCCCTTTTGACAAATTGCTTAAGGTCTTTTTGGTATTTTACCCTGTTACAATGTCGAAATCCTTTAACCCCACGCCCCTGGTCCCCAGCCTACCCCATCAGGTCACGTGATTGGGAGGCCTGGCTAAATGGTCCAAAAATGACCAGAATAAACAATAGATTTTCTTCTGGAGATTTACATGTAAAAATCATCGATTTTGCGCTAAACCGGTGCAGCCCCTTTACTGCCGTCGGTTGCGACTTTTAAGGTTTCTGGTGCCCAGGATACGCTGTATCCACTTCGTCTTCGGATTTTAGGGGCGCTAAACACAAACATCACGATGGTGATGGTCTCTGAGGTATGTGTTATGTTAGACATATTATCGATGACGATTTTTTTGTCCAATTTTGGCCCTGTTTACTCTTGTCCACCACCTGGATCTTAAATACCTTAATTGAATGGATATAATATTGTTTATTTCTTAATATAATTACAATTACAAGTTATAATAATAATAATTGTAAGCTATAATAAACTATAAATTTTTTTGTAATAAAGAAAAAAAAAACAAATAAACAAACACGCAAGTGCGCTTCACCCATTAGGGCCTTTCGGCTGAGCATGGGTTTGTAATTATTTTTTTTTTTCTTTTTAATACAACTTATTTTTTATCTCAAACATATTTTAATTTTAGCATATGATCAAATGAAGATTTTTTGAGATTAATGTGTTGGGATTCTTGTATATTTAATATTTGGGCAATGAGTAATACATATATACATACACCTAAACTTATCTAAAATATTCCTTAAATCAAAAATTAGAATCTATTAATATTAAATTTACTATATTATATTATGTAGTTAACGGCCGGTTATAAAATTGTTAGATTTATTATTATATGTTGCAAAAGAGTCATGTCATATTACGGATGACGGAGAAATTTCGGCTCCAGCTCTCCTGTTTAACCAGTTAGTAACTAGGCGCTCTGCTGTGAGTGTGACAAAGGTTTATTTTAATTTTGTAGCATTCCAAAAAACCTACCTTTAATTTCAAGTAATTTATAAATTTATTTATTTGACTTCTGACTATATGCAACTATAAATTCACATTTACATTAATATTTCTTTAGTATATAATGTTTTGTTTTAAGTTGGCAAGAATGCATTATTAGTTTCACCCGATTTGAAATTTACGGTTTCGGATTGACAAGTCGATTCCAAACGATTCGAAAGCCGAGCTGGCTTAGAGTAGAGGGGAAAACAAGCAAACAGGGAGTTACGTTTCGATATTGGTCGAGTACGACCGTTCGGCCCTTGAACGGGGTCGTACTAGCAATGATGGCTATGGGATTTGGATCTGAGAGAATCTCCGCCATCTTCATCAGTTTTTGGTTTATTGGGTGCTAGACAAGTTTTAAAAAAACACTTGTTTAGTAATTTATAGTTTTGGGTAAAGTCTACATTTGTTTGTGGTGGAATCAAATTTTGTTCACCACGACATTTTTCGTTACGTTAACAAGCGACACCATTTTGGAAATTTGGAATTTATAAAAAGGTAGTTACAATTTAATTCTCCACTTATCTCTTTGGTCCACTGTTTGCCTAATGTATGACCTCATACTTAAAGTTTACTTTTGATTTTTTAATTGATTTTACATTAATATCTTGCTCTTATTAACGCGTTATAAAAGCGTAAGAAACAGTTATAGACGAATTAAAATCAACGAAAAAATGATTAAAGTGCCGACTAACTAAGTACATTCTTGGCTTTGCGGTTAATGCTCTATCGCCTAATGATAGAGATTGTAGATTCGATGCTTGTCGTTTCAAACATTTAAAAAAAATTGTTTTTAAATACATAAAACTCCTAGAGGACATAGGTATATATTTCAAATTATCAATTTACTATATCTGAAAAAGAAATATATAAAAGAAGCTACTTTTTATTTTAAGTGTAATCCTTTTAAAACTAAATGTACGTCTGTCTATTGCCAATTTATCCATCTATATTTTTTGTAAAGGTAACGTCTTGCTTCAGGACTTCCAGGAATTGGAAGATAGAGAATGTTAATTATTGAATATTGATGTTCTCTGAAACAGTTAGTCAGGTATTATTAAAGTCATCAATTTTTAAGTAAAGAAGCACTTGCTCGCTTAAACTTTAATTGATAGTTATCTCCTTTGATGTAAAATCCTATACTCTTTGATGTTGAATCCTGTACCAATTTGGGGTATAACCTGTTCCGGAATAACACTCGCTGAAGATAGTATACTAATTAAAACACTCCTAACAAGTGCAAGCAAATTACTATTTTTAATTTCATTTTAAATAATAGAATCACAATTTTTAAGAGTTTCTTTTTATTTCAGTAAAATTTATGGTTTAGAATAATCTATATTTTGTGTTTATCCTGTTTTGCCGAAACAAATTATAAATATATATCTCACTAGAGAGAACGTTAATATAAAATATAAATAGAAATAATTTTTTTGCTCAAATGAAAACATTTTTTTTATTCAAATCGAAAAGATTATCCATTCTCAAATGTGGTGTTTATTATAAATAAACGAAAAACTCAAAATTAATCCACATATATTGGTGTTCAATAATTACAAAAATAAATATTAGTATTAGTTGAGGGAAATCCTTCCCATCAACAAGTAAAGAAAAAAGAATCACCGTTCGACTGTGGAATATCTAACAAGAATTTTTGTTTGCAGTTAGAGGCGACAACATACTTGCAGACCGGTTTCGACCTATTATGGGTCTCATCAGTACAAGGCAATGTTGTCCGTCAGCGTGCTTAAAGCATAAACGCTGACTGAAAAATCAACTAAAATCACCAACGATATATTACTTTCCGTTAAGAAAGTGTAAACGCCGTGATAGTAGTGTCATCTTCACCTCTAACGGCAAAACAAAATTCATAATAAAATTATTCCAGTCGAACGTGTGAATACGGATAATATCTGCCAAATTAGCATTTTCTCAAATCGAAAAGATTATCCATTCTCAAATGTGGTGTTTATTATAAATAAACGAAAAACTCAAAATTAATCCACATATATTGGTGTTTAATAATTACAAAAATAAATATTAGTATTAGTTGAGGGAAATCCTTCCCATCAACAAGTAAAGAAAAAAGAAACACCGTTCGACTGTGGAATATCTAACAAGAATTTTTGTTTGCAGTTAGAGGCGACAACATACTTGCAGACCGGTTTCGACCTATTATGGGTCTCATCAGTACAAGGCAATGTTTTTCAGTAAGCGTTTATGCTTTAAGCACGCTGACGGACAACATTGCCTTGTACTGATGAGACCCATAATAGGTCGAAACCGGTCTGCAAGTATGTTGTCGCCTCTAACTGCAAACAAAAATTCTTGTTAGATATTCCACAGTCGAACGGTGTTTCTTTTTTCTTTACTTGTTGATGGGAAGGATTTCCCTCAACTAATACTAATATTTATTTTTGTAATTATTGAACACCAATATATGTGGATTAATTTTGAGTTTTTCGTTTATTTTTTTTTTTTTTTATTAATCATCTATACTAATACTAGCGGCCGCCCGCGACTTCATCCCTGTGGACTTTAGTTTTTTGCCACCGAGTTTCATACAAATTTGCAACCCCTATTTTAAATCCTTAGGGATGGAATTTAAAAAAGTAGTTTCTTAGTACACCACTAGGTAATAAAACAAATTTATTCTCGAATTTTCAAGACTCTACGCGTCTATCGACAGTGTCATGTCGGCCTGCAGCAGCGTGCTACCGTCTCACCGCTCCACACACCCCGCTCAGTAAAGCGCGAGTGGTATTAGACTATTATTATTTTAAAACTTTAAAAACTTGCATGCTATATGCATGCAAAATCTCAGCCCGATCGGTTTGAAATTGACAAAGTTTCATACAAACTTTCATCCCTATTTTATCCCTTAGGGGTGCAGTTTATTAAAATTCTTTCTTAGGATATGCCTAAGTCATAGTAGCTATATGCATGCAAAATCTCAGCCCGATCGGTTTAAAATTGACAAAGTTTCATACTAACTTTTATCCCCTATTTTATCCCCTTAGGGGTGGGATTTATCACAATCCTTTCTTAGGGGATGCCTACGTTATAGTAGCTATATGCATGCAAAATCTTAGCCCGATCGGTTTAAAATTGACAGAGTTTTATAAAAACTTTCATCGTCTATTTTATCCCCTTAGGGGTAAAATTAATCAAAATCCTTTCTTAGGGGATGCCTTCGTCATAGTAACTATATGCATGCAAAGTTTCAGCCCGAACGTTTTAAAATTGACAAAGTTTCATTCAAACATTCATCCCCTATTTTATGCCCTTGGGGGTGGAATGAATCAAAATTCTTTCTTAGCGGATGCCAACGTCATAACATCTACCTGCATGTCAAATTTCAGCCCCATCCGTCCAGCGGTTTGAGCTGTGCGTTGATAGATCATACAAACTTTCATCCCCTATTTTATCCGGTTGGGGGTGGAATTAATCAAAATCCTTTCTTAGCGGATGCCTACGTTATAGCATCTACCTGCATGCCAAATTTCAGCCCCATCCGTCCAGCGGTTTGGGCTCTGCGTTGATAGATCACTATATCAGTCAGTCAGTCAGTCACCTTTGAGTTTTATATAATATATATATGGATTATATAAAGAGGAAAGGTTTGTTTGTTTGTTTGAAATGAATAGGCTCCGAAACTACTGGACCGATTTCAAAAATTCTTTCACCGTTGGCAAGCTACACTATTCCCGAGTGGCATAGGCTATGTTTCATTTAAAAAAATGGCCCTTTTGGTAAGCCAGGCGCATCAGTAGATTTATATTAATTGAATATATTAAAAGTATACGTTTTAGAAAAATATGTTTTAGATAAAAGTTGTAGGTCTGTTTAAGACAAACAAAAAAGTCCCCTAACATTTTTTTGTACAGGGTGAAGTAAAAAAGTTACGAATTTTTTCCATTTTGATTTGATGTCACGCCCAAACGGCTGTACCGATTTGGCTCATTAACGAACTCGAGATTTTGGGACGGTTGATTTTTGTACCAAATTTCATTTTGATCCGTTAAGAAATGCGACCGCTATCGTGTCCACAGATTTCGTTATATCGGATCTATACATACATACATACATACATACATACATACATAATATATATATATATATATATATATATATATATATATATATATATATATATATATATATATAAACTTTTGAACGGAAGGTGTTTTTGAGGTCAGGGGGGCCCAAAACGAAAAACTGTAGTGAAGTAGTGAAGTCGTGACCTGCGAACCAGCTGAATAGTAGATATATAAATCTACTAAAAAAAATAGGGATCCTTACTAAAATGCCATTAATGTAACCAAAAAGGACCTTAAAATCCTTATATCGCGTGCGCTGAGAATACTATTGATTATAGAATAAAATAATGTACTACGATTTTAAAGAATATATACATATCTACAAAAAAATGCCGCGACAGCATATGTCTAACTGTTATAGTTACGTCACAATAACTAATTTTTAATTTTTTTAAAGTTTTTATCTTGGTATTAATCCTTATCAAAATAACTTATTTCATAATCTCGACAGATATCACAAATTTAGCATGTGCAATGGGGCGAGGCTACTTATAAAGGAATAAAAGGACAATTAAGTTGTAGCAACCAATATAACTAAACCACCAGCTGGTTAACTAGCTCATACACTGAGGATACCGATGATCCCAACTGATCTATCAAATCTATTTAAACCGCTTCAATTTCCTATCAAAACATCTTTCACTTTTATTAATAATAAGTCTCAAGGTCAAACCTTTCAAATAGTAGGGATCGGTTTTCCTCATGGCCAACCGCCTAAGGCGGGTCGGAGCACCTGAAAATCAATTTATTTTGCTGCCAAAAAATAAAACAACATGTAATATCGTTTACAGGGAAACGTTGACCAAATAAATTCAATGACTTTTGTTATTTTTCTTTAATCTCCGTGCAAAGCCGGGGCGGGCTGCTAGTACGTAATATTTACAATCTGTCCTTGACTAATGACAATAGGTAAATTGTTTGACAGAACATTTGACATGTACAGGGAGATCCAATGATCACTCTCTGTACATAAATTAAATTAAAATAAAACTAATTGGTGTATTGGTTATTCGAATTTTCTTGCTAGGTCCACTATTTTAAATCTCTTCAAGCGTCGTTCACCATCATGAACATCAGTGAGGCTGCTTGCTAACTCGTTTGGATGCGATTCTAGTCTATTGGAGTATTTTTTGTAATATTCTATTATCACTGTTTTTATGATTGGCACATTAAGATCTCGTTCTATTACATAATTTGGTACATACCAAGGGGCATTCAACATCGTTCTGAGGACCTTGTTCTGGAATCTCTTTAGTATTTCTAGATTTGTTTGACTGGCTGATACCCACAGTTTGATGCCAAAGGTCCATACTGGTTTTAAAATGGCTTTATATATCAATAGTTTGTTCTCAAGAGATAGTTGAGATTTACGACCAATGATCCAGTACATTTTTCGAATTTTTTTCCTAGTTGTTTTCTTTTTGTGAAAATGTGTTTTTGTCAGGTTAATTTCCTATCAAGGTGGATTCCTAACTACTTTACGGTATCTGTTCGCCTTTATCTTTTATTTTTTGAGCCATTTTTGGATATTGTTAAGGTCTTTTTGAAGCGTTCTGGATGAAAATAAAAACATGCTCAAACTACTCTAACTATGTTTTAAATCAATAGAACATTGATAAATTGCTCGTATGTAGTGTTGATTCAAGTAATGCAGTTTACAGAAAATATATACCAAATATACTTTACTTCTTCTAGAAAACTATAAGATTTGTTTACTTTTCTTTCGAAAAAACAACCGTACGCCCTACTCTAATAGCAATTTAATGGAAATCTACCTCAATCGAATTCGTGTATATACCTACAACACAAATAAAATTTATTATAATGTCGATGTGGAATTTGGAAGGAAATACGTTTTGAGTTTTCATGATTAAACAAATCGTAGCGATAAATTTTATTGGTAGGATTTGTACGATCCGGACGAATCAGATAAATATTACACAATAAATCTAAAAAACCGGAAAGAAAATGTGAAAGTCAAGATAACAATTGACTGAAAAATTTCTGTATTTTTTATAATACCACAGAAAATTTGGGTGTGATGAGGATATCACGGTAAACTAAACAAAGTATAAAGGAGGTTATCCATCTCAAATATGTAGTAGAGTAACAAATCGATAAGATAAAAATGGATACTTTATAATATTTATTAGATACAAATGTAGTATTAGTTAATTCAACCAAACATAGGCAAGAAGAAGATGCAGGTTACTGTGAGTAACATTAAAATTTTAGAGAAGACAAACATGGGAGTTTTAAAGCGGGAAAGGGGAAAATTCATTTAAGATTAAAACAGACTAAAATGTGTTAAAATTTGTATAGGAAAAAAGTTTTTTTTAAATCATTTATAAAAGAAAAGAAAGGATAATTATATAGTTATAAATAAAGTAGCAAATTCTTAAACGATTCTCAATGCCTGACACTTTTTAAAATCTTTTTGGTTACTTAAGAAAAGTATACTTATATTCTTAAGAATCATTAAACACTCAGTTTTAGTGTTTGTTGTAAGAGTACAAGGATATGGTTATTTTTGAAAAACATTTTATATTATCGTCGTGTTCTTTGTCTCTTTGTCATTCCAGGTGAAATTTTGTAATCGAATTTAAACCTATTTCCCGACCACCTAGAGCTCTGAGATATTCAGGATAGCTAAGAACTGGATGACAATGAATGTTTTAAGTATAGAGATAATGATACAATTTCAAGAAATTTTAAATTTTATATGGGAAAATAGATTTTTTTTATTTTCGTCGTGTTCTTTGTCTCTTTTTTCTTTCTCTTTGTCATACCGGATGAAATTTTGTAATCACATTTAAAACTATTTTTCGACCACTTAGAGGTCTGAAATTTTCAGGATAGCTAAGAACTGGATGACAATGCATGTTTCAAGTGTGTTTGAACACATATGTAGAGATTTTGACACAATTTCAAGAAATAAAAAAATTATTTATATCATAAATCAGTAAAAAAACTTTCAACTATTAAAAGTTCTTTTTATAAATTGTGATTATATAATTAGTTTGTTGCAGTTAAAAGTCTTAAGATTTTTGAATTAAAACTTAATTCCTCTTTTTTTTTTATTTTTTTTCATTTATCGCTTTTAGACACTTTTCTTTTTTTTTCCACATTTATCGATTTTCTCCTATTTTTTTCTATAATCTATTTTTTCTATTTCCTTTTTTTCCGTTTTAATTTTTTTTCTTGTCGATATTTATTTGATACTTTCTCATTTTTTTTTCCTACATTCCGGACGAATACAAATCCAAATAAGCATTCTAACTCTATTATTAAGCAATCAAAATACAATGCTATTATTAATGAATATATTTTCTGACCATTTAATTCAAATTAAATGTAAAATATTACTGGGATTCGGTCAACAATTATTTATTAAAATTTTTAGTTTTTATACACTACATATATGTGTCGGCCCATGCCATTTTCAAGTGTCTATATGATCTAATACTAATAAGTAGAACGTTAAAGGTTTTTTGCTATTATTTTTAATTTATTATTCGTTTTCTTTTCGTTTTTTGTCGGTTCTACTTTTTTTCCCATTATTTCCTTTTTTTGTGCAATTTTATTTTGTTTCTCTCTTCTGTTTTTTTTTTGTGATTTCATATAATTTTTTCGATGGTTTCTAGTCTCTTACCCATTTTTCAATTATTCCTGTTTGTTTTTACAATTTCGATTTTTGAAGTTATACTTCTATTTGTACACTCTGTATAAAAAGATTGTGTAGAGTTAAATGGGAAAAATGATTACATATGTAATGGTGTAAGTAAAAGAGAGACAGAAACACTTATAAGATAAGGTATATTGGTCGGTAAAACCAAGATAAAATATATACCACATGTTATTAGTCATAACTATAAGTCCTTTGAATACCGTTTAAACATTCAGTACATTAAAAAGGGATAGATATACAAAAAACAGTCTAAACTAATGTATGAATATCATAGTGACGGACCACATGATTATTTGACAGATTATTTTATAATTCAGTCAGTATACATATAAAGTTTAGCATTTTATATTAATAATAATATTCAATAATGAGTATTGTATTGTAGTCTTAAATACCGTCACATGGTTGCAGTATATTTTGCTCCTTGCTCCATGCTTTTGAGGTTGTTGGATACATAAACAGAGTTTTTACGAATAGTCGAGGAAATAAAGCACCAAACCCTCCGAATTTTGTATCGTTAGATGGATCGGAATGCGTTTTTTTGCATTGGATTCGTTAAAGTATCAGGAAATTTGTCGCTATATTTTATAATGTAAAAATGGAAATTGCATTTCTGCATTCGAAAAGTACATTCAGACAATAGAGAGAATACTTACAACTCGGTAAGTATTGCTGAAAATGGGTTTAATTTATTTACTCGGAGTTTTTGGAGTCGCTGAACACTTATATCACGATTCCAAAAGTCTCCGCGGCACTTGGTGTCTAGGGTATTTACTTCTTCTCCTGGGGTTTTATGTAAATTCTGTACAAAATCAGAGTCGCTAAATACGATTATAATAATAGCGATGGTGTTCGAAACACCTGGTGCTTAAGACGGACCTCGTCTCCAGGAATTTTATGCAAATTCGATACAAAAAGAGATTGCACACGGTACTAGGAGGTTTCTGGAGTAGCTTACCACGAATATCATATAATGAGTTTGCTAAATCATTCGCATACAAATTTATGAACCCATGCGCGTGCATAGAAGTATAACTTCTGCCGGCAGTCCCACTGACTGCCACACTATTTTTTTTTATTTTTTAAAGTTTGTGTTTTTTATTGTTTTTTATGTTTTTTATGTTTTTTCTGTTTTATTGATTTCTATAATATTTGTTAGTTTGTTTTAAACTTTTTACAATTGTTTTTTTTTATATTTTGATCATTTTTCAGATTTGTCACCTTTCTCAATTGTTTATTCAATTTTCTAAATTTTTTCGTGATATGTTTATATTTTTTATGTTTTAATACATTGATTATGCCATTTTTTAGTTTAGTTGCTTGTTTGCAACCAGTTTTTTAACCAGTTTTAACAATTTTTTTATTTTTCCTATTTTTTCCATTTCCCCTATTTTTTAATTACATTTTCTTCAAGTTTCTTTTTTACTTTATTTTTTTGTTATTTTTAAGTCAATTTCAGCGTTATTTTATTTTTTGCTAGTTTTTTGCATATACTGGTTTTTTGTTTTTACGATATTTATCATTTATTCTGAAGCTCTCCTGAATCGAACGCACAAAGTTTCAACACCATCCATCTTACCTTAAAAACAAGAACGGTGGGTTTATGCCATTTTAGTGCTTTATTTCCTCGCCTAAGCGGTTAGTCGACACTTTTATGATTTTGAAGTAAAACTTCTTTAGCGACACTAGGAGTAAAAAAGTTATTCTAACGGACGTGACGTCATTCTAATAACAGAAACCGGAAACAAAACCTAATACTGACACGATTTTGCATGGGCGCCGGCAGCAGGGTGCAAGAGGGTGCGCTTGCACCCCCCTGCTATGAAAGAAAATACCTGAATTTACCAGAAAATTATATATTTTTTTAATTTTTTTATTAAATTATTGTTTGAATAAAAACTAAAGGCGTCGCGGTTGCTGTCCAAATCATTCTACATTCTATATATATATATTAGATCATAATAGTGTGTAGATGCAGATGCACCCCCTGAAAATAATCCTGGCGGCGCTCATGCGATTTTGCCTCCTATATTAAATAAAATTAAATCTGTAATTGTATGAATTGACAGCTGATCATCTTGTCAATCGAAATACATTTCTTTATATAAATAGTTTTTTGTGTATAAAGTGTTTGTATTAAATATGAATAAACAATGTGGATTTATTAATGAAGAAAGTGATGAAAAAATATTGATTGAAAATGAGTGAATAGGTAGGTACTCTATATGCATAAATTTTATTTTTGGTGTGTAATTACACTATTTATACCTAATTATTTATACCTATTATTTATACCTAGCTATTTTCGTTTTATAGACTTAGAGCTAAAAAGAAAAAGAAATTGTGAACGTCAAAGGGGATATTATAAGCGCCAGAAAGATTTGAAGAAAAATGACAAAAATAAAAAAATGACGAGACAGCCACATTCATTATGATTTGATTAAGTAAGTTTATATACATACATACATATTATGATAGTAAATAATTGTTTATACGGAATCTTTACGTTGAGTAAAGAAGCATGTTGCACGTTTTTGTTCATAAAATAATAATATTCAAAATATTTTAACACTTTCTTATACTTATTTTAGGTTTGGTTAGGTAGCCATAAAGGCCATAAAGTCAAGATGGCTAATCTTTTACCACCAATAACAGATCCTTCGTAGACGTGAAGGAAACAAACTTAACTCAGGATTTTAAATTTTATGGAATTCGCTATAAAATGCTACAAAATGAAATGGTTATCTAACTATCGAAGGCTCTTGTGTTGTGATGTATTACAATAAGGTAGATACAGCTACAAAATCACACATTCTAAACGTAATGTGTGTATATTTTTAATATTGTTTACCTATTATTGAAGCAAAACTTCTTTAGGCACGACTAGGGGTAGATTCTAACGGAAGATTCTGATGGAAGTAACTGTATAATTTCAGCTATGGGAGGAGTTTAAATTTCCGAAATTTATTTATGAAATTTTCAAACGGTTTCAAATACATGAATGGTATTTATAGACTAAAATCTATGTTTCACATTTTAGTTATCATAAACCTATTATTTCATATATAAAAAAAATAATGATAACTTTCAAATTCCTATTTCTAATGAATAATATAAATATAACATCTCATTTTTTTTGTAAAGTATACAGGCAATAAATATGATTGAATTGTAATTAAATATTTATTTTCCGATACGTACGTCAACAAGTTTTACTTCAATCGCGCGTAAAGGTTACACGCACACTCTTTTTTTTCTAGTTAAACCAGTCGCCTAGAATATTCATAATAATTCTTCTTATTCATTTATACGGCATAAGTGAAAGACATGTTATTGTCAAATCAGCAAATAAAACATCAAAAATGCCAACTTACCACTAAGAACAAATCGCCTGAAGATAGTGATCGCGGGTTCGTTTTCTGTCAGATGTATTTTTTGTTTAATTTTATGTTGATATCATTTCCTAATTGCTTGCCTAATTTATATCTTTTAAATATAATTTTTGTTAGTAGTTTTAATTCACAGTAGAAAATATACAATAGGGATAGGTTTCTAATATCTTAATTTTGTTAAAACTTTGTAAATTTATTGTAACAAACCTTTATCAAAGTCACATTATACCTATTTATCCTTAATGTACCTTAAACTTCAGGATAAAGGTAATTACGAACTAACCAAAACGACAAACTGTTGGTGTAAGCAAGGGTAACGAATCTACTATCATCTGAAATAATAGTTCGGAATTGGCAGCAAATGCCATTATAGGGACATAGACCGTGGAATAGCCTTCAAATTAGAAAAGGAAACCAACGATGAATGATACGCGCTGACACCAAATCCATAATTGCATTAGGTATATCTGGATAGAAAAGGGGGAGGAAAGTATAATTAATGTTGATGGTACATGTTCCGACTTCCAGAACATACGATCGTAATGGAGATATATAGTGGCTCATTAGAAAGAACGTTTACTCATCGTGTTCTTTAACTCTATAGTATGAGTCTTAATGGTGTGATTATTATTCCTTAAGCAAGGGTTATATTGGTATGAATCATTAATTTAAATATTTATATACATACTAGCTGACCCGTCGGACTTCGTACCGCAAATCATTTATGTCATTCTTCAGTTTTTCGTTTTTTTTTTAATTTATTTTGATTTTATCGTTTTCATCATATTTTTTCGTTAGTTATCAGGTTTATACCATTTTGTTTTCGTTTTATTTTGTAGTTTATCGGTAAAATATATAAGATGCATAACAATACTTAGGTAATTTAGTAAGAATTTCTCGTTTAAATATAAGTGATATTAACTGCGCCACCTTCCGGTGGCGTCACAATACTTAAGTAAGGATTGCTCGTTTAAATGTATGTGATATTAACTGCGCCACCTTACGGTGGCGTGATATAAAGTAATCAAATAAGTAGTGGTTGCTCGTTTAATGGAAGCGCCATCTGCTAGTAACTTCCATTAATACGAATATCATATTCATCTTTCCCATTAAAAATACATCATCATACTGATTTTCATGACAATCGGTTGAACGGGGCGGAAGTCGATACTTTACAGCGCCGCCTGGTAGCAAGTTACATCAATGGGCATAGCATATAAAGTTTCTTCGTGGAAAAATATATGTACATACCAATTTTAATATTGATCGGTCAAATAGTTTCTGAGTCTATCGATTTCATACATACAAACATCCTTTTTTATATATATAGGTAGATAAGGATTGCTCGTTTAAATATATGTGATATTAACTGCGCCACCTTACGGTGGCGTGATATAAAGTAATCAAATGAGTAGTGGTTGCTCGTTTAATGGAAGCGCCATCTGGTGGTAACTTACATTAATACGAATATCACATTCATATTAACCATTAAAAATACAGCATCCTACTGATTTTCATGACAATCGGTTGAACAGGACAGAAGTTGCTACTCTGCAGCGCCACCTGGTGGCGAGTGGCATCAATGAGCATAGCATATTCGTTTTCTCCGTGAAAAAATACATATACATACCAATTTTCATGACAATCGGTTGAACAGGACAGAAGTTGCTACTCTGCAGCGCCACCTGGTGGCGAGTGGCATCAATGAGCATAGCATATTCGTTTTCTCCGTGAAAAAATACATATACATACCAATTTTCATGACAATCGGTTGAACAGGACAGAAGTTGCTACTCTGCAGCGCCACCTGGTGGCGAGTGGCAACAATGAGCAGTATCCTATGTCCATCTCCTGGCTCTAAGCTACCTCCCTACCAATTTTCAGCCAAATCTGTTCTGCCGTTCTTGAGTTATAAGTGGTGTAACTAACACGACTTTCTTTTATATATATAGATTATATCTGGCAGGAAAAATGGGCACTTTTAAATTTTATCCAAATTTAAAGTTTGATAACTTTTTTTCTTTCTGACCGAGTTTTATATTTTTTTCAACAATGGGTTGCTTAATTATTCGGTTTTATAACCTACGTTTTAGGTAAAAAAAGGTCCTGTTATGTCATTTTATACAAGAAAAAAACAAAGTATTGTTTTTTGGTTTAAATTTGAAGCATTTTGTAGTCAATTAACAGAGAACAAAATTTAAAAAGTATGTAATCGTCATTACTCATCTTTTCTCGACAATTTGTTTTTCGTTTCATCTCGATTTCTTAATTTTTATTGAAGATTCACACTTTTATGAAAATCGTTAAGAATTTACAGTAATTTTTATTTCTAGCGGTTTCGAAAAACATAATTATTGTTTGTTGTCAGTTACTTGAGCAAAGATCGTTTCAAGTCCAGAAACGGTGGCGGCACTTATTGCTTTAATTCAAGATGGTAGATACCAAAGTTCTGTCGCTGATAGATTTAGGTGTTCACGAATTACAGTGCGGCGTATGTACTCTCGTTTTTTCGTGACACGCTAATAAAAAATATGTGCAGGAACAGGTCCTCGTATGAAAACTTCCAATCAAAATACTCATTTTGATATAAATTTTTTATTTACTTGCAGTACAAATACGTAATTAGACGAAGAGTTAATGCAGCAAATCTGATATCAAGGAGACCTACTACAGAAGCAGACTTACTAGAACACATCGTGTCTCTCGACAGAGATCACCAAAATTTGACTAAAAATTATTAAAGGCATGTATTAAAATCGCCAAATCAAGACATTGCTTCAGATCTCCAAATGGCCGAGAAGAGATATGGCGTCGAGTATTTGGTTCTACGGTAAGCCTTCAAGGAGGTCCAGTTATGGTGTGGGCTTGCATTTCTATGAAATCGCGCAAAGATTTAAATCTTCTTCCCAGGGGAGTTACTAATTCTGTAGGTTATGTAAATGTAATGTTAACAAATTGTGTTGTTCCACACGCAGTGTTAATAGAAGCTAATTTTCTTCTAATGCATGATAACGCGCGTTCTTATACAGCTCTGATAGTCAGAGAATACTTAAATAATGCTAACATCGCCCAGATGGAATGGTTACCGCAATGTCCAGACCTAAATCCTATCCAATTCGTTTGGGACATGCACGGCAGACGAATTCGAAGTCTGCATGGAACCTAGACTCTAGAACAATGGCGATGAGATCTTCTGGAGCAATGGACAGTAATTCCCCAAGAAAATATAAGTTGTTTAGTGAAAAGCATGCCGAGAAGGATAAATGCTGCCATCCATGCCCCAGGGAATAACACCCGGTATTAATTTTGGCTTTGTATTTTATTATTATGTGTTATTGTTTATTTAAGTTAGGTATGATTTATAAATTGTTAGCGTATTTCCAATATAAATTAAAATATCGAATTAAATAACAATTATAACCTAACGAGAAAAGAGGATTATTGACGATTACATACTTTTTAAATTCGTATCCTGTTAAATGACTCTAAAGAGTGTTTTAAAATTTGGTCGAAAACACAACATTTTATTTTCCTTTGTATAGAATGGCATTAGAGGATTTTTTACCTTCGAAGTAGGTTATATAGTTCAATAATTTAGCTACAAATTTTTGAAAAAAAAACATTAAATTGGTCGAAAACAAATACGTTATGAAACTTACATTTTTTTCAAAATTTCACAATGCCTGTTGTTCGTGCCGTAAGTGTATATATATATTTCAAATTGCCTTTCGCTACATTCAATATATAAACTTTAATGATAAAGAGCATTATCAGAAATTACACGAAAATAACAACAATTTGTACATAGAAATTAAGAAAGTATAGTATTATTATGTATTAAAATATTCATATAGGATATCAATCATAATTATGGTCTGCTATTTGAATGTTTTCTAGTCTCAATGCTTTTGTTTTGTCAAATGTTTTTATGGGGTTAGTTACAAATTTAATTAAAAAATATTCGTGGCAACTTTTTCCGTTTATCCCATTTGGCAAGTTATTCTTGAAACATGCTGTTTCCAGGCTAAGACAG
Source organism: Altica lythri (assembly GCA_964028335.1). Taxonomy (NCBI): domain Eukaryota; kingdom Metazoa; phylum Arthropoda; class Insecta; order Coleoptera; family Chrysomelidae; genus Altica; species Altica lythri. The sequence goes on along the minus strand of OZ034807.1, from coordinate 32,184,492 downwards.
ACAGAACGTGGGACAAAAGAAACCACAGAAGACCTCAGCCTTTGCCAGTATGAAAATAAACAAGTTTATTAAATTCGTTAATGAATTGTCAATGGTCGTTTTTGGAAAATAAAATTGTCTTAAGGAAAATAATGCTGAAATAACATTTATGTTTTAAAAATATCCGATAACCAAAGTTATTGTCGTTTTAAATTCTACTTTAATAAATATTAAAAACAATCAATGTGGTTAAAATAGGAATCATTACGTGTGTGATGTGTGAAGGAACAGCAGAGCGTTAAGAATGGTGTAAAACTTTAATTAGTTGCCAATCAAGTTTAAACAAAATATATAAAGTCACTTACAGTTCACAATTGGTGATCAGTTTGTGCCGTGGATTGCTTCCAACATTTTTCGATTTGGGCTAGAAACGAGGATAAGGGGCTTCTAAATGCAACAATCTGGAGTACAAAAATAATAATAATAATGGTGAGATCGGTGATTTGTCGTAACAGAAACATGAACGCTCTCTTCTTCATGCTAAAAACACACACCCGTTCGTTCGACTTATTGGATGTTCCCTTTTTTTGGGTACTTTAAAAAAAACGTACACTAACACTAGATTAGATTAGATGTTTATTGGGTTGGCTATTAGCCTGTGTCACTGCGACCTTTGCAGATCTATTGTGACCACCCATTATCTAAAGAATAGGATTAGAAAACCTTGTCCAGCCCTGCCCTCTTAATGAGACTTAATAGCCTTGATAGTGGCCAACACTATGACTAAGTAATATTTTAAAGTCCCCTCCCGTAGGCAACCAGTAATACAGATAGAAGAAAAAAAATGCCATATGGCAAACAGGATATAAAAGATTAAAAACGAACACAATGTTTGTTACCTAATCAATAGGACCAATTAAATTACCAGCACATTTAAATGGTAAATTGTACTTGCATTCTTTACAATAATTTTTTCTAGAACCATTTAAAGACGTTTCATTGCTTTTGCGATATAACATGTGATTTATGCACTATAGGTATCCAGTACAGTGTAGTCTTATTGAAAGAAATAGTACTCTAGTCAACAGGTTTAAAAACGTGACAAATGAAGATAAAAGTCCTAAAAATATGAGCGATAGCTAAAAAGGTAAAAAATTGTAATTGTTATAAACAAAATAAGATGAAAAAAATATATTTATGTTTTTGTTAATAACTCGAAAAATATTAATATTTAAGCAATTTTGAAAAAAAATCGTTAAAGAGGAGAAAATTTCCAAAAAAAAGTCCGTACATAAACTGTGAAAGGCTTTCGCGGCCATTGTCTAATGTATCAATGGTTTTTGGGCTGTTAGGCCGGCGTCGATTGTCATTTCGACTTGACGTTTCGCCAACACGAGCGGTTGGCATCTTCAGGAGTTGCTTCCTGGTTGACAGTCTGCGAACTAATAAACTTTGCGTGATCGGAGTCCGTATTTATACGTCGGGAAGGAAGTGGGCGGGGCCTCAGTTGCTTTCGATTCCACTCGGTTCTGGTCGGTGTTGTTCGTTAAGGGTAGAGTTTTCGCACCCTTTATTATCGGGACCCATGTTTTGTTAATCTTGACTGCTTCTTCTTTTTTATTAAAGTTGTTCGGGTGCTTTTCTATCTCTATGGCTTCTCTATAAAGTCTGGAATGGTATGCTGATGTAGTAGCAAGGACTTGGGTCTCCTCAAACTTAATCCGATGGTCCATAGTGAGGGTATGTTCCGCTACGGCAGATTTGTCTGTCTGCCCCAGACGGCAATTGGCCTTGTGCTCTTTAATCCTGGTGTTGATCGAGCGTTTGGTGGTTCCTATGTACACGCTTCCACATGTGCACGGAATGCGGTAAATTCCCGAAGCCGACAGTGGATCTCTTCTGTCTTTTGCCGATCGAAGACATTCTTTGATTTTTCTTGTTGGTTTGAAAATAGTTTTCACATTTTTCTTTCTTAGCAATCGACCAATTCTGTCTGTCACTCCCGGAATAAAAGGCAGAAATGCTTTTGCTCATTTTCCTTGGGTCTACGATTTGTTGGTCCAATCGATCTTTTGATTTCCCATTCTGAATAACCATTGGCCCTTAAAGCATCATGAATATGAGTTAGCTCTGCGTTTAGTGCCTCGGGTTCGCAAATCCTTCTTGCCCTTTCTGCTAAGGTTTTGATGACTCCATATTTCTGACATGGGTGGTGGTTGGAATCCCTATGTAAATAACGATCCGTATGTGTAGGTTTTCTGTACACTGTGTGCTTAATGATCTTCCTTTTCGTGATAATAACACATCAAGGAACGCCAGCTTGTTGTTGTCTTCGATTTCCATCGTAAACTGTATCTTTTCATGGATGCTGTTAATGTGTGTCAGAAATTCTTGCAATCTATCCTGCCCATGGCTCCAAATTACAAATGTGTCATCAACATATCTATACCAAACTTTTGGCTTGTATGGGGCACTGTCCAACGCCAGTTGTTCGAACTTTTCCATAAATAAATTTGCTATTACCGGGCTGAGAGGGCTTCCCATTGCTACTCCTTCGATCTGTTCGTAAATCTTATTGTCCCATGAAAAATAAGTGGTGGTAAGGCAATGTTTAAACAAATTGGAGATGTCCTCTGGGAATTTATCATCTATATATGTTCCATTGCATTGCTTAGGGGCACTTTTGTAAAGAGAGATACTACATCAAAACTTACTAATATATCATTCTCTTCAAGAACTAAGTCTTTAATTTTTGAAATAAAATGTGTGGAATCTTTGACATACGAATCAGTAAGTCCGATGTATGGTTGCAGGAGTGATGACAGGTGTTTAGCCAAATCATATGTCGGTGAACCAATGGTGCTTACAATGGGACGTAGCGGAATGTTGGCTTTGTGTATCTTTGGCAAACCATAGAGTCTTGGTATAGCAGCTTCACTTTTACAAATTAATTTCTTTGTCTGTTCTTCTAGACTTGACTTCTTCACTAAGGTCTTTGTTGTTCTTATTACGCGTTGTGTTGGATCATTGCGTAACTCCTTGTAACTGCTAGGATCTAGTAAATCTTTTATCTTTTTCTTATAATCCGCGGTATTTATTAAGACAGTGGCATTTCCCTTGTCCGCTGGTAACACCAGTATACTCTCATCCTTGTTTAGATCTTGAATTGCTCTTAACTCCCTAGGCTTTAGGTAAATTTTGGGTGGTTTGGCCTTTTGTAAAATTCTTGCTGATTCGGTACAAGAAAAATCAAAGAATGTCTTCGATGGGCAAAAGACAGAAGAGATCCACTGTCGGCTTCGGGAATTTACCGCATTCCGTGCACATGTGGAAGCGTGTACATAGGAACCACCAAACGCTCGATCAACACCAGGATTAAAGAGCACAAGGCCAATTGCCGTCTGGGGCAGACAGACAAATCCGCCGTAGCGGAACATACCCTCACTATGGACCATCGGATTAAGTTTGAGGAGACCCAAGTCCTTGCTACTACATCAGCATACCATTCCAGACTCTATAGAGAAGCCATAGAGATAGAAAAGCACCCGAACAACTTTAATAAAAAAGAAGAAGCAGTCAAGATTAACAAAACATGGGTCCCGATAATAAAGGGTGCGAAAACTCTATCCTTAACGAACAACACCGACCAGAACCAAGTGGAATCGAAAGCAACTGAGGCCCCGCCCACTTCCTTTCCGACGTATAAATACGGACTCCGATCACGCAAAGTTTATTAGTTCGCAGACTGTCAACCAGGAAGCAACTTCTGAAGATGCCAACCGCTCGTGTTGGCGAAACGTCAAGTCGAAATGACAATCGACGCCGGCCTAACAGCCCAAAAACCATTGATACAAAAGTCCGTACTCTCGGAACTCTATCTCCATTATTTATAATTTTAATTTGACGTTGAAAATAGGGCTCCGCGCGGCTTTTACGGCATTCGCGCGCCGCCGCTTAACGGGGTTTATCAGATAAAATATTTATTTTATGGTATAAAATTATAAAAAATATTTGAAAATTCCGATATAATGTTAAAATCATGAAAAATTATGTTAAAAATCTCGGTGGAGTCGTGGATAGCGTATCAGCTCCTCCATCCACACCCAATGAATGTTGTTGATGGGAATTGTGTTTGTCAAAGTTGAATAAAAATATAAAATGAAACTTGACTGGTTGCCTGAATGCAAGAGAACACAAAACGGGGAAAAAATCTTGAAAAAACCTTGGAAATCGTAAATGACTGTTGTAAAAAGTTGTTGGCATATTGATTGTTGAAAATGATGAAAAATGTCCAAAATCATACAGTAAAGTTGACAAACGTAAAAAATTATAATAATTTTATTATAATTTTAAAAAATTGTTAAAATGGTGAAAAAACTCAAAGATCAGAAAAAATGTTGAAAATCGTATTAAATTGGTGACAATTGTGGAAAATAGTGAAAAATCCTTCAAAAAAAAAGGAAAACAGTAAAATATTATTGAATATCATAAATAATGTTAAAAATAATAAAAATTTATTAAAAATCGTGAAAAACTGTTAAAAACAATAGATAAATATTTAAATAGGATAAAAAGTATAAAAAAAAACACAAAATATAACAAAAATTGTAAAAGAAAAAAAACGTGTGCGTCTCAGGACGCGCGACAGGAGTAATAACTTCAACTAATCCAAGTTGAACTGTTTAATATTGAAATTTTTTAACTCGAGAAAAATTTGCCTATTACTTAAATTTTATCTACATTAATATGATAATGTGTACCTATAAATTTAAAAATTTAATTATTTTGAAAATTTTGAAAATTCTGAAAAATTTTTTATAACTTTCACTAATTACGATACAAAAATTTTTTACTATAACAGTTCGAAGTTTCTTATCAGTCGCGTAGTAATTCGCAATACAACCACCCTTTACGTGGAACGGCCTGATTGCTATTTAATACACACTTAAAACTTAAATTCTTATCCTTATTATCAATAATAACATTAATAACACACTTTATAATCAATTTTTATAATATTTATCACAAATGAAACCACCAAAACACGTCTTTTTTATGCTAAAATTAGGCTAATCAGTCATTTCTTCTTAGACAACCTGTTACGAAAATACCGGAGGATGACCGAACATATTAAGAATGAATTTAAATTATAATCAAAAGACATTAAATCATAGATGAACGAATTGTTTAAATAAATGAGTAAGTAAATAAATAAAGATATTTGTATTAATATTGAAACACGTATGGGGGCTTTTTACACAATTTATTTACAAAATTGTTAAGATACACTGAACTCTGCTGGATAACGTCTAACTACTTGACAATACAATGAACTCTTGTGAACACTTGACTTGAACTGACGTTAACTGCCCATGCATCCCCTTATATACAACATTATTTAATCGAGTCAGTGTGTTTAGAAGTTTCTAGAATTTTCTAGAAACATTATTTAAAATGGCCAGTTGATTTTTTTACAAACTTCTAAAAATCAACTGTCAACAACAATCTTTCAAATTAAGGTCCCTTCCTTTACGGTTATCCCGTTACACTGCCCCCTCCTTAGATTCATTCCTCCTGGAATGTTATTTCCTACATCGGAATCCCGCACACTCCCTGAGTCAGCCAAACCATCTTCTTGGAGTTGCTGCGCATCTCCACTGTGGTTTCCCTGGTAAGGCGCCAAACGATCATGATGGACCACGACGGGTTTCCCTCTGGGAATTTTCACGATCCGATAAATGACATCGTTTATCTTCTTCTTGATGGTGTAAGGACCTTCCCAGTTCTTTTGTAATTTGGGACAAATACCTCGCCGCCGTCGGGGGTTATAGAGCCAGACTAAATCTCCAACTTGGTATCTCTTTTCCATTGTCCGTGTGTCATAGTACCTCTTCATCCGATCACTAGATAATTGTAGTTTTCCACGCACCAGGTTGTGTATATTCTCCATTCGATTCTGAAGATCGGCGACATATTGTTCACGTGCCATTTCTTCATCAGGTTTACAACCAAACACCAAGTCACATGGTAGCCTCATTTCTCTACCGAACAGGACCTTCGCAGGCGTTTGGCCAGTTGATTCGTTGATGGCCGATCGAATTGCCATTAGAAATAGTGGAATATGTCGATCCCAATCCCTCTGACAATCTGACACCACTTTTGACAGATAGTTGGTTATAGTCCGGTTCATTCGTTCCACCATTCCATCAGACTGAGGGTGCATCGCTGTGGTTCTCGTTTTGTGGATGCCTAATCTTTGGCAAACTTCTTGAAACAGCTTGCTCTCAAAATTTCTTCCTTGGTCTGAATGTAATTCTAATGGTACCCCAAATCGGCTTACGAATTCTTCAACCAATATATCTGCTAAAGTGGTAGCTTCCTGATTGGGAACTGCATATGCTTCAACCCATTTAGTGAAGTAGTCCATTACAACAAAGATGTACTTGTTTCCTACATCGGTCTGTGAAAGTGGCCCCAATACATCTACTGCGATTCTTTCAAAAGGACTTCCAACCAGGTATTGCTGCATTTCCGCCTTCGGTTTTCGGTGCGGACCGTTACTGGCAGCACATGTAGTGCATTTACGACACCAATCTTTAACATCATTAGTGCAATTTACCCAGTAAAATCTATCTCGGATCTTTTGCAGCGTTTTCGTGATACCCAGATGTCCTCCAGAACTATCATTATGCATCTGTTTTAAAATTTCCGGTACAGCATTTCTTGGGACCACTATTTGTTTCCTTGTTTCTGTGCCCTCGGAATTTTCTACAAGTCTTTTAACGAGCCCTCCGTCCAAAATTAAAGAGTTCCATTGGGACCAGTATGCTTTTAAAGCAGGAGAGGATGAGGATATCTCTCTCCACAATGGACCACGGTCCATTCTCTTCCACTCCCTAATCTTTTTCAGAACGGGATCGTTTTCTTGTTGCTCCTCCAGCATAGAGCTCTCGTCTTCTGGCACAACCTTAACTAAGGCAAGTTTTTCCTCGTTCTGCTCCATACGGGTACAATGGGGGCAATCAGGTCGACATGGTCTTCTGGAAAGTGCATCAGCATTACGATGTCTGGTTCCAGGTCTGTGCTCGATTTCAACATCATATTCCTGCAGTTTTTCGAGCCATCTTGCTATCTGTCCTTCTGGGTTCCTAAAGCTAAGTAGCCACTTTAAACTAGCATGGTCTGTTCTGATCAGGAATTTTCTGCCATACAGATATTTATAAAAGTGTTCGACGGATTTTACAACAGCTAACAATTCCCTCCGAGTTACACAGTAGTTCTTTTTAGCTTTTGATAAAGTTTTGCTGAAGTAACCAACCACTCTTTCCTTACCGTCTTGTAGCTGTGACAAGACGGCTCCAATTCCCACATTGCTGGCGTCGGTGTCCAGAATAAGCTTACCATCAGGAAGTGGATAAGCAAAAACAGCTGCTGACGTAAGCTGTTTCTTCAATATTTCAAACGCCTTTTGACATTCCTGATCCCAACAAAAGGACTTATCTTGCTCAGTCAAACGTGTCAAGGGTTTGGCGATGTCTCCAAAATTCTTGACATATCGTCGGTAATAGGAACAAAGACCCAAGAAACTCCGGAGCTGATGTTTGTCGATAGGGATTGGCCATTCCTGAACGGCTTGTATCTAAGCGGGGTCAACAGCAACGCCATCCTTGCTTACGTTATGTCCTAAATAGTTGACCTGTCTCTGGAACAAGTGGCATTTCTTAACATTCAATGTTAGATTAGCGTTCTGTAATCTTTTAAAAACTTCTTCCAGGTTAGATAAATGTTCCTTAAAGGTCTTACCCATTATGATGATGTCGTCTAGATAAACTAGACAAGTTTCCCATGACAAACCCCGCAGGATGTTCTCCATTAGTCGTTCAAACGTCGCAGGAGCATTACAGAGGCCAAATGGAAGGACCGTGAATTACCATAACCCTGATCCACTGGTAAAGGCAGTCTTTTCTTTGTCTGCAGGATTCATTTTAACTTGCCAGTATCCGCTTTTAAGGTCCAAGGTAGAAAACAGAGTAGAACCCGCCAAAGCGTCGAGGGCATCATCAATCCTTGGCAGAGGATAACTGTCCTTCTTAGTGACCTCATTTAGCTTTCGATAGTCGACACAAAACCGCATTGATCCGTCTTTCTTTCTCACTAATACCACGGGAGAAGCCCACGGACTACTGGATGGTTCGACTATGCCATTTTGAATCATTTCTTTAAGGGCTCTGTCTGCTTTTTCCTTTTTAACTTGAGGCATCCTTCGGGGTACCTGTCGAATCGGACGTGCATCACCAGTGTCAATTCTATGTTGAACAACATCAGTTCTTCCCAGTTTACTTTTAGAACCAAATACAGGTTTATACCGGTAAAGTAGATCTCTTACCTGTTTCTTTTCTAATTTTGACAAAGAGGGGTCTAATTTTGTCATTAATTGTTTAATTTCGTTGGTCTCATCTGTTTCCGTAACGTTTACCTTGTGAATTATGGCCGTTACTGGTTCTAAACTTCCCATTTCCGTGTCCTTTCGGAGAAAAACTGGATGATCGTTCAAGTTGATAACTCGGATGGGTACCTCTTTGGCGGATCTAACAAGAGTCTTACCCACAAGGAGTCCTTTTCCCAATTCATGGTCATGGTTCTTCGGCTCTATCATGGCTGGGGCACCATCTGGCTCCGGTCCATCCAACCGCGCTGTGACGACACATTCGCAGCTCGCCGGAAGTTCGATATCGTCGATTAGCTTGATCGAGGCATTGTCAACTTGTTTTCGGTGCCGGAATATTTCTTCATTACCAGTACGAAGGATACGTTGGCGAAGATCCAAATGAAAACCACAGTGGAGCATAACATCCATGCCCAGAACAACATCTTCATCAACGTCAGCCACCAGTACTGAGTGAACAAGAGAGGTTGAACCAAACTGTAGCGTCACCTGTATCTCACCGTAGACTCTAGCAGAATCTCTGGTAGCGGTACGCAGTCTCCAACTGGTAGGCCACATCTTCTTTCGCATAATGATGGATGGTCGAACGATAGTTTTTGTAGCTCCAGTGTCTACCAGCATGTTAAATTTCTTCCCATCAATGAGGCCATCTACATATAAGCTGTCCACGTGATGTCGCAGAGTTGCCAATTTAATGGTGTGAGGGGCTTCGGGAATGTTTGGGGTCGATTTCGCCCTCCAGGAGTCGACCCGTTCTAGTTTTCCTGCTGCTGGGGTACTTCAGCAGAAGATTTTTCTTTTTGGGGGCAAGTATTTCTTATATGGCCTAGTTCTCCGCAGTTTCAGCATCTCACTGGGCGCCTTCTTTTTGGAGATAACTTCACTAATCTCTCTACTACCGCTTCAACGTCGCTAATGAAATGAACGGCATGGTCGTAGTTACCGGTGATTTCCCTTAGTCGAGCAACTCCACGTGAGGCCTCCGTCGCTGCCTCAAACTCCAGGGCAATGGTCAAGGCGTCCACAAGAGTCTTCGGCCGCGCCAACCATACAGCGCGCTGCAACTCGACGTCTCGAAGACCATCGGTGAAGGTTTGGACTGCTAGGCACTCCAGGAAATCCTCCGCTGCATTTGAATACGCAAGTCGTACCATTCTTGCTACATCCGCTTCAAATTCCTGGATAGTTTCTCCATTTTTCTGTTTTCGGCTCTTTAACTGCATTCGGTACACCGGTTGTAGATGAGTTTGACCATAACGCATCTCTAGACGATTGACCAATAACTCAAAGTTGTCAGCTTCATCCGGTGTCAATGATTGCAAGACGTCTAAAGCTTCGCCTCGCAGAGCTATGGTTAGGGACAATGCTTTCTCCTGGGATGACCATCCATTAGCTCTGGCCGCTGCGTCGAATTGTTTCAGGTAATTTGGCCAGGAAGTCTTCCTGTCGAAGGTCGGGGGTTTCATCGTCGTTCGTACATGGGTCGTCTTCTCGCTTCTTTGTCGTTCGACGTCTGCGTGGCAGGTTTCCATCCTTCTTGCATCTCCGTCGCCGTGGTGGATGGTTTGGTTTCGGCGGCTAGCTTCCTGTTTTTGTTGAAGCTTCCTGCATTTGCTGGTTGATCTGGTTTTGCTCGTCTCGCAAGTTGGCGACTTGTTGATTTTGCTCGTCTTGCATGTTGGTCACTTGCTGATTCATGTTGTCCACTTGCTGATTCAAGTTGTCTACCTGCTGATTCAAGTTGGCAACTTGCTGATTTTGCTCGTCACGAAGGTATGATATTTGCTGGGAGAAGGAACTGGATAACTCTTCTGGTAGGGTAGACATCCGTTGTGATAGCTGGGACACCTCTTCGCGCTGGCTTCTTATCTGACTGGATAGCTCCTCTTGTTGGTTCGTCATTCGCTGTGATAGCTCCTCTTGTTGGCTCTTCATCTGACTGGATAGCTCCTCTTGTTGGTTCGTCATTCGTTGTGACAGCTGGGACATATCTTCGCGCTGGCTGCTTATCTGACTGGACAACTGGGAAAGTTGTTGAGTTTGTTCTTCTTGAAGCCGGGAAAGTTGTTGAGTTTGTTCTTCTTGTTGGCTCGTCATTCGTTGGGACAGCTGGGACATGTCTTCGCGCTGGCTTTTCATCTGACTGGATAGCTCCTCTTGCTGGCTCGTCATGCGTCCTGATAGCTCCTCTTGCAGCCGGGAAAGTTGTTGAGCTTGTTCTTCTTGCAACCGGGAAAGTTGTTAAGTTAGTTCCGAATTTGCTTTTTGAACTGGGTCTTCGAACTCCACAGCGTCAGGGTCCAAATTATTATTTACGTAGTACTCACGGAGCCTTCTTAACAATACGGATTTGCTTCCAGTAGTTTCCAACTCTAATTCTTCAAGCTCTCTTCTGAGCTTAGCCACCAATAGTTCATTTATCTTTTTTCCAGGCATTCTTGTATCTTCACCCCACACCTGACACCAATTTGAAACACGTATGGGGGCTTTTTACACAATTTATTTACAAAATTGTTAAGATACACTGAACTCTGCTGGATAACGTCTAACTACTTGACAATACAATGAACTCTTGTGAACACTTGACTTGAACTGACGTTAACTGCCCATGCATCCCCTTATATACAACATTATTTAATCTAGTCAGTGTGTTTAGAAGTTTCTAGAATTTTCTAGAAACATTATTTAAAATGGTCAGTTGATTTTTTTACAAACTTCTAAAAATCAACTGTCAACAACAATCTTTCAAATTAAGGTCCCTTCCTTTACGGTTATTCCGTTACAATATTAATATTTTCCTATTTCTATTTGATTTAATTTCCATTTCTTCTCCTAAAACTGCCACGATAGATGCCGAAGATGACCGAACCGTTTAAATTATGAATTTAAATTATAATTAAAAGAGATTAAATTAGTTTTATATACGAAAATATAGAAAATAACCTAATTTTTATGATATTAAATGGATATAAATATTTAATAATTAATAACAAGTTAAAATGGTGTCGTGGGACACCAGGTAGGAACTAAGTTCCTTTGGCTAATGTAGAATCGACTATGGTGTAAGTGTTTATACTTACAACATGGAATCGACACACAACACTACTCGCTTGTATACGACTGTAACGCCTGCGCACGTCTCATTTAACAGTCAATATATCATAATCAGTGAAATCTTGGCGTTAAGAAAGAAGCTTCTTTAAAATTCAAGGTGAGCTTTAAAAAGTAATGTATACATTAATTTTTTCTCACCTTTCCTAACTACTTTTAAGTATCAAGATTTTTAAAAATAACATCTCATATTACTTTAACAAAAAAAGGTAAAAGTTAAGAGATAGATACAAAAAAAAATTGCATCGGCCGAGAATCGAAACCGGGCCGCCCGCGTGGCAGGCGAGCATTCTACCAATGAACCACCGAACCACCTACGTATAATAACTTCCAGAATGTATTTGATGCATTTCAGTTCAGTCACGCAGCAAAATCCCTATCTTCTCCAAGCTGCCGTAAGGAACTTAGTTCCAAACAGTAATGAATTGTATTTAGTGACAGATTAATACCGTATAACACGGTAAATTCTAATATACTTAAAACTTACATTGGGAAAAACATAAAGAGAGAGAAAGAGAGAAATGATATTATTATGTTTTACTGCGCCTGCGTGTAACAACGATAAACAACGCGTTATGATAAACGCTTTTTTAACGCGTTACGCTAAAATCAGTTTACTCTCCCATAAGAAGTTATCAATTCAATAAATAAATAAATAAAGATATTTGTATTAATATTAATATTAATATTTACCTATTTCTATTATTATTATGTTTCACTGCGTTATGATATAGTATATTGTAATACAAGTGTTACAATGACAGAGGTTTCGTAGTACGAGTTCAGTTTGCGAAACTCACCACTTCGCGGTTCGTTTCACAAACTGAACTCGTACTACAAACCGTCATTGTAACTCGAGTGTTACATACTATTTTTTATAATGAACTTTTAAAAGTATAAAAAAAAGTAAAATGAGAGTTTTTCGAAATATTTATTTATGTTGGCAATCTTGACAGTTTTGACACTTGTCAGTTTTAATGATTTTAAATTAGAATGTTTGTCAAATTTGTATAAAATATTCCGAATTTAGCAATAACGCTGATAATGTAGTTAATAATTTACTACAACATACTTCTTGATTTACTACCTGAACTCTTTCGTTGAAAATCAGTGCAGAGCAACCAATTGTGTAAAACAAAAAGTTACCAAAAACAGTGTTACAATGAATCTATTTCGATACTGTTTTTAGTGTCGAAATAGAAACTTTGTGAACGTGAATTATAAAAAACGCTTTTTTCAACGCGTTACGCTAAAAATCAGTTACCCTCACATAAGAAGTTTCACTTCAAAAACAACAAAAGCATAAAAACTACAAAAAAGAAAGAAAGAAAAGGTATATAGCAAATGGTTATTTAATTAGATTTACCCATGCAGATATTCTTCTTTTATATATTTAAAAAAATATATTTATTTGAAAATCTTATTTCTATATAAAATACTTTTGTAAACATGAGTGCTCAGAAATTCAGATTTCTTTTATATCATTTATTAGATCGTTTTTCTATATGAACATTTTTATGTCAACTCTTAAAAGGAACAATTCGATAAAAGTATTTCACTTCTCAGGCGGTTTGTATCAAAACAGCGACTAAAGCTATAAATGTAGTAACTTAAATACTCGAAACAACTTTGTGAACGAGCAACCTTTGAGAAAGAAATCTTATCAGTTTCGTTTTTGTTCGTTATTTTGAAGAATTATATTTCAATTTAAAATATCAGGAAATAAAACCCCTTTTTAGAAAAACCTCTTTTCGTTCAGACGCTAGCACCCATTTATGTTAGCGCCCTATATTGTGATTTCCTACAACAATTAAAGCTATGAAGGAAATAGGAAATTGAGTGTCGATGATATAAAAAGCCTTAAAAAATGAAATTGCACTCAGAGGAGTAGCGAAGGAAATGACAACTTTTTAAATTGTGTTGATATTATAAGAATTAACTTAAGATAAACAGAATAATAAACTTTTGTAGGTACCTATTAATTACGTTTAAATAGATCAAAAGAAACTGTTTTATATTATACTGCCATCCTGGCATTTTATGACGTGTTAACTATCTTGTACTAGTATGTACGAGCCCCGTCCAGCTTCAGTTGACCAAAAAGGTAAATTTGCAATTATTGGCGTATGTTGACGATTATTTAAACTAATACAGGCATAATTCTTAATTTTTATTTTGCAAACAGCATCTAAACTTATTATAACACTTGTTAGCTGACTAGAGCCAAAAAAGGGAGAACAACAAAATTTGTGTTTTTTATCTCCAAGAAACAAAAATTCCTAACTCATTTTACCAGTGAGTAACATCACCTTTATTTCTAATTACAGCTTCAATTTCGAGGCCAAGTATTTATTAAGTCCTGACACTCATCTGGAGTGAAATTACCCCAAATGTTTTGCAGTTTTTCTTCGAGTTCTCCCATGGTCTAAAAAAGATTTTTTTGTAAGTATGGCAGGCAGCACCTTCTTGCTGAAAGATAAAAAAGTGACTTAAAATTTGATGTTTTAACTTAGTGGTTATAGCGTTTCGCGATGAGTTAAAGGTTGCGGGTTCGAGTCCTGCTGGATTTTTTCAATTTCTCTTTAATGGTTTTCTAGAACAACGTTTAAGTTTATTTTAAACTAGCTGTTCCGGCGGACTTTTTACCGCATAACACTGTCGTGTTTTTTTTCCATTTTTCATTTTTTCAAATTTTTACCATTTTGTTTTTTTTTTGTTTTCAATGATTTTTTTATATTAGATATTTTACTTTCTCTTTCGTGTCTTTCATTCACTCTCTTTTGTCCCCTTTAACTTCTTTTATCTTTTATAATTCTATTAAGTATATTCCTTTTTATCTTTCCAAAATTATTCATCTAGCTCGAACGAATCCACGCTCGCTCTCCTCCTACCCCCTGAGTGCCGTTCGTATATGTTAACCTCTCAAATCGAGCATTTAACATCATGAGAAAAAAAGAGGTTACAGTATAACCAAAAACCTAGCCCCATTGTCCCACCGAAGAGCAGTGTCTGATCTTTCCTTGTTTTACCGATACATAAACGGATTTTGTTTAGAAGAACTCCGCTCTTCCACTTGTCAGACCAGCCAGAGCAACGCGACTTGCCAACACCATGCACCCTTATACTGTTCAATGCTGCACACCGAGAACGGATCGATTCGATCGTTCCTTTATAATAATAAATAGATTTGATTACCATAAAAACGGTTCTAGTGAGTTAATCTTAAAACATAGACATATACTGTCGCGGACATTTTTTTGGATCATTTCAAGAGGAATAATTCTTTCATACATATATTTTTGGTATCTTGAACCGTTTTCGCTGCGCAATGAAAGCCCTCAAGGATCAATAATTTTCCCCGTTTTTTTTCACATTTTCCATTACTTCTTCGCTTCTAATAGCTGCATCGTGATGTTATATAGCCTAAAGCCTTCCTCGATAAATGGTCTATTCAACACAAAAAGAATTTTTTAATTCGAACCAGTAGTTCCTGAGATTAGCGCGTTCAAACAAACAAACAAACTCTTCAGCTTTATAATATTAGTATAGATTTCTGTTTTACTGCATCTTTTAGAGTGTTTTTTAATCATTATTTAAGGGTGTTTTTATTTCTTTATAAAATATGTATATTAAAACATTTGAAAATATTTAATTCAAAATAAAGTTGTACCCGAGTAACCTCTTTAGCAACTGCAGTAAATTTATTAAGTTAACAGCCCTTTATTATAGTTACTTCTATGCTTATTTTAAAGTTAATAGTATATTATGTTACTAGGAGTAGAAGGCCAACATTATTGTTGAGCCCAGATTCTTGCAATGCCGAGGCGCTAGCCGAGGCTGTGCAAACTGGGCGAAACATATAATGGGCCTTCTGCTCCGAGTAACATAAACTATTTTTTCTTCAAGCGTAATAATAATATGCATTTTATAAAAAATATAGAAGACTTTGTTTATATCTCAACTATTTAATTAATACAAACGAAAAATTACATAAAGTGTTACCTATTTATTAACAGTAATATTAAATGTGCAGTTTTGTATACTGCAGTTGTTTAAATTTAAGCCACTGCCACCGCTTTCAGCTTCGACATTTACAATTTTGTCATTGGTATACATCATATTATTAGTAAGTTGATTGTCGATTATTATGTTAGCGATTCCAGAACTATTACTTGGTTGTTCTTGCCAATTAAGTATTTTTTGTGCAGTTTGTGTTTTACTGGAAATGGAATCCTCTAAGTACCCTTCAGCAACACTGGTGGATTTCCATCCACCATGCCGCTTTAAAGCGGTAATATCACCTCCGTTGTCAACTAAAATAGTTGCGGAAGTCCTCCGAAGGCAATGTCCTGTATATTCATGAGGATTTGTTAATTTCAAAAACGTAGCAACGTCTTTTGGTACGTTTGATATTTTGTGGATACCCATTACCACACGGTGACATTTACCATTCTGGTATTTAATAAAAAATCGCTGCAGGCCAATATCATCCGGACGAAGAGCCGTATACTGTCTTACCAAATTCAAATAAAAATCGCCAATTATAGTAAACGACCGTTGTTTTTTGTTTTTTGTGTTTATGATTTTAACCAAAATTAAATTTCCCAAATCTTGGATTTCGCTAGACTTTAAATTAACAAGTTCATCGCATCTAAGGGCTCCTGTGACTCCAAATATTAATATAACCTAAAACAAACGTTGAAATAAATAAAAAAAAAAAGCTGGTAGCACCGGGAATAGAACCGCTGACCTTTGCGACCGAAGACAAAAGCTCTGCCACTGAGCTACCGTCATTAAATGTTATAAGTAGGAAATGAGGTAATATTTGCTGTCAAGTTAAATATTGATCTGCTAGTAGATATCACTGTCAACGGTTTAATAAACGTAATAATGATTAAAAAGAAATAAGAAAGTACCTACCTTTGTTGCTAAATAAACATTATTTGGTGCATCCTTGAGAAATTTATCAAATTGATCTTGTGTTAATACTTTTGATTTTTTCGGTGTATAATTTTCCCCTTGGCGCTTTATAAATGCAATTAATTTGCTATATTTTTCTATTTTAACATTATGTTTAATGTTTAATTGACTTTTAATCATTGAATACTGTGCCCATAGAGTAGAACTTTTAAACTTTCTGGACAAATTCGTGAAGTATGCAAGCATAACGTTTTCCGTGTATTGCTGTACATTATATTCATTGCACCATTTTAGAAATTTTTCGTATGCAAAATCATACAGTTTACGCGACTTCGTTGGAATTAGAGTTTCAATACTGGAATTAGCTATTTCAACTAATTCCGGAGGCGTACATTGCAATTCTTGAGACATTTTTCACAAAATTTTCAAAACAGACAAACGTCAAATTAAATAAGTTTAAAAATGACAGTTCCTACCTACTTGATTACAACGCCCCATTATTTTATTAGTACAATAATGAAAATTCATTTTTGTACTAGTAAAATAATGGGATATTTCTACGGTCTGTGTTGCAAAAAGTAATATAGTTATTATTATACGCTTGAAGAAAAAATAATTTAAATAAACAGCATACGTTTGTTAATGTTAAACTACCATATTTATTCTAAAAGTTGAAAAAGTTGCATTGTCATTGTAAGTAGTTACAAAAGAAAACTTTAACCAGAGTTTGTTGTGGTGCACGCTTACTTCAATGAAACCAAAGGTTACTTTTATAGAAGTATACTGTATAATTTAAATTCAGTTCTATAGCGAATGTCAATAAATAACGTTTGTAAAAATAGACAACGGCTAGATAGATATTTTTTGGGTTGGCTGTTAGCCTATATCACTGCGACCTTTGCAGATCTATTGTGAACACCCATTATCTGTGGAATAGGATTAGAGCACCTTGTCCAGCTCTGCCCTCTTAATAAGACTTAATAGCCTTGACAGTGGCCACTCCGCATAACTTGGAGCAGCCGGTTTCTCCTCACCGTTTTTGGCCGATGACAGAAATCATACTCGAAGTAAATTTAGAGTTACATCTCTCTCAGATACAGGCAAGCTAGAAATTTAAATAAGGACGTTTGTTTTTTAATACAACACTTACGTAACTGCATCTTGTTTCACCGGTAGATAAAAAGTATTCAATACGGAAGTCTTGACTTAATTCACATTTCTAGTAACCTTCATGTACGGCTCGTTGTTGAAGGGTTGAATTTAATAATTATTAATGTCATATTTTTGTAGATGTCAAACCACACTGATAGTTTCAGAAACTTACGACCTTATTTAGACAAAAAAAAACTCTCCGCCATTGGTAACTTGGATGACAGTTTAATCTTATTTCAGTGGTTTCTAATATCAAATCGGCCAAAAACGATGAAATGGACTATAGATATTTTTTGGGTTGGCTGTTAGCCTATATTACTGCGACCTTTGCAGATCTATTGTGAACACCCATTATCTGTGGAATAGGATTAGAGCACCTTGTCCAGCTCTGCCCTCTTAATGAGACTTAATAGCCTTGACAGTGGCCACTCCGCATAACTTGGAGCAGCCGGTTTCTCCTCTCCCAGTAATAGATACCGCGTCCTTGCTAGGCCTTCACATTGGCATAGGACATGAAATGCGGTTTCCTCTTCCTCTTGGCAGTATCGACAAATGTCTTCATCTGCTAAGTTTAGCTGACTCATGTGTTTTCTGAGCCTACAATGTCCTGTCAAGAGACTAACAATCATTCTGACATCATTTCGCCTTTGTGATAGCAGCTCTGCAGTAAATTTCGCCGAATATCCCTTTATAAAGAGTTTGGCTTGTCGCTTGCCCGGTGATTTTTCCCACCACTCCTGGGCCTTTTCTAGCGTCCATTTCTTAATGGATGCCTTTCTGAATGTATTAGCAACTCCGCCGAATGGTTCCGGAACAACGGCTATCTTCTATATCTGTCAATGTCTGGTCTTCGACAATCTCAGATCAGGCCTGGCAACAATAAAACTGAACGGTTTTCAGATTTCTGTTTTTAGCGATCTTTGTAATTTTGCGATAAAACGTTTGAAAATGCACATACCACAATGGTCGACAGATATTTTTATTAAATAATAATTGTAACAAAAAAGTTATTTGCTTTTTACATTAACTTTTAATATTGCAATACGCACTGCACGACATCTTCTATTCATATTTAAAATCAAATTATCTAATTAATTTTGAGGCAGGATGTTCCAAGCATTACTTAGGGCTGAAAAATGCTGGTTTTAATCTGCTGTGGTTCCCGAAAAATTCTACGATAAAACCGGATTTGTTCTTTCTCCCAATCTTATGCCAGATCAGACTATTACAGTCCCACCTCTACAGCCGTGTAATTCCTGAATATTTTGAAAAACCGCCGCTCTGCTGGTTTTTCTTAACACCTCTTTTTCTATGTGAATCTGGGTACAAGCCGAATCAAGATTTATCTGTGAATAAAACTCAGGCCCATTGATTTTCTATGTAATTTACATTTTCGTTAAGCCCATTTAATAGTAGCTAATCTGGAAAGCTAGAAGCAGGTAGCGCTAGTAAGTTTGGCGGTCATATCGGCTGTCATTTGATTAATTTAGTTGTTTATTTTTTCATTTCTATTACGCAACTCATTTTTTAATTCTATTACTGCTTAACTACCCTATTTTTTTACCATTTCTCTAAAATATTAAATGAAACTAACTTCAAACTCGATATACCTTCTACACAGTAGCAATGCATGCAGTTTGTTTGACGTGTTTGACCTCCAATCACACTAGCGACGTCTAGCAGGAGCAAAAGTGGATAGTGCTGCCACCAAAGTGTGCGGTTTCCTCTTAATAAATTTGACATTTATTTCTTAAACCACTCGTTTCTGACAGCACTTTCCGATATTTATATTTTATGAGCAGCTTGGAAGCGACTCATTAACTTAGGAGCTGATATTTGAGGGTGGCGGCGAGCCATTTGAACAATAAAACGGTTTTGTGTTAAGCTAGTAATATGTGAAGGACGTAAATGACTTTCAGTAACAATAACGTACTCACTGGAGATCGAGTACAGACCAGAAGTATATGTTCGCAAGGTTTCCGTAACATCAATTGGATAAGCTCCATTTTATCGTAACATTTGATCGCGAGATATGTGATTTCGGTTCATGATAGAAAATAGTCTATTCTTTACTGTATGATACCAAACTATCAAAGACATTACAAATAAGTTAAAATTTTTAAATCTTATCTTTGATGTTTTCTTCACGGGTTCTGCAAATTCTTGGTTTTCTTTGCAAAACAACAATATAGGTACCTTAATCATCTTCTTAATCATTATTTTTAATAAACTAATTTAAAAAAAATATATTTTTTGAAGATTTAAACAATCTACATATCAAATATCATTAGACTATTACGGTGTGTGTAGCAGTTATCAAGTGTCAGATTTAAAACTACAAAGCCTTATTTTTTTAATTGTGAAAGCGTCACTGGTCGTACTGCAACTTAATTTAATTTTCTGTACTTCTTTTATTGATTCATGGCACTTTTGGTACCCTGTACAAAGTACCGGCCTTAAGAGGGGTTCTGTAGTCACTTTGCTCTTGTGCTTCGCAAATGTTTTGGTTCCCTGTCAAATAATCTAGAGCTAGGGTTTCTATTAAACAGGCCCATAGTTTGCAAGTGTACGTTGGGCAGTGCATGTATACAGGAATCTGTATTCCCTTGCAGCTAATTTTTGTTTGTTTTATGCACTGTTTTAATTTTTCTTACAAAGGGTTGTTCAATATTAATTCTACCAAGTGTTTAACCAGAGATGTGTTCTTAGTAATGACTGTTTCTCTACTGATCCAGATTTCTATCTGAAGCTTACATTTTAGTATTTTTAAATTTGCTTTGAAACGTAAAAGATTGTGACTGATCATTTTTTTGCAAGTTTGTTAGTCTATTGATTGTTTTGTATGTCCTGCTACCAAATTAATCTGACACTGATATGTTTCACTAGAACGTTCGCATACTAGTTTGGAGACTGTTCAAGGGTTGTTTATGACTACAATGGCCACCAAACTACCTGTGCTTATATTAATCTGCATTGATCTACCGGGGTTTATTTTTTTAAGCGCATTAAAAGATTGTACATACTTTATCCTGAAACACTGAAGTGTATGCAATTCTAAAGCTTTGTTTGAATGCTTGCATTTTGTTATTCTTTACTTTAAGGTATATTTGCCTAGATTTTTTTTGGGCAGGTATCTGTGAACCATGTGAATTAATTTTAAATGTTTATGTGTTTTTTAATTTCCTGCTATATATTTTTGTGTCATGATATATACTAAAATTGATACCTAAATTTTCTTGTAGCCTGTAAAAGCTTATCCATACCATTCATAATAATGTGAAGAAAATATAAAGGATAAATAAAACTTCCATTACTCTTAAAGTATTATTACAGAAAACTGTATCATTGTCGTATTTAGTCAAGCGTGTTATCAATGGATATCAAAGATCAAAGAATAATATTATATTATTCTAACGCTTTACAAGGTTTTGAAAAACATTTTCAAAGACAATGAACGTTCAACTAAGAAGAAACAACTACTTCCTGAAGGAGGTCCTTTCACTGCAAATTAGTCAAAACAACTGTTGTAGTCAATACTCGATAAATTAAAATAAAAAAACCCATAAAAATTCCTAAAATTAAAAAATAAATAGTATATGAGGCATTGATAATTGAAATTTTGAAAATTTTAACTACAGAAGTTAATTTGACTCTTGTAAATCAGCTGTCTGTGATTTGACAATGCTGTCTCACGGTTGTTCATATTTGTATCCACACAATCCTAACCTTAACCACGTTTAAGCTTTAGCTGTCAATGTGGTGAATGAGTAAATTGAATAAAAATGCTTAATCATAATATTCGAATGTCTCATGGCAAGGATGCTTGTAAATTTGTGAGTCTTAAACGTAAACAATGGTGTGATAATGTAAGTGCAAAAAAGAAAAGTTTACATTGAAGGAATTAGTTCGCGCGCTACGCAACGTTGCCAAATGTTTTGACTCCATTTTAATGTAAGTTACTTGAGATTCTTTTGTGTTTTTTAATTATTAATTTCTCAGTAAATTGCCCGGTGACTGATATATTTTATTGCAAAAAAAGAAACCTGGATATTTCAAAAATCTAATTTTCAGTTTTTTTTTATTCCATCTAATCGGTGACTGATAGTATAATTCGAAAAATATCGTTAAGGACTTATTGGGAATAATAAAAATAATAAAAAACGTTAGTTTTTTATATAAAACTTTCACTTTAAATGTATTTTAAAAAATGACATATGTTTCGCATTTAAGCATCGTCAGATTGACATATAAAGTTATATTTTGTTTATAGCTAACTATCTGATGTTGAATAGGTAATATTAAGGCTAGATTAAGTATGGAAGTAATAAGATATAACAATATTAAAGCCTAGATGTTATTAGGCTTTAATATTGTTATATCTTATTACTTCCATACTTAATCTAGCCTTAATATTACCTATTCAACATCAGATAGTTAGCTATAAACAAAATATAACTTTATATGTCAATCTGACGATGCATGCGAAACTTATGTCATCATTTTTTAATAGTTATTTACGTACCAAGGGAAGTAAGTAGACGTTTGCAGTCGAGAAGGGATATTAACGCTCGAGGCGTTAGCCGAGAGCGGTAACACTTCGAGACTGCAAATTACTTACTTCCCGTGTTGCGTACAATATTTTTTCTACTACCACGCGCATAAGTCATGTTCGAGAAACATTTGTTTTGGTGGCAGGCACCTTTACAATTAAAATACTGTCTTTGTCAATGTGATCTACCGTCATCTGTGTAAGCTCACTTTGCCAACATGCTCCAGATATTCCCATTATTAGAGCCACCTAAAAATATCTTTTAAAAAAATACCTTATCTAATATTCTTATCTAATACTTTCGATTACTTTGGAACGTATTCAACATTTTGTGTTTTTAGAAACATTATTAGTTTTGCAAATGTACTTATAATATTATGATTTACTTCTATCGTAGCTTTTATCATGCTGTGTACCTATAGACCATATGAACGACGCTTTTAAGGTTTTTGCTTTCTCTGTGAAGAAGTATGTTTAGATTTCAGCCATTCCATAAAACTTGAATATTCTTTCTTACAACGAAACTCAGATTATTGGGAAGAAGTTTCTTTTAGTTTCATTTGCTGTCTACTGCTCTCGAAATCAATAATTTTAAAACAACCATTTAAAAATACGTACTATAAAAATAACAACGAATTTAATAGTTAATTTAAATTTGACAGCTGTCAAACAGAATAGCTTTGTTAGTAGTAATGATTCTAAATCTAAAAAATATCAATTTTTATAGGTATAATTTACTGAAAAATCATTGCTGTTATACATATTAATAAATAATTAAAAAATAGTAATACAATTATAAATTTATAATTTGTATTTGACATTTAATTTTGAGACAATTCGTAGTTTACCCTACGAACATAACTTATTCTTTGCAGGCGAGTTGTAACCAATCAAAATCGTGTAAAGTAAAAGTCCCATGGGAGTTTGTTTTACATGTTTCTGATTGGACAGAATTGTATTTTACAATCCCGATGAATGTTTATGATCACTTACACTCCTCAAAAGTATCATGTAAAACGCTATTTTACAAAGTGGTAGGAGAAAAAATACATTTAAAGTGAAAGTTTTATATAAAAAACTAACGTTTTTTATTATTTTTATTATTCCCAATAAAAATGAACTTTCAAGTAGTAAGGGTCGATACAATTAATTTAGTTAAGGACTTACTTTCTCATAAGACTCTGTACAAATACTAACATTTTAAAACTTTTTTTTTTCAAAAATTTGCACGGTAAGGAATGATTAAAACTTCACTATTTGATAAATAAGGTCTTTAACTATTAGAAAAAAATTAAATTTATTCATAATCTAATATTTTTTATTTAACATTGGCGGCGAAAGGACCTCCTTGAAGTATATTTCAATATCCGTTGGGGCATATAGCCCAGGAAGTAGTTGTTTCTTCTTAGTTGAACGGTCATAATAATATATTATTATTCTTTGATCTTTGATATCTATTTCATTACTCTTGTTGAGGTGCTTCTTAGAGGTTACTTAAGTCTTTATATAATATTAAAAAAAAATAAGTTTTTAACTGTCATTCACTGAAGGTTGTGGGGGTGAAATTTTTGTATGAAGCTTGCACTAGATAATACGTTTTGATACGAAAAGTATAACAAAATATCTTTTAACGCCCCTTTGTTTTCAGATTATAACATGTAATCTAACAAATAGAAAATCATATGTATGATTTTGGTTTAATTATAATTTAAAGTTTGTATATATAATCTGCCCGAGTTGTTAGATAAAGCAAATTTTTGTTGACATTGTGTTAAAACTACATTTGACATCAACAAACTTTAGGTATACACTTTTGGCAAAAGACCAAAATATTCTATATAAATCAAATTTTCCTTGCACAAGTTAGGTGAATAGCTGATTACAAACCAACATTCTGTGCTCAAATGCCACTATTTGTATTGGTTTTTTTGAATGGAAGTATAGTTTATTTCCTAAATATTCCAATTGAAATACCTGGCCTACAAAACAATCGTTTGTCGATAATCTATATAGCGTTATAGTTCGTGGAAACTACGGCAATAAAGTTTCCGGTTATTACAACGCAATACAATTTAGAGATCTTCCGAGGTTATAGAGGAGCACTCCAGATTGTGTTCCTCCTTTTCAGATACTACATTGTTCACTCTCTGTACACTTACCTTCTCACATGGTTTAAGTTCATTTATGAACACTAAAACAGTTTGTGTTATCTAGGAAAGTTATTTGGCGAATCGTTTATTTTTCTCATACGTTCTAATCGATTCTTTAACATTGTTACAGATTTTGTTCATACTTTACAAAATTTCTAGAAAAAAATTATTAAGATTTTTTAGAGAACACCATTTCTAGTAAAATTATAGTAGTGATTAGATTTTTGTAATGTATTTAATCAATTTTTAAACCAGTTTTGGGTGTAACAAGATAATTTTTGTTTAAAATGGATCCTGGAATTGGAATTTTTGAAATAACAATGCCATTGCAAATGTTTATCCTACTTTTAAGGTAGATATCTGTGATTTGATAATATCTAAAAGAGAATGTGAGGTAAAAAGGTACACAAAGTTGCTGCCCTAAGAAACCATCTAATGTGGACCAAGTCGCGGATAAAAGCTAGTTCTTCAATATATGACAATCGAGTTCTGATGATGATCTTTTTTGACTTAATCATTGATTGCTACTATTTTGACCTTCCCAAACGCGTATAATAATCAATGAAGCCAATACAATCTGGTTTAAACTCAGCTACTTAAAATTTTACAGTTGTAGATAGTGGTGCAGAGTCTTTATACACAGTTGCCAATCATTGATATGCGTCGGCGTGTTTTTAACTTAAGTTAAAAAAATCTTCATATTAACTACATAAACTTTTCTAAACCCTCGTATTGATTAAACTAACAAACTGACAATTGTTTGTTTTATTATTAACCGAACATGGGTAGGTATATATCAATATAACATAAGATAAAGTACATAAATACGAATTATAATTACAAGTACAAATGAAAACACAACCACATACCTGTAATATCATCCCTTTGAATAATGTTCCCGTGGGCGACGTCGGCAAGGAAAAGCACTAACGCGCAAAATGTCACAGATTTACCCGAAGGCACTGTATCCACCATAATCGTGAATGATGTGATTAAAGTGTCCCACGATTGCGAATTTCTCCCTCACTGCACTGAACAAACAATTTGATCCCTCATATTCGCTATTTGGAATTTGTCGTAATCTTCAAGGTAATAGTTGTGATGATATTACGCTTGGTAAGTGCTCTTCAGGTTATACGCTACTCATTGGAAATTTGAGCGGATCATCTACCTATCGACAGAAATCGCTATATGTAAGGTTATAACCACCGATTAATTACTCTAAATGGATTTGATGTTGGTATTATCAATTTATTATTAAGAAGTTAGATCCGTCAGTTTCTTATTAATTAATGACCCCTAAATTGGTGCATTTAGTAATCATTAACTACTTAGACATTAAAAGTATGACAGTCTAGTTGGTGGTTAAACAGTTTAATTTCAATAGACACATCTATTGGTTAGTTGAAAAGTTTTGAAAGTAAAATTGAAAGAATGTGTTTTTTAATTTAATTTTATATCATCTCTGTAATAATTTTGCTGAAGCTCTGCAAAATATTGTTCCACGACTGAAAAAGCTTCTTTATTCGACAAAAAATGCTTTCCACACAGGAATTATTTCCAGTTCATAAAAAGGAAATATGTAGTCACAGGGAGCCAAATCTGGTATATACGGTGGGTGTTTTGGCAATTCGTACTTTAATTTGTTTAATTTCGCCATCGTCAAGAAACTTGTGTAAACGTGTGCATTGCTTTGATAAACATTTTTTTTTTGTTCTTTAAACGGGAACTGCTTCAAAAGGTTGCAACAATATTTAGAGTTATTTGTTTTACCTTATTCAACATAATCAATCAACAAAACCTATTTTGCATCCAAAAAAACTGATGTCATAACCTTTTTTGCAAATCATTCTGACTTCATCTGTTTTGGAGCTAAAGAACCAGCTTGAGTCCACTGTGAACGTTCTTGTTTCAGTTTAGGATCATGATGGTAGATCAAAGTATCATTTATAGTTGTTAAACGGCGCATAAAATCGGTTTTTTATTTTACTTAAAACGCTTCAAATTACAATAAGAAATTTTGTTTTTGGTTAATTTTTTGTTTAATTGTTAAAGAATGGGCACTAACTTTTCGACCAGCTTCTCGTATGTAATTCTTCGTATATAATATGGAGTACTTGTTTATCTGAGATGAATATATCAGCAATTTTACGCTTAGTCAAACTTGGATCTTTACAAGCAATATCATAGCCTTGCTCAATTATTTTTTAAGTTGTTGCACTTTTTTGACGTTCACTACGACGCTTGTACGACCACGTTTAAAATTTAAAACCCATCGATGCACAGTTGGAAAAGAGTTTCACCATTTTTGTATGAATTTCTGTTGCTGATAAGCACACCAAAACCAAAAAGTTTTATCACTGCGCGATATTCGTTTTTTTTTTCATTGTTAGAAAATATACTGACACGTCAAGTTCAAATAGCTTGTAAAAAAGAATGAATAAAAGCTTTTTTGTATTTAAATGTAACATGAAATATTAAAATAGCCTATAAATTTTGACTTCTTTATTGGTTAATGTGTCGCTTTCAAAACTTTTCAACCCATGCTTATAATATGAAACAACGAACGGTTATTATTAGTAACAACTCAAATCTTAAAAGATCCATAAGTTGTAAACATATAAAGAAATCCCGTTATTAAACCCTCGAACTCCTGTCCACAAAAATCGAGAGTTGTTGTTTAGCTAGCGTAGCTTTTGATGATTACAAAAAACGAATACTATGTTCTCTACTATTTAAAAATAAATATAAGATAACTAAGCCATAGCCATTTGGAGCAAACATTCGTAACTATATAATTCAGTCTCTCCCTATAAGATTCAATACTATCTGATATAAACTTTAAAGTTTAATGAGTCGATTTAAGATTAACACTGTAAATAAGTATTTTAGGCTTAAATGACTTCCAGAACTTCTTTGAAAACTTTCAACGCTGCGATAAGCGTGTTATTTAATCAAATTGGGACTACTTTAAAGGATGAAACTAAACTTGTGACAAAAAATAATTTTACGAGTATCGGTCGGAAACTTTGCAGATAAACTTTGTATTTATTAATAAAATAAAAGTAAATTCTTACATAATCCTTTCGTATTATAAATGTAAAACACGTAGGTACTTAAAAGATATAGTTACTTGGTTTACAAACATGAATAAACAAAATGCTTACTTTGAACGGATTTTTTATTTCAACCTCCCTTAGTGACATTCCTCCTTTATTCTATCAGAAGCAGACCCACAGCCAGATTTTTAGCCATTCTCACATTTTCCGGATCGCGACGTCATTGTTTCATAATTAACTAAAGCTGGTTCATATGACGAGCCTGGATTGCAAGGTGTTATTCTCTGGAATAGGCCAGAAAACGGGCTTCTCTGTCCAACCGGCAGATACCGCAATATTATTAATGTTCTAGCCAACCTGGAACAAGGAAAGTACATTAATAAAAGTCAAGGTAATTGTTATGGATGTTTATATATAACATGGGTAAATATTTGTTAAAGGTTTTAAAATAATTTAAGGAAAACTAGGTACCATTTCTTGGGAGGTTGTTACTAAATATTTTTTTTTTGAAAAATTACAAAATATCTAAAAAACTAAATAAACTGTAAAGAAAATTTTGTTAATGATACATAAAGCGCACACTGCAATTCCTACATAAAACATAAATGCATACAAACGTATCAAACTCATAAAGAAGAAACGAAGCACTAAAAAGCCCATTGAGTAGCAAAATAAACCGTCATGCAATGGCTGTACGGTAGAGACGGTCAGTTGAATTATTTTGGTACTATTAGCTAGGTGGCACTAGTTTATGCTTAATACGCTTTTACCAGTTTATTTCTTTTCAAATGTGTAAAAACTTTTCAATGGGTCCTCATTTTATTTCGTGGTAAAAAAATTTAGTTTTTCTGTTGTATCATGTTTATTATAATTGATTTATTAAATTTTAGCTTTATAATGGTAAGCAATATAATCTTTCACTTTAATTTCTGATTTGACTGAGAGAGATGGCCTTACGTTGTCCAGTAAAGATAGCCTTATTATAGATTTCACTTTATATTTTTAATTAAATCTTTTACTATTTCATTGCAGATGTAAATGTCTACAAAAACAATTACAGAGCGCGGTAGTTGAACAGAAAAATCACTTAAGGCTGCTATGAATTCTGTAAAAAATTGAGAAATGACCATTTACTCTGTATCTTCAATTTATAGTAAAAATAAAATAAAATAAGACTAAGAAGGTTATGGTAGTTAGAAAGCTATGCTGTCCGAAAGATTTCAGAAAGCATTGAGGACGAAGAAGAATCAATACTTTGCGATTTAGGTATTGATTCTAAAAATGAAGAAGTCAACTTTGTTGTGTGTGGAGAAACTTATTGAGAACTCGTTACAATATATTACTTATTCATTTTGGGTACATAAAGACTGTAACAAATTCGAAAACATTTGCTTGAAATGGAAACAAAAAAAGACAAGAGAAGAGACGCAGAAAACTAAAAAAAAAAACAGTGGAGTAAACTCCTGGCCTTCATCAACTTACTACCAAGGCCATTTCTCTCGGACACCTCGGGAAAATCTTACAATACCTAGGTATATATCTAACACATGTTTAAACATAAATCTAAGCACATCTAGTAAAAGACAGCATCTTAAAAGAAACCAAATAAATTGAACACAGTTCAAATGTTAAGTCTGTTTACCAAAGTGTTTCTGATATTAAATTCTAAAGCTGAATAACTAAAGAATTTGTTATGCATTAAAAAATTGTAAACAAACAATTTTACAAGACTGTGTGTTCATATAAATTTCCATTTGAATCCTCGCATAAAAATTTTTAAACCAGATTATTGGTATAAAATATGCTGTTTAAATGTGATTTCTTTTGTCATTATTTTAAAAATGTAAAAAGAATCTCAAAAAAGGAAAGCAGATATAACGGAATAAATTTATCGCAGTTTACATCTTAATCTGTTAACAAATGAGTTTTCTTCTATAAATCTGCAAAGTTCGATAACTCATAAATTCATCTGCAGTTTATAAACGTTAATACACAAATTACAAAATATCACAAATTTGTGCATCCTCACACACAAACGTCTGTATCACAATAATTTTAAAAACGTGTCAATTTTTTTCAAACATATAAACTTATTTAAACTTACATAAAAGCGCATTAAAGGAAGACAGACATTGATGAAAGAGAATAAAGCACCGTTTGTAGATAAAACTGTCAACTGTCATGCTTAGTACATCTTTTGGAATAAAGTAATTAAAAAAACAATGATTCATCATTTAACAATTCTTAACAAATATGTCATGTTCTTTCAAATTATAATATTAAAATTTTGTTACAGTATGTATAAAAATTCAGATTTTTTAACTTCCCGCTAAAAAAATTAAAATTTTTTTTAAAATCGGGAAGTTATTGGTTTTACCCCGTTTTTCGAAAATCGAGTTTTCATCGGATCTCACCGTTTTGAGGTATTTGGAACCTCCCCTGACTATTTTTACGAGGGTGTCTGTATGTCTGTATGTACGTGTGGATGTGTGTGTGTGTGTGTGTGTGTGGATGTATGTAAACCTATTATAACTTTTGAACGGTTTGACCGATCGGAATGAAATAAAAAGCCTTCCAAAGAGTTCCATCTAACTTAGATTCCCTGTAAGCTTGAACCGATTCGAACCGGTAGATTTTGAGAAATTTCAAAATAACCGAAAAAAACAATTGGTAAAAATGATGTTTTTTGGGCATATCTTTTTGGCCATTACATTGATCAATTTCATAACCTAATCAGCTCTCAAGCTTAAAAAACTACGTCGAATGCCGTCTTGCAAATTAAAATCGATTGATTCGTTCGTGAGATATCGTTGTCGAAAAATTTCAAAAAAAAATTTTTTTTCAATAACTTTGAGATTTTTTGACTAATCGATTTTGTACTCCTAGTAAAGTTTTCAGGTCTCAAAAAACTGCTTCCAATGCCATCTTGAACATTAAAATCGAATAACGCGCTTTTTAAACATTTAAAAAAAGTCAAAAACGTCAAATACGTCACGTTACTATAGCTTTACGGTTAAAACTAGCGGGAAGTTGCAAGGATGGCCTTTAAGGTCAACCTCTTTTCGAATTTTTTTACTTGATTAATGGCGCATCAAAAAGAGCAAACAACTAAAAAATAATCGATAGAAGACATATTATACTTGACCGAAATTCACATCTTATAAGTCTTTTTTTTTTGTTAAATCTCTTACATGTTTTATTTTAACAATTCCTTTCCTATCTAAAATACATAACAATATAAAGCAAAACAACCTACTAACCTTACGATGCGAATATAATCCGCAATTTATATTTTAGTATTTAATTAACCCTAATTAAAATACGAAACGATCAAGTGGTAAATTTTGGCCACCACGATCGCACACAATCGACACCGCGATACCGACGCTATTCGGGCCAATAACACCCAGATACTGAAAACTGAAAGCACCGAGAAGCTGAAATTTCAATGAAAGCGCTCTACTGTGCCCTGCTCTAACTCTGAGTGGCATTCTTCGCTTCCATTCTCGCGGTTGCAAGGCAAAAAGGTGACAGCTGCTAATAATTGCTCATTATTTTTCATGCTTCTAATAATTAGTATCTGTCGCTAGCGAGTAACAAGCTATTATAATTGGTGCATATAGAAAATATAAGATAAAACGAAAAAAACTGCGGTTTATCAACAGTGAAAATAAATGGCGAAGATCACAATAATCCTTATTTTTAATATAGTGTGTCTTTTATAAAAGTGAATGCTTTGTTAAAGGGTTATTTAGAGTTAATTTATGTTTACAACAGCATATCTTATTGAACTTTTTTTTTAATATACAAACAAGAATATATTAAATGACATAAGGAAGAAATTGAAATAATGTAGTATTCAGCAGGACTCGAACCTGCAACCTTTGCCTGTACGCGGCAACGATCTAACAGTAAGCTATGAATGCATAGTTGATATTTCGGATTTTGGTTTTTAAATTTAACTCATGTCATATGTGACACTCATTCACTTTCTCCTTAAGCATATATAGTATAACGTTAATGACAGAGAGATTTTGTCAAATCGACAATGGAAACGTTAAAAAGCTAAGTTCCACTTATCTTTCGCTAAGTATAATCAGTGCAAACGGCCCTACATGGTTTAGAGAGAAAATTTCCAAATTTTTAACACAAAATGCTATGAACTTATCGTTTCTAAGACATTCTTTTTTGTTTTTTGCAGCTTTTAATTTTAGAATTTTTTACTTACAAGATATCTTTACATCAAATAACCTCGATTAAGTAAATAATTGTCTGTTGGATCGCTTTGTAAACTATTATTATTACTTAATTACTATTATGTTTGCATTGAGCACTAGACGTGTGCCTTTAAATATTTTATTAAGAACTGTTTACCTTGGACATAATTTATTCTGATTGTCAACTCAACAGACTTGACTGTTTGCCGTTCCTGCGTCCTGGTTTTTCCTGTTCTTAACGGCAAAAGGGCGACATCTGTTAATAAACGCTTATTATTTAGGGCGACGCGCCGGGTCGGATTAGATATTCTAGAGGGAGTGTTACGAAGGGCTAGAAAGTTGACCTCGAGATTAATAAACACCCTGTTTTAAAGCCGAGATTTTGTGTTAATGATTTTTAAGGAAAACTGAAATCCAGTTAGTAATTTTTATTAATGCTATAATATGTGTGTCCCAACATATATTTGTGTTTTTGCTTACAGAAAATTAGTGTTGCACAATTTTAATTTTAAACTGTTTTCTTAAGTAGGTATTCAATATCATCCATAGAGTACAACAAGTATCAGTTTTAGACCCGCTCTGATTAATGATCGATGCCAATTCTATTTTGAAAAAGCAAAGAAAACCTTTTTTATATCTCTTAAGGTAAAGGAGTTATTAAAAAATATTTATTTATCACTCTACTAACAAGTTCACTTTCTTTTACTTAAATGTAGAAAGCGGAATATATGCAACACAACATTATCAAAATATGCACATATATATGCATTACTTTTACTACAAATATGCAGCTATTTTTTCTAAATTTGCGTAAATATGCAAATGCATGTTAAAAATACTTTAAATAAAACATAATAATAAATATACACATTTATATTTAAAAAATTCAACCTACATTTATGTTTAATACATATTTATTTTTCACATAAAAGGAAATATAATGACACACAAAATCTGATATTATAATTAAGAATCTATGTATGTATGTTTGGTGTTAGGGGTAACACCTGCGACCTATAAGATCTATTGAGTCCCCCTTTTCTTGCTATATTTCTGATGATTTCTCAGACTTATAGCAGCTCTTCTAGTCCTATCTTTCTTAGAAGGTTTAGGATATCATTGGGTTTTAAATTAGGTAGTTCTTCCCTTTCCATTTCGTATGACCCTAGGTATTTGACCCTAGAAGTACTTAATGCCATGCATTCTAAAAGTATGTGTATTGAGGTTTCATCCTCTACCTAACAGAATCTGCAGTTTGCTTCATCTACTAATCCTAGTTTCTTCATGTGTCCTCTTAATCGACAGTGACAGGTTAGTATTCCGGTTATAATTCGGAGGTTTTTCTTACTCAGGTTAAGACAGCTGTAAGATCTCTTCTGGTTATAGTTTCCCAGGAGCGTCTTCGATTGTCTTAGTCCTTCTAGGTCATTCCAGTACTTGGATTTTTCGCTATTCATTTCTTTCCTTAGTTTTTCTAAGATTGTAATACTGCTGATTCCACAGGATGGTTCTGATCCCAGGTATGGGGTTTCAGCTAATTTTTTGCCAGCTTGTCTGCTGTTTCATTTCCTTCTATTCCTACGTGTCCTTGAACCCATAGGAGGGTAACAGTGTTATTTTGTCCTAGTTCATTTAATTTGCCTAGGCATTCCCAGATTATCTTTGAACTGATTGTATCTGAGTTCAGAGCTTTGATGGCTGCTTGACTATCTGACATGATAACAGTCTTCTGTCTACGATAGTTTCTTTCAATGTTAAATTCTATACATCTTTCGATGGCACAAATTTCCGCTTGAAAGATTCTTGGGTACGTACCCAAGCTTTCTGAGTATTTGGTTCTGGGTCCAAACACTCCTGCTCCTGTTCCTTTATCTGTCTTGGAGCCATCCGTGTACCATTTTATGGTGTTGTGGCTTAGCCCCAATATGGTGTTTTCGTCCCATTCAGATTTGCTTCCCAGTTTACTGGTAAATTGTCTTACAAAGTTAAATTTCTTTGGCATGTCATCTTGGGGCATTTCCCAAGTTTAATCAAGTTGGAGTAATCGATGTTTTTCCTTGATTATTCCTTCTTTGATCATTCTATATATTGTTTTCTTCCTAGCATTTTCTACTTGAATATGCAGTGGCGAGATAAGGCGAATTAAGAATCTAAAACATTGTATGAATTTATAATTAAATATTTTTAAATATTTTTAACTGAAAACTTTCGACTTCTATTACTAAAAAGGTGTCTGGACATGGAAAAAGTTCGTTCTACATTTACTGACTGGCAAGATTCTAATTTAGGCAGTAAACTAATTTGCCAAATCGTAAGATCTTCAGAAAAGTTGCCTTCAAAAATACGTACAACTTTTCTCAAACAATCGAAGCCCTCATTGTTTTCTAATACATTCCTAATACATTAATTTATTTCTAATTTTAATTTCTGTATTTTTGGGAATTTATACCCTTATAAACAGGTACGATAGTATTTACTGTTATTAACACGATTCAGTCACCTTAGAAAACACTTCTGCACGAAATTACTAAAAAAACCTTCTATTAAACTTTTAAAAGGAGTAACCTTCTATATCAAGTTTAATAAAATTACCTTATAAATAATTTAATTCATCGATTTTTGAAAGTTATTTTTCGTCTTTTCTAATTCGTTTACTCCGTAGTGACGAAAGATAACAAGTTAATACCCAAACAGAGGAGTCTCATTTCAAGGGAATCCAAATTATATTCCAGCTAATGGTTGTGGCTGTGATAGCTACAATGAAGTAATTGAGTTGTTTCTTATCTTTAAAAAGACCCTCCATGTTGTAATAATCTTACAGAACCGGATTCAAGAAAATACTATCAATAACCAGTCTTACGACGTTTAAATATAAAGCACAACTATAAATTACAATCCTTAACAGAAGACAAACAGCTTTTATGCTGTTAGTTTGTTAGTAAACAAGATATTAAAGTTTATACAGACTTTAGTTTGAAATTGCTGAAAAATATAATAAGTGAATTTGGATTATTTTTATATCAGAAAATTGATTCTATCTAAATCCTTACCACCCCACTGATTAAAGACAGGAAGCACTAAATTCTCGACCTATATTAAGACCATATTTTTATGTGATTATTTTTTTCACCTGTCAAAATATCACAATTTTGTGATTTCGTCCAATGAAAACGCTTAATCTTCAATGTTTTATGCTAAATCTAGCCAATCATTCCGGTTTATATTGATAAAACCACTAGTGGTTTTACTACTATTGATAAAATTATAGAACTGTCAAAAATTCAATAACAATATTGAACAATCAATTTTCGTGTTTAGAAGTACTTTACTATAAATCAACATTCATTTATATTATCTAAATATTCTGAAATATATTTTGTTATTATTATTATCACAATTCAATTCATCTAAACGATAATGAAAAATCAAATATGTAGGTACTTTAAAACTAACCTGCTTCCTGGTTCTGTATGCATTTAAAACTTTTATATGCCTACAGCCAAATGTGGTCTTGTAGGTAAACTATAAATAGATATACCTAATAATTTTTATTTTGGTAATTTTCTCTTTAATAATATAATTGTATAAATAGGTATAAAAATAAATATTTATTCAAATTATAACCCTGCTGTTTTCTCTACGCTCACGACAACTGACAACTGTCAATACTATCTAGTGTAGATAAGATAATAGGAAGGGTAATTTGTCAAATTTTTTATTAAAGTTATTGAAAGATCAAAAGATTATAAGTATTTTCTCTTAAAATAATAATATATTTATTAAATATTATTCTGTGTAAACCCACTTCCTTTCTTTCTCTTGATTATTAATGTTTTAATAAATTAGATCATAGGTAGGCAACACAAAATACACGTATCCTAGTTTTTGTACAGAATGGTTCAAAAA
Source organism: Altica lythri (assembly GCA_964028335.1). Taxonomy (NCBI): domain Eukaryota; kingdom Metazoa; phylum Arthropoda; class Insecta; order Coleoptera; family Chrysomelidae; genus Altica; species Altica lythri. The sequence goes on along the minus strand of OZ034807.1, from coordinate 32,149,003 downwards.
ATAATCTTCTCAAATACCACTCGTCCTGTAAAATTTTACTAGATAAATTTTTATTTTCCAGACTCAAACTTTTTTATTTTAGGCAAAACTACTCAAACAAACTGAATATGATAAAATCACTCGTCCTACGGACTCGTGATTTTATCACATTTCAGTTTGTTTTCGTATTTTTGCCAAATAAAAAAGTTTTCGTGGAAACTAAAAATTTATCGATAAAATTTTAAGGACTCGTGGTATTACCTTTGAGAAAACTTTTCTTTTTACCCAAAAAAGTTTCTGCAGTAAACTACGCCAAAAGTTTTGGGTGAAAGCCAACCAGTTCCCAAATTATATATACACTTGTATTTATGTTAGCAAAAATGTGTATAGAAAACAGTAAATTATGTCTATTTTAAAACTTTAAAGAATTTTTAATCACTGTCCATAAAGTTTGAACAGAAATGTTTATTTAAATACCTACTCACCAAAAAATTAATTTAATAATAAGAGAAGACTAAATAATCACAATTTATAAATAGAACTTTTTATAGCAGAAAGTTTTTTTTTGGTGATTTATAAGTCATATTACTATTATTAAATTATTACTCCCTTGGCAAATAGCGCTTTACCGAGATAGATTACGGCATAGTCCACAGTATAGTCTAAAAAAATTTTTTAAAATTTTCTAAATTAGTTTATTTTATTAAAATAAATAATTAAAATAATAATTACTGTTGTCACATGTAGAACAAAAAAAAACTTCTCTCTCGCGTAGTCGATCCCATTATGATAACATAATAGAACTGTCACCTTGATTCATATCCGACGCTTAATCAACTAGGCTACGAACGACATATTTAAAAACTTTCAAAATAATAACATGTATACACAATTTATATCATATTTCATATCAATTCAGTATAAATTTCGAAATTTATGTATATGCCTAAACACACTTGAAACATGCATTGTTATCCAGTTCTTAGCTATCCTGAAAATTTTAGAGCTCTAGGTAGTCGGGAAATAGGTTTAAATTCGATTACAAAATTCCGCGGAATGAAACAGAGACAAAGAACACGGAGATAATATAAAAAACTTTCTAAAAAGATAATTTAAATAAGAAGTGAAGCAGTATAAAATTTCTATTGTCCTTTGCTAAAAACGTTATAACTTACCCGGGGGTAATTTTATAGTACAAACCTTTAAGCCCTTTATCTCTTACATATGTATAATTATATACTATCTTTCATTTTAGGTAGTTTCTGACGCGATTAAATAACTACCTAATCAAATTTTGTTTTCAAGTTATAAACACAAGTTATGTTACAAAACATAGTCATTAAATATTTAACAACATGTGTGACGTAAATGTAAACAGGGAACAATTTGGGATCATGTTTAACTTCGCATTATGTATAGGAAATTTTGAATATGTTTAAGACTGTTTTTCAGAATAAACCTCATTTATCTACCAACCCTTCAGGGCATATTTGGACCTTTATTATGTTGAAAAAAATCATTTAAATGCGCCAATTAATTTAATCAAACAATACTAATATTAATAATAATCAGAATAATACAAGAAAATTTATATGATAGGCTGAGATAAACGAATTCAAAGCCAAAAATAGTGGTACGTCACCATGGCGTACGAATACTTAAGGGTGTAGAAGGAGATCAGGTCGAGGATTTAAAGTTTTAGCTACATTTACCTTTTATGAAGTTGATCAGAAAGATATTTTTTTGTCGACTAGTGAACAAAAGAAAAACATGCTATAACAATGTATATTAACAAAAGAATAAAATGATTACATACAACGGTCTTGCTCGTATACATTAAAATGTTAAATGGTTTCAATAAGTATAAATAAACCATAGGAAAGACGTTTCTCCAAGATTGCACCAGGCAGATAAGAAATAAAAGTACTTTAATTACCTTAGTTCTTGTAGTGGACAACAAACTCTCTTACCAAAATTATAAGATATTAAAAATAATACTTATTAATATACTTTAACAATATAAAAACACTTTCTATAACAATGTGTATTAACAAAAAACAAAATGCTTATATACATTAAACGATCTTTATGGTATACATTAGAATGTTACATTGTTTCCATTTTTGTGTAACTTATCAGATAAAAGACGTATGTCCAAGATTGAACCAGGAAAAGTCCTGTTAATTAGTTTAGTTTTTGTAGTGAGGAACAAACTTTCTTACTAATGTTATACGATTTTAAAAATAATACTTTTTAATATAGTTTACTAATACAAATATAAACACAAATGATATGAGCTGGATAATGACACATATCAAAATCAGCTAATTAATAATATATTGTGTATCTAGTAGGAAAAGCAATACATTCCCTTACGACAATGTGAATTGTTGGCCGAGGCGTATAGCCGAGGCCAAGAAACATTGAAGTCCGGGAATGTGCTTTTACTACGAGATACACATATTATTTGTTCTGAAATCGCATTAAATATAATCGGAAACTAAGAAAGTTTTATTTATGCATAACTGTTTTTGATTATCGTCGTATTTTCTATGAAACCGTGTCGTTGACATTGTTTGTTAATCATTGTTTATTAGTGTCACAAAAGTGTCAGTTCGGTTAGTTACATATTGCTTAAAATATTTTAAATTATATTTAAAATGGACAGTGACGATGATGTCCAGAGGTGCAAAACGCCTCCAGAGTTACTAAACACCGCTACTAATGTGGTTTTAAATTTATTGCCAAATAAAATCAAGGCTCAAAATATAAATTTGCTTCTATACGTTTTATGAATCATTCCCGTACACAGGTACGGAAAAAATATTTCCGTACAGTACGGAAAAGTTCGTTGCCCAGCAACGGACGAAAATACAAGAATAGTGTATTTGGCAGCTCGAATTTGATCCGAGAAACTAGACATTTCCAAGCGATTTCAGAAAAAAATAATTAACTTATAATGTTAGCTCTAAATATACAAAATATTTAACTTAATGCCTGCTCTGTTGGAAAAACCGACAGGCCAAATCATGGCTTTCAAAGAAACAAAAAGCCAGTTGACAGAAAGCCGCAAGAAGGCAAAAACCGAAAAAACTCTAGTCTTGTCCTTACACGACTATTTATAATCACACCTCTTTCCAGATACCACATAGGTTTTTTGACGCACAATGGATGTATTTCCAGATCAATTAATTATTGGTTAAAAATCGAAATTAAACTTTTCGGAAGTAAATTCAATAAATAAAATTGTTTTTAGTTCACCCAAATACAAAATGGTTTATTTTTAGTAAAATTTTAATAAATAAAATCATTGTTCTTCATATATTGATTTATTTAAATAACAAGTACCTTAAAATGGATGATAACACACATGTCACTTATGATCTATCAAGACAACATTCAGGAATGAAATCACGTTATGTGAGAGGGCGATGAGTTAGTTTTCCTATATTGCATCTTATCTTTCGAAATAATACTCCAACATTTTTATTTCAACCTGTATATTCATTACTACTGTTAGTTTTTGTTAGACATTTCGTATCTCTCTCTATTTTCTCTATTCATATAGAAGTTATTATAAGTTTTTTTTTATAGAAATCTCTTTCTTAAGCAAGTACCTAAATAACCCTCTTCTTTTATTTCAAAAATTATACTGAAGTTTTTTTACGTTAGAATGCAGCAAAAACCTCTGGAGCTTAAAAGCATGGACAGATAACGCCCTCGAAGTTTAGCGTAAATAGAGCGTTCGTCCGATTTCTTGATTTTTTTTTACATAGAGCTGGGTTAGATCCACTTTGTAAGGAGTGTAACTTTAGTTTTTAATAGTACAGATTGGTACCGGTGTTTTTCTTAGTTTGTTTGAGTTTTTATATAGCTAACGTGAATACAGTGGTTATTAATTAAATTTATAACCTGATGTATCCACTTAAACCATTAAGTTTAACAGTTTTGTGGTTTTTTGCTAAGAATGCAGGTAATCATCTTCCAAGAGTTATCCTAGGGACCACTGTTTTTTAATAATAATAATAATAATGAAATATACTGGGACAATATGGTTGTAACCGATAAAACCGTAGTGCATAATAAACCAGACATGATAATCGTCAACAAAAATGAAAAATATGCCATCATCATTGACTTTGCTGTTCCTCTCGATCACAATATAAATAAAGCATATCCTGAAAAAATCGAAAAGTATGTTCCTCTAGCGGATGAAATTAAAAAGATGTGGAAACTAAAAACTGTCCAAATCAAACCGTTTATAATTTCGGCCAATGGCATAGTCCATAGAAAGGTAGTGGGCAATCTGAAAGACATAAAACTCTCTGGCAGTCTCATAAACCCCATGCAAAAAGCTGTTATTCTGGGAACAATAGCGATTATTCGTAGAACACTCGCAGTTAACTAACAGCAAATTATTAGCCTTGGTGTCTACACCCGGCGACATAAGGAAACTTTCCACAATCCACAATAGGTCCACAATAAGTGTGAAAACGCAAAAAAAAATAATGACTTTTGTCGTTTATGCCTTAAATCTAAATTATGGGAATCATACTTAAATTTTATTTTTTCATGTAGATAATTTGGACGCTTTTTAGTGACTATTTTATTAAATAGCCAAAACTATGTAAAAGTCTTCTCTCCTTCATAGAAGTCCATCCGATTTTCCTCATTCCTGTAGTGACACCTCTCTTAAATTTTCTTATTCCAGAAATTAATCGGACACAATAATTCTGAATAAGTTGATTGCGGGCTAATAGACAGGGACCATAAACTGTATCACAGTAAGTAAATTGTGACAAGACTAAGCTCTCACACAACAGTTTTTTTAACGTTTGGTTTAGCAATTGACGTTGATTGTAAATTAGTTTAAGATTGATGAAGGCTCTTTGAATACAATTACTTATATAAGTTGAAAACCTTAATTCCACGTCCATAGCCAAACCCAAGTTTCTTGCATAGTTAGAAGGGTTTATTTTTTCATTAATCTTTCATTTCAGAATTTTGAGTCTAAGAAGTAAACGGTAAGTATGTGGCTATCTATCTTACAGAGTTTTGATAAAAGGATATTTTCTTTATATGTTTATACATATTTAACATCCCTATTAGTACCTTCATTTTCCATTGTTTCTAAAAAAATAAGGTGTTGCCCTACATAGGTAGGTATCCTTTAAGGTAATTTCTGTTTCTTTTACAATTATCTTAAATTTGTTTATCCGCTCGTTACTGACCACCGTAATATCTTGAATGCACGACTCGCTCCCACCTACCCCTTGTGTGCTATCCACAATTATTAGTGACCTTCTGACTCTTTGTTTCGGTTCTTAGGCATTTATCATCAGATATATGAATCCAGCCATTTATTTTTTATTCTTTTTTGTTAACACCTTAGAAGGCGGAGAAAAATTTGGTTTCACTTTTAGCAGTTGGTTAGATAATTACTTGTAAGAACTGCGAATAATTATGTACAATGATAAAAAAGCTTTCCTTTTTTATTACGTTTCATGTAATTTATCAATATTTCTTACAATATTTGTATGTTTTTTTATTGTTTACGTTCTATTTTAACTTTTATAAGAATTTAATTACATAATGCTTTTAGCTCTTTTAGTATAAATCCTTTGCAAAAAGAGTATTTTCTTTCTCAAAGACAGCTATCCGGAATTGGGACCCAGCGTAAAAGGTATAATAACAAGAGCACATCCGTACAGGTCTTTTATGGAAGCTTTCGTTCGAATAAATGCTCTGAAATCAAAGTTTCTCTAAAAGAACCGGGCATTTTAGAAATGTAAGATTAAAGATTTTTTGCAGTTTCGACTAGCTTTCATTACTATAAAACAAAACAGGGAATTAGTTCCGCAGGTAAATGTTTGCACTTGTTTCAATTGCAAAATGTTAAATGGTTTAAAAACAATTTGATATACATTCTTGTATATATATATATATTATATATATATATTATATATATATATATATATATATATATATATATATATATTGATATGGATTTTTCTTCGTAGTGCATGTTCTTTCAATAAAGTGTTGGAACGTGGTCATGATTTTTAAAACGGTTGTCTTGATTAAGTATTTTTGTGTTTGGATTGTTTTTGTTTAGTTTATAGATTGTTATGTTGTTAGGATTATTATTAGATTATTGATTTGATTGTCATGATATGAAGTGAAAATTTGTCATTAATGAATGTCATTGAATAAACTAAATTGAATTTACATATAAAGAGATTAATAATTAAATAAATAAAAGATAAAAGATAAAATCATACAAAATAGAAAGAAACTGGAGATTGGAAAGTATAGAAAAGCAGAGAGGTCAGAGTTGGAAAATTGTAAAAGAAGAAGGTATAGAGAAAAAGTTGAGCAGCAGAAAGGTATTAAATAGATGGAAAGGCAGTAGCAAGAAGGAGTTGGAAAGTAGTTGGAAGAGGAAGATATAGAGAAAGAGTGGAAAAACGGAGGAAGAAAGAATTAGAACGACGCGAAAGAATTATTTTTTTTTTATAATTTTGTATTTTTTTTTAGGACAATCAATTTAAAAAATTTTGAATCCACGACCGATAAATTTATTGAAAGAGGGTGTTCCTGAAGGAGGATCCATTTCAATATATATATATATATATATATATATATATATATATATATATATATATATATATATATATATATATATATATATATGTCCAAAGATATAGGTTGAATGATATTTATATCTATTTATATGGCAGCATCCAAGGTGTCTTTTAAAGTGTTAGAAATTTCTAACCGACACCATTTCAGTTCAAAACTGAAATTATTACTATTGACAGTATGGCATTAGATACTTTATGTATCATCTTTGGACATTTTTAGACTGTCACAAAACGCTCTGTTCGTTATATATATAAATATATATATATATATATATATATATAATTCTTCTGTACGTGTGTATATATTACTGAACTCCTCCTGATCTGGTAGATTCTTTGATTTCTAGATTATTCAACATCTAGATTCTGGGAAACTCCAGTAGATGGTCTTGTATTTAGATTTATATCAATAAATAGATAAACGAGAAACTAAAATAAAATGAAAAATACTAAAAAAAACAGAAAAAATTGCAGAAAAATTAAAGACAAGAATATACCGTAAGGTGGCGCAGTTAATATCACATTATACTTAAACAAGATACTCTCACTAAATTAAGTACTATGACGCCACTGTATGGCGGCGCAGTTGATATCTAATATATTTAATGGATAAATTACAAAATAGCCTGGACACTAACGAACAAATATGATGAAAATGATAAAACAAAAAAATATCAATAATAACATTAAAAAAAAAACAAAAATCGTAAAATTTGTAACCAATTAAATTCAATTTGATTGAGCTCTGTACGATCAAATAGAGCCGCTAATTTTTTTTTGGATGACCTTGATATTTTAAACTCATTGCAAAAATTTCTGTATAAATGACCAATTAGTCGGATTTAGTGACCAATTATGACCAATTAGTGCCCAATTCGAAGCACTGTTTTAAACCTAAAATATCTTAATTTGGGACGCTAGATAGATGGGGCTGGATAACCGTCGATTTATGTGTTCAAATCCGATTGTACTTTTTTCCTCTTATATTAACGTTGTTTATTCTGTGATATTTACAAGGTTTTTTGGGTCACTATCATTTTTGTAATATTTTTCTGTTTAAATTCTGCCGATATTATTAATTTCTGTAATAATTACTGCTTTTTTAGCACATTCTAAATAATTTATTGGGTTCTTAAAATTGAGTTTTCTAAAATAATCTAATGCATTCCTCCCACATTTTGTTTATCAAAGGATTGCTTTTGTAGTGTGGTATATTCAGAAATTTTAATAAACTCCGAATTATAAACATAATTTTGTTCAATTCAAACAAGGAAATTACCCTACTACCACATGAATACACAAAATCGGTTGACTAATCACAATATTGGTTATCATCAGTATCTAATGCTCATTATATCTATTTATTCAAGCTGGGGGCAAACTGGGTAAATATAACAATTTAAATTTGTATAAATGTATTATTTTCATATATTCACAACATATTTAATAGTAGGGAATTTGTGATAGATTCCATATTTAGTTAAAAATTTAGTGCGCTGGCAAGACTTAACCTTGATTTAAAAATAAGGATAATAATAATAAATGGTCTATAATCAACATAAAATCCAAACCCAAAGAAGTAACATCTTATATTTAATACGCTGAACAGGCGGAGATTCAGATTTAGCTATTGTCTACTCGACCTAGTATCCTAGTAATAGTGTAGGTATATAAAGAAAAATCGTTTTTTTTTTTATTTTCTCGAAATCTACCAGTCCGAATCGGCTCAAACTTACAGGGAATCTAAGTTAGATGGAACTCTTTAGAACGCTCTTTAGTTCATTCCGATCAGTCAAGCCGTTTAAAAGGTATAAGAGGTTTCCCACACACATGAATCTCAAATTTGAGTCCAACCATAATCCCAAATTTTTACACTCTGTTACCCGTGGAATGTTCTCATTATCAATGGCAATATGGAATTCAAGGGAATTACTCCCAAACAGCATAAAATTGGATTTATTTGCGTTCAGCTTCAGGTTATGCGCAATGGAAATGTTAAATAGCGACTGCTGTAGATCTTGATTGACAAGACTTTTAGCTCTTTTGACATCATTAAAATTAATTGCGAAATATAACTGGGTATCGTCCACATAGTAATGTATTTTGCAATTTCTTATGCAACGATAAAAGTCTGAAATATAAAGGCTAGAGAGCAGAGGGCCTAGGATAGAACCTTTTGTCCAGTTCCTGGAAAATGTCGGTGATAGATTTAGATTGCATTTGAGAGCAAAAATTATTGCATAGAATAGAACAGAAAAAACTAAACTCTTTTAAAGATATAAAAAAATTAAACAAACACGAACTAACATTAAGGACAAATTGGGTAAATGCTATATTGTACCTGTGATCTCTGTCCTTACGTGAAAGCACCTTTACGACCATGTATAATCAAGAATAGTAGGATCCCTTTGCCTGCTGCCTTTAAAGTTCTTTGTGCTACATGTCGTTTCCGTTTGCCGACATTTTTTGTGCAGTTTTGTGAGAACTATTGAGCAGCCATGCCAAGCCTACGTATTTTTAAGCAGATCCAACGATTTAGGAAGTAATCGACCGATATACCGTTATTAATCATTTTACCGATTTCAGAAATTTTATGTTGGCAATGGGCTGGTAAGCGACAACGATGCAGAGCAAAATGTGAACCGAGAGCTTCGGCGACATGGAACCAATTTTACAAAAGTGATCCTACTATTCTTTTCTATATACAGTGCCTTAACGGTCAGCGCTATAATCATCTCTTGGTGAAATGAAATAGATTATTTTTAAATCGATACTTTTTTGTGATCCATCTTAAATGTTATTTGACCAGGAAGGAGGCTGGAACTATCGATTTTGAGTTATTTAATTATTTAGCACATATCTGTCATAAATGTTTAGAATTTAGTAATTACACAAATAATTGACACTAAAAAAAAAAAAGAATTGAAGCCTCAAGACCACCTATTAAGGCGTAGATTCGGCCAATGGGCCCAAAACGAAAGTTTCGTTGATCCGAATTTTTATAAAAGAATCTCCTGCTTGATTGGATACGTCAATAAACAAAATGCCGTATTTCGTGTAATGATAATCCTCAAGTGTACGTCGAGACTCCATTACATCTAGAAAAACTGACTGTTTGGTGTGCTTTATGGGCTGGTGAAATAAATGGACCGTACTTCTTTATAAACGACGTTGGCCAGAAAGTTACAGTCAATGGTGACCGATATAGAGTCATGACTACTGCCTTTTTTGTTCATTAATTAAACAACAATGATGTGCACGAGCTATGGTTTTAACAAGACGGCGAACAAATTTTACACAGCTCGTGCCACAATGGATTTATTAAAGGAAACATTTGGGAACCGTAAAGGTTAACGTTTCGGATTTGTAAACTGGCCTCCAAGATTGTGCGATTTATCGCTGCTTGATTATTTTCTATGGGGATCAGTGCATGTAGTCTCTAGTTTTCTCCAATACGCCCAAAACGACTGACTTCTTGGAGTACACGATTCACTGCGTTATTGCCTCTACGGTCATGTACATTCAGAAAGGCAGCCATTGAAAAATGGAGGCTAGAAAAGGTCCAGGAGTGGTGGGAAACATCACTGGGCAAGCGACAAGCCAAACTCTTCATAAAGGGATACTCGTCGAAGTTTACTGCAGAGCTGCTATCACAAAGGCGAAATAATCTCAGAATAATTGTCAGTCTCTTGACAGGATATTGTATGCTCAGAAAACACATTAGTCAGCTAAACTTAGCAGATGAAAACATTTGTCGATACTGTCAAGAGGAAGAGGAAACTGCATTTCATGTCCTATGCCAATGAGAAGGCCTTGCAAGGACGCGGTATCTATTACTGGGAGAGGAGAAATCGGCTGCTCCAAGTTATGCGGAGTGGCCACTGTCAAGGCTATTAAGTCTCATTAAGAGAGCAGAGCTGGACAAGGTGCTCTAATCCTATTCCACAGATAATGGGTGTTCACAATAGATCTGCAAAGGTCGCAGTGATATAGGCTAACAGCCAACCCAAAAAATATCTATCTATCTATCTACGATCATAATTGTTAGCAAAAGTCATTGAAAATTGGGTTTTTGAATTTTTTTTTTTTTTTTGTGATAAATGGTAAGATCATATATAAGTTTTATAGCAAACTTATTTTATTTTATATTTTTTCGCAATAATTCAAAAGTTATTTCAAAATAAAAATTAATTTTTGAATCCGGTACCGACGACACGCCGACAGCTCCCGAGCGCGTGTGACGTCATATTGTTTTCACTCATTGCAGTTGATATAGAGATATTAAGTACAGTGTTTTGATTTTGAAGTATTTAATTTTGTTGTCTGTTAAATATTCAAATTTATATTGAAAATGTCGAATCTGAAAAGTTATCGTTCTTGTTTTGTACCATTATGTAAGAATAATACAAAAACAACTCCTGAGAAAATGTTTTTAAATGTTCCCCAAGATGACAAACGTCGAAATAAATGGTTTCAAGTGGTGCACCGTGATAATCCTAAAACAAAATCGAATTTTTGTTGTTGTGAAGATCATTTCGATGTAAGTATTTCTTAACACCATTGTTATTAATTATTATTTATCTAAGTATACAAATCAAATAATTATTATATATTTAAGTAGTAGAGTTCATCAATAATTTTTTTTAACTGAACTTCAAATCATAACCTTAAAATCATAGCATTAAAAAAAGTTTTGATTGATAAAGTGCTTAAATAATAAATTCATGTATCTTTATCTAATGATTTGGATTTAATTTGATATATTTATAATTTTATAACGTTCTAGGTTATGTATTTGACTAGATTAAATTATTTTAATTTTATGTTTTAGTGGTTTTTCTGTTGTTATAATAACATTTAAATAATTCTTATGATTTATGTTTTTTTTTCAGCTGAAAGATGACATGGAAAATTATATTTATTATACAACGATGGGAGGTAAAGCAAAGATTAAAATTGATGTGGTACCACACAAGTTTGACTGTCAACCTAATCCTAAAAGACAAGGCACTACAACGATTCTTAGACCAGCTGCAGAAAAACGACGGAGACAACAAATCATCCAAGATATTTTAAGTGAATCGTCAGAAAATATGGAAATTGGTAATCCTCAAGCACGAAACATTGATGCCGTATCAGCCAATACTGTGGAAAATATTGGAATTAATTTTGCTCCTTCAAATGTAACACCTGGCCGAAAGGTCACTGTTGAAACACAAACTGATATTAACAACCATACTGTTGCTGTACAAGTAAATAGTCGTCCTAAATATCGTAGCGTGTCAGTTCAATGTAAAATTTTGTCAATCGGAATCGATAAATCCTGCTCGCCGATTAAAACTGGTAGCATTAGTACTGCAACATCTCCAATAAAACCATTGTGTCAAAAATTACCTCCAAATTTATTGAAAGATACTCAGAAAAGTTTGTCATTTAGTAGTTTTACAAATTCAAATAGTTCACAAGATATTTATGAACCTTCCGAAAATACCGACTCAAGTACTATGGATTCTAGCAGCCTTCAATCTCCTGTGAAAAAATCTGAAATTTTGAAAGTCACAAATCACTTAATTAACGATAATTTAAAAGCGTATACTGGTGTTCCTCAAGAATGGAATGCGATGCTAGAAAGTATTAGTGTAATATCTAATATTGATATTACCAATATAAAATTATCTTTGATGAAAATCCGGCTACAAGATACTTTTGAAAGATTAAGTGAACAGTTTGGAATGAGTGTCAGCAATGCTAGTATTATTTTTAATAAAACAGTTCCTGTATTGGCACATTTATTAAAAAAACTTGTTTATATGCCGAAGTCTAGTAACATAAAAAAAATACTACCGATACCATTTAGAACTTCATATAATCATGTGATTGCTATTATTGATGCATTTGAGATACAAATTGAAAAACCAAGTGATCCAGAGTACCAATCTTTAACTTGGTCCGAGTATAAAAAATGTAATACTTTAAAATATTTAATATCTTGTACACCAGATGGCTTTATAAATTTTATATCAAAAGGATTTGGAGGTCGAATTTCAGATGAACTATTATTCGAAGAAAGCGGATTATTGGAAGAGCTACCCGAGGCTTGTGCTGTGATGGCCGATCGAGGATTCAAAAACATTGTTCCACTTCTTGACGATAAAAATATTGAATTAATTCGACCACCTTCAGTTAATTCTGGAGTAAAATTATCAAAATCTGACGTCTTACAAGGCAAACGAATCGCTGCTCTACGTATTCATATAGAACGCGTTATCGGAAGAATAAGAGAGTTTGACTTTCTAAAACCTCATGCGGTCGTTAATCATAATATGTTACCTTCAACAGACAATATTGTTGTCATTGCTGCATCACTAGTAAATTTACAAGCGCCTATAATTTCTACTTAAGCTTAAGAGTATTTGTATTATAAAATAAATTACTAGGTGTATGTTTTATTTAAACTAATATGTTTATTATTTATTATATTTATAAAATAACATTAAAATCTAATGAATAATGATTAATAACATTATTGGATGCTATAAGTTTGTACAGATTTTAATAATTTTGGAAATATATTTTTGGACTAAAATACTTGACTGTTTTTAATTAGAGCTTGTGTATGTGCATCATCATATTTTATTTTTTTAATGTAAATAGTTTTATTTTCTTCAAAATGTGGATCAGCAACACAAAAGATACCTTCTTTTTTACCAGTCAATAACATTTGTAGTTGCATTTGTGCATTACACTTCAAGCTGACTTTACCTTTTGGTAAAAAAGTATCCAATGATTTATGACTCGAGGGACAATGGCATTGCTTGTCATTCCATCAGGAGATGCAGTAAAAATCGGATGACAAGGTACAAGATACATCCCCGGACGCGTTATTTTTACTTTTAATTCTTTCTCAAGAACTTCGATTACATCTCTTTCTAACTCTCTTCCTCGTGTCATAGCACTTGTCTCATAAACTTTACTTGCGCCAATGATTTGTTGAACTAGCGAACCATTATTAGTTTCACAATGAGCAGCTTCATAAAATTTTGATGCAGTAATGCGTCCATAACGAAGTTCATGCCAAATTGCACATTCACTTTGCTGCTTGGTTAGCTGTTCAGCTTTTTCACACACAGCTTCTGCCATTTCAGTTTTAGCGAATTCCAAAAATTTATCAACTCGCAAATCAGTACTTTGAGTAAAATTCAAAATAAGTCGATGTAACGATAAATTGTAAGCTTTTTTGGATTCTAAATCAAAATTTACTTGCCCAATTTGAGAATTAATTTGTTGATTTTTGGCAAATTCAATAACTTCTTGTAAAAATGTACTATTGTCCGGAAAATTTTCAACAGGAGTATTAGAGGTTTTTTTTGTCAGTTTTTCTGCTTCAATATATTTTATAACTGTACCAATGCTTGATAATCGAGATTTTTTCCAATAGCAATCGACTTCTGTTGGTGTCGGATCTTCACTTCTACGATGGGTCCACATAAGTAATGCTAATGCATGTTTGCAACCACCTGTAAACACAATATAAAAGATTATTATTGCTTATAACATTAAACAACAAATTTAATAGGAGTATAAATTACCTGCAGAAGCTGGACAGTCATGGCATTGAACATCTAGAATTGTTCTTAACTTTTCATTAATAGTTAAAGTAACTGAATAAGCTTTGCTTCGAACTCGGTGTTCTGGACAGACCCGTCCTTTTACAATACAAATATTCTTTTTACGACTTAGTTGAACATAACCTATAGCTTTGTCGCCGTAACTCTCACGCGATGCTCTACAATTTATGAAATAAATAATTAAATTTAATATAATGGAGAATAAATTCTTAAATATTTTCATTTATTATATTATTTTTTAACAGACTTACCTTGACGCCTTGGCACCTCGAACTTCAGCAGAATTAAACCGAACGTCATTTTTTAAAAAATCGGTTATCATAAATATGTCAACATCAGGAATATTATCGGACTTTGCCTTAATAAATCCTTTATCACACATAGCTATTTGAAACCAACTAACAATTCGTTTTTTAGCAATAACTTTTAAATATTATAGTTACGTGTAATATCCGTAAACGCTGTACCTACTGTCATTAAATAGCTAGAACAATATGACGTCAAACTATGGCGACTAATCATGGCGCGTTTATAGTCACGTGATTTTTTTTTAAATTTCATCAATTTTTAATTGTTTATAATTAATTGAAAAAATTTTTTTTTTAAGTATTTTGCATCAAATATCAATATTATTAATAATAAAGTTTTAAAATACATAAAAAAAATCAATAATTTTTTTTTATTCAAAATCCCAATTGGAACTCCAGATTAGACTACGTCCGAGCCAGTCGTAGAAGTCACGGTGCAACTTTCGGTTTTACTTTCGAGAAATAGAATGAGTCCCTACAGCAACTATAAAACTGAAATCATCTACAGACACAGTAAATAAATGAATTTCTAGAGGCATTAGAGGTCTAAAACCATAGACTTATAAAGTTTTTGGATGGCACTTTTTTGTACTTTATACAAAAAGTAACAGGATAAAGCAAAATGTTTAATGCTCCCTTCGAAATACCTGTCGAGTTTTCGTCGTATTATTTTCGATCAGCCGTTAAAGGAATTGAAAAAATAGAAAATCTGACTATGTTTTAAGCGAAAGTGATAGTATACTGAGAAAAAAATGCAAAAGAGCTGCTAGAAATATTAAAACTTCTAATTTGAAGGACAAGACTCTCGAAGAGTTTAAAAGAATAATAAGCAAGAAGATAGTGTCTAAAACGGGTCGTCCGTTTACTTCTCAGTATTCTCTGATTAGTATTCTTGTGGTAAACAACTCTAGTTAAAATTAAATGAAATAGTCATTATTGATGTTAAAACTGTAAGTTGTGAAACACTAGCAGGATAAGAGTAGTAAAGAAGTAACTAGAGATTATAAATATATCACAAATACAAGAATCAAAAAACAGACAAACTTTATAAATTTAAATATTAATTTATCATTAATGCTTGATTATTCATAACACTGAAATCGCGTTATACTAATTCTTTTAAACTAAAATTAAATGGACAACATAAAAAATACATTCAGCTTTAAATTAAGTCACAATTACCCCTAGCGGGCGTTCAAAATGACAGGCTATCAGAGAACTGCGTGGAAATTAAACTCATTGTGTCATGTGTGATTTATATAATTTGGTGCGATTAGATGGGAAACCGCTAATTTAAATAATTAGTTATAGCAGATTAAGATCTGGGGAGTTGCGAATCGCTTTGGATAGCGTCAGCAAGCGAGTTTAACATTTTCATCTCTGCGTTGATAAACTAAAATATACACTACGAGTATGGAAATTAGTGGCTAACTAAAAGCCGAACTGAAAATCAATGTAAACTGTTTTGGTTTTTATTTGCGTGTCCTTAATTAATGAAGTAGGTACACAACGCTTTTATTTCACAGTTCGTTACACTGACTGCTCAATTAGAATAAATTGTTGAAAAATAATTTTTTTTCCAAGAAATTCCAAACATTTAATTAATTTTTTACCTGAGAATTTCCAATAATAATTTTCCAACTTTATCATATTATAATACATAAATTTGTATACTAACTTTCCAAACACATAGAACATAAAATATATAAACCTTTACTAATTGGCCCTTCAATAAAATTTATTTAAAAGAATTAAAGGAAAGCTTGGGTCTGAAATCTTGAAACCTGTACGATTTGATACACTTTTATACAGTAGACGTTTGGTTAACTATTTTCTAAAAACAATTTTTGTACGTGCAAGATTTAAAAGTAGGTGGAAATGATTTGATTATATATTAGACTTAAATACATTGGAAGTAGAAGCTGTGGACATGAAAACTTTATGTATGGAATTAGATATTTTCACATAAAAATTGTAAGGAAAAAAATTTGGACAATGTTACAGATTTTAAGAAGAAATTATAAAGATAGAGTATTTGAGAAAGCTTTGTAAGTAGATACTGTCAGAGCTAAATAAACGATGTAAATACTAATACTACTAAAGGCCTACTTTCAGACCAGAACATGGTTTGTCTATCTATTTTATTTGAAGACATAATAAAAGAAGGTAACCAAACTAAAAAATAGATCAATGGACACCAAACCAAGCAATAATATGGAATCCAAGTTTACTAGACCTACATGGTACCATGTTACACACTTAATAAGACTGTGTCAATATTTCATAATAGCACAAGACCCTAAAAATGGTATTTGTAGAAACATTCATCGTGAGAATAAAACTAAACTCTTAAAGCTTGTTTCGATATCGAATATATTGTTATATTTTTTCTTCGTGGATTCGGGATAAGTGATAAAATTATTGGTTAACACAAATAGATAACAATTTTTTTAAACTAATTTACAAAACTTTGATACAATTAAAATTACTGGATAACGTCTGTAAAATATCTCGTACAACAATTAGCACTTTATCGCCAGCTATTACAATTGCAATTCATATTTATCGTCAACTAATACAATCACCGGTATTATTTATCAACAACTGGTATTATAACAACTGTTCTCTCTCCGTCCATAACGGTCCTTATATACCAATTTAATTCCTTCTGGAACGTCGCTTACATTTCTAGAATCGAACAAATTTGAACTTAAAACGACATTAAACTAGGTTTTTTGACCTAGCTACCATTAAGACTATTAATTAACTTGTTGAACACCAGCGTAAGACATATTTTTGTAAAGTAGATAAGTTGTAAAGTTGTAAAAAAGGACATTTGGCCTATATTTCGTTAATAGATAAACGGAATTTAACGATGTTAAATTGATTTAGCCAATATTTGGTGTAGATCCATAATATAAAATATTAAATAAATAAAACACTCACTTAATAGTGTAGAGTTTTAAGTGAGTGTTTCATTTATATAAGGAATTAAAAAAATAACGTGTTGTTGTTAAAAGAATGAGCCGGTAAAATATACCTTTTGAGATGTTTTTTAATGAGTAGTTTAGCCCGTTTTTTTTTTCAGAATGGTGATTGACGCCGTTTGGATGGCCTTTACGTCAGTATACTGCTATCTTTTTATGGACAAATGTAGTCTACCAAATAGAAAAAATTCTCACAGTGCCATATCCGGAAAATATGGGGAAGGTTAAATTGCCCTTTTTTGCATTATCGTGCAAAAGGCCCAATCTTCTTTCTTCATGATATTCTGGCCAAACACGGCGAATACGCGAGAGCAAACGTCCCATAACACCAAGATAATACATAGCATTATCCGTTTCGCCTGCTGGAGTGAATTCCTTGTGAATAATTTACTTCGAATCGTAAAAAATAATCAACATTATCTTTACTTTTGACTTTTGCAAACGAATTTTCGAATTTTGCTCGCTTGGATTCTTTCATTCGAAACTTTGATTTTGACGTCACAATAAATCACCATACTTCTCTCAACATTTGATGTGTTTCGGTAAATGTTTAACAATAGTATATTGTGTATCTAGTAGGAAAAGCGATAGATTTCCGGACGACAATGTAAATTGTTGGCCGAGGCGTCTAGCCAACAAACATTGAGAGTCCGGGAAGTTGCTTTTCCTACGAGGTACACATACTATTTTTTCTGAAATCGCATTAAATATAGGTAATCTTAAATTAAAAAGTTTAAAAAAGTTTTATATATACATAAGTATTTTGATTATCATATTTTTTATGAAACCGTTTTCTTGACATTGTTTGTTTATCATTGTTTATTAGTGTCACAAAAATGGACAGTGACGATGATGTCGAAAGGTGTAAAACGCCTCCAGAATTAATAAATACCGCTAGTAATGTGATTTTAAATTTATTACCAAATAAATTGAGATCAAAATATGAATTGGCGTATAAACGTTTTCTGGATTATTGCCAAGAAAAAAAGACTACTTCACGATCTGAAAATGTGATTGTTGCATATTTTTCCGATTTATCTACGAAGCTAAAAGCATCTACGTTATGGTCAAATTACTCCATGCTGAAAACTACACTGAGTACAAAAAAAGATATTGACATTACAAAATATTTTAAATTACGTGCTTTCCTCAAACGTCAAAGCGACAATTATAGGCCGAAAAAGTCAAAAATTTTGTCAATTCAGGAAATTGAAACATTTATTAATGCAGCTCCAGATAATATATATTATATAAGGTACGTTTAGAATGTAAAAATTTGAATATTAATAAGATATTTATGTGGTGTTTACTTTTTAGGTTGCTTTAATATTTGGTGTAGCAGGTGCTTGTCGGCGTGATGAACTTTATCAAGTTGAATGGCATAGAAAATTTTGGCTCAAAAGAATCCTTAACAAATAAAATTGATATTGCAAATAAAATTTTTAAAGACAAAAGGGACACCGAGGATTCTGCTTCTAGTGACTCAAGATATAAATTTTGAAGGGGGAAGTAAATTTCATTCAGCTGCTTTTACCAATTTGAACAACTGTAAATATAACAAAATAGGAACAATAAACGTTATGATGTGATTTAGTTGTTTGCGTCTGTTTATTCACTCTATAAAGTGTACAAATAACTGACCATATATACATACTATTTTTCTTTAAATCGTATTCAAAATCATTATTACTCGAACAAGTATTTTAAAGAATTTTTGGTATTTTTCTAAATGGACGCTATGACAAGATCCAAAACTTAAAATGTTCTTAATTTCTGTATGTTATTTGCCTTTATTTGCTCTATTAAACGTACATACGAAACTGACAGAGGTACCGACTTTAAAGTGCTAGTACGGAAAAAATATTCCCGTACACAGGTACGGGAAAAATATTCCCGTACAGTACGAAAAAAGTTAGGTGCCCAGCAACGGACTAAAATACAAGAATAGTGTGTTTTGCGGCTCGAATTTGATCCGAGAAACTAGACATTTCCAAGCGATTTCAGAAAAAGTTTAAAAAATAATACTTAAATAAATAAATAAAATACTACAGTTTTCGTCATTTCCTACAAATTTAGATATTAATACTGCACCAATAATATTTAGAATTAACCACAGTTTAAATATTTGTTTAGTTATTGGAACTTATGATGGTATCATCAAATGTTCTCTATTTATTTCCTGCAGCTTTTAACGAAAACAATTTTCAGTTTAGTATTAAGTATTTGCTTGAAATACCGTGCATTTACGAGAATAACTGGTCAAATTAAAATTTGTAGAGTAATTTATATGTTGTTTTTGGACTTTATAAACTTTATTTTACTACTTGTATGAATAGCCTCCCAAGACTTTTATACAATTTCTTAATTAACAATTAGATTCCATAAATTTTCCAGGCTTTTTTCTTGGGCAATCCCTCTTAGTAATTAATTCTTGACGGATTGCTTACCGCCTAGGAAATGTCGCACCGTGGAAATGATAAATTAGTTCTGCTCGTGTATCTTCATAAAAAAACGCTATGCTGCAGCCCAAGTAAAGTTTAAACAATGTGATTTTATATTAAATAAAAATAAAAAATATATATGGCCTTAATAAAAATTTAAAAAGATGTTGTTTAAAGCTGCACAAAGAGTCTATTTTCTTTACGATAAAAAAAATGATATACCTACGGCGGTTTATGAAGATAAACATTTTTGCTATGCGGGAAATAATATTAGTTTTTAAACATCCAAGATAAAAAATTAACCTAAACAGTTTTGATATAACTTGGATCTAAAATAAAAATTATACCAAACTATTCTCATTTTATATTAACGACATTAAAGAATTTACTAATATCAAAAGTAATCCTTATATGGTTGCTGGTCATTTTGCTTACTGTTTTAGGAGTTTGTGGTACGATAAATAACCGACTGATAAAAAAATCAACTGTGTAGTATGTATTTAAGTTAACTTCAGTTAACCCACCCCGTAAATTTGCAATTATTTGCATATATTGACGATTATTTAAACTAATAGAGGCACAATAAATTCTATTACACAAAAATCACTTGGCGTTGTTGAAAGCAAAAGCGGAACAACAAAATTTGTGAGTTTTATTTCTGAGAAACAAGGATTCGTAACTCATTTTACCACTGAGTTATATCAACTTTATTTTTAACTAGTTGTACTCGCAACGTCGTTCGCGTGGCGTGTGATTGTTGTATAAAAATTTCTTACCCCACCCCATTTAAGGAATGGAAGAGAAATTTTTATAAACCAGATGTTAAGTTAAAAAAAGACAAATACATCTGTGAAAACCGCATTCGAATCGGATCAGTAGTTTTCATGTGATGTGCGCACAAGCATACAGACAGACAGACAGAAAAAAAAATCTAACCATATTTTTGGGTTTTATTTCGATGTACCCGCGACGTCGTTCGCGTGGCGTGTTGATTTTTGTATAAAAATTTCTTTCCTCACCCTGTTAAAGGGGTGGGAAGGAGAAAGTTTTATACACCAGATGTTAAGTTAAAAGAAGACAAATACGTCTTTGAAAACCGCATTCGAATAGGATCAGTAGTTTTCATGTGATGCGCGCACAAACATATACATTCCTACAGTTTTATTACATGTATATCTAATATATAAAATTCTCGTGTCACGGTGTTCGAACTTGAACTCCTCCGAAATGGCTTGACCGATTCTCATGAAATTTTGTTAGCATATTAAGTAGGTCTGAGAATCGGCCAACGTCTATTTTTCATACCCCTAAGTAATAAGGGTTGTTCACCCTTAATTTTTTTTTTTAATTTTTGGACGAAATTTTTTGTTTTTATTTTTTTATCATGTGGCATTGAAAAATACATACAACCCTAAATTTTTATTTTTTTATTACCAACCCCTATTTTTTTATAGCCATTTTGGTAATTTAATCATTGTTCATCCCCGGTCGATAACTGATCAATCGGTTTACATAATATGCTTATTGATGCCACTCACCACCGGGTGGCGCTACAGAGTAGCAACTTCTGCCCCGTTCAACCGATTGTCATAAAAATTGGTATTCATATGTATCTTTCCACGGAGAAGGTTTGAGGTGGCGCTGCAGAGTAACAACTTCTACCCTGTTCAACCGATTGTCGTGAAAATCAGTAGGATGTTGTATTTTTAATGGTTAATATGAATATGATATTCTTATTAATGAAAGTTACCACCAGATGGCGCTTCCATTAAACGAGCAACCACTACTTATTCGATTACTTTAATCACGCCACCGTAAGGTGGCGAAGTTAATATCACATATATTTAAACGGGCAATATTTACTTAAGTATTGTGACGCCACCGGAAGGTGGCGCAGTTAATATCACTTATATTTAAACGAGAAATTCTTACTAAATTAAGTATTGTTAGACATCTAATATTTTTATCGATAAACTACAAAATATAACGATAAAATCCAAATAAATTGAAAAAACGAAAAATGGAAGAATGACATAAATGATTTGCGGTACGAAGTCCGCTGGGTCCGCTAGTAGATATATAGATTACAGTTTCAATCCATCAAAGCAATGTTTTTATTAAGTCCTGACACTCATCTGGAATAGAATTATCCCAAATGTTGTAACGATGTATTGGATTGTTTTAGTATTAGAATCCACCAGACTATATTAAGTAATTTATTTTAATGCTATTGCCGTAAGTTGTAAGTTGATGTACTGTTTCATTTAATTTATTTATTTGTAGAAATTTCTCAAATTGAGGTGATTTTTTTAAATATTACTAACATCTCATTTCAAGTAGTTTCACTTTCGCCAAACATCAGTTTTTGTGATCTTGAATGATTTTTTTTCCAGTTTTTACACGTGTATTTAAAATTAATTTATTCTCAATAATAATCTTTTAATGGCAACATGGCGGCACGTGAAGTAATAATTGAAGAGCTGAATAAAGTGAGAAAATGTGATCTAATCGAAATAATTTTGACAAAAAAAGTACCAGTGGAGTTGAAACTAAGTGAAAAAGTTAAAAAAACAATAGAAGGTGAAGAAAACAATGATTTATTCGATGCATGCGATGAAGTAACTAAAAGTGAGGTTAAGTGTAATGAAATTGCAAATAAACTTAAATGTGTTAAAATAGAACTAGAATGCATGAATAAGTTAAATAGTGAAAAGGATCGTTCCCTCAGAAATCTTGAGCTTGTGTTACAATTGTTAAACAATCAAAATTTGAAGAAAACCTACACCGATGTTGCCAGTTCGTCGAAAACGTCCAACTCTTTCGACCAGACTGAATTAAAAGAAAATGAAGAGAAAACAAAGAAAAATAGGTATACACATAAAAGTGTAATCCAAGAAAAAGATGTGTCAACAGCAATATTACAAGCACAAAGTCAACTAAAAATGATCGATATTATCAATCAGCAAGAAAAAGAAAGAAACCCTAAAACAGAAAACCGCCAATACATCAGGAAAATTATAGGAACAGATGCAAGCGCTAATGTTTCCGCTGAAGAAAAGACATGGATATACGTCACAAAGTATCGAAAAGACTATACTGAAAAGAAGTTAAAAGATTATTTGCTACAAAAGTTTCCTGGGAAGGACTTTATATGCGAACAAGTAAAATCTAAGGATATTACATGTAATTCTTTCAAGGTAGCGTTTAACAAAGACATAAAGGAAAGTATTCTGGATCCAACGATGTGGCCGGTGGGTATAACAGTGTCGGAATATTTTTTTCGAAAATACCAATCTTACACACAAAACAGAAGTTATTCAGCTAGACCACACTACAACAGGAAACAGTTCTTCCCAAAACGATCACCTTATCCCGACAGGTATTCAAGAAGGTTTTAAGGTAAATAGCACCAGTACTAATAAAATAAAGCAACTAAGACTGATGTACTATAATACGCAATCCATCAAAAATAAAATTGGTGAAATAGAAGTAATTAATGAACACAATAATTACTTTGACATACTATGTTTTACTGAAACATGGGCTGTGCATGATGATTTAGAATGTATTAGTTTTGAAAATTATATTTTAAGTAGTTTTTATAGTAGAACAGAGAAAATTCATGGAGGGTCTGCAATTTTTGTTAAAAAAACAATAAACTTTATCAAAATTGAGACTTTTAATAATTTATGTCAAGAGCTTGTCTTCGAGTGTTGGCAGTAAAACTTGTTGATTTTAAAATGATAATAATAACAATATATCGAGCACCTTATAATGAAAACTTTTTGGAATTCTTACAAAAATTTTCAGTTTTGTTAGAACAGATTACAAAATATAAAGATTGTAGTATCATAACATAATCAATGGTGATTTCAATGAAGATTACATTGCGGTACCAAGGAATAAAAATATAAATGAATTGATGGATTTGTTAGAAGCACATAATCTTAGAATGACTGTAACGGAGCCTTCAAGAATAAAAACTTGTATTGATAACCTAATCACAAATTTAAATAATAATACAATAGATGTAAAAGTTGTTGATTTTGATATATCTGATCATAAAGGAATAGTTGCAACCATCAATATTAACAATTTTATTGAAAATGCCACCTATAAAGTTCGACATATAACGCAAAATGGTCTGAAAACATTTAAAAGTAATTTTATAGAATATGACTGGAAGCTCTTTCTTGAAAAAAATTCGCAAGAACCAAATAATATTTTTAATTGTTTTTTAAGTATATTTTTAACAATCTTTTATAAATGTTTTCCAGAGAAAAAACAAAAAGCAGCTGATATTACTAAATTAAATTGGTACAATAACGATTTAAAAAAACTAAGAGATCAAATATTTGCAACTAATATAATAAAAGAGTGTAAACCTTCGGAGGAAATCAACAACTTGCATAGACTTTTGAAAAAAAACTATAGGGCTGCAATACGAGAAGCTAAACAACAGGCAAATATAAAGTTGATAGAGAATTCCACCAACAAAAGTTCGTTAACATGGCAAATGATAAATACGTTAGTAAAGCAGAAAACAAAACCTGTATCAAAGATATCAGCCACCGAATTTAACAACTTTTTTATAAATGTGGCAAAAACTATTTGTGATAACATTAACAACAACGAAATAGACAGTATGTATTTTTTGAGGAGTACTCATGAATCACCGTGTTGTTCTTTTTTTGTCCAGCCTTTAGTTCCGCATGAGATAGAAAATTGTATAAAAAATTTAAAAAACACTCGTAGTAAGGATATTTACGGGATAAACACAAAAATCGTAAAATATTTGGCCACAGAGTTGGCACCGATTTTAACCTATATATTTAATATTTGTATTGAAAAATGTATCTTTCCAGATGCCTTGAAAATATCCAAATTAGTTCCAATACCAAAAAAATGTAATTCCATAGATATAAGTAATTTTCGACCTATTTCGGTGATTCCAATCTTTGTAAAAATATTTGAAGCTGCTCTAAAAGAAAGAATTGTATCATATTTCGAAAAACGTAATATATTCAGCGAACACCAATACGGATATCGAAAAAATAAATCTACCACCCATGCTCTTATAAAAATTGTTGAAAAGGTTGTAGAAGCTATAGACGAAAAACAACATCCTTGTGCAACAATGATTAACTTAGCAAAGGCTTTTGACTGTGTAAATCATGAGCACCTTTCAGAAAAGCTACAATTTTATGGCATTAGAGGCGAAGTGTTAAACCTGCTACAGTCATATCTACGTAATCGATATCAGAAAGTTATATTGAGTAATGGAGACATATCTGAAGCTCTGCCCGTATCAGTTGGAGTACCCCAAGGATCAATATTAGGTCCAATATTTTTTATAATATTTGTTAATGACTTGCCATCTAGTATTTCTGCTAAATTAAAAGTATTTTATGCTGATGATGCGACAGCAGTAAACGTAGGACAAACGTCATTACAATCAGAACATCTTAGTGAAGATGCTATACAGGACACCGTAATTTGGTGTAATTCCAATTCTCTTTGTGTAAATGTAAATAAAACCCAAAAAATCAAGTTTTCGGATCCAAATAGTCAAACAGTTAAATTATTGGGTGTTTTTCTAGATCCATGCCTTAATTGGAAAGATCATGTTAATGAATTAGCAGGAAAATTAAACAGAGTAGCATTTCAAATCAGAAAACTTATGGAGTTAACTAACTTCTCTACATCATTGACTTTTTATTACAGTAATTTTTATAGTTTAATATCTTATTGTACTTTGTTATGGGGAAATTCTACTGATTCGGACAGAATTTTTAAAATACAAAAAAGAGTTTTAAGAATTTTAGAAAATGCTGATTGTAGACAACATTGCAAACCAATATTTAAAAAGTACAATCTACTGACGGTTTCATCCATTTTTATTTACCACTGTTTGTTATATGTTAAAAACAACCATTTTGAAAATCACCCAGATATCCATGAATATAACACAAGATCAAAAGACTTAATAAAAATTCCTTTCCATAGGCTAAACAAAACGCAACAACCGTTGAATTATTTATGTTTTAAATTATTCAATCATCTGCCTACTAATATAAGACAATTGACATCAAAAAACTTTAGTCTAGTTATTAAGAATATTCTAATACATAAAGCATATTACTCTACTCAAGAGTTCTTTGACACCACTCCAGAAGACTTTTCCATGTGAATTTTATCTTTTCAAGTTTTTAATTTTTAATTTTGTTCTTTCGGTTTTAATAACAGACAACGTGCACTATGTAATTGTATATGTCATATTATATTTTTTTATGTGATATTTATGTTCTTAGTATTTTTCTGTGCATAAAAATGTTAAACAATTTGTAATCTTTAAACATATTTTGTATTTCTATGTTTTATTCTATTTAGAGAAATCAAATTTTTCTATAGTTTTTTTTTTCTTTTGACAACCATAAACATATTTATTGTAAGTGTGAGCAAATAAAATTTATTATTTATTATTTTTATTATGGAAAAAACAGAAACTAATTGTACTTGATTGTAATTTCATTACAGGATGGAATTCTGATTATTAATTTCATTATTAGGGTTATTGCAAATTTGTGAAGAGAGCCACGTAGGAGCTTAAATTTTTTTTTTTTTTTTGAGGCGAGATCGATACGTCCGTCATTTTGTTTAAGAAAAGCTGAATATCAACTTAGTACCCAGTTATCGTCTTTTTAGAAATATCCGAAGAAAATTCCATTCCTTACAAACAGCGACAGTTCATCCCAGGAAGAAATTCGTCCCAAGCCAAGGGAGTCTCATTCTAAGAAGCAACGACACAAAAGATAAGAGATTAAAGTAATTGGATAACTAAAACCAAAATATTAATAGCATATTTAATTTTTTATTTTCACTGATATTTTTAAAGATAAATCATTTAAACGGGTGTTTATGTGTTATTTGCTTAGTCTGTACTCTGTACATATTTGGTGTTTGGGGAGGACTGTTAAAATTTTAATAAGCACCATTTATAAAAGAACTTTTTATAATAGGAAGTTTTTGACTGATTTATAGGTCATATTACTAGTGTCATCTTAACAATGCACAGCATCCCTGATATTGCAAAAATATTAAGTCATACAATGCTGTGATTGATCATAGAGAAGATTGTTTCCTTGTTAACAAAATCAAGGGTAGTTGTATCTAAAAACTTTCTAAAATAGTTTATTTTATTACCATAATAATTACTGTTTTCACATGTAAGAACAAAAAAAAAAGAAAAAAAAACTTCTTTCTAGCGAGATCGATCCTATTACGATAACCCAACAGAATTGTCACAATCAACCGCTTCAACCGCTTATCCAATTAGGCCACCGCAAGCTTTTATGTAGTCTTTCAAAATGATAATATGTATACATATGTAATTTAATAACAATTTAGTATAAATTTCGAAATCTATGTATATGCCTAAACACACTTGAAACATGCATTGCAATCCAGTCCTTAGCTATCCTGAAAATTTCAGAGCTCTAAGTAGTCGAGAAATAGGTTTAAATGCGATTACAAAATTCCGCGGACATTGAAGCTCAGACCATGACTGAAGAAATTTAACTTTGTGCTTGAGACAATCAAGACAATAAGTTTCATGTTTTAAACAAATATTTCTGCTTTGACTATCACCGACGCAAAATACGAATCGTTACTCGTCACTTTAGTACACACGATTCCACTTCTACACATCTCAATTTCGGTGGTTTTTAGCCCATTTTAACTTGTTTTGCTTTTGCTTTAGGGTCAATAATTGTTTTTCTATAGCCTGTTTGAAAGAAAAAAATAATCTTTTAGTGCGTAGGATTGAACTTCTAAAACTTACCTTGTAAGTATACTAACAAAGTTTTCTTATTTCTGAATGACATGTAGACTAGCAAACACTTCTTCCAGTAGCTTCACTTCAGAGTACATCAACTCTCCGTAGTTAGCACGTCTATTAGACTAGATAATTCTTCCCAAAGTTTGTATATTAGTTTGGATTTTTTCACATATCTGAGTTTTTGGACCGTTGAATATTTACAATATTTCGAGCAATATTCCAATTTCACCGTTTGATTTTCTGATTTTTACAAATTAATGATACCTAATTGATTGAATTTTTTCATATATCGCCTTGCCTCTGCCCATTTTCGACAGCAACTATTAGGTACAGTCGCTTGATAAACTAAGGTTCAATAAAACAAGAGTGCGTTGTTGACAAACAAGCATTGTTGCCACGTCCGTCTTGACAAATGATCGTTAGCAATATTTGGGTATTGACGTTTTTTTTTTAAATTGTCAATTTTTTATGACGCAACACATACTATTAATTCCAAATCTTTTCTAAATTTCTATAAATAGCATATTTTGTCTTATATCTTACTATATGTTTCATATTCAGTATATTCTACTGGGTTTTTGCCCTTGAACGCTAAACAGTAAAAAAAAAACTACAAATTTTGTGCGTGAGCCAACTGAGGCTGGATGGGCATCGCAGTATCGTAAAATGCATTAAATACATTTTTATTTTTTTATGATAATTCATATTTGACTTAACGGTTTTAATTTTATTCTTCAACTTTTTTTTATCAATTTTTGACTCTGACAGATCAAACAAACACAAATTTTATAATCTCTCGTTGTATACGGTATTACATTTCTGTTGATTTAGTTTTTTTTTGGAACCAAATATTTACTGCAAAAATATTTAATTTTATACACATAAAAACGTATACATTAATTAATTAGATTTGTATCACAATTGCTTATTACTCAAGTACCCAAGTACCCAAAATGTTTGCTTATTAATCTTAAGGAGTTCTTTCACCACCAATCTTAGAAAACTGTAGTAGCACATAACAACTCTACTTTACTTTGCTTACCCTTAACTTAAATACCAATTAAAAAATATATTTTTTAAAACTCTAATATTCTACCTATATTAATTTATAGTTATCTTTTACTTTATGAACCAACTGATGTTTCAAGTTTATCTAAAAGTGGTTTAATCTGTGGTTTGGTTTGATCAAAGAACATTTTTGATCCTATTTAACATCAAACACATGTTAACATGTTATAAATTCTAAAAGAGATATACCACCCTTGATGCCAAATAAAAGTACCAAAACCTAATCGAGCAGTAGTAATTTTACAGTAAGCTGAAAATAACGTTTAAGATTAATGACAAGATTAAATTAATTTATGTTTTTCTCTTTATTTAAATACACTGTAGAATTATATGTTTTAATGAGTCACGTTAGATTCGATGCTAATAAAAGATAAATTTAATATTTGCTGTTTAGACGTATAAATTATTTACCCATTATCAAGTCTGTAATTCTAAAGCTGGTTCTTCAGCTACAAAATAGGTACCTAAACGAACTTCAGAAAAGGTAATGGCATCAATTTTTTGGATGCAAAATGGGTATTGTTGATTAATTATTTTGAAAAAGGTAAAACAATTAACTCTGAATATTGTTATATTTTTCCTTCGTGGATTTGAGAAAAGTGGTAGTCAGCATACAAACTTAACAATTTCTTAAAATAATCTACACAGCTTTGATACAGTTACAACTACTGGATAAAGTCCTTCAAATATCTTGCACTTATTTCACAGTATATCGCCAGCTATTACAATTACAATTCTACTTCTCTGTTTAAAGCGGTCCCTTATTTATAAAATTAAATTGTTTTAGAAGTCTCTCCAAAGTTACAACGAAAAACAACCTTTCTAGAATCGAACGTTCTAACAGCTACTCGAAAATTCGGACCGGCTCGTAACAATATTATTGCAACTTTTTGAATAAAATGGATAAAAAAATTCAAAAAAAAAGGCTCGGTTTACATAAGAAAACAATATTTTTCTGAAATCGCTTGGAAATGTTTAATTTCTCGGATCAATTCGAGCCGCAAAATACACTATTCTTGTGTTTTAGTCCGTGGCTGTGCAACGAACTTTTCCGTAATGTACGGGAATATTTTTTCCGTACCTGTGTACGGGAATGATCCATAAAACGTACCTATATAAGCAAATTCATATTTTGTGCCTTGATTTTATTTGGCAATAAATATAAAACCACATTAGTAGCGGTGTTTAGTAACTCTATAGGCGTTTTGCACCTCTGGTCACTGTACATTTTAAATATAATTTAAAAAAAATTAAGCAATATGTAACTAACCGAACTGACAGTTTGTGACACTAATTAACAATGATAAACAAACAATGTCAACGAACCGGTTTCATAGAAAATAAGATGATATCTAAAACAGTTATGCATTCATAAAAGTTTTTTAATTTACGATTATATTTAATGCGATTTCAGAAAAATAGTTTGTGTATCTCGTAGTAAAAGCACATTCCCAGACTCTCAATTTACATTGTCCGGGAATGTATCGCTTTTCCCACTAGATGTATGTATGTATGTATGGTGTTAGGGGTGACAGATACACCTGCGACCTACAAGATCTATTGTGTCCCCTTTTCTTGCTATATTTTTGATGATTCCTCAGACTTATAGTAGCTCTTCCAGTCCTATCTTCTTTAGGAGTTTAGGATATTATTGGGTTTTAAATTATGTAGTTCTTCCCTTTCTATTTCGTATGACCCTAGGTATTTGACCCTAGAATTACTTAATGGCATGCATTCTGAAAGTATGTGTATTGAGGTTTCATCCTCTACCTCACAGAATCTGCAGTTTGCTTCATCTACTAATCCTAGTTTCTTCATGTGTCCTCTTAATCGACTTAATTTCCCACTATATACACAATATACTATTTTTTATCAAAACAATGCACGTGATCACACAAGCTTGTCCAACCTCTTTAGAAACTTAAAACAATTCCTTCGTGGAAAGCATTTTTCGTCGAATAAAAAGCTATTGCAGCCGTGGACCAATATTTTTCAGAGCTTCCAGAAAATCGTTACAGAGATGGTATAAAATTACTGGAGGATCATTGGAATAAGTTTGTTTAAGCTGAGAGAGATTTTATGGAATAAAAAAAATACACATTATTTTTTATTATTGCTTTTAAAACATTTCAACCAACCTGTATTTATATGAAATTTTTATGAAACCAAAATTTACTAAAAGGATCAAAAACATTCAATAATTATGCTAATTTTTGATACTCACATCATATTTAAGAAATGAAAACTAAAAATTTTTTACATAAACAAAAGCAAATTTCAGTAATCTATTTAACCTATCTACACTTTAAAGTTTAATAAATAAAACTGTTTTACTTTAACTATCACATTTTATCCACCTAAATATCTGTTTGAATGGCTTTATAGATTATTATTATTATTATTATTATTATTATTATTATTATTATTATTATTATTATTATTATTATTATTATTATTATTATTATGTGGGTAGCCTTTAAAATACAATTTTGTAATTGATATTTCAGCTACTTACATTTTGGGTCTGTACCTTAAAACCAGACTTATTAATTTTGTCATTTTAAATAATTAATTTTCTTCTGTATTACTTTTTGTAGCTCCGGTTTTTGGCTCCGGAGCTATTTAATGGCTTTATAGAAAAATAATTCGACATCTTATACCTTTAATGTTTATTAACGGTTATAAATGTCCCGAGAATCTGAAATAAAAATATAAAGTTTGCAACTAAGAACCAAAGTGCATTTTCTCAACGATCAGCGTCGCTTTCACGTGAATCTCTCATAAAAATAGAAGTTATCAGTTATTTCTGTCCAACAGAGATGAAAGGAAAATGTGTTCGAGGGAGTTCTAATAGAATTAAAGAGGTGTTTACTTTTTGCTTAACTTGATTTAGTGGGCTGTGGAAAGTGTCACTTAGTTTTATACGATGATCCAAAAGGCACCCATTCGCATTTAGTAGCTATAAATTATTGCACAGGAAGTTACATACCGAAGGAACATTTATAATGACTTCTAAGTATTATAAAATGCTATATGGTGGTTATTTATATTTTAATATTTGTCTCTTTTTTAAAAATATTGTAATAAATTAATGTTTTAAACAGGTTTAGTGTGATTTTTAAAGAAATTCACACAACGAATAGTAATACTCATAGTATGTATGTATGTATGTATGTATGGTGTTAGGGGTAACAGATACACCTGCGACCTATAAGATCTATTGTGTCCCCCTTTTCTTGCTATATTTCTGATGATTTCTCAGACTTATAGCAGCTCTTCTAATCCTATCTTCCTTAGAAAAATACTCAAAGTAGGATTTGAAATTACAGGATGTTCAATTTTAATTCACAGAGCTCATAAATAAGACTAGAAAAAGCCTTCGAACGCAAAAACAAGCTGTGTCTCTATATAGGATTCGGAATTTAAACGCAAGACTAGTAAAAATTTTCGAAGGCAAACACAACTTGAGTGGAAGAAACAGTGTACTTAATTTACATCTACAAAACTGATAAGTAATTGCCGAATTTTTAATTTCTATTACAGAACTCATAAAAAAGATAAGAAGGAACCTTGGAAACTAGCAGCTAACAAGCAACACCAGAAGAAGCCTATGATTGCGAGGGTCAAACTACGAGTAAATGAATTTAAAAAAATTTAAAGAATTCAGGTAACATTTTTTAAATCCAAAACAAGGTCACTCCAAGGTTACTCAAAGTCATTTTAAAGTGTTTTAAGGTCAAATTCTGTAGAGCTTATTGGTACTATATGGTTTCTTTTTTATTTGGTACTATTTCCTTATTTCTAGTATGTTTTTTAAGTTTTATTTTGTAGAAGTTCTTAATTTGAGTTTGTATTTCAATTCTTTTTCTATCATCTTGGCAAATGTCGATTTAATTTGTTCTACTTTATAACGTTATTACAAGTTATCACAACTGATATTAAGTAATCAGAAGTGATTGCAAATAATCACAAATCATTACAAGTAATTGCAAGAGGTCACAAGTAATTTTGTGTAATTGCAAGTGATAATAAGGAAGTATTTACAAGTGATAACAGGTGATCACGTGATCAGCAATACCACGAAAAGTCTTTCTATACAAACAAAAGTTATGTTACAAGTATAATTGATAATAACTACAAGATACGTAATTTATTATCACATAGCTTATAAGCAAAACTAGCAGAAGCTTTTGAGAGTAAAACCAGTACGTGTGTGCTACAAAATTGTATTGAAATTTACAGGAGGCTTAATTTACATACTCCGATTAAATAAGAAAAACCAGACGAACACTGTATACATAAAAACAAGCTATATCCCCAATAGGATTGGCATTTACAGATACCTAAATAACATATTTAGAGATCCTGAACAAGACCAGATAGTGGAGTCAATTTAGATCGAGAACATGCATTGTTTCCGTAATGTAATAATTCCGACTTCATTTTTAATAATAGAAAGTGTTCATTCTCACTCTTGAGATAGAATATTCATTCTGAAACACTTGCTTCTTATGTGTTTTGCATGTATTTCCATTCTATAACTAGTGACGGCATAACATTCTGTAATTGCTCAACAAAAAACATAGATTGCCCTACGAATTTTAAAACTGTCACTCAGTTTGTCAGTGCGACGTTCTAATTGTTTTGCTACATATTTCAATTTAAATAAACAGAATTAGTACATGGTCGTGGAGAAAATACGTGGTTCCTCTCGCTCGCTACGCTCGTGTTCGGAATTCTCCACTCGTATCGAATTTTCATTCTAACCTTGTTACAGAATTTACTATTCTTTTTATTTTAAATTTATGTTAAAGAAAAATGTTTTATTTACAAATTAAGCTGCTAATTGTCTATTAGTTGTTTAAACAATAAAAAGTTTTTTTTGTATACATAAATATCGGTAAATTCATCATTTTATTTTAATCAAAAATTTTTCTATTTTGCTTTTTTGATGTTGGAATCGAATCTGACATTACAATTTAAATTTTACCGCTAATTTTTTATTAGCTGTTTAAACAACAAAAGCTGTTTTTGTATAAATAATTTTAAATATATCGGTAAATTCATTATTTTTTTTTTGTTTTTTGTTTATGCTGGATCTGGACATTACAATCGGAAAATTTAATATGGGAGATCCAAAATGGAGGATTTTTTCCTAAAAAAAAAAACTTAAAAAATAGTTCTAGAATTTAATTTGTTTTACAAAATGGATTATATTTATTTTTACAAAATTGCTGAACTTAAATTAAATCTTGACAATTTTAATTTCAAAATGACGTATCCATAATGGAGGTTTTTCCTAGAAGAACTTAAAAATAATAGAAAAATTATATATTTTTTTAAACTAATTAAGATAACAATTAGTTTTATAAGATTGCTTAACCTAAATTAATTTTTTGAAAATTTAATTTTTAAAATTGCAGATTTTTGAAATCAAATAAAAGGAACAGATACAAAAATATCGAACTTTATTGTTTAAAAAATGTAAACAAATAATTTTGACAATAATATTGAAAATTAAAATTTATTTGAAAAAAAAAATCCAGTCCATGTAGTTTATTTGCAACGATTTTCAGAGATTAACAGATGTTGCTGTTTAAACTGTTTGAAGGCATCTTTAATATTCCAATACCAATTATGTATTTATTATATAGTTCCATGAATTCCTAATAGACGGCGATGTAAGTTAATTTGTTTTGATATCTAGGTTACAGATACCTACTTGGTAGATGACGTAGTACATCCATTTCTAATTAAATCGAAAAACGTAAAACTAAAGTAAAATGGAAAATGGTAAAAAAATGCTGAAGAGGATGTTTCGCCACCTTAAGGTGAAGCAATTAATATCTTATATAATTAAACGAGCAATTCTTACTTAACAAAGAAGTTAATATCCGATAAATATTAATAAGTATCATGACGTCACCGTAAGGTAACAATTAATATCTTATATATATATATATATATAGCACTACTAATTAAAAAACTTGCAATGCAATAGACCAAAACAAGCAATGTGGTACAGTATTTGTTGATTTAGCAAAAGCCTTTGACACTGTTAGCCACTCTAAGTTGTTGTCAAGGAACTCGTAGTAGGTTAAAAAAAGTTTGTTACGGAATTCCACAAGGAACAGTTCTTGGGCCAATACTATTTATTCTCTACCTCAATAATCTATTGAAATTAGAATTCACAGGGACTGTTATATCCTTTGCTGATGATACTTCTCTATTCGTTGAAGGCAATTCGTGGACTGAAGTGGAAGAAAGTTTAAAACACAACCTAATTTTAATAATTCAATGGTTTGATGAAAACCTATTAACAATAAACTTAGATAAAACAATATATCTACCCCATTCATATTTTAAAAGTGGTCTCCCTAATGCTAGCATCGAAATCGAACTACCGTTTCGTAGAGATTCGTGGAAAATAACCCCCTCTTCACATGCCAAATACTTCGGAGTCATAATAGATACAGGTCTAAAATGGAACTTACAAATAGAATATTTAACTAAAAGACTAAGATCGCTTTTATATATGTTTAAAATGCTAACTAAAATTCTCAATCTGCAACAACTACAAAGAGTATATTACGCCCTCATTCAATCTATTCTAACATATGGGATAATAGGATGGGGAAGTAGTTATACAGCGACATTCAAACCAATAGAGATTCTCCAGAAAAGGATTCTAAAAATTATGTACAAACTAAATCCACTTTTTCCCACAGAGCAGCTTTTTTATATAAGCAAGGTATTGTCCGTAAGAGAAATTTACTATAAAGAAGCAGTCATACACGCAGTTAAAAATAATTTAATTATCAATATGCATAGGCACTATCCTACAAGGCAACATACACTACATAATGTCACACTACCACTATATAGGACTTCCTTAGCGCAGCGTTCTTATCCATGTATAGGAGTAAAAATTTACAATAGCTTACCACTTAAATTAAAACAAAAATGTTACTACAAAAATTTTGGAAAGATAATTACAAAAGGGCTTCTTAATGTAAAAATTAATATTTTGTAGAAATTAAGTCATAAGTGAAGGGAAATAATTAATAATTAATGCATCTTTATATACAATGTTAAACACAAATGTTCCGTATTGTTTCTTGAATACTTAGGGACAATGGAAAGATTTACTGTCAAGTAGTCACTTAGTAACCTTTCCATTGTACAAATTTTTGATAAAAACAAATAATTGTAAGAATTGTAATTATGCAATATTAATAATAATAAATATATATATATATATATATATATATATATAAATGTCAAAGGTGATACATAACGTATCTAGTGCCATACGTTATGTATCACCTTTGACATTTTGTTATATTAGACTGTGACAAAACGCTCTGCTCGTATTATATATATATATATATATATATATATATATATAACGTGAAGTCAATCGTGGAGTTGCAGCCAAACGTTGACTGCAACTCCACGATTGACTTCACGTTATATAGAACCAGTCACTATACCATTATTCGTATATATATATATATATATATATATATATTGAGATGATATATATATAATATGATAAATTAAATAAAACAATGATTAAAAAAGATATTCTTGATCCCAGGGAGGAGTACAAAGCATTGGAATTTGCATAATTTAGTTTTCATTTTTTCAGTATATTAAAAATTATTCTCTTCATTCCTAAAAAAAAATAAGAAAGATAAATAAGTAATTAAATATTAAAGATACATTAGTTTTAAAAATAATTTAATTAGTTGAATAAAGTATTAAATACTCACTTTTAAATACAATAAGAAAGATAAATAAAAAATTAAATATTAAAGATACATTTGTTTTGAAAGAATTTAATTAATTGAATAAATAATGAAATACTTACTTTTAAAAGACTGTATATAAATTTTCACATCCATAATATTCACATTTGTTATTTGTCAAATTTATAAAAAAATGAGAAATTCTGAAAATTAAATTTATATTAGATCATAGTAGTAATAAGAATTAGTTATTTAGTAAAAAAATTTGTATATGATTTAGGTTGTTAGGCACATTCAATTGTTAATTTGTTGATTTTGGAGACGCGCTCTTTAGCTCAGTCAAGAAGGAAAAAAAGCGGAAAAAATCTTCTTCAGATATTTGAAGGTTCTTAATGGTGTTTGGGGGGTAGTAGATAAAAACTCCGTAAAAAGGTACAGCTAATTATGCTTTGATTTTTTTTTTAAACAATTTCAAAAATTGAAAAACTACTTTTTCGCCAATAAAATTTTTCTGTTACATGTTAGAGAAAAAAAGTTCAAATAAAAGTTGTGGATTTTAAAGAGTTCTTTAATTCATGTGTTGTTAAATTGAAATCCATTAATAATTAACTGAGATAATTGCAAAAAACTCTTAAAAACACCTATTTTTGAACTTTTTAATTAATTGTTAATAACTTTTATTTCATCCTGTCCAGTAAATAAACTTCCCTATAATCAATTTGGCGCCGGTAAGTATAACATTACGGTATCATATACTGTAATGTGATGTGTTGCCTAGCAACTCTGCTCTGATTGCTTTAGGGAAGACAATTACTTTTAATTTTGGCATTTAAAAACACTATAATAACTATAAAATCAAAATTTGACAGTAACTGGCGCTTAAGGTAAGTTGACGTAACTAGTTAAGTCACGAACTATTTTTATGAATTTATTAATTTATAAAAACAGGATGAAATAAAATATAATACGATACATGTTCGTTAGGTGTTATTACAGTCCTCGTTTTCATTTCCAAACTCGGCTCCTACGTCGCCTCGTCCGTAAACTAACTCGTACTGTAATAAGTCACCTACCGACCTTGTAACGTATAATACTATTTTTGTGCATAATCACATGGAATACAACTACTTAAAATTGTATCCACTAATGTGTTTTTTAATTGCACAAAATTTCAGCCTAATTAGCTGTGACTTTTTACGGAGTTTTGATCTACTACTCCCCAAACACCATTTAGAACCTTCAAATATCTGAAGAAGATTTTTCCGTGAAATCGTTGATTTTTTTACAGATAGACTGAGCTACCATGGGAGCAGTGACTCGCACCTTATTAATAAAAAAATTTAGTACCTGAAAATATAATTTTAGAAAAGTCATTAGATATTGAAACACTTATGGGGACTTTTACACAATTTATTTACAAAATTGTTAAGATACACTGAACTCTGCTGGATAACGTCTAACTACTTGACAATACAATGAACTCTTGTGAACATTTGACTTGAACTGACGTTAACTGCCCATGCATCCCCTTATATACAACTTTATTTAATCTAGTTAGTGTCTTTAGAAGTTTCTAGAATTTTCTAGAAACATTATTTAAAATGGTCAGTTGATTTTTAGAAACTTCTAAAAATCAACTGTCAATAACAATCTTTCAAATTAAGGTATCTTCCTTTACGGTTATCCCGTTTCACTGCTCCCTCCTTAGATTCATTCCTCCTGGAATGTTATTTCCCACATCGGAATTCCGCACACTCCCTGAGCCAGCCAAACCATCTTCTTGGAGTTGCTGCGCATCTCCACTGTGGTTTCCCTGGTAAGGCGCGAAACGATCATGATGGACCACGACGGGTTTCCCTCTGGGAATTTTCACGATCCGATAAATGACATCGTTAGTCTTCTTCTTGATGGTGTAAGGACCTTCCCAGTTCTTTTGTAATTTGGGACAAATACCTCGACGCCGTCGGGGGTTATAGAGCCAGACTAAATCTCCAACTTGGTATATGTTTTCCATTGTCCGTGTGTCATAGTACCTCTTCATCCGATCACTATATAATTGTAGTTTTCCACGCACCAGGTTGTGTATATTCTCCATTCGATTCTGAAGGTCGGCGACATATTGTTCACGTGCCATTTCTTCACCAGGTTTACAACCAAACACCAAGTCACATGGTAGCCTCATTTCTCTACCGAACAGGACCTTTGCAGGCGTTTGGCCAGTTGATTCGTTAATGGCCGATCGAATTGCCATTAGAAATAGTGAAATATGTCGATCCCAATCCCTCTGACAATCTGACACCACTTTTGACAGATAGTTGGTTATAGTCCGGTTCATTCGTTCCACCATTCCATCAGACTGAGGGTGCATCGCTGTGGTTCTCGTTTTGTGGATGCCTAATCTTTGGCAAACTTCTTGAAACAGCTTGCTCTCAAAATTTCTTCCTTGGTCTGAATGTAATTCTAGTGGTACCCCAAATCGGCTTACGAATTCTTCAACCAATATATCTGCTAAAGTGGTGGCTTCCTGATTGGAAACTCCATATGCTTCAACCCATTTAGTGAAGTAGTCCATTACAACAAAGATGTACTTATTTCCCACATCGGTCTGTGGAAGTGGCCCCAATACATCTACTGCGATTCTTTCAAAAGGACTTCCAACCAGGTATTGCTGCATTTCCGCCTTCGGATTTCGGTGCGGACCGTTACTGGCAGCACATGTAGTGCATTTACGACACCAATCTTTAATATCATTAGTGCCATTTACCCAGTAAAATCTATCTCGGATCTTTTGCAGCGTTTTCGTGATACCCAGATGTCCTCCAGAACTATCATTATGCATCTGTTTTAAAATTTCCGGTACAGCATTTCTTGGGACCACTATTTGTATCGTTGTTTCTGTGCCTCGGAAAGGATGAGGATATCTCTCTCCACAAAGGACGACGGTCCATTCTCTTCCACTCCCGAATCTTTCTCAGAACGGGATCGTTTTCTTGTTGCTCCTCCAGCATAGAGCTCTCTTCTTCTGGCACAACCTTAACTAAGGCAAGTTTTTCCTCGTTCTGCTCCATACGGGTACAATGGGGGCAATCAGGTCGACATGGTCTTCTGGAAAGTGCATCAGCATTACGATGTCTTGTTCCAGGTCTGTGCTCGATTTCAACATCATATTCCTGCAGTTTTTCAAACCATCTTGCTATCTGTCCTTCCGGGTTCCTAAAGCTAAGTAACCACTTTAAACTAGCATGGTCTGTTCTGATCAGGAATTTTCTGCCATACAGATATTTATAAAAGTGTTCGACGGATTTTACAACTGCTAACAGTTTCCTCCGAGTTACACAGTAGTTCTTTTCAGCTTTCGATAAAGTTTTGCTGAAGTAACCAACCACTCTTTCCTTACCGTCTTGTAGCTGTGAGAAGACGGCTCCAATTCCCACATTGCTGGCGCCGGTGTCCAGAATAAGCTTACCATCAGGAAGTGGATAAGCAAGAACAGGTGCTGACGTAAGCTGTTTCTTCAATATTTCAAACGCCTCTTGACATTCCTGATCCCAACAGAAGGACTTATCTTGTGCTGTCAAACGTGTCAAGGGTTTGGCGATGTCTCCAAAATTCTTGACATATCGTCGGTAATAGGAACAAAGACCCAAGAAACTTCGGAGCTGATGTTTGTCGATAGGGATTGGCCATTCCTGAACGGCTTGTATCTTAGCGGGGTCAACAGCAACGCCATCTTTGCTTACGTTATGTCCTAAATAGTTGACCTGTCTCTGGACCAAGTGGCATTTCTTATTATTCAATGTTAGATTAGCGTTCTGTAATCTTTTAAAAACTTCTTCCAGGTTAGATAAATGTTCCTTAAAGGTGTTGTCCATTATGATGATGATGTCAGGATTCATTTTAACTTGCCAGTATCCGCTTTTCAGGTCCAAGGTAGAAAACAGAGTAGAACCCGCCAAAGCGTCGAGGGCATCATCAATCCTTGGCAGAAGATAACTGTCCTTCTTAGTGACATCATTTAGCTTTCGATAGTCGACACAAAACCGCATGGATCCGTCTTTCTTTCTCACTAATACCACAATGGTTCGACTATGCCATTTTGAATCATTTCTTCAAGGGCTCTGTCGGCTTCTTCCTTCTTAACTTGAGGCATCCTTCGGGGTACCTGTCGAATCGGACGTGCATCACCAGTGTCAATTCTATGTTGTACAACATCAGTTCTTCCCAGTTTACTTTTAGAACCAAATACAGGTTTATAACGGTAAAGTAGATCTCTTACCTGTTTCTTTTTTAATTTTGACAAAGAGGGATCTAATTTTGTCATTAATTGGTCAATTCCGTTGGTCTCATCTGTTTCCGTAACGTTTACCTTGTGAATTATGGCCGTTACTGGTTCTAAACTTCCCATTTCCGTGTCCTTTCGGAGAAGAACTGGATGATCGTTCAAGTTGATAACTCGGATGGGTACCTCTTTGGCGGATCTAACAAGAGTCTTACCCACAAGGAGTCCTTTTCCCAATTCATGGTCATGGTTCTTCGGCTCTATCATGGCTGGGGCACCATCTGGCTCCAGTCCATCCAACCGCGCTGTGACGACACATTCGCAGCTTGCCGGAAGTTCGATATCATCGATTAGCTTAATCGAGGCATTGTCAACTTGTTGTCGGTGCAGGAATATTTCTTCATTACCAGTACGAAGGATACATTGGCGAAAATCTAAATGAAAACCATAGCATAACATCCATGCCCAGAACAACATCTTTATCAACGTCAGCCACCAGCACTGAGTGAACAAGAGAGGTTGAACCAAACTGTAGCGTCACCTGTATCTCACCGTAGACTCTAGCAGAATCTCCGGTAGCGGTACGAAGTCTCCAAATGGTAGGCCACATCTTCTTTCGCATAATGATGGATG
Organism: Altica lythri; assembly: GCA_964028335.1. NCBI lineage: Eukaryota > Metazoa > Arthropoda > Insecta > Coleoptera > Chrysomelidae > Altica > Altica lythri. The sequence continues at coordinate 32,107,448 of OZ034807.1, read as the reverse complement.
GTCGAACAATAGTTTTCGTAGCTCCAGTGTCTACCAGCCTGCTAAAGTTCTTTCCATCAATGAGGCCATCCACATATAAGCTGTCCACGTGATGTCGCAGAGTTGCCAATTTAATGGTGTGAGGGACTTCGGAAATGTTTGGGGTCGATTTTGCCCTCCAGGAGTCGACCCGTTCTAGTTTTTCTGCTGCTGGGGTACTTCAGCAGAACATTTTTCTTTTTGGGGGCAAGTATTTCTTATATGGCCTAGTTCTCCGCAATTCCAGCATCTCACTGGGCGCCTTCTTTTTGGAGATAACTTTATTAATCTCTCTACTACCGCTTCAACGTCGCTAACGGAATGAACGGCATGGTCGTAGTTACCGATGACTTCCCTTAGTCGAGCAACTCCACGTGAGGCCTCCGTCGCCGCCTCAAACTCCAGGGCAATGGTCAAGGCGTAAACAAGAGTCTTCGGCCGCGCCAACCGTACAGCGCGCTGCAACTCGACGTCTCGAGGACCATCGGTGAAGGTTTCGACTGCTAGGCACTCCAGGAAATCCTCCGCTGCATTTGAATACGCAAGTCGTACAATTCTTGCTACATCCACCTCAAATTCCTGGATAGTTTCTCCATTTTTCTGTTTTCGGCTCTTTAACTGCATTCGGTACACCGGTTGTAGATGAGTTTGACCATAACACATCTCTAGACAATTCACCAATAACTCGAAGTTGTCAGCTTCATCCGGTGTCAATGATTGCAAGACGTCTAAAGCTTCGCCTCGCAGAGCTACGGTTAGGGACAATGCCTTCTCCTGGGATGACCTTCCATTAGCTCTGGCCGCTGCGTCGAATTGTTTCAGGTAATTTGGCCAGGAAGTCTTCCCGTCGAAGGTCGGGGGTTTCATCGTAGTTCGTACTTGGGTCGTCTACCCGTTTTCTCGTCGGTCGATGTCTACGTGGCAGGTTTCCATCGGTTCTGCATCTCCGTCGCCGTGGTGGAAGGGCTGGTTTCGACGACCAGCTTCCTGTTCTCGTTGAAGCTTCCTTATTTCGGACTGCATTTGTTGGTTGATCTCGTCTCGCAAGTTGGATATTTGGTGATTCTGCTCGTCTCGCAAGTTGGCCACTTGGTGATTCTGCTCGTCTCGCATGTTGGCTACTTGCTGGTTCAAGTTGTCCACTTGCTGATTCAAGTTGGTCACTTGCTGATTTTGCTCGTCTCGCAAGTTGCATATTTCGGAGCGCAAATGCGATATTTGCTGGGAGAAGGAACTGGATAACTCTTCTGGTAGGGTAGACATCCGTTGTGATAGCTGGGACACCTCTTAGCGCTGGCTTCTTATCTGACTGGATAGCTTCTCTTGCTGGCTCGTCATTCGTCCTGAGAGCTCCTTTTGCAGCTGGGAAAGTTTGTTCTTCTTGTTGGCTCGTTATTCGTTGGGACAGCTGGGACATATCTTCGCGCTGGCTCTTCATCTGACTGGAAAGCTCCTCTTGTTGGCTCGTCATTCGTTGCGACAGCTGGGACATATCTTCGCGCTGGCTCTTCATCTGACTGGAAATTTGGGCCAGTTGTTAGGCTAGTTCAGAATTCGCTTTTTGATTTGGGTCTTCAAACTTAACAGCGTCAGGGTCTAAATTATTAGCAAGGTAGTATTCACAGAGCCTAGTCAATAATACGGATTTAGTCCCAGTAGTTTCCAATTCCAATTCTTCGAGCTCTTTTCTGAGATCAGCTACCAATAGTTCATTTATCTTTTTTCTAGGCATTCTTGTATCTTCAAACCCCACACCTGACACCAATTTGAAACACTTATGGGGACTTTTACACAATTTATTTACAAAATTGTTAAGATACACTGAACTGTGCTGGATAACGTCTAACTACTTGACAATACAATGAACTCTTGTGAACATTTGACTTGACCTGACGTTAACTGCTCATGCATTCCCTTATATACAACTTTATTTAATCTAGTTAGTGTCTTTAGAAGTTTCTAGAATTTTCTAGAAACATTATTTAAAATGGTCAGTTGATTTTTAGAAACTTCTAAAAATCAACTGTCAATAACAATCTTTCAAATTAAGGTCCCTTCCTTTACGGTTATCCCGTTACAATATGTTTTTTTAAGTATACTTTTCTGAATTTTTTAATGGTTGAGTTAGTTCTTTTTTTATCTTATTCGATAAGAAATACAAACCTATTATTAATATTACAAACTGTAGTCTCAGTTAATTTCATCAAACATAGGCAGAAAGAAGTTGCAGGTTACTATGAGCACCTAACATTAAATTTTGGAGAATCCATCCATAAATCAAACATGGGAGTTTTGAAGCAGAAAAGGAAAAAAGTCAATTTAAGATAAAAAAAATTATATGGGAAAGGGTTATACAAATTTCTTATTGATTTAGATAAAAAAAAATTGTAACTCTTATTTATTGTTAGCCTGAACATGGCTCAGTAGAGGCGAAACTAGTTGCTACGTTGTGAAATTAATTTAATTAAATTAAAATGATATATGGCAAGATTTTAAGTATTATTTTATTTAAAAAAAAATTTAAGTAGAACTTTTTGATATATTTTTATACACTTATTAATAAAACGATGATGGGTTTAATCTTGTTACATTTTTTCCGAAGTAAAACCTACATTGATTACACTAAAAAATTCCTGCAAAAACGAAAACAGATTGTGTTTCTGTATATGACGTGATCGTTTATTTAGCTGATAAGCAATACAAATATGTGCCCTCTAGTTTAATGTAAAACATGAATCTCTTTGCTGTAGAAATTGTGAGCTCGCATCATTTTTAAGCTTTTTCATATTTAATTATTCTGCTTGCAGAAAATGAAGCAAATAATTAATCATCCGTTTTGTTACTTGTAGAAACTACAGAGTTTCTGTTCTACGGTTTGTAGCCAATAATTGTGAAATCAACGTAGTTTTGCTACTTTGCTACTTTTTTTGAATTTACCAGAACCTGATTTACCGTATATAGATAAAAACTTGTACCATGCCACTAAGCTATCGGTCACTTATTACGGTCTGCGTAATGGTCGCTCAGCAGGAGCGTTGCCAACCTAAAATTTCTGATACAAAAACAAAATAATTAAAAATCGGTGGATTGAAAAAATTGTTCATTAAAAAAAAGGTAAGTTTAAATTTAATTACAAAAAAAAAATAATCAGTAGATCTATCAAAAAATCGGCAGAGTTAGTATCGATGCTCACCAGTTCTAACAAAAATGGACAAAAACGTCGGCAAACCAAAGAGAAATCTGGTACAAAGAACTACAAAGGCGGTGAGCAGAGTGATCCTACAATTCTTGTCTACATACGGTGCCTATTGTCTTTGTAGATCGAGTTGAATCTAACGATTTACCTTTTTACCCATGAGCGCCACCAGGATTATTTTCAGGGAGGTGCATCTGCATCTATACACACTATTAATCTATACATATAATAAAACTGTAGAAATGTATATGTTTGTGCGCGCATCACATGAAAACTACTGATCCTATTCGAATGCGGTTTTCAAAGACGTATTTGTCTTCTTTCAACTTAACATCTGGTGTATAAAACTTTCTCCCACATACCCCTTTAACGGGGTGAGGAAAGAAATTTTTATTCAAAAAATAACACGCCACTCGAACGACGTCGCGGGTACATCGAAATAGAACCCAAAAATGTGGTTAGATTTTTTTGTCTGTCTGTCTGTATGTTTGTGCGCGAATCACATAAAAACTACTGATCTGATTCGAATGCGGTTTTTACACATGTATTTGTATTCTTTCAACTTAACATCTGGTGTATAAAAAATTCTCTCCCATTCCTAAAATGGGGTGGGTTAAGAAATTTTTATACAACAATCACACGCCACGCGAACGACGTTGCGAGTACAACTAGTATCTAATATGTATAGAATGTAGAATGAGTGTAATGTAAAATTTAAAGTTATTAATACATTTGAACAGCAACCTCGACGCCTTCAGTTTTTAATCAAACAATAATTTAATAAAAAATTTAAAAAAATATAATTTTCTAGTGTTTTCTTTCATAGCAGGGGGGTGCAAGTGCACCCTCTTGCACCGGGCTGCCGTGAAAATTTCACCTGCAAAAATCTTTAATAGTAGAGCTGTTTTTTTTTATAAAAAATACCTTACGTTTATTTGAAGTACCTATACACATATTAAAGTAAAAATACTAAATGTGAATTATAGCCTGTCGTTCTTTACGGAAACCTAAAAAAACGTTCGTTACATCATCAATAGCTGACAAAAATCAAAAAAAAAACTTTATCACCGGAAAAGCTTTTGTTTTAAATCGATATATAGAAACCAGTCGAGATAAACAAGAAAAGAAAAATAGGTTGGTTCCGGTATTCCAGTAAAAGCGCCGTTGTTTTCGTTGACAAAATCCATTGCCGGGAATAGTAAAACAATATATTTCGAGGCAGTGGAAAACATCGGAAAAGAAAAATGCAAAGACCATTTTACTGCTAGAATTGCCAACCGGCCTTCCGTTGGTTTGTTTCGACATTCGACAAATATTTATAAGGCATTTGCATTAAATCCTTTAGATCTTCTATTTATTTGTGTTAACTTCCGTACTGACCTTCGTTCTATTCCGCAAACAATCCCCTCGAAAACGGAATTATGCAAAGAAAAACGAAACACCGTGTGGTTTTGGGATAGAGGTTTATTATCAAGATATTCACTTTAAAGAGAACTTTAAGAACAAATATGTTAGTGAAGAAGGTTATCCATCTTAAATATGTGTTCCGTTATAAAATTTGTATAGATAATTAAAAAAAAAAACTCTATTTTCTATGAAAATGATTTAGGTTTCCCACTGATAAAATGTTAAAATGTTTTATTATTATAAAACGTTGCATACTGGCATAGAAATTGTATGAAATGGACGAAAATCAGGAACTCTGCCTACAGCACCCAATATGTAAATAAAGGTTGTAATTCTCAACGATATAGTTAAGATATTACAATAAAGGCAAAATAAAATTATTTTAAATTAAAATATAATTTTCCACACTAGCTCAATTGTGAATCAAATTTTAATTTAATTTGTAGTTTTTCAGACTCTTCGCTTCGAGGAAATGGGACGTCAAGTACAAACATTCAAAATCAAAAACTAATCTGGATAAATTTAATTTATTTTTAAAGTTGCAATAAAACGAATTTAAATCAGACTAAACACAATACGATTTTAACTTTAAATTTTTTTTAAATATTTTTATTTCAAAATAAATTATCTTTAATATGCTTCTTTACGTGTTCTACAAAGGTTCTTCCTAAGATGGCTGCAAATAACTTAGCCTAGTGAATATCAATTCTACCTCACCTAAACTGATTCGGTATTGGTTTCGATATATCTAACAAATTTGGTGTAAAACTACCTACGTGGTCTACAGGTGATCTAAAAATATCTAAGAGTCGTCCCAAACAAATCTGAAATTTTCTCTTTAAGAGAAATAAACAAAATCGAAATTAAACACTATTATAGTTAGATAAAGAGTTTACACGATGTTCGTATTAAAATGTTACTTTCTAATTTTTTTTTTTTGACTTTATATGTATACATATATAAAACTAAATAATTTTGATAAAACCAAGTGACGTTGGATAAATGGGTGCAGAGAGGAAGAAAAATAGAAACAAGACAATGTTGTTATACAATTAGGACATAGGTGATTGCTACAAAACTACTACAGCCAATGAGAAGAGGTTTTTTTTAATGTGTATTCGGGGACATCCTGTGGGTGTCCAACACTACCTGGTCTTGAACAACTAATGACCAGGTGTACATAAAGTATTTTTTGCCCCTTCTGCCTAATCCTGACCGAAGTAAGGTCGTAGAGACAGTTCCAGACAAGGCAACAACATGAAAAAATTTCAAACTAAAATAACTAACAAAGAATTACATTATTTTAGAAAAATAAATTCCTCATCCCATACCTTGCTGCCTTTTGATCCATCTCTACGTTGGGGTCTGTTGTCTTATCGGTTAATATTTTGTAATTTTTAATGAGATATAAAATCCCAAAAGTGTACATAATATTGAAACACTTATGGGGACTTTTACACAATTTATTTACAAAATTGTTAAGATACACTGAACTCTGCTGAATTACTTCTAACTACTTGACAATACAATGAACTCTTGTGAATATTTGAACTTGAACTGACGGTAACTGCCCATATATCCCCTTATATACAACATTATTTAATCTAGTCAGTGTGTTTAAAACTTTCTAGAATCTTCTAGAAACAATATTTAATCTAGTCAGTGTGTTTAGAACTTTCTAGAATTTTCTAGAAACATTATTTAATCTAGTTAGTGTGTTAAGAAGTTTCTAGAATAACAATCTTTCAAATTAAGGTCATTTTCTTTACGGTTATCCCGTTACACTGCCCCCTCCTTAGATTCATTCCTCCTGGAATGTTATTTCCTACATCGGAATCCCGCACACTCCCTGAGCCAGCCAAACCATCTTCTTGGAGTTGCTGCGCGTCCCCACTGTGGTTTCCTTGGTAAAGCGCCAAACGATCATGATGGACCACGACGGGTTTCCCTCTGGGAATTTTCACGATCCGATAAATGACATCGTTAATCTTCTTCTTGATGGTGTAAGGACCTTCCCAGTTCTTTTGTAATTTGGGACAAATACCTCGACGCCGTCGGGGGTTATAGAGCCAGACTAAATCTCCAACTTGGTAACTCTTTTCCATTGTCCGTGTGTCATAGTACCTCTTCATCCGATCACTAGATAATTGAAGTTTTCCACGCACCAGGTTGTGTTTATTCTCCATTCGATTCTGAAGATCGGCGACATATTGTTCACGGGCCATTTCTTGACCAGGTTTACAACCAAACACCAAGTTCATTCGTTCCACCATTCCATCAGACTGAGGGTGCATCGCTGTGGTTCTCGTTTTGTGGATGCCTAATCTTTGGCAAACTTCTTGAAACAACTTGCTCTCAAAATTTCTTCCTTGGTCTAAATGTAATTCTAGTGGTACCCCAAATCGGCTTACGAATTCTTCAACTAATATATCAGCTAAAGTGGTGGCTTCCTGATTGGGAACTGCATAGGCTTCAACCCATTTAGTGAAGTAGTCCATGACAACAAAGATATACTTGTTTCCTACATCGGTCTGTGGAAGTGGCCCCAATACATCTACTGCGATTCTTTCAAACGGACTTCCAACCAGGTATTGCTGCATTTCCGCCTTCGGTTTTCGGTGCGGACCGTTACTGGCAGCACATGTAGTGCATTTACGACACCAATCTTTAACATCATTAGTGCAATTTACCCAGTAAAATCTATCTCGGATCTTTTGCAACGTTTTTGTGGTACCCAGATGTCCTCCAGAACTATCATTATGCATCTGTTTTAAAATTTCTGGTAAAGCATTTCTTGGGACGACTATTTGTTTCCTTGTTTCTGTGCCCTCGGAATTTTCTACAAGTCTTTTAACGAGCCCACCGTCCAAAATTAAAGAGTTCCATTGGGACCAGTATGCTTTTAAAGCAGGAGAGGATGAGGATATCTCTCTTCACAACGGACGACGGTCCATTCTCTTCCATTCCCGAATCTTTCTCAGAACGGGATCGTTTATTTGTTGCTTTTCCAGCATAGAGCTCTCGTCTTTTGGCACAACCTTAACTAAGGCAAGTTTTTCCTCGTTCTGTTCCATACGGGTACAATGGGGGCAATCAGGTCGACATGGTCTTCTGGAAAGTGCATCAGCATTACGATGTCTTGTTCCAGGTCTGTGCTCGAATTCAACATCATATTCCTGCAGTTTTTCGAGCCATCTTGCTATCTGTCCTTCTGGGTTCCTAAAGCTAAGTAACCAATTTAAACTAGCATGGTCTGTTCTGATCAGGAATTTTTTGCCATACAGATATTTATAAAAATGTTCGACGGATTTTACAACTGCTAACAGTTCCCTCCAAATTACACAGTAGTTCTTTTCAGCTTTCGATAAAGTTTTGCTGAAGTAACCAACCACTCTTTCCTTACCATCTTGTAGCTGTGACAAAATGGCTCCAATTCCCAGATTGCTGGCGTCGGTGTCCAGAATAAGCCTACCATCAGGAAGTGGATACTCAAGAACAGGTGCTGACGTAAGCTGTTTCTTCAATATTTCAAACGCCTCTTGACATTCCGGACCCCATAGAAGGACTTATCTTGTTCTGTCAAACGTGTCAAGGGCTTGGCGATGTCTCCAAATTTCTTGACATATCGTCGGTAATAGGAACAAAGACCCAAGAAACTCCGGAGCTGATGTTTGTCGATAGGGATTGGCCATTCTCGAACGCCTTGTATCTTAGCGGGGTCAACAGCAACGCCATCCTTGCTTACGTTATGTCCTAAATAGTCGACCTGTCTCTGGAACAAGTGGCATTTCTTAACATTCGAGGTTAGATTAGCGTTCTGTAATCTTTTAAAGACTTCTTCCAGGTTAGATAAATGTTCCTTAAAGGTGTTGTCCATTATGATGATCTCGTCTAGATAAACTAGACAAGTTTCCCATGATAAACCCCGCAGGGTGTTCTCCATTAGTCGTTCAAACGTCGCAGGAGCATTACAGAGGCCAAACGGAAGGACCGTGAATTGCCACAACCCTGATTCACTGGTAAAGGCAGTTTTTTCTTTGTCTGCAGGATTCAGTTTAACTTGCCAGTATCCACTTTTAAGGTCCAAGGTAGAAAACAAAGTAGAACCCGCCAAAACGTCGAGGGCATCATCAATCCTTGGCAGAGCATAACTGTCCTTCTTAGTGACATCATTTAGCTTTCGATAGTCGACACAAAACCGCATTGATCCGTCTTTCTTTCTCACTAATACCACAGCAGAAGCCCACGGACTACTGGATGGTTCGACTATGCCATTTTGAATCATTTCTTTAAGGGCTCTGTCTGCTTTTTCCTTCTTAACTTGAGGCATCCTTCGGGGTACCTGTCGAATCGGACGTGCATCACCAGTGTTAATTCTATGTTGTACAACATCAGTTCTTCCCAGTTTACTTTTAGAACCAAATACAGGTTTATTACGGTAAAGTAGATCTCTTACCTGTTTCTTTTCTAATTTTGACAAAGAGGGATCTAATTTTGTCATTAATTGTTCAATTTCATTGGTCTCATCTGTTTCCTTAACGTTTACCTTGTGGATTATGGCCATTACTGGTTCTAAACTTTCCATTTCCGTGCCCTTTCGGAGAAGAACTGGATGATCGTTCAAGTTGATAACTCGGATGGGTCCCTCTTTGGCGGATCTAACAAGAGTCCTTTTCCCAACTCATGGTCATGGTTTTTCGGCTCTATCATGGCTGGGGCACCATCTGGCTCAAGTCCATCCAACCGCGCTGTGACGACACATTCGCAGCTCGCCGAAAGTTCGATATCATCGATTAGCTTAATCGAGGCATTGTTAACTTGTTTTCAGTGCAGAAATATTTCTTCATTACCAGTGCGAAGGATACGTCGGCGAAGATCCAAATGAAAACCACAGTGGAGCATAACATCCATGCCCAGAACAACATCTTCATCAACGTCAGCCACCAGCACCGAGTGAACAATAGACGTTGAACCAAACTGTAGCGTCACCTGTATCTCACCGTAGACTCTAGCAGAATCTCCGGTAGCGGTACGCAGTCTCCAACTGGTAGGCCACATCTTCTTTTGCGTAATGATGCATGGTCGAACGATAGTTTTTGTAGCTCCAGTGTCTACCAGCATGCTAAAGTTATTCCCATCAATGAGGCCATCCACATATAAGCTGTCCACGTGCTGTCGCAGAGTTGCCAATTTAATGGTGTGAGGGGCTTCGGGAATGTTTGGGGTCGATTTCGCCCTCCAGGAGTCGACCCGTTCTAGTTTTCCTGCTGCTGGGGTACTTCAGCAGAAGATTTTTCTTTTTGGGGGCAAGTATGTCTGATATGGCCTAGTTCTCCGCAGTTCCAGCATCTCACTGGGCGCCTTCTTTATGGAGATAACTTCATTAACCTCTCTACTACCGCTTCGACGTCGCTAACGAAATGAACGGCATGGTCGTAGTTACCGGTGACGTCCCTTAGTCGAGCAACTCCACGTGAGGCCTCCGTCGCCGCCTCAAACTCCAGGGCAATGGTCAAGGCGTCCACAAGAGACTTCGGCCGCGCCAACCGTACAGCCCGCTGCAACTCGACGTCTCGAAGACCATCGGTGAAGGTTTGGACTGCCAGGCACTTCAGGAAATCCTCCGTTGCATTGGAATACGCAAGCCTTACCATTCTTGCCACTTCCGCCTAAAACTCCTGGATAGTCTCTCCATTTTTCTGCTTTCGGCTCTTTAACTGCATTCGGTACACCGGTTGTAGATGAGTTTAACCATAACGCATCAGTAGTGTAACAAAGACAGCACGGGCGCACTGCTTCCAAATTTCACCGCTAGATGGCGCCACAGGTGGCGGCGCTGTATTCTTCTGTTTTTTCAAGTGGCCTCTGACAGTTGACACAAACAGCCAAGTCTTCTTTTTCGAGTGGCCTCTGACAGTTGACACAAACAGCCAACTCTTCTTTTTTCGAATGGCCTTTTACGTTTGACACATGCAGCCAATTCTTCTTTTTCGAGTGGCCTCTGACGTTTAATGCAAACAGCCAATTCTTCTTTTTCAAGTGGCCTCTGACGTTTGGCACAAACAGCCAATTCTTCTTTTCGTATATTTTTGAATTTTTCGCGCTTCACTGTAATCGTACCAACTTTACATGCCTTACATTATCTCAACTCACCCTAACTCACCCTACCACCCCTCATTATCAACCCCAGTGCCCAAATAGAACTTAGAATAATTTTGTATGAGAATAAGTGTAGAAAAAAAATTCTGTGTGATTTCTGTTGTGGTATTCGAACCCACAAATTCATGTGTACAAAATTGACGCCTTAACCAACACGGCTATCATCTGACTTGAAAAATAAAGTTGAAATGTGTTAGATAAACAGCTCCGTCTACGGTTGTTGGTAAGTTAGCAGAGGCGTACTGTTGATTTTGTAGAGATTTAGCAGTGCCGTACCTAACAATGAGCCGAGCCTAGCCTCGCCTTATGAAATCTTTTTACTAAGTCAAATAAATTAAAGTATAATTACAACAAATTATATTAAAATGAAAATACAGTTTTTATTTTTTGTTTTATTTTTTTTTTTTTTTTAATATAATGAAAATATTTTTTAAATTAAATGTTAAAAGCGCGTGACCTTGGCGCTAGAGTTGGACCGCAATGTGAAACAATTATATTATTATTCTTAGAAAATGTCCTTATCATTTTATAGGTTTCACATTTCTGCTTAATCGCTGAATTATGCTCCACCTGCAGTGATTATAAAATGACATCATATTAATGAATAAATAATAAAAGATAAGAAATGCAACTAAGCGGTTTTATATAATATACATAAAAATGATGACCTAATTAATGCAATTATTTATCAGGAAGCTATGAGTCATCCCGATGCATAAAGGAATTTTTAGACAGTAGCGTCACATAATAGGATTAGTAAATATAAAAAACAACATAGAGAATATATTGTAAACGCGACAATTAGGTATTAATTTTTATCGACGCCTATGTGTTTCGGCTAAGTCGTACATATTTAAAGAGTGGTCTGGAGGTAATTTCTTCATTATTGTTGTGCTCTCTTGACATCCAGTTCAGTTTCAAGTGCAAGAGATCTTCTGTTACATACTCATAAAGGTAAGAATTTTTATTTTATTTAATTTTATTTTTGAGTTTATTTAATTATTTGTTTATGTAATTTTATTTTTGAGTTGATTTAATTTTATTTTTCTTCAGTTAAGTTTATTTTTCATGATTTATTTGTATTAATTTTATTTTTGAGTTGATTTAATTTTATTAATTATATTTTTGAGATTATGTAATTTCATTTTTCTTCAGTTAATTTAATTATTTGTTTATGTAATTTTATTTTTGAGATTATGTAATTTCATTTTTCTTCAGTTAAGTTTATTTAATTTTTAGGTGAATTTTATTGTGAGTTGATCAAACCGATTCAGAGCAAATTTTTGGTGGAAAACAATTGGTTCAAGTGCAAGAGCTCTCTTGACATCCAGTTCAGTTGCAAGTGCAAGAGCTCTCTTGACATCCAGTTCAGTGCAAGAGCTCTTCTGTTACATACTCATAAAGGTAAGAATTTTTATTTTATTTAATTTTGTTTATGTAATTTTATTTTTGAGTTGATTTAATTTTATTTTTCTTTAGTTAAGTTTATTTTTCATGATTTATTTGTATTAATTTTATTTTTGAGTTGATTTAATTTTATTAATTTTATTTTTGAGATTATGTAATTTCATTTTTGAGTTGATTTAATTTTATTTTTCATGATTTATTTGTATTAATTTTATTTTTGAGTTGATTTAATTTTATTAATTTTATTTTTCTTCAGTTAAGTTTATTTAATTTTTAGGTGAATTTTATTGTGAGTTGATTAAACCGATTCAGAGCAAATTTTTGGTGGAAAACAATTGGTTCAAGTGCAAGAGCTCTCTTGACATCCAGTTCAGTTTCAAGTGCAAGAGATCTTCTGTTACATACCCACAAAGATAAGAATTTTTATTTTTTATTTCTCAATTATGAATAACGATAGGTCTAATGCTATTGTTGAAGATATTTATCAATCATATAAAGCGTTAATCACCAACTTTTCACACAGAGAAGCAAATAAATTAATAAAAAAAATTAAACGACATATCAGCAGTCTTAATACAGATATTCGGAGGGGAAATTTGGATATTGGGACTTTAAGAAATTTACAAAAAAATTTAGGACATTTAAAATCAATCAAAGAAAAAATTGTTCATTTATCTAAACAGGGATCGGGGTTAACAGAAAAATTAGGGGTAAAATGGGTCGATTTAGAATCTGCTTTTCATTCAAGAATTAGGACTGCTGTTGTCGTTAATTTAAAACATAAAGACCTTAATAGTTTTTTTGGTGATGCGTTTAGGCTAGTTAAGAGTAGAATAGCTAACAGTTTGAAAAAATTTAATATGATTAAAGTAAATACAACATTTTGCGGGGAATTTATTAAAAAATCTAAGGAAATCGAAGACATTTTGGAGTTTAAATATTTTAACACAAAAAACGCAGTAATAGATGCAGGTACGGATCTTGCATTGTTGTTCAATGAAAAAATTGTTGATAAAGTTATGAGTAAATTATCGGAATTTCAACTTAAAGAGTCTGGATGGGCTTTAAACAAAATTATTTCACTGGAAATTAACATCAATAAAAATGAGATAGGTAACGGTGCTTCATCATACATTAAGCTACCTGATCCTATACAAAAAAAGCAAGCATGTATTAATATTAAAAATTTAGATGAAGCATGTTTTTATTGGTCGGTAACAGCATCATTGTATCCAGTTGATAAAGATCCACAACGAACAAATAAATATCCTCATTATACAACCGTATTAAAAACCGACGGATTGGACATGCCGATGAAACTTAACAATATTTCAAAATTTGAAAAAGTAAATCAAATTTCAATTAATGTGTACGCTTTAGAATTAAATGCCACGAAAGATAAACCGGTTTACACAATTTATCCTGCCCGACTAACAAAAGAAAAATTAAAGAAACATGTAAATTTATTGCTTATTCAGGACAAATACTTTCCAAAATTAAATGATTATGAAGCTCCATCAATGGATACGCAAAATGAAGATATCAAATATCACTATTGTTTAATCAAAGATTTATCTCGACTAATATCAAGTCAAGTTAGTAAACATGATGGAAAAAAATATATTTGTGATCGATGTTTAAATTACTTTAGTAGTCAGGAAAAATTAAGCAATCATGATGAATACTGCAAAGATCTGAACAATTGCAAAATATCGTACCCACCATTTGATCATGTAGAGTTTAAAAACCACGTATACAAGCAGACTACACCTTTTGTCATTTATGCAGACTTTGAGTCAGTGCTACGTCCTCATAACAAGAACTTGGGAAAACATACACGAAAGTTTCAGAAACATGAGGCGTATAGTGCAGGATATTATCTTAATTGCTCCTATGATAGTTCGCTATCATTTTATTCTGAATATTGTGGAGAAGACTGCATGGATTGGTTCGCTGCTGAAATGACAAGGATGGCTAAATTTATTGAAGACAAAATTAAACATATCGAACCAATGATTGTCAAGCCTAATTTACTTAATGCAACAACATGTCATATATGTGAGCACCCCTTCAAAGAGAAGGATACTATCGTACGAGACCATTGTCATTTCTCTGGAGATTTTAGAGGGTTTGCGCATGAGCATTGCAACTTAAATTTTAGAAAACAGTTTGTTGTACCTGTAGTCTTTCATAACTTGTCGGGATACGACTTACATTTTTTAATTAGAGATTTATCCAAAAAAGGTAGTATAAGCTTGCTCCCTATAAACAAAGAAAAATACATTTCATGTACATTAAGTAATGACGAGAGCGAAGTAAAGTTTAGATTCATAGACTCGCTGCGATTTTTAGATTCCTCCTTAGATAAACTGTCTGCTTTACTAGAACCATCAGATCTACATTATCTACGTTCACAATTTCCCAATTTAACATCTGAACAATTTGAACTATTAAGTAGAAAAGGGGTGTTTCCTTATGAATACATTGATTCAATGGAAAAATTAGACGATACGGAACTGCCATCCAAAGATAAATTTTATAGCACACTGACAGATGAAAATATTACTGACGATTTATACACGCATGCACAAAAGGTTTGGCAATCATTTGAAATAAAAAATTTAAAAGAATATAGCATGCTGTACATGAAAACAGATATCTTGCTTTTAGCATCTGTGTTTGAATGTTTTCGTGAAAAATGCCGAAAAACGTATGGTCTCGATCCTGCTTGGTATTATACGCTCCCCGGTTATACGTGGGATGCAATGTTAAAATATACCAAATCTAAATTGGAAATACTCAAAGATATAGACCAAATCATGTTTATAGAGAAAGGTATAAGAGGAGGAATCAGTCAATGCAGCAATAGATATGCTAAAGCAAACAACAGATACATGCAAAATTTTAATCGAAAAGAATCTGAAAAATATTTAATGTACTTGGATGTCAACAATTTATATGGTTGGGCAATGAGTCAACCTCTTCCGTACGGAGGATTCCAATGGACTGATACAAACATCGATGTGACTCAAATACCAGACGATGCTGATGAGGGATATATCCTCGAAGTGGATATAGAATACCCTCAGCATTTACATGATATACACAACGATTTACCGTTTTGCCCAGAACATCGAAAACCCCAAGGATCAAAAATACAAAAACTAATGACCACTTTATATGACAAAGAAAAATACGTAATACATTATCGAAATTTAAAGCAGGCTATAAAACATGGATTGAACGTGAAAAAGATTCACAGAGTGTTGAAATTTCAACAAAGCGCATGGTTAAAAAAATATATTGACTTAAATACTAGACTAAGAACAGCTGCAAAGAATGAATTTGAAAAGAATTTATATAAATTAATGAACAATGCAGTCTTCGGAAAAACCATGGAGAATATAAGGAAACACCGAATTGTAAAACTCGTTAGATCTTGGGAGGGTCGATATGGAGCAAAGAACTTGATAAGCAGTCCTAGGTTTAGTTCGAGAAAAATCTTTGACGAAAACCTTGTAGCGATAGAGCTTCATAAAACCGAACTGGTATTTAATAAACCATTGTACATTGGCATGTCGATTCTTGATTTGTCAAAGACGTGTATGTATGACTTTTATTACAGTTTTCTACTTCCTACGATGGGTGTAGACAACTGTAAACTTTTATACACCGATACCGACGCGTTTCTTCTAGAACTGCAATGCAATGATGTTTATACCGAATTAATTAAAGCCTATCCAGAAAAATTTGACACCTCAGACTATGAAACAAACAATGCGTACGGTATTTCACTCTTAAATAAAAAAGTCATAGGATTAATGAAAGATGAATGCAACGGCAAACTTTTAACAGAATTTGTGGGGTTGCGTTCAAAAATGTACTCGTATTTAACAGAGGGTGATAAATGCGTTAAAAAATCAAAAGGGGTTAAAAAGAATGTCGTTGCAAAGAAAATTACTTTTGATGATTACCTTTCTTGTCTGAGAGATAGTAAATTGAAAACAGTTAACCAATGCACGTTCCGTTCCTACAATCACAATGTGTTTACAATCGAACAAACCAAAATCGGTCTAAGTCCACACGATGATAAACGCTTTTTATGCAATGGATCTTTTGACACTTTAGCATGGGGCCATCGCGATATAATGCTCGATTAATGCTACTTATAATTGGGAAATAAAAAATAGTTGTAAATTAATTAGTTTTTAGTTTTCTATTGTTTATTGTATATCTAACATTAAATAACAGTTGTAATGTAATTAGGTTAGTTTTCTATTGTCTATTGTATATCAAAAAATTTTTTATGTTTACAATAAATTTTTAATCTGAATCTATGGTGTATTATTTTCTTTTAAATATGTTCCGTTGAAACGACCAAAATAACGTTCAAATTCGTCGTTTAGACGTCTATTTTTGACACTTTGACGTTCATGAATTTAATAACGAAAAAAACGATGAAAAGTGTCACTTTTTGTCACTTTGAAATGATGTTTTTCCATAAGAAATACATGTAAATCGAAAATTTTTTCTTATCAGTTTTTTAAAACGTTGAAACGGCAAATTTTAACGCTGTTTTAACGTTTTGACGTTTTAAATTTTAGAACTGTGACGTTCATGAATTTTGTAACGATAAAATAACATTTTTTGATGCTATTATTATCGATTTTGAAATAAAAGTCATTATTTTTTATAAAAGTTTATTACATTATCTTTATAAAATAAGAAACAACAGAGTTTATAAAATATTAGATTTTTCGATCCAGCTATTATGCGAACTATCAAACCCTAGCCATTTAACGTAGATTTTATTGCCTTTTTTCCTCAGCACTTTTTCAACAAGGTAAACATCAGGATTTTTTGACTTTTGTAGCTCTTCCTCGTAAAATGCTCCTTTAATTGGCGATCCATGTAAATCCTCCAACATGTATGTTACAGGATTAGTTATGTTCACTTTGGTAATTTTAAAAAGCTCCGTAGTCCAATTAGGTGTATATCCTTTATCGAATAGATGCTTTGCCTTGCTTATGCGCACCACATCTCCAATTTTATATTTTCGCGGGCCTGCTATTTTCAAATGATTATAATGTTGCTTCAGAATCTCTTTTTCATTGGACTTGTTTACCTGAGACGGCTTTTGACCAATCGTTCTATGTTTGCTTTCGTTGTACTCTTTTGTAATTTTCGGTAACACATCTATCCACCTGTACGTACCGTTTAAGCTAAAATGCTTGTACAATTTCGTTTTCAGCGTTCTAATAACTCTTTCCGCCATACTTGCTTTCATCTTGGTAAATGTACTGTAATGATTTATGCCATGTTTCTGCATTAGATTTTGAAATTTTGTGTTGTAAAACTCTTTGCCCTGATCAGATTGAAGATTTTTCGGTTTGCGTTTTCCTATAATATCGGCAAAAGCTTTCGTGATTTCTTCGCCAGTTTTCGATTTCAACGGTCGAGTCCAGAGAAATTTCGAGAAGCAGTCGATTACCACTAGAATCATTTTAAACGATCGATTTTGAGTTGCGTAAGAACTCATTTCAGCCAAATCAATTTGCCATAAATCGTCCAAACCTTTGATAATTGTTCGTCGACGAGCATAATTTTTTCGAGCCAGTTTATGCAGCTCATTAACGACTTGAACCTTTTCCTTTGAAAACATGACTGTGACTAAATGTTTAGGGATTTTGTATTAATCGATTCTCCAATGCTTTTATGGTCAAATCCATCGCAGTAATAGTTTCACGAACATCAAGCAGATTCTGTTGATTTATAGTTATTGTATCGATCAAAACAGCAATATTCTTTTTAATAGCCGCTATTTGTGATTCTAAACTTTTATTCATAGCATTCATGTTTTCAGTCAACTTTTGCACATTATTATCCATATATTTTTTATTGACGGCATCGCTGTCTGAGTCAGGATCTTTAACATTACAAAGTTTTAAATTTTCAAAATCAATATCACCGTTTGCGGTATGGACTAAGGTTGGTTTAGACATAAGCAATAGTTTTTTATTGCCTATATCATGTTTAGTACGTCCGAATTTGTCGACACTCATTGTGGTAATGATGTTTAGGCAATAATGCGTGCTTCTTTTAATTCCTCAATAATTGCAACAATTTCATTATCATTCGAAGTATTTCCTGCTTCTTTTGACGCTATTAAAAGCCGAAGCCTGTCAACGAGTTCGTTTGGATCGTCCCAATATTGAAGGTCAATTTTATTATCGTTGTAAACCATTTGCATCCCAGAGCCCACAGTGTCCGAAGGTTTTCGCAAGAGAGAGGTAGCCAGAGGTTTTATAATATGTGTGTATTTGAATCGGTTTGTTCCTTTAAGGTATCCTTTAATGTTTTTATGAACATTTGTTAATTCTAGTATTGTTCCATAACACTTGAAATCCTCCTTATTGTAATTTTCAGGTTGATCTTTAAAAATTAATTCATATAGACCCGGTGTACCTTTTATCTGTTTGCCGTCTATAATAATAAATCCATGCTTTTTATCAAAGTCGATTTGTTTTTCACCCAGTAACCATTTAGATGTATCAGCATTGTAAATGGGACCATAAACCGTATCTATATTATCTTTTTGTGTCCAATGATCTTGAATATATGGATGAGCCATTGGGGGATACTGATCCAAGTATTCCTTAATAACATCTTCTGAAACGTTAAAATCTTTAACAGCCTGTTCTTCGTCTTCATAGAATACTTCATCATTATCATCACTAGTAGTTTCGGCAACATCTTCGAGTTTTACAAACGCAGGTATGCTCGATTGCTCTTTTTGTTTAGGTGATTCCTCTTTTTGTTTTTTAGACGGTTTCTCTTTTTGTTTAGATGGTTCTTTTTTAGGCTCTAGCTCGTTGACTGGTTGAGGATGAGAGATCACTGTTTCGTTTAGAGAAGATTTTACAATTTTGTGTAGTTGTTCTGTGACAGGTTTAAACAATTTATTTAGTGTCTCATCCGTTTCAACTCTACCCAATTGTAACGCTTTATATTTTTTTCGAATCGATCGAGCCAGTTCGGCAATTTTTCTCTTACGAATGGCAATGTCAACTGGATTGTCTGACATGTTGTCGAATAATGACTGCAATGTTACAATTTTATGTATTTATCGAAACCGATTCGATACCGACCGTTGTTTAAATCAAAGTCTTTCGCAATAACCATTGTCCCATATTTTTCTTGCCAACATTTCGAACACAACTGTTTGAATTCTTCAAAACTCATATCCGGTGACACGTGTTCATCAAAGACATGTTTCAAATTAATAGCATCTTGTTTAAAAAGTACAATTATGTTACTGTTATCTCTACAAATTTGTTTACAGCATTTCGAGTAGGTTTGTGAAAGAAATGCGCTATCTATATCCCGATGTCGGCCCATGCTGTAGTATTCTCTAATCTTTTGTTGGTTCTCGCATATGACATCATCAAAAATAAAAATTGAATTCGGCTTTGCTTCATTTGGACTAATAACTTCATCGTTTTCTTTAAATGGAAAATATCCCACTCCTTTAACTTTTGATAGCACTTCTTCCAACAATTTATACTTGGGCTGATACAATGACTTTGAATAAACGTAAACATTTTTAAATTTCGCGCCATGCGGATGAAACAGTAATGATAACATAACGTTTGTTTTGCCACACCCACTGGGTCCACAGATTAGCGCTCGAAACGAGTTTGGTAGCAGTGGACCATGTTTACTGCCAGCGATTTGATCGTTTCCTCCATCTAAATTTTCAATCGGCAGTGTGTGTTCTTGCTGAACGACCTTCATGTTTTGACATGTTTTTTCATGTTTCAATGTATAAGTAGTGTAGTAATTCGAAAATCATTTCATTTCTCATGTTGGTGTTTGAAGGTGAAGGTGTGCTTAACAGTTTAATCAATAATCTACCGTTTGAGTTACATTATCCTGGTTACAACTTTTTGGGTCCTGGAACTAAATTACATCAAAGACTTGCACGTGGAGATACGGGTGTTAACCTGCTGGACGACGCAGCCAGAGAACACGACATTGCATATTCTAAGCATAAAGATTTAGCGGAACGACATAAAGCGGACGAGATTCTAGAGAATAAAGCGTGGGAAAGAGTAAAGTCCAAGGACGCATCAATTGGCGAAAAGACTGCAGCTTGGTTAACTACCACCGCAATGAAAGCTAAACGTAAACTTGGTATGGGTGTAAAAAAACCGAAATCGTTTAAACGTAATATTATAAGTAAAATACAGAGAGATATAAAAAAAGCTGGTCCTTCGGCTACATTAAAACGAGCAACCAGTATTGCTCTAAAAGCAGCCAGGGTAGCTGTACAAAATGCTGGTGGAAAAAAACAGGTTAAAGTACCTAGAATTATTCCCATCGAACCAAAATCCGGAGGATTTCTACCTCTTATTCCGTTGTTCGCAGGGCTAAGTGCACTCGGGGCGTTGTCTGGCGGAGCTGCTGGAATCGCTAAAACTGTGATTGATGCGAAAAATGCACAAAAAAAATTGGAAGAAGAACATCGACATAACAAAGCTATGGAATCTCTCGGTAAAGGACTATATTTACGAAAAAATGCCAGAGGAGGCTTTGGTCTTTTTCTTAAAAAAAACTAGGCAAGCTACCCAATCGAGGATTGTATGATTACGAACTAAAACGATATGCTAAACTTTTAAAAATCCCAAATTTCAGAGGTGTATTTATGCGAGACACATTACCTAAAACCGGTCCTGTTCAACGCGAATGCGCAATCCTAAATTTGGATGAAAGTAAAAATCATGGAACTCATTGGGTGGCGTATCGGAAGATTAACAATAACGTGGAATATTTCGATTCATTTGGCAAGTTGAAACCGCCGAAAGAACTTGTACAGTATCTGGGGCCTGCAACGAAAATTGTTTACAATCACGATCCTTATCAAACTTTTAACCAAATCAACTGTGGTCATCTTTGTTTAGAATTTCTATACGATGGAGGCTGTTTTGGCGTACATTAATCGTGAAAAGAACCTGATTGACTTTACTGAACAAGAATTGGCTTGTTTTCCTATATGTTATTTGAAAAGGTACGCAAAACCTTGTGAATTATTACAAGTTTGGTGCAAGTTGCCGCTTGAATATAGATTGGATTTTGAATTGCGAACCTGCCTGCCATGCTTTGTTCATCATAATCGTCCTGAATGGACCACCCATGTTGATGGACCTGCGCAATCACAAGGAAATTGCAATATATGTAAACTAGGTTTAGAAAAATGTAATGAGCTTGTAAAAAATTATTTAAATAAATGTTAAAGATATAAAATTTTATTTCTTTGTTCAACCTCCAACAGTTATGTTGTTGACGCTAGAGAGTCGTGATTATCAATTTGATTGGACTCCTCCGGTTCCTTTGAGTTTAGATCCAAAGAAACAATACAAGTTGGCATTTCTGTTTTTCTTTTCGTACAACAGTATACCGAATGTAGAGAATGGCAGTAATGCTTTCTACTATTACGAAAATAACGATAAAACTAAATTGCAGAAAATAACGTTAAATACAGGTTGCTATGAAATTTCCGATATTGAAGAGACAATTAGAAATTTACTAAATATACCATCAAATGCAAAGATTGAAGACGTTTTTTCATTGAAACCCAACAATAATACACTCAAGTGTGAAATATTCAGTAGTCAACATGCAATAAATTTCGAGCGCGAAGACAGTATAGGCAGAATGTTGGGTTTCTCAAAGAGGATTCTAGAACCGAATGTAAGACATAGTTCCGATCTACCTGTGGAAATTGTTAAAGTACGAACGATTCGTTTCGAAACAAACATTACCACCGGAGCCTTCTACAACAACAGACCTACTCACACTATCCACGAGTTTGGTATATCCGTAGACCCTGGTTACGCTATCGACGAAATTCCAAAAAATATCACATATTTGCCGGTGATTAATATACCTGAGATTACAAATATTACTATACTGGCATTGGATCAAAATTCAAGACCTGTAAATTTTCAAGGTGAAAGAAGTATATTGGGTTTGGAGTTGAAAGAATGGGATTAATTTTCAACTATATAGCACCTTCATATTTTCAGAAGCCTGCAGTATTGAACAAATCGTTAAACTGTTCGGTAGGACGACAGCGACGACAACTTACTAGAGACAACGTTTTATATTTGAAAGCTCTTGGTTTCAAAGTTATTAACAATAATAATAATAATGAATCGTATACGAACAATTCAAGATCCAATGTTTGATATTTATCGAGAGCCGACTCAGGATGAATCGATTAGAAAATCTGAATACCGATCTTACACACCGTTCATCAAATCGTTTAGCTGCAGCGACATTGTAGAATTTAGTGTAAATCAGGTGGACTCATTCTTTGCAATGCATGATACGTTGTTGGCTATTAAAGGAAAACTGGATGTAACTGGTAATGGTGATGTTAGTTTGACACCAAACTTTGGAGCATTTCTATTCGATTCGTGTACGTATAGCGAATGTGCAAGAGAGATAGAAACAGTTCGAGATCCTGGAATTGTTAGCACTGTAAGAGCTTTAACATGTTACAATGAAGAAGATTCTCGTCACCTCGCCATTGCCGGTTGGAATTATCCCACAAATCCTATTCTCAATGCTGCTGATAAATCATTTAGTTTACTGATGCCGCTTAAACACATCTTCAACAGTTTCAATGATTACCCAATGGTAACTTGTGGACGACAAACGATTCGATTCGTTCGAGCTCGTAATGATCTCGATAGCGTTATTGTAACAGAAAAACCAGGTACCGGAAACGTAACTACTTCTACAACCGTACAGATTATGATTCATTCGATGGAACTGAAAGTTAAACATATTTATCCAAATGATTTCGTTAAAGAACAATTGATGCGATCAATTCAAAGCGATCGTCCAATCGTAATTCCGTTTAGAAAATGGGAACTACATGAGCTACCATCTTTGACTGCAGCAGCAAAACAAGAAATTTGGGCTGTTAAAACGACATCTGCAATCGAGAAACCTCGATATGTTATTGTATTTTTCCAAACTAATAGGAGAAATCTGAAAACTGCAGATCCGTCTTTATTTGATCACGTAAATCTACAAGGTCTTAGACTCGCATTGAATGGTGAATATTTTCCCAATGAAAGAATGCAACTTGATTTTGAAAAAAACGACTTTGCGCTTGCTCATTACAACTACAGCGAATTCAATTCCAGTTACAACAGAGTATCAGTGAAACGACCATTAATGGATTTACTAACATTCCTAAATCGTGCTTTGTTTGTTATTGATTGTTCTAAGCAAGAAGAATCGATAAAATCATCGACTGTTGATGTACGTCTGGAAATTGATGCTAACAAAGGATTTCCTAAAAATACTAAAGCATATTGTATCATAATTCACGATTGTTTATTGGAGCATTACCCCCTAACAGAAATAGTTAAAAATATAATATAAACTACTACCTATTTAGTATTTGCTCAGCTTTCAAAGAAGTTTCATCATCATCATCATGAGAATTGCAGTAGTCGACATTCAAGGATTTATAATCGATGAAGTTTTTTATCCAAAAGAAATCGCTATTCAGATTGGTGGTATAAAATCGAATTTTTTATTTAAACCGCCTAAACCATTCCACGAGTTGACTGCCAAAGACAAAAAAACAACGCGGTATTTGGAAAAATTTTTACATGGAATACGATACGATTCTGGAGATGTAGATTATTCCGATGTAAATGTAATTTTGGAGAAACACCTACTTGGCAACGTTGATTTGATTTATGTTAGAGGAAATCAAAAAATTGACTTTTTAAAAGCAAAATGCGAAGAACTTGGAATCCATGTATTAATTTATGATGTTGTAAATTATGATGGGACACCCTGTGCAACAAAAAATTTTGAAGCTGTATATTCAGGATGTCCTCACCACGCCAACGGCAAATTTATGTGTGCATATAATAATATTCTTTCTTTGTATAATTGGTTGTATTATACTGTATTACCTAAATAAAGCTATAAAAAAAACTTAAGGTTTTTTTATTGAAACACCTTTTAAAAGTTTACAAATATTTATTGTTATTATTATTATTTAAAAATACATTTCATCGCTTCATTCTTCGTTTGGTTTCTTTCGCCAAAATTTTCATGATTAACAAGCAAACTCCTGCTAACGTTGCCCATGTTATCTGAACTACTTGACATATTTGCTTTTGCATTGGATCCTCCATAGTAATTTCTAGTTGTTGCATTGGGATTTGAAGATTTGATCGCCATTCCCCCACTCCTTCAGAGTTGTCGTTAAAGATTAATTTTAGTTTGTAGTTAAGAGGCGATTCCACTAATTTTAATGCAAACACCTGCAATTTTCCATCATTGACTGTTGACAGACTCATCATTTGCCATGTATTGCATTCTTGTTTTGTTCCGTTTGTGTCTAAACACACACCAATATGTGCAACGTTTTGCGGAACGTTAACGTAAAGCATGTTATTTAATATTGCTGTTAAAACAACAAAATTTGTTTTTAACAAGGCCATGGTTTTATTCGTCTTGTGGGCGATGATGATGATGATGATGATGTTGGTAAATATTTTTCAAAAACTTTGTCCCACAAACTTAAATTTTCAATTTTTTTTAATACTTCTTTTTGGTCTTCGTAGACAGAAATTTGTTGGTTTAATTTTCTTATATTTTCACAAAACTCTTCAAGTTTTTGACTGTATTCTCTCGAAGCCATTCTAAAACTAAATATTTTCCATGATATGTTTTATTATTAATAGCGAAAGCAAAGTCTGTTATCACTCTAACACATCAGTCGATTACGTCACACATTGCGGTCCAACTATAGCGCCAAGGTCACGCGCTTTTAACATTTAATTTAAAAAATATTTTCATTATATTAAAAAAAAAAAAAAAAAATAAAACAAAAAATAAAAACTGTATTTTCATTTTAATATAATTTGTTGTAATTATACTTTAATTTATTTGACTTAGTAAAAAGATTTCATAAGGCAAGGCTAGGCTCGGCTCATTGTTAGGTACGGCACTGCTAAATCTCTACAAAATCAACAGTACGCCTCTGCTAACTTACCAACAACCGTAGACGGAGCTGTTTATCTAACACATTTCAACTTTATTTTTCAAGTCAGATGATAGCCGTGTTGGTTAAGGCGTCAATTTTGTACACATGAATTTGTGGGTTCGAATACCACAACAGACATCACACAGAATTTTTTTTCTACACTTATTCTCATACAAAATAATTCTAAGTTCTATTTGGGCACTGGGGTTGATAATGAGGGGTGGTAGGGTGAGTTAGGGTGAGTTGAGATAATGTAAGGCATGTAAAGTTGGTACGATTACAGTGAAGCGCGAAAAATTCAAAAATATACGAAAAGAAGAATTGGCTGTTTGTGCCAAACGTCAGAGGCCACTTGAAAAAGAAGAATTGGCTGTTTGCGTTAAACGTCAGAGGCCACTTGAAAAAGAAGAATTGGCTGCATGTGTCAAACGTAAAAGGCCATTCGAAAAAAGAAGAGTTGGCTGTTTGTGTCAACTGTCAGAGGCCACTCGAAAAAGAAGACTTGGCTGTTTGTGTCAACTGTCAGAGGCCACTTGAAAAAACAGAAGAATACAGCGCCGCCACCTGTGGCGCCATCTAGCGGTGAAATTTGGAAGCAGTGCGCCCGTGCTGTCTTTGTTACACTACTCGCATCTCTAGACGATTCAGCAATAACTCGAAGTTGTCAGATTCATCCGGTGTCAATGATTGCAAGACGTCTAAACCCTCGCCTCGCAGAGCTACGGTTAGGGACAATGCCTTCTCTTGGGATGACCATCCATTCGCTCTGGCCGCTGCGTCGAATTGTTTCAGGTAATTTGGCCAGGAAGTCTTCCCGTCGAAGGTCGGGGGTTTCAACGTCGTTCGTACCTGGAACGCCTCCTCGCTTCTTTGTTGTTCGACGTCTGCGTGGCAGGTTTCCATCCTTCCTGCATCTCCGTCGCCGTGGTGGATGGTTTGGTTTTGTAGACAAGCTTCCAGTTCTCGTTTAAGCTTTTCTATCTCGGACTGCAGTTTCTGGTTGATCTCGTCTCTGAAGTTGGCCACTTGCTGATTTTGCTCCTCTCGCAAGTTAGCTACTTGCTGATTTTGCTCGTCCCGTAAATGTAATATCTGCTGGGAGAACGAGCTGGATAACTCATCTGATAGGGTAGACATCCGTTGGGATAGCTCCTCTTGTTGACTCGTCATTCGTTGCGACAGCTGGGACATATTTTCGCGCTGGTTCTTCATCTGACTGGATATCTCCTCTTGCTGGCTCGCCATTCGTCCTGATAGCTCCTCTTGCAGCCGGGAAAGTTGTTGAGTTTGATCTTCTTGTTGGCTCGTCATTCGTCCTGATAGCTCCTCTTGCAGCCGGGAAAGTTATTGAGTTTGTTCTTCTTGTTGGTTCGTCATTCGTTGTGATATCTGGGAAAGTTGTTGAGTTAGTTCAGAATTTGCTTTTTGAACTGGGTCTTCGAACTCCACAGCGTCAGGGTCCAAATTATTATTTACGTAGTATTCACGGAGCCTTCTCAACAATACGGATTTACTCCCAGCAGTTTCCAACTCTAATTCTTCGAGCTCTTTTCGGAGCTCAGCCACCAATAGTTCATTTAGCTTTTTTCCAGGCATTCTTGTATCTTCACCCCACACCTGACACCAATTTGAAACACTTATGGAGACTTTTACACAATTTATTTACAAAATTGTTAAGATACACTGAACTCTGCTGGATTACGTCTAACTACTTGACAATACAATGAACTCTTGTGAATATTTGAACTTAAACTGACGTTAACTGCCCATACATCATCTTATATACAACATTATTTAATCTAGTCAGTGTGTTTAGAACTTTCTAGAATCTTCTAGAAGCATTATTTAATCCAGTCAGTGTGTTTAGAACTTTCTAGAATTTTCTAGAAACATTATTTAATCTAGTTAGTGTGTTTAGAAGTTTCTAGAATAACAATCTTTCAAATTAAGGTCATTTTCTTTACGGTTATCCCGTTACAATATAAACATTTTTTTGTTCCTTAGTATGAGCCGACGTTTTCTAACACCAAAGGAACTAGAAAAATGGGATCAGATTGTCATTAAGATCCGATGATGATCCGTTTTATGCAGTTAAGATAAAGACGATTTCATTCCTTCTGAAAATGATGAAAGAGATGATTTACTAGAAAGCTATGATAATGAAGACTCTAAAGATATAAAAGGTAATGCAAAAAATGAAGATGAAGAAGTCATTGGTTTTAATTGGACGTTATTTGTTCAAAATTTTACTTCAAGCAGAATGATTTACGTTGAAAGAGAAAGTGTACCTACTATAAATGTTGACAGATCAGAACGAAGCTACAAGTTTTTCAAATATTCTTTTCCTGAAGTTTCCTAATTTTTATAGAATACTGTACAAATAAACGTTTGGGTATGTTGGGGAAAAAAACAAAAACCGGAAACTGATCAACATGAGATATTTATTGTCCTTGGATGTACTATTGTAATGATTTTTAATCGCGTTCCCGAGTTTTCCAATTATTGGTCATCCAATGAATCTCTATCGAATAAACAAAGGTTATTTTTTTACCAACGTAGTATATCAAACCACAAAAACCTAAATCTTTATCCAAAACTCATTACTTGGATGAGTTAGTTGAATCTTTGAAGAACAGGACTGAAAGCTTACAACAATCAATTGATGAAACGATGACAAAATTTAAAGGACGATTAAGTATCAAACAGTATCTTTTTTTAAAGCCTATAAAAAGGTAAATTAAGCTGTATCAAAGATAACAATTCCAAAACCGGATATGTTTACGACTTCAATATATACCTACTCTGGTAAAGATGTCGCTAAAGTAGAGGTTACCCCCGAAATAAAGAGTAGTAAATGAGCTGTTGTAGACTACTAAGTGTCCAAAAAAATACCTCTGTGTTAAAACGTTTTTCACAAGTGTTAGTTTAATGGCAAATTTGTCGATAGCATGTGTTAGCACGTATATGACAAATACACTCCAGAATTTATCGTAAAAGACATGCAGACAGAACGGTGCGAAGTATAATTGCTACTAAATGGATTGACATAAAAGAGAATTTTCTCATATCTAATTGCAATTTGAACGATATGAGCGAATATTAATGAATGGAAACACGACAGAAATTGAATGCCCCAGCATGGTAGAATTTTACAATATAGGGAGGGGTAGATTTAGCAGATCAGAAAGTTTCCATCTACCATCTGGAACACAAATCTTTAAAATGGTGGTAAAAAGCGTTTTATAAACTGCTTATGACAGCCGTTGTAAGCTCCCGGATACTGTATTCAGCAATTAAACGGAAAAAAATTTCCTTTCTACTTTTGTTAGCTGTGCAAATTATTGAAGCAAACGGCAAAAGATAATGATTTATATTGGTGACCTTTTACCAACAGAAGATTCGTCTAAGAGAAGATGTCAACGATATTCCCAAAGTAAAAAAGAAAGAAAAACAAAAACACTTTGTGTTGCTTAGAACATTCTTTCTTGTAAAAACTGTAATATATATATATAAGGGGTAAATTAATGGGCATGTACATGCCCATTAACTGGCCCCTTTTGTTTGTCTAAGTACGCATACTTGGCACCCTTTTTTGTATATATAGTATATATATATATATATATATATATATATATATATATATATATATATATATATATTGAGATGATATGAGTTACTATGCTATATTAAATAAGAATGTAAAATGAAAATCTTATGGCAAATAGAGAAAGGAAAATTTTCTTATTTCGGGTCAGAGCGCAAATGCAGTAACAGTAGGATCAATTATCATCAACTTCTTCATAATTCCTAAAAAAGGAAAAAGAAAATAGAATAAGAAAGAAAAAAAAACAAATTCATTTCAAAGATTTTTTTTTTAAGATTTAAAATGGTTTAATCTACATTATATAAAGTTTCAATAATTATGAAATTGATAAATGGGAAAAGTAAATATTTAAAAGCTTATAAAGTTGCCAATACGTTAGTAATTAAACAGTAATTTTTAAATGAATTAAGGGTATAATTAAATAAGAAAATTAAATGATGAAAATATCACAAATAATTAAAATAAATATTAAAATTTTTACTTACTTTTAAAATATATAAATTTATCAACCATATTCTAATTTGTTAATAGTTCAAATTCCAAATGAAATAGTCTGAAAAAAGAAAAATATTAGTTTATAGTGCTAGTAAATTTTATAAAAATAAAAAGAATAATCATTATTTTAAATTATAATAATGAATCAAGAATTAGATTTTGTTTGTAATTTTATTTAAATAAGGAATTAGTAGGCGATTAGGTGGTAAGGATGTATAGATTTAAGTTTGTTGAATTTTTCAGTTGTTTTTTTGTTGATTTGATGAAATCTCTCTTGTTTTCCGGTTCTTGATATGTAAGATGTATTAAAAATTGCTCCGTTGAAATTTTGAGTTTTTTTTTGAAAATATTGATAAAAGAAAGTTTTAAATCAGTTTAAAGTATTAATATTATCACAAGGTAATCCAGAGAAAGCAATTGGTAAGAGAAAATTACAATATTTTATGAAGAAATAGATCTTTAAATTGTTGGCTGAGCAGTATATGGGTATAACTGCATTTTAATTAAGTTAATGAAGATTAAACTAATATTTAATAAGAAAGAAAGTCATAATTACACTTACCAGTGGATGTAGTAGCAGTTTATCTTTTGATTGAAGAAGAATTTATTGTTCGATCTCTACAAAGTGTCCTGAAATCTTTGCTGTACCGGGGAAGAAAGTAGATTGTCCTGAGAAGTGAATTCCGAATCCTGGTTCTCCAGAAGAGGAGCGAAGTTTCATTCAAATGGTAACCACTTTTCACTCGTTACAATAAAGAGTTTTCCTGTGTTTGATTTTTATAATTTTGATAAACATTTGTATTTCACTGTTTTACGTGTTTAACTAAATTATTATTCACTATTTGATAAGTTTAATTTGAATTGTTTATTAACAAAAGTCAGAATATTTCATTTCATATATTTAATGCATATTTGGTTTTAACAACGGTTTCTTGAGGTTTGTCACATTTTGAATTAGTAAGGTTAGAAATTTATATACAATCGATGCCTAGAAAACATCATTGGTCTAGGATAGTGAGGTTTTACAGTCAATTTGTTGAAAATTTTTATATTAACTGATTTTGAATCTATTTTTTTTTAATATTTTGAACTCTGACCCTGATATAAGAGAATAGCCGATAGCATATTTAAATAATAATATTGGAAAATAATTAAATTAAGTTAATTCTTACCTATTTAATATTTATATTTAAATTCAAAATTAATTCATGGTAAGGAATATTTTATAACATAGTAATTTATATAATCAAAAGAAAGTATTATTCATACACTCATATATGTTATAATATATATATATATATATATATATATATATATATATATATATATATATATATATATATATATATATATATATATATATATATATATATATATATATATATATATATATATATATAACGAACAGAGCGTTTTGTGACAGTCTAAGAATGTCCAAAGATGATACAAAACGTTTCTAGTGCCTTACTGTCAAAAGTAATAATTTCGGTTTTGAACTGAAATGGTGGCGGTTAGAAATTTCTAACACTTTAAAAGACACCTTTGATGCGGCGATATAAATAGATATAAATATCATTCAACCTATATCAGGGCAAAACCAAACTACAGACACGTGTTTCGCTCTTAGTTTGAGCTCATCAGTGTAGTACAGGCTATGTCTCTCAAGTCACTAATCAAGAGACATCCCTGCTATAAATTGAACGATATCTATAGATGTCAAATTGCAAAACTGATAAACAGTCGCAAGTGGTTCCATCTTCACTCCAAAAATGGTATTTCAGTAGTAGCTTTGCATCTTGTATATAACCTTAGGCAAGGTAAAATGATAAAACGAACAGAGCGTTTTGTGACAGTCTAAGAATGTCCAAAGATGATACAAAACGTATCTAGTGCCTTACTGTCAAAAGTAATAATTTCAGTTTTGAACTGAAATGGTGTCGGTTAGAAATTTCTAACACTTTAAAAGACACCTTTGATGCGGCGATATAAATAGATATAAATATCATTCAACCTATATCAGGGCAAAACCAAACTACAGACACGTGTTTCGCTCTTAGGAGCTCATCAGTGTAGTACAGGCTATGTCTCTCAAGTCACTAATCAAGAGACATCCCTGCTATAAATTGAACGATATCTATAGATGTCAAATTGCAAAACTGATAAACAGTCGCAAGTGGTTCCATCTTCACTCCAAAAATGGTATTTCAGTAGTAGCTTTGCATCTTGTATATAACCTTAGGCAAGGTAAAATGATAAAACGAACAGAGCGTTTTGTGACAGTCTAAGAATGTCCAAAGATGATACAAAACGTATCTGGTGCCTTACTGTCAAAAGTAATAATTTCAGTTTTGAACTGAAATGGTGTCGGTTAAAAATTTCTAACACTTTAAAAGACACCTTTGATGCGGCGATATAAATAGATATAAATATCATTCAACCTAGATCAGGGCAAAACCAAACTACAGACACGTGTTTCGCTCTTAGTTTGAGCTCATCAGTGTAGTACAGGCTATGTCTCTCAAGTCACTAATCAAGAGACATCCCTGCTATAAATTGAACGATATCTATAGATGTCAAATTGCAAAACTGATAAACAGTCGCAAGTGGTTCCATCTTCACTCCAAAAATGGTATTTCAGTAGTAGCTTTGCATCTTGTATATAACCTTAGGCAAGGTAAAATGATAAAACGAACAGAGCGTTTTGTGACAGTCTAAGAATGTCCAAAGATGATATATATATATATATATATATATATATAAAGCAGTAATTGTTTGGTAACGGCTGATTAATTATAGAATAGATCTATTTACATTACAAACAATTTTATACTGATTCACTTTACTTATAAGTACATCTTTACATTTTTAAGTTTAAGCAATTTATAACCAATGTCTTTATTTATAGCTTTGAAAAAGAATTTGAAACAAATTTGTAAAAATAGAATCTTTCTAAAATACCTAATTTTGGCTGCATCCCTGTAAACCCAAAAATTTTTTTTTGATCTATTCTATATATATATATATATATATATATATATATATATATATATATATATATATATATATATATATATATATTACTATAGGGACATATTATCCCAACCATAATTACTATTGAGACGTATTGTCCCAGGACATTTCCAGGATAAGTAGGAAATTTTCTAAAGTTTCATTGTAAATATCTTTTATTACAGATACAATAATAAGAAAAGTTATATTTAAAACAAAAATTTATTCAAAAATATTCAGTGCTGAAAGAGTTCAAAAGATGTCAGGTTTACAATTTTTCTGAATTTTAAAAACTTTATAGTATTTTCTTCAATTACCTATTAAAAAAAAGGGTTTTTTGAATTTGTAAAAAAATATTTTTTTGTCCAAAATTCGTTAAAACATAATTCTGATAAGAATTTTTAAATTTTATGTTATCTAATTGGTTTAATTTTTTAAATAACCGGTTTTTGTAAATATTTCATTTTAAAATTAGTTTTAGTATTTTCCCTAAATTTATTAGTTTTTTTTCAAAACTTTTAGGATTTCTAATTTTATAGATGTTTTCTTAATATGTTTTTCTTGTTTTAAGTGCCGTTTTTAGTGAAAGTTTATTTTTTTAAATTTAGATAAAAAAATTATATTTTTTTAAGTTATGAAATTATTAAAATGTTAAAATTGGGAAAAAATAATATAATTCTCTAGTCACACTATTTTTGAAATCAAATATTTGTATTTTTTTTAATATCTAATTTCAGTTGTTTTGTGCTAAATTTTTAGTTTTTTATTTAA
Source organism: Altica lythri (assembly GCA_964028335.1). Lineage (NCBI taxonomy): Eukaryota > Metazoa > Arthropoda > Insecta > Coleoptera > Chrysomelidae > Altica > Altica lythri. The sequence goes on along the minus strand of OZ034807.1, from coordinate 32,074,301 downwards.
TAAAGACTTTATTCTAATATAAGATATATATTTTTTGTATTCTATATTGTTAAAATATTGAATTCTTAAAAACTTTTTAATTACTTTTAATTTTTTTATAATTTCAAAATTTTAAACAAAAATAAAACGCTTTTCCAAAATTTAAATTTCTCAAAAAACACATTAAAAACTATTCACAGTAAAAAAATATTTTTTATTCATTAAATAATATATATAATAATAATTATAATCTTAATTAAAGGATAGTTACATTTTTTTGAGTAATAAGTTTATGCAAATTGATCTGTAGGTACAATGTGCAATAGTAAATTTTAAAACACACCAAAACAATTATTTCTGTAAGTGGCAATGGAAATGAAAATGGAAAATTCTGTTCAAGAAGCATTATTGCCAGTATATTTTTGCTTTTTCCACTTTTAAAAAGGCATTTATTTTCAAAGTGAGTCGTTAACAAGGACGCCGGTTCGCGTAGTTTAGCTCAGTCAACACTTTTTATTATGAACTGCTTTTCCGCTCCGGGCTAATTTACTTGACCTCAGTAGAAGACTGATTTTTTACTTTTTTGTTTTCGTTTTTGGTATTACCTAGTCCTAGTCTATCTTTTCTGCTGAATTTGTACCTGTTATAAAGTCAATTACGTTTGTGCACATGCTGAAATCCATAGAGAATTCAAGTTTTATAGACTTTTAATACTTTTCCTTTGAGGTTTATCTGTTTCACACACAAACTATGACCTGGAAAACTCCTACCAACTTTTTTTTTACATTTGACACTGTAAATTCGAAGTTTTTGTTTATCCTCTAGAGAATTAGGATTATTTAATAAAATATTTCTATTTAAAACTCTGTCAAGAGATTTTATATATGATACCCAGGTTATGGTAACTTTTGAATAATGCAGCAATGTTATTTTTTTATATGAATGTGACATTTTTATAATGAAGTTTTATAATTTAAATAAAATATTTCTAATATCTTTATTTTTTAATATAAACAATTAAAAAATCCCGAGAACTCTTGACTGGCAGCTGGTTTCTCATCTAACAATACACGTCACATTGGCATAGGACATGAAATGCGGTATCCTCCTCCTCTTGGCAGTATCGACAGATATATTCATTTGCTAAGTACAGCTGACTTATGTGTTTTTCGAGCCGAGAATGTCCTGTCAAGAGACTGACAATCATTCTGGCATAATTTCGCCTTTGTGATGGCAGCTCTGCAGTAAATTTTGCCGAGAGTCCTTTTATGAAGACTTTGGCTTTTCGCTTGTTCAGTGATTTTTCTCACTACTTCTGGGCTTTCTCCAGCCTCCATTTCTTAATGGCTGCTTGTCTGAAGGTGTCAGCAACTTCGCCGAATGTTTTCGTGCCAAACATTAAGATATTGGCTTCCTGTCGAGCCAATTCATCAGCTTTCTCATTGCTCGAAACACTGAGTGTCCTGGCACCCATGCCAGTATCAGAAAATTCTGACTTGCAGCATATGACAGGGCTTTAACGTAGACCCACACCAGCTGTGAGCTTATTTGTACCGAGACTATCGCCTCTAGAGCTGCTTGGCTATCCGAGTATACGATCTTCGTTTCACAGTGTTCTACGGCCTGAAACACTGAAGCATACGCATCTACACTTAATTGGACTTGTATTCTGTGTCTTTTACTATATATACCCGAACCTGTGCCATTCCCAGTTTTTGAGCCATGGATATACCAGATTGACTCCCCTTGAATTGGGGGCCCCTTAGTCCATGAATCTTTTTAGTAATTCTACTCGACAGTTTCTCGCAAAGTTATACCTGGGGACTATCCTGTCCTGAGGCGCATTCTCATTATTTCATCCGCCTAAACCCCTTTGATATGGCTATGCTTGCTTTTTTCCCTTAATAAGGTAATAGGATCCTGGCTTTGTAGCAGCTTGTAAGCAGTTGCCATAACCTCACCCTCTGTATTAGTTTATCTTATAGAAGGTTTAGGTAATTGACTTTATGCGACTTCGTATATTAATTTTATTAAATCTAGAACTCTAGTTTTTTTTTAGTTCACCTAATTGAAATCTTGTTTTTTACTTTATCTAGTTTCTTTTCATTGGGGTTAGACAGTGCTTATCAAACCAGGGGTTTCCGACTTTTACCGTCTAATTCGGTGGCGCGACTGCCTTTTGTTACTTTTCCTATACGGCTGAGCTAGACATAATTTGCACGTAGAGACTGACCTCTCGCAAACCTCAACTGGTTATTGGGAATTACAACTTACAGGCATTAATAGATAAGAACGTGGCACTCTAAAGTGGTTGCGGCGTATGAATATAGTATATTAAGTATGGAGAACGGTAAGGGTTTTATACCGATCGAAGACAATTGTTTGGAGGAGGAGCGGAGCGACGACTCCAATTATTGTCTGAGCTCGGTTACCCTTAACGTTCGACATGCTTATAACGTTTTTTGCACGATTGATACAATTATAAATTATTAAATTAAACATTTTCGTCATATTGACTAGTTTCATTCATTTTATCAAGATAGATACTTTGGTTGTTAGGTAGTAACAAGGGTGCATAACAACAATGGAGAATTGAGTTTTTATTTAGTTGTCAATAATTTTAAGTACAATTTTAATTATTATAAATTAAAATATGAGCGAAAGTGAATTTGAAGAAATTGAACGGACTTGGGAAGCAAGGTGTTCCACAATTATTCCCGAAAAATCCAAAATCCGTTATCAAAATACCTACCAAAGTTTTAAAAAATGGTGCGAAGGCATATTTCGTTCAAAGACATATGCAGTTGAAAGCTCCTGGAAGCCTCTGGGCAGAATATTCAATGATTAAATCCACCGTTTTTTTTATGATGGCATTGATATTTCCAAGTTTTCAACTTTGATCGCGTATTTGAAGAGAAAAAATGTTGGCTATAGGCCTAAGAAAGCGAGCATTTTTACACGGGAGCAATTTGAAAAATTTCTGATGGAAGTACCGGATGAAGAATTTTTAATTCACAAGGTAATGTAAGCTAGTTTAGGTAAAAGAAATACTCTAATAAAGATTTTTTCATAATTTGTAGGTCGCAATGATATTGGGAATATCTGGTGCCTGTAGAAGAGAAGAATTATGTAATATTACTATGAATGACATCCAACAAACCGATGGTTTAATGATTGTAAAAGTACCCAATACAAAAACGAACATCCAGCGTACTTTTACAGTCGTTAATAAACCAGACGATAAAATTCCATATTTAGAAATTCTGCAAAAGTATATAAAATTTCGTCCATTACAAGTTAAATCAAAACATTTGTTCTTAAGATACGCCAAAGGAAAATGTTGTGCTCAAGTAATAGGTAAAGGGACAATCGGGGGCTGGCCTTCACAAATTGCCAAATTCTTAAATTTGCCTAATCCCGAGAACTATACTGGCCATTCGTTCAGGAGGACATCAGCAACGCTTTTGGCAAATAGAGGTGTTGATGTCCTCGGATTAAAGCGTTATGGAGGTTGGCGTTCATCGACAGTGGCAGAAAGCTATGCAGAAGATTCTCTTCAAAATAAAATAGATTTTGCCGAAAAAATATTGTGCAATACTAGTAATACTACTAATGTATGCGATTCTGCAGGAGTTTCTGTTAGAAGTGAAACCACAGCCCAAACAAGTCGGATTTCATTAAATAATTTAACAAATTGTACCATAAGTTTCAATATTAATAAATAATTCGTTAGTTTTCTTTATTCTTTCAAAAAATAAATTAAAATTAAGAGATTTTTTAACTTGATGGTAAGTGAATTACTCACCGTCGAGTTGGAGTACTTACCGTCGAGTTGGATTACTTACCGTCGAGTTGCTAGTAAATGTCACATACTAACGTAAAATCTGTCACGGTAAACAGTCAAAAATGATCAATCGTGCAAAATAGTTATTTATGATATGAGTGTTAAAAGTGAGGTTTTATTTTGTGAGTGAAAACGTTTGTGAAATGAGCGGAGCGAATTGAACAATTTCACGAACAAAATAAAATCACTTTTAACACAAATACCATACAATGTTTTTTGTACAACTTCCCTATTTTGATAATGAAACGAGCGAATTTGCAATGACAATAAACCAAACCGTGTTAAAAGTAAACTTAACCGTGTTAAAAGTAAACTTGTTTACATGGCAACGTGTTAAAAGTATTTTTAACACGCTGCTATGTAAACAATCGTTTTTAACATTGTTTGCTATCATTAAAAGTGTCACTTTTAATGACAGTTGTACAAAAATAATTTTAACTGGCTTCCTTTGAAACTTTCGTTTCAAACTTAATAACTTTAATTTTAAAATATAGATAGTTTCTTTTAATACAAATATTAAATTAAGGAATTTTGACGATTTCTTATGATTATTTAGATACATAGGATGTTCTTTTTTTAATTTTTATATGATACTTTTCAATTTTTTTAAAAATCTTTATCGATTTTCAGAATTTTTTTTATTTTTTTTTGTTAGGCATATTTCAACAAAATAATTTATTGAAATATTTTAGTTAACATCAATTTAACAGATGTCAAAAATATTAAAATTGGACATTACCAAGGTCAGCTAAACACAAGAAAAACTATTAATTCTTTTATTTCAAATTTTATTTTTGTATTTTTTTTAATTTTATTATGAAATTAAAACTTTTACCATTTTAAATTTACTATAGTAATTTTTGAAAAATTTATATGTAAAATGCTTTTTCTCAAAATAAAGAAACCTAACTATGAAAGATATCGTTAGCTGCTCTAATTTAGAAAAGAATAAGTAAAAACACACCACAACTCAAACTTCTCCAATTATATTAAAGTGTGTTTATTAGGACCATTATTTTTGTCCACGACTGGAAAAACTTCGAAACTTTTAAGGATTCTTATCTTCTATAATAAAACTCGGTTCTTAATCATATTTTAGCGAGCCAAGCTCAGATTTTATAACCATTAATTTTTCTAAAATTTTCAAGGGTAATACAGAGAAATTTTAATTAATTATATCCTAACAGTACACGGAAAATTGAGTAAAACGTTGTGAGGGTAATATTTTATGCAGCGACATTTTTTAAAAGTTTATTACATTCTTCAAGATAAGATTGACATAATTTGAAAGCAAATTATTTTAATTAATGAGCTGATAAAATATAGATTGATAGGAAAATTTAATTATTAATCTGTGCATATAACAAGGATAATTAAGTCAACAGTCACGAATAAATAAAATTCTTGTATTATAGTGTTAGTTGTTATATTCCTCTGAAACGGCTTGACCGATTTTTATGAAATTTTATATAGGTAGGTACTTAGACATGTACTCGTGAATTTAAGCACTTTGAAGCGCCAGACAGAAAATTTAAAAACCGATCTTCGTCAGACATCTTGAAAAGTTGTTTTTGATGATGTTAATAAAAATATTCTGCAATAATTAGATATGTAGTTGTGTATAAATTTTGCAAGGGTCGTTTTTTCGACATGCTTGAGATGTCAGACACTTAAAATGACATACATATTACGTCAAACATTTTTTTAGCATTTAACTTATTATTTTTAAACTATTTTAATAAAAAAAAACAGTATCTATAAATATTGTAACGGGATAACCGTAAAGGAAGGGACGTTAATTTTAAATAATGTTTCTAGAAAATTCTAGAAACTTCTAAACACACTGACTAGATTAAATAATGTTTCTAGAAAATTCTAGAAAGATCTAAACACACTAACTAGATTAAATAAGGGGATGCATGGGCAGTTAACGTCAGTTCAAGTTCAAGTATTCACAAGAGTTCATTGTATTGTCAAGTAGTTAGACGTTATCCAGCAGAGTTCTGTGTATCTTAACAATTTTGTAAATAAATTGTGTAAAAGTCCCCATAAGTGGTTCAAATTGGTGTCAGGTGTGGGGTGAAGATACAAGAATGCCTGGAAAGAAAATAAATGAACTATTGGTGGCTGAGCTCAGAAAAGAGCTCGAAGAATTGGAGTTGGAAACTACTAGGACCAAATCCGTATTGTTGAGTAGGCTCCGTGAATACTACCTAGCTAATAATTTAGACCCTGACGCTGTGGAGTTTGAAGACCCAAATCAACAAGCGAATTCTGAACTAGCCCAACAACTGGTCAAATTATCCAGTCAGATGACGAGCCAACAAGAAGAACAAACTCAACAACTTTCCCAGTTGCTCAGTCAGATAAGCAGCACAGCGCGAAGATATGTCCCAGCTGTCGCAACGAATGACGAACCAACAAGAGGAACTATCCAGTCAGATGAACAGCCAGCGTGAAGATATGTCCCAGCTGTCACAAAGAATGACGAACCAACAAGAAGAGCTATCCAGTCAAATGAAGAGCCAGCAAGAGGAGCTATCCAGTCAGATGAAGAGCCAGCGCGAAGATATGTCCCAGCTATCACAACGGATGTCTACCCTACCAGAAGAGTTATCCAGTTCCTTCTCCCAGCAAATATCGCATTTGCGCCCCGAAATATGCAACTTGCGAGACGAGCAAAACCAGCAAGTGACCAACCTGATTGTAAGCTTATTCTGGACACCGACGCCAGCAATGTGGGAATTGGAGCCGTCTTGTCACAGCTACAAGATGGTAAGGAAAGAGTGGTTGGTTACTTCAGCAAAACTTTATCGAAAGCTGAAAGGAACTACTGTGTAACTCGAAGGGAACTGTTAGCAGTTGTAAAATCCGTCGAACACTTTTATAAATATCTGTATGGCAAAAAATTCCTGATCAGAACAGACCATGCTAGTTTAAAGTGGTTACTTAGCTTTAGGAACCCAGAAGGACAGATAGCAAGATGGCTCGAAAAACTGCAGGAATATGATGTTGAAATCGAGCACAGATCTGGAACAAGACATCGTAATGCTGATGCACTTTCCAGAAGACCATGTCGACCTGATTGCCCCCATTGTACCCGTATGAAGCAGAACGAGGAAAAACTTGCCTTAGTTAAGGTTGTGCCAGAAGACGAGAGCTCTATGCTGGAGGAGCAACAAGAAAACGATCCCGTTCTAAGAAAGATTCGGGAGTGGAAGAGAATGGACCGTTGTCCGTTGTGGAGAGAGATATCCTCATCCTCTCCTGCTTTAAAAGCATACCGGTCCCAATGGAACTCTTTAATTTTGGACGGTGGGCTCGTTAAAAGACTTGTAGAAAATTCCGAGGGCACAGAAACAAGGAAACAAATGATGGTCCCAAGAAATGCTGTACCGGAAATTTTAAAACAGATGCATAATGATAGTTCTGGAGGACATCTGGGTATCACGAAAACGCTGCAAAAGATCCGAGATAGATTTTACTGGGTAAATTGCACAATTGATGTTAAAGATTGGTGTCGTAAATACACTACATGTGCTGCCAGTAACGGTCTGCACCGAAAACCGAAGGCGGAAATGCAGCAATACCTGGTTGGAAGTCCTTTTGAAAGAATCGCAGTAGATGTATTGGGGCCACTTCCACTGACCGATGTAGGAAACAAGTACATCTTTGTTGTAATGGACTACTTCACTAAATGGGTTGAAGCCTATGCAGTTCCCAATTAGGAAGCCACTACTTTAGCAGATATATTAGTTGAAGAATTCGTAAGCCGATCTGGGGTACCACTAGAATTACACTCAGACCAAGGAAAAAATTTTGAGAGCAAGCTGTTTCAAGAAGTTTGCCAAAGATTAGGCATCCGCAAACGAGAACCACAGCCATGCATCCTCAGTCTGATGGAATGGTGGAACGAATGAACCGGACTATAACCAACTATCTGTCAAAAGTGGTGTCAGATTGTCAGAGGGATTGGGATCGACATATTCCACTATTTCTAATGGCAATTCGATCGGCCATCAACGAATCAACTGGCCAAACGCATGCGAAGGTCCTGTTCGGTAGAGAAATGAGGCTAGCATGTCACTTGGTGTTTGGTTGTAAACCTGGTGAAGAAATGGCCCGTGAACAATATGTCGCCGACCTTCAGAATCGAATGGAGAATATACACAGCCTGGTGCGTGGAAAACTACAATTATCCAGTGATCGGATGAAGAGGTACTATGACACACGGACAATGAAAAAGAGTTACCAAGTTGGAGATTTAGTCTGGTTCTATAACCCCCGACGGCGTCGAGGTATTTGTCCCAAATTACAGAAGAACTGGGAAGGTCCTTACACCATCAAGAAGAAGATTAACGATGTCATTTATCGGATCGTGAAAATTCCCAGAGGGAAACCCGTCGTGGTCCATCATGATCGTTTGGCGCCTTACCAGGGAAAGCACAGTGGAGATGCGCAGCAACTACAAGAAGATGGTTTGGCTGGCTCAGGGAGTGTGCGGGATTCCGATGTAGGAAATAACATTCCAGGAGGAATGAATCTAAGGAGGGGGCAGTTTAACGGGACAACCGTGAAGGGACCTTAATTTGAAAGATTGTTATTGACAGTTGATTTTAAGAAACGTCTAAAAACACTGACTAGATTAAATAATGTTTCTAGAAAATTCTAGAAACTTCTAAACACACTGACTAGATTAAATAATGTTTCTAGAAAATTCTAGAAAGATCTAAACACACTGACTAGATTAAATAAAGTTGTATATAAGGGGATGTATGGGCAGTAACGTCAGTTCAAGTTCAAATATTCACAAGAGTTCATTGTGTTGTCAAGTAGTTAGACGTTATCCAGCAGAGTTCAGTGTATCTTAACAATTTTGTAAATAAATTGTGTAAAAGTCCCCATAAGTGTTTCAATATAAATAAAATATGGAGGTAAAGAAGTTAAAGTTATTTGTACAACTTAATACAAGCTATTTGGCACGACGAAAAAATTCCAGAAGATTGGAGCAAAGGACAAATTATCACGATACATAAAAAAGCAGAACTGTAATAATTATAGAGGTTTAACTCTACTAACGACAGCTTATAAAAACACATTAAGCTTAATACAAAGGCGATTGGTAGAAACGTTATCACAAATCTTGGGACAATATCAATTCGAATTTACCAAAGAAGGTCAACAGTTGATGCTATCCACACTATTAAACAAATAATAAAAAAATCCTATAGCTATATAACATAGGGATAGAAATACTTTTTATAGATTTTAAACAAGCGTTTAATTGTATAAAAAGACCTTTGTTAATGTCAACTCTAGAAGAAATGGGAATACACATCAAATTAAGGCGGCTAATAATGATGACTATAAACAACACCGTAGTAAACGTAAAAACACATAAAGGTATAACTGATAAAGCAGTTAAGCAGGATGATACGTTATGGACAACACTGTTTAATCTTACGCTGGAGCGTGTACTGAGAAGAATCAATAAAAGTACACGAGTAATGGACGACGATATTGCCATCATAGCAATGAACAGATGTATGGAAAGAATCTTAAAAGAAATTGTGATGAACTGAAAAAATTCAGAAGATTAGGATAGAAGATTATGTTTTTGATGAACTTAAAAAATTTAAATACCCGGGAATATTAGGTATTATTAAGTAATGACGGAAGAGAAGCAGAAATCAATGAAAGAATAAATAATTGCTGCTAATAAGCTGTATCACGGCAATAAAAAGTTATTAAAAAATAAAGGATTTAGTAAAAACGAAAATAAAAATATATACTACAACAATTACACTACTTTGATGTATGCTGCAGAAACCCTTAGTTTAACAAGAAAACAAGCAGAAGACAGTTAGAATCTAAGAACAATGTTGGGTCCACTGACGGTAAATAGAATCAGGCAAAGAATAAACCATGAGTTACAAAATGAAATAAAAAAAGACATGGTGACCAAAATAAAACGGCAAAGAGTTAAATGGCGAGGACACGTATGGAGAGCAGGTCCAAGTACAAAAACGTACTCAATCTTGGTATAGACGCCGGGGGGCAAAAGAAGGCGTGGCAAACCAAAATCCACATGGCTACAAGAAGTTACTGCAGATCTACAATGTGCCGGAGTACAACAGTGGAAAAATAAAACCAGTGATAGAAAATTGTGGAGAGTGGTCTAATTTATGAATTAGATCTAGAGAGCTTATAAGCAGCTTAACCCCTAATGGAGTGTATAGTCACTCTATATTTTTGCCGATTTTGTATGCTTTTTTTCACATTTTTTTCAATGTTTTTTTAATTTTTCCAATTTTTTATAACATTAGAGTTTTTCTATTTTTTTAAAATCTCTTTACAATTTTCGACTTTTTAATTATTCTTAAATTGGTTTTGCATTTTTCAGTTTTTTCTCATCTTTTCTATTTTTTTCTTGCCACGCCAGCAGTTGCTGTGAGCTACCACTATAGATATTTTACATCAAAAATATGTAGGTATTATTCAATATTACAAAAAGTTACTTTGTAATTGAATTTTTCGTCTTTGTAGTTTTGAATTTAAATAAAAACCTATAGAGTGAAAAATACACTTTTTTCTTCACAAGCACGTACCCACTTTTTCTGGTAAATATCCACAGATTCATGTATTCGTCCATTCGAATTTCGAATGATACAAGATTGGATATGAAATGATATTGTCTGTTGGTCGCACGCAAAAATATAATATAATAAATACTGAATCGAATCCAGGCAACAAAAGAAAGGAATCCAATTTTTCTGACAGATAAAGAACAGGGTTTCTGATTGTAGAAAAGATAGAAATAAAATAAATACTATAAATTATTCATGTGTTCAGGGGATATGTCAATGTATATATATATATAACCACGGGCTATATTTTATCTAAAATTCGATTTGTTTTTTGAAATTAAATTTGTTACCAATCTTATTTTTTTACCATTGATAGTACTCGACAAACAAAAATAAAAAAATAATTTTTCAATTGTGTCAATATTTTTGGTCACGACTATTATATAAAACGTTTATTATTTTACAAGTGCTTTTTTAAAAATCATAGTACCTATTATTCACTAGTGAATAATAGTTCATTATTCACTATATGTCAGAGCAAAATGTATGTCTAAACTTGATATCAGAATATTATTTACCTTATTAGCACGTTAGATTTTGGGTTTTTAAACTTTTAGATCATTTAAAATCCATTATAATGCTCAATTGATTTAATATTGCATTAAATAAAAACAATTTTAAAACGTATAAATAAACCTAACAGTTAAGAGTAAACACAGTAAAGGGGTAATTAAAAATATAATAATTAACAGGACTTTCTATCACACTTGACCTTACATAAATTAACGTCACTAATTAATCATAAATTATAACAAAATAGTACAAAGACAAAAGCTTATTTATATAACTATAAAAAAAGAAGCTTGTCAATGTAGCATGTTATGAACTATTTTCATTAACATCTCATTGAAAGCTACTTTTTTCTCTTAGTCCATTACTTATTCATAAAGTTTTTAGTTAAGGTTAAATTAATATAGTTTAAAAAAACTAAAAAACGCGCTTTTATAAAGCATGTTTCTGAAAAACATCGAACTAAAAAGTTAAAAATAATTTTCAAAATAAAATTAAAACAAAAATAAATGAAAAATACTAGTATTATTGTGAAAAAAGCGTGGGCGCTTGACATTCGAAAAATGTGGTATGCAGCGCCCACGCTTTTTTCAAATAATACTATCATTTTTCATTTATTTTTGTTTTAATTTTATTTTGAAAATTATTTTTAACTTTTTAGTTCGATGTTTTTCAGAAACATGCTTTATAAAAGCGTGTATTTTAGTTTTTTTAAACTATATTTATTTTTTACTTTTTAGTCCAATTTATTTTATTTCAATAGATTCGTTAATTTGCTGTGACGATTACAAGACCCTCACTCAATCATTATTCGTTTATTTAGTTGGAAATGCTTTGAAAGCGTGTTTTTTTGATTTCTCAAATTATATTTATTGTATTCATATTGTTGATGATTAAACATATTGTTTCAATCACTTGGAAAAAAAATTATTATTGTGAAATCTAAAAAATTGTTAGATTAGTTCTAAGACAATTTCATTTATATTGTTTATAATTAAACGTATTGTTTTCAGAACTTGGAAAAAAAAAATTACTATTGTGAAATCTAAAGAATTGTTAGATTAATTCTAAGACAATTTCATTCATATCGTTTATAATTAAACGTATTGTTTATTACCCACTCCCGGCACGGGGAGATAGTGACTAAAAATAACGATATTGGACTCACCCGAGGCAGCAGCCGCGGAGTGGAGAGATACAAACAAACAAACATACATACATACATACATACATACATACATACATACAGGAGAAGTTAATTAATAAATAAAATAAAAATAATAAAAAGCGTGTTAAAAACGATAACTTTTCGAGATATTCACAAAATAGTGTTTATTTCGAAAACTGTCAATGTGACAGCTGTCATAATTTGACAGTTGATGTAAAATTTAAATCCAAACGAAAAAGTATTCTTGTGTTTTTTCAAAAAAACGATAACTTTTCGAGATATTCACAAAATAGTGTTTATTTCGAAAACTGTCAATATGGCAGCTGTCATAATTTGACAATTGATGTAAAATTTAATTCCAAACGAAAAAGTATTCCAGTATTTTTTCAAAAAAACGATAACTTTTTGAGATATTCACAAAATAGTGTTTATTTCGAAAACTGTCAATATGACAGCTGTCATAATTTGACAGTTGATGTAGAAATTAATTCTAAACAAAAAAGTATTCCTGTGTTTTTTTAAAAAAACGATAACTTTTCGAGATATAATTATATAACGGAGAGTTACAAACAAACATACATACATACATACATACATACATACATACATACATACATACATACATACATACATACATACATACATACATACATACATACATACATACATACATACATACATACATACATACATACATACATACATACATACATACATACATACATACATACATACATACATACATACATACATACATACATACATACATACATACATACAGGTGAAGTTAATAAAAGCGTGTTAATGTTAAAATTAATAAAAAAAAGGCTTTGTCAGCATGTCTGCATATTAAAATTCTGATGATTCTTTAACAATTTCAGTCTGGTTTTCTAATTCTCTAACGAAAAAATTACGTGTTCTAATGTGCTTCGTTTTTTTTTGTGGAATTTCGGATCCTGGGCTAAATTTAAAGCAGCTTAGTTATTAAGAATAAGCTGAGGAATTTCCACTTTTTTTCTAATCAATTCAAAATATAATCTTTTCAACCAAATTAGTTATGCCTTACTTGCTGCTACTAGTTCCGCTTCGGTGGTAGAAATTGCTTTGGCTTAGCCAACTAATTGCACCTTTGGCAAAAGTACAAATAAATCCTGTTGTAGATCTTTTTGTAGTTGTTTCTTCAGCATGATCTGCTTTACTGTACGAGATTTTATATACAATGCCGTACTATCGTAATCCTTTACGATAGCGAAATATTCTTTAAACTTTTATCTAATTAGCAAGTGTTAGATTTTCCAGTGTTCTAGAAACTACACCCACTGCAAGGGCTATGTCAAGAATAAATTAAATTACCTACGGCTTGTCTATATGACACATTATCTGCTTTCTCATTTATTGATAATAATAATAAAAACTGGAGTAAGTATAGGGTTGCAATTCATCATTCGAAACCTTTCAAGTACTTTGTTAGTATATGCAGCTTGACTAATTCTAATAAATTTACCTGATACATTTTCCAACTCCATTCCTGGAAAATATGTAGCCGACTTTACTGTAATTTTAAATTCATTTTTGCAAAAATATGTCTTTAAGACTTTCATGGTTAAATGTCAGTAACTCATCATTTATTTACAAGGCTTAAATAAGCAAATGATTTTCTTGCTTGCAATTGTACAAACAGGTGCCTGCGTCACTTCTTTGCTTCCAACTGTAAATACTCTTTTTAAGATAACAAACTCTTTTAGTTCCATAAGCATATCCTTCTGGTTGAGTCATGAAAACATCTTCATCAAGTGCCCCACAGAGAAATGCAGTTGTTTCATTAAAATGGGGTAAAAACATTCTTTTACTTGCCGCTACATTTAGGAAAGACTTAAGAGTGGCCATTTTTGCTACAGGGCTAAATAATTCATCATAATCATCCCCTTTCTTCTGTAAAATTCCCCAATAACTAATTTTGTTTTAAAGCTGTCAAGAGATCCATTAGGGTTTTTATTTATTTTAAAAAACAACTTATTGGAAATTGCAATTTTATTTGGTGGTAAGTCGACAAGATCCCATGTTTCATTTTTTAACTTCCCGCTAAAAAAAATTAATTTTTTTTTTAAATCGGGAAGTTTCACCCCGTTTTTTGAAAATCAAGTTTTCATCGGATCTCAACGTTTTGAGGTCTTAGGAACCTCCCCTGACTATTTTTGCGAGAGTGTCTGTATGTCTGTATGTACGTATGGATGTGTGTGTGTGTGTGTTTGGATGTATGTAAACCTCTTATAACTTTTGAACGGATTGACCGATCGGAATGAAATAAAAAGCATTCCAAAGAGTTCCATCTAACTTAGATTCCCTGTAAGCTTGAACCGATTCAAACCGGTAGATTTCGAGAAATTTTAAAATAACCGGAAAAAACAATTGATAAAAATGATGTTTTTTGGGCATATCTTTTTGGCCATTACATCGATCAATTTCATAACCTAATCAGCTCTTAAGCTTAAAAAACCACGTTGAATGCCGTTTTGCAAATTAAAATCGGTTGATTCGTTCGTGAGATATCGTTGTCGAAAAATGTCAAAAAAAGTGTTTTTTTTTTCAATAACTTAGAGATTTTTTGACTAACCGATTTTGCACTCCCGGTAACGTTTTTAGGTCTCAAAAAACTGCGTCGAATGCCATCTTGAACATCAAAATCGAATAACGCGTTAAAAAGTTATGGCTTTTTAAACAATTCAAAAAAAGTCAAAAACGTCAAAATACTATAGCTTTGCGGTTAAAACTAGCGGGAAGTTGCAAGGATGGCCTTTATGGTAAACCTCTTTTCGAATTTTTTCTAATAGATTTATTTCCCGTTTCATAGCTTCAACCCACTGCATTGTTATTGGTAATAAGTGTTTCTTAGTAGCAATACTGTTTTTATTCCCAAAACAACCGTAACAGCACGCATAATAAAATATTTATATTTTACTGGTTTCTTCAGTGTTAACCTATCTCCAAGTTGTCTGTTGTTTAGTAAAATTTCAATAGCACTACAATCAGATATTTTATTCGTGTAACTCTTCTTCGTAATTTGTCTTCACTTCTTTATTTTCTGTTATTTCTTTATCTGTCTTAATTTCTT
Organism: Altica lythri; assembly: GCA_964028335.1. Classification (NCBI taxonomy): domain Eukaryota; kingdom Metazoa; phylum Arthropoda; class Insecta; order Coleoptera; family Chrysomelidae; genus Altica; species Altica lythri. The sequence continues at coordinate 32,059,041 of OZ034807.1, read as the reverse complement.
TGTCACGTGTGTGTTTTTCTAGAAATTACACAAAAATTGGAAGAGTTGCGAGGACGCTCTGCAAAGATAACATTGTTAAAGCCAATTAAGACCAAACAAATTAAGGACTATTATTTACTGAATGCATCATTGTCCTGGCCATCTTGACAACAACTGTTCTGTTGTCCCTTTCTATCCAACCTTTTTGTTCAGGACTAGAGGACATCACCAACTGATTCCGTTTTGTTCAAGTTCAACCTTCACAATAATATTGTCAAATTTTTCTTCATTGTCACTTAGAAGTTCTTTGATAATATAGCCGGTAGCTTTAACTTCAGCCAACATCACTTTTAGTATTTCAGCACCTTCATTTTTTTCTTTCATTAAGTGTTCAGCCCTGTAGCGAAACTTAATAAAATTATCCTTAAATAGGACGGACCACCACATCCGTTTGAATTAGCTCACCGGGTTGCACGTTGTCGAGTTGCAAATTTTTATCTGTGAGCCTTACCAAAAATATATCACTGACAAATTTTTGAATCTAACGTGACCCTTATACCAAGTTTACGTAAAATAAGGGATTTAATGTGTTTCTTGTTTTGATGGCCAAGTCTTTATTAATAACTATATTAACTTATACTGGACTCCTAAGCTTAATACTCTTTATATCAAGTTCAAAAAAGCCCCCAAAACGAAATCTTCTGCCTGTAAATAAAACTTTACCATTACTAACAAAAAACATTTTTCAAATTTGCTCTTAGGTAGCTTGTCCTGTGCTGCTAAAACAAAAAACAAGTTCTTCTTTATGCTAGGTATAAACCAGACATTAGTAAGTTAAATTTTAGTTTATACATTATTAACTGCTGCTTCTACTGCTGTACTACCTTAACTTATAGCATTTATTTTGTACCATTAGCTGTGGTTACACTACTCGCTTCTCCAAAGTATATAAAAGACACGAAAAAGTCTTTTCGATTAATAATATTGTTTATAGCCCCATTGTTCACATATCAAATTTTAGCATCGAAAACAACAGTAAGTATTAGATTAGATATAAAAAAGATACTGCTTTTAAAATTATATTAACAGGTCCCTTAGTTTTCTGAACTCTTACTGCTTCTTGCATACTTTGAAAACTACTTTAAGACTGCGATTCGAGCATTGAGTTTTCATATGCAAATACCTAAGTATTAAAATTATCTACGGTTTTATCTGATTTTGCTATCAGTGTCCAACTGGCTTTAAACTAAAGAAAAATTTCAGGTAGTGTAGCTAATATTTTGCGTATTAACATCAGAAAGATCCCACTAGCAAGTACTATTAGATACAATTTTATTTTTTACAATCTCAATCTACAATTAGTTCCAAAGATTTTTTAGCTTTAATACAGGAGTAATAATGTCATCTTTAGATTGTTTCTTGTAACCAAAGAAGAACTACTGAATACATTTGTCATACATTTTATCTTCTGTTGATAAATAGAAAACCATATGCAATCCCAACCCTATTTCTCTCGCTGTCCGGAAACGCATAACCTTTTGAAGTGTTTCTTCAGTCATGTTTGTAGCCAATGCAAGTCTAGCATTATTGGTAGCTTTGTTCATATTTATCTATTTCTGCTGGTTTAGCAGTGATGACAGTGATGCAGAAGATAACATATTTTCTTTAATAACATATACAGAACGATAAATTCCTTTTAACAAAATGTACATCTCATACTTCCACGTTGTCCAATTGGATTTACTTTCAAGCAAGCCAATTTGTACCTTAATACTTGAATTATTCATACTGACTGAGTATAAATGTTCGTTCCACGAAATTAATAATAATTATACTTCTCCAGACCGTGTTCTGGGAAAATAATCAGATGAACGTAAACACCATAAAGGTGAAATTAAAAATAAAATAATTAAAAGGACCTTCTATTACAGTTGACTTTCACATAAAGTAATGAATAAGTAGAATTTTCGAAGTAGAGGGTCACAGTTTATGCCGTTCCACTTGATTACACGATGAAATAATTTAATTATAGACTCTCTAGAGTAGGGAGAATCGTGGAAAATGCATTTGGCATACTGGCACAGCGTTTCAGAATTTTAAAAGCATCTATTTTATTAAATCCTAAAAAATTGGATAAATTTGTCAAAGCTATATATGTCATTTAAATTTTATACGACAAACTTCGCCTAATTCGTACATGCCGCGTTCTTTCGTTGACAATAAAGATAAAAATGGACAAATTACATTAGGCTTGTAGAGACACGAAGGTGCATGTTTGAGATTACAAAATATTGTAGTGCTATTCTCCATATTACACAACGTGGAGTTACACTACAATACCTTCAAACAAAACTGAAAATATTGCATTTTGTCCTTAAGCATCTCTAAAAGCGATGTTAGGTTCATTTATATAAAATCACTGCTTAAAACTAGTACTTCCCTATCCAAACCTCACATCTGTGTTTTGTCTTGTCTCTAAAAATAAGAGAAATATATTTTAACCGTATCAGATTAATTTGATATTTTCGGCATTTAGAACTAACAGCTTTTATTCTGAAAAGTAATAACCTCGAACGAACAATCGCCTCTACAAAAATATTATCACTTTTTTGGGTTAGCCAAATGTTAATATGTTCACATAATCTCTTTTTTTATTATATTCCTCATGTCTATCTTAAAATATTAATCAAAACGATAAAGAAAATTTGTCATAATGCGGGCATTTTCCTATTCCATTCACAGTGTATCATATAAACGACTTGCACAATGAAACTGTCAGATTTAAAGAAGGATTCATCTTTTCCATTACATCAAGAAGCTTTTGATATCTCGCTTGCGTCCGTGAAAAGCTGGTAGAGGACGCAAAAACCGGGAAATAAAACAAAAAAGCATAAAATGTTTTGCTCTTTGATTAATTGTTTCAGCTTCATCAAGAAGAGTTTAGCAAAAGTTAAATTTGCTGATAAATTGACTAGCTGATATGCTACGTTTAAATTAGTTTTAATTTATCATTCCGGGTGATTGTGTGCAAGACGAGAATACGTTATGTGAAGGACTGATAAACAAAAAATTACGGCTTAGGAAGAATTAAAAAATACAGATGGTGTTTTGTTTCCCAAATAGTATACAGTTACACAGATACTGAAATGTATTTCTGATTTTTTGAATAATTAGGTAGCGCGTTCAAATGTAAAATCCTTCTTATATTTTTTGAAGTAAAACTTCTTTAGCGACACTAGGAGTAACTCAGTTATTCTAACGGACGTGACGTCATTCTAATAACAGAAACCGGAAACAAAACCTAATACAAAATACCTAACACGATTCTGCATGGGCGCCGGCAGCAGGGTGCAAGAGGGTGCGCTTGCACCCCCCTGCTATGAAAGAAAATACCTGAATTTACCAGAAAATTATATATATATTTTTTTTTTATTAAATTATTGTTTGAATTAAAACTAAAGGCGTCGCGGTTGCTGTCCAAATCATTCTACATTCTATATATATATTAGATCATAATAGTGTGTAGATGCAGATGCCCCTTGCTGAAAATAATCCTGGCGGCGCTCATGCGATTCTGCCTACTATATTAAATAAAATTAAATCTGTAATTGTATGAATTGACAGCTTGTCATCTTGTCAACCAAAATACATTGGTGGTAAATAGTTTAAATTTGTGTATAAAGTGTTTGTATTAAATATGAATAAACAAAGTGGATTTATTAATGAAGAAAGTGATGAAAAACTATTGAATGAAAATAGTGAGTACCTACTCTATACGCATACATTTTATTTTTGGTGTGTAATTACACTATTTATGCCTAATTATTTATACCTATTATTTATACTTAGCTATTTTCGTTTTATAGACTTAAAAAGCTAAAAAGAAAAAGAAATTGTGAACGTCAAAGGGCATATTATAAGCGCCAGAAAGATTTGAAGAAAAATGAAAATATAAAAAGGACGAGACAGCGACATTCATTATGATTTGATTAAGTAAGTTTATATACATACATACATATTATGATAGTAAATAATTGTTTATACGGAAGCTTTACGTTAAGTAAAGAAGCATGTTGCACGTTTTTGTTCATAAAATAATAATATTCGAAATGTTTTAACACTTTCTTATACTTATTTTAGGTTTGGTTAGGTAGCCATAAAGGCCATAAAACCACTAGTCAGGATGGCTGATCTTTTACCAGCAATAACAGATCCTTCGTAGACGTGAAGAAAACAAACTTAACTCAGGATTTTAAATTTTATGGAATATGCTATAAAATGCTACAAAATGAAATGGTTATCTAACTATCGAAGGCTCTTGTGTTGTGTTGTATTACAATAAGGTAGATACAGCTACAAAATCACACATTCTAAACGTAATGTGTGTATATTTTTAATATTGTTTACCTATTATTGTAGCAAAACTTCTTTAGGCGCGATAAGGGGTAACTCTAACGTAAGATTCTAACGGAAGATTCTGATGGAAGTAACTGTGTAATTTCAGCTATGGGAGGAGCTTATATTTTCGAAATTTATTTATGAAATTTTCAAACGGTTTCAAATACATTAATGGTATTTAGAGAGTAAAATCAATGTTTCACATTTTAGTTATCATAAACCTATTATTTCATATATAAAAAATAATGATAACTTTCAAATTCCTATTTCTAAGGAATAATATAAATATAACATCTCATTTTTTGTAAAGTATATAGGCAATAAATATGATTGAATTGTAATTAAATATTTATTTTCCGATACGTACGTCAACAAGTTTTACTTCAATCGCGCGTAAAGGTTACACGCACACTCTTTTTTTTTTTTAATTGAAACGGAAATTATAAATAAATAAATAATTGTACTCGAAATTTCTATTTTTAATTTTGTAAATAAGAATCAACTTTTTATTTTACTAAGCAACAAACTATATTTGATTTGATTTGATTGTTAGTCTGTAAGTGATTCAGAAATTATTCTTCTATAATTTTATATAACACGAGGACACTTAAATTTGTTTTTGGTAAAGTTTATACGGCTAGTGTTCAAGATGTTAAAAGTTTATCAAGAATCCAATTGACCATAATCAACACTTAACTACATGAAACATCACTGAAAAAAAAAGTAAAATGAAGAATGGTGTTTTCTCGGTAAACACTTTCGCGTTGAAGTATTGTTTGTTTTCCGAACTCATTTTATGGGCGATTTATGTGGTTTTCAGTAACTGTGAAAATAATCAAACAGATTAATTGCTGCATACCAATTATTAGTTCACTGTTCTTGCATGCATGAATAAATTATTTAAGAACAAGAAGTGTAATTTTAAATATTTTGTGAAAATTCGATAAACAGTTTTTTGGATTTTAAATTTCCACGTTTTATATATATATTTTTAAATTCTCTTAGTATATTTCAAGAAAAGTACGAAACTTAAAGAATTAAATTATTTAAGGTCCCTATTCTGTACCACGAACGTGATCGTGAAACAATGTTATGTTTTATAATTTATAAATATAGCAGCACGAACTGACTGCAGGTTTTCCTAAGTCCCAGCCTTCCATATACCAAATCAATTTTTTAAATAATCTACCATGATATTAGTTCGTATATGAAAAATTTTATTTTATATAAAACTAAAAATTATTTATTTTTTTACTATAATATTTTTGTTAAACTTTTTAATACCTAATTCGAAGACACATATGTTACGTTTGTCTTCAACGATTTTCCCGTTAACTTTACACTTCAGACCTTCTGTGACAAGTGATGGGCGTCCCAATCGTGCATTCGTTCGTCCGTTATTAAACTTTTTAGATAACTTTTTCCCATTCTCTTTTCTCAAACTTGATTTAATTGGCCATAAATATTAAGTTCTCTCACATTTTAACATTGAAGATTGAAACGTCGTAAGCTTTACTACCCAAATTTTATCATATTTACACGAAACACGCACATAAATAAAACACAGATATCAGATTTGAATACTGTTCAAACTATTATTTCTTAACTGTTATAAACATTAGGTATAGTTTTTGAAGTAAAACTTCTTTAGGCGCGACTAGGGGTCTTTTTCTGACGGAAGTAATTCTAAGGCTACGGTTACTATGGATGCGAATTCTGACGAAATTTTGTTCTGACAAATTCGTCCGAATAAACAAAAGCCTTTTTCCCAATAAGCGTGTTTACACTGCCAGCGACCAGCACGTCAGAACATGCACGACGTCGTCAGAAAATTTGAGCGTTCAAACAGATTTGATTTTTTCGTACGACCTGCGTCTGTTTTTGCATCGTTACTTAGTTATTCTATCATGGATTCATGGACAACGATAAATTAATTACTCTTGTGTACGAGAACAGATTATTGTGGGATATGAGAGAAAAAAATTATCATTACAGAGATATTTGTAGGCAGAAGTAAAAGAAAATTCTTCAAATAACATTTTAAACTCTCCTTTGTCATCTCTACTAGAAAATAAAGGATTGACATGCTTTGTTTTCCTCCATTTAACTTCATTAACGGACTTTCAAGAAAATAGAATTTGTCAACTTCGTCCATATTTACTGGGCAGTGGAAGCGTACTGACTATCAAAATGTCAGAAAACGCGGATAGTGTAACCGCCTTGTTCTGACGAGCATCTCGGACGTACTCGTCAGAATTCGCATCCATAGTAACCGTAGCCCAACGGAAGTAATTCTGACGGAACGTTGTAATTCTGACGTCAGATTCTGACGAAAGATTCTGATGGAAGATTGTGACGGAAGATTCTGACGGAAGTAACGGTCTGATTTCAGCTATGGGAGGAGCTTAAATTTTCAAATTTTCAAAATTTGGTATTTAGAGAGTAAAATCTATGTTTTACATTTTGGTTATCATAAACCTATTATTTCATATATAAAAAATAATGATAACTTTCAAATTCCTATTTCTAATGAATAATATAAATATAACATTATATCATTTTTTGTAAAGTATATAGACAATAAATATAATTGAATTGTAATTTAATATTTATTTTGCGATACGTAGGTACGTCAAATAATTTTTTCTTCAATCGCGCGTAAACGTTACACGCACACTTTTTTTATTGCGGTAAGGAATTTTTTTTTGTGATTTTCTCTAGAAAATTAGGTGTGAAATATCGATGTCTTTTAAAATTGGACGATACCATCTTTCATACTAATTACAGTACACCTAATTACAGTAAAAAATTCAGACGTTTGTGTATTCTTAATTTTTTATATTGATCCAATTCATATCGTGCAAGAGGCATACTCAATTCCGCCTTATAATTAGAGTTTCATGTGTAATTGTCGATTTTATAGATATTCTATTTCATTAACGTAAAATATGTGTTTAAGGAGGAATTCAATAAATGTTTCATCCAATATGATTTTAATCAAATAATGATTAAAAAAGTCAACATATCGCATAGAAATAGCTCTTAGCGGTGAAGAATGCGAAAAAGAAGGCGAAGAGTATTTTGGACACTGGCTGTAAATTTCGCAGGTTTGTCGTTAAAACTTTGCTGTGAAAACATCTAACAAATTTAAACGCACCGGAATTATCTAGGAACCATTAGAGCATTTATGCTCATGCCTTAGGTGATGCCACAAAGGTTTATTTTAATTCCATTGAAAGTTTCGTTGTCTTCTTCGCTCTTCTCTCCGGTCCTTATCTGGCTTATGTGTGGTCTCATACTTAGATATCTGGGGCGGATTAATCAAAGGCTTTAACCGGCTATAGGTAGATACCGCAGATTCGGGTCATGCCAAATCTGAATTTTTTCGTTTTTTTTGTTGTTTTAAAACTTCCATTACAAATGACTTAAAATAATCTATGGTTTCGGTTCCTTAACCGAATAAATATTTAAGAAAAGGCACAAAAACATAACTTTAATGTTTCATTTGTCGTTTTTAAAAATTAATTTTATATCAGGTAACCAAAAAAAATTACGCGATTTTGGGTAACATAATGAGCTTTACGAAGATGATTAGTTAACTGGAGTGCCGTCAGTGCGATTTCTTTGCGCTTCTAACATTTAGTATATTTTTAAGTTAGCTGTATGTATTGTTAGTGTAGTTCTATAGATACTTATAAACTGAAATATTTTATAAAATTAATGAAACTTTGTAGGTAACTATTGCTAATAAATAAATAAATTAAATAAATAAATATGAGGTGTTGTCATCCTTAATCGCCCAAATGCCGTTTCCGAACGGTACCTGTTCCACGATAACGAGTCCAGTATGCGAGAGATAACGTTCTGAGTGGTTTCTATAGCGTTTGCCATATTAATTTGGCACTTTCCTACCTTAATCATCTCCACAGCCGCTATCGGCATATTATATATTTATTAAATTATAAAAATTCGTTGGTTTTAGCGTGAATAAAAGTAATGAGACGATCTTTTTCTGCCGCAAAATATCAGCAGTTCTAAGTTATCAAACACTATTTTTAAACCTTGAATCTGATATCTGACAATCTTTGCTGGTTTTCTAATTAATTAAGCTTCCATCAGAAAACTGAAAATGTCAGAGAAGGTTTCTTTTAGTATAAAACATTTTCTGGTTTTCTAATAAATTTGGCTATTACCGGAAAACTGAAAATGTAAGAGAAGGTTTCTTGAATCACAAAACATTTACTAGGGAATTAGGAATTTAATTTGTTTTTAAAAAATTTAATTGCTTCTGATGCACTTGTTGTATTTAAAACATTATGCCTAAGGTAGATTATTTTCAAGATATTTACCTAATATATTCCAGAAAAAGTTTATGTCAACATAATTTCGTTAAAAATTATTTGTTATTGTTACTGAAGCTATAAAATTTCAACTTTTTGATCATAAAACTATTCTCAACCACACGAATAGAGTTTAAAATCTATGTATATTACGACCTTTTAAATTTTCTTATCTAAACTTATAACTCTAAAAACACAAAATTCACACCATAAATAAAAAATAACGTCATCAAAGCTAATCATATTTTTTAATCCGTCAGTTACGAACACTGATTGGAGATTATAATGTCCAATTCAGCCACATTCTGGCAGATAAATCACCTGATATTCCGTCTGCTCCCAAAATTATTGGCTAAGCTGTACGGCCAGTTTTAGCGGATCGAACATAAAAAATGAATATTTCATTTGTTATATTTAAAAAAAGGAGTTTTGCGTAGTTTTAAGCCCTACAGCACTTGTTTTATCAACGTATTGGAATAATTGGGATGTTTTGTTTCATTGTTCTGATTTAAACATTCTCGCCTGCCACTTACAATGCGAATTGTAAACAAGTAATTAAATTAATTTTGGGATTTCTTATAAATATTTTATAGGTATGTTGATTTTTTAAATAATATAAAGGTGTTATTTTTGGACGATATGTCACGTTCTATTTATTACAATGTCTACTCCCTTAATAAATACACATAATACAAATAAAACCCAGATAAAACCCCTGAAATAATGTAACATTCTATATTTCTTTACCATATATTAGAGATCTCACACCTAAATTGGCCCGTGTTTTACTACCTGTTGAACATACTAAAGTCGCATATAAAACAGTACTCACAGTAAATCCCGATACATGGTTTTGCAGATGATAGCAACCTACACTGTAGCAAAGCGCACAACCGTCCCATACCTCTAGATATTCTGGAAGAGGACAGAAGATCCACAACGGCTTGTCTCAATCAAGATATGAGAATTGTAGACGAGTGGGGAAGAAAGAATCTTGTTAATTTCAACGCTTCCAAGACAAAGACATGAGGCAAACATGCGACTCATCCATTACAATCAACCATCAGACACTGGCAGCGGGCGACTCCATTACGCTGGTAGGTATAACGGTCTCCCAGGACTTACTCTGGAACGAACATATTGCATCCATAGCAACTACAGCAGGAAAGAAATTAGGCTTTCTGTTTAGAGCACGGAAATATTTTTCTCCATCCAACTTGGCTACTCTTTACAAAGCCCAAATACGGCCTAATCTTGAATACTGCTCGCATGTATTGGGTTCGGCGGCTCCGTCAAGACTCAGAGTTCTTGATGCAATACAGAGAAGGGCAGTTCGACTAATAAATGACACCAGTATCACCAAAAACCTAGCCCCATTATCCCACCGAAGAGCAGTGGCTGATCTTTCCTTGTTTTACCGATACATAAACGGATCTTGTTCAGAAGAACTCCGCTCTATAATGCCTCCACTTGCCAGACCAGCCAGGGCAACGCGACGTGCCAACTCCATGCACCGTTATACTGTTCACTGCCCGACATCGAGAAAGGATCGATTCGATCGTTCCTTCATTCCCAGGGTCTCCAGATTGTGGAACTCCTTACCTCCCCACGTCTATCCCACTCATCCTAACCTGCAGGCCTTTAAATCCCAAATTAATAAATTACCTCTTCTGCCCCAATAGATGTTCTCGGTACATTTGTATTTAGGTAGGTACCTACGAGGGCATCCTTAATAAAAAAAAATAGAATCTTTACAAAAGTAAAAGACACTCCAATTTTATCTATGATAAATGTTGTCTATAACCTGCCTTGTAAGGATTGTAATTTATCTTATATTGGTTAAACATCGCGTCGCCTCAAAAATCGTCTTACTTCACATAAATCTGATTGCAGACTACATCCAGAACGCAGTGCCTTAGGTGAACATTGTCTTCTCAAAAGACCATCGCATAGAATACAATAATGTTAGCATCTTGTGTAAAGAAAATAATAATTCTAGAAGACTTTTCATGGAGATGGTTTTTATTAATAGGCAGCCTCAATCAATGAATCATAGATCAGATATAGGCCACTTTAATAAAATGTTTTCCTATCTCCCATTTTTAGATAAAAATCACTAAATTTAATACTTCAGATATGTTTATATATATTGTGTAAATCTTCTTAATTTAACTTAATCTTTAATTATATGGTTTATATTTGGAACTTACTAATTAACTTATTAATTTATTAATCTATTATTGTAAATTCTGAACGTTCATAATTTCTGATCACAATCATATTACGAGGGTTGTCTTTTTAGTTTTACATATAGCCATAAAGACGAAAAATACATAGACCCAAAGTAGGTACTTTATTGTTTTTCAAAATAAGTTCCTTTAAGATCGATACACTTTTGGATACTTTTAAACCAATTGATAAAACAGTTATTGCAGTCTTCAGTTGACACATCCAAAATGTCTGTTTTAAAGGCATCGATGGTTTCTTCTGGCTACTGGAATTGCTGCCCACGCATTGAGTACTTGATCTTTGGTAACGTGAAGTCGTTGGAACTTAGGATTTTACGGAAAACTATCTTCGTAACACCCAGCTCTGTATGTAGGATCTTTTGGAACGAGGTTTTTAAAATGCCCAAATATACGTCTATCTCGCTGTATGTTGCAAGGGGGACATCCTGAATTAGCAGATAATCCGCATCAATGTTTTGCTGTGTGAATGCTGTTCTCGGTAGACCTAGCTTGGCTTCGTCGCTGAGACTGGAGCGACCACGTTGAAAATTGCAATACTAGCGGGAAATAGTTGACTGGTGTTTTACTTTATTCCCAAACACAGAAACCATTTCAGCGAGACATTACTGATGGGATAATCCTCTCCGAAAATTTAAAAAAAATAATGATCAAAAATGTTCTTGGCTAAGATCCATTTTTCGACCGACTTGCTTATTTCAAAAAATCACTGTACCCATACGACTTGTTATATCGCAATGAAACTCTAGATTTATGCCAACATAAAGACAACACACGTATGAATCTATTCCATTTAAGTAATAAATCTACAGTTTTTTACGAGTGAATTAGTTTTAATGCAAAATAATAACAAAAATAACTACATGATTACAAAAATCAGTCAACAAAAAAATAAATGCGAACATATACGACCCAGTTTTTTGCAACTTTATTCTGCTTATAACATAAATAATGAATACTTTAGCTAAGGAGCAAATTTTTTTAAACTATAAATGTTCTAGCATTTAATAAAATATTTAAAAAAGAACTGTTTTTTATTTAAATTTAGGCAAAATATGACAAAAATATTCAATGACCTATAAGAATATAGTCAATTTTTCAACTTTCCCTGAAGCCTTCTAGGGTAACCTATTATTTTTTTCAATAGAGCAATTTATTTTCTTCTGTTAGTGACATAAGATACTGAAACACGTATGGGAGCTTTTTACACAATTTATTTACAAAATTGTTAAGATACACTGAACTCTGCTGGATAACGTCTAACTACTTGACAATACAATGAGCTCTTGTGAACACTTGACTCGAACTGACGTTAACTGCCCATGCATCCCCTTATATACAACATTATTTAATCTAGTCAGTGTGTTTAGAAGTTTCTAGAATTTTCTAGAAACATTATTTAAAATGGTCAGTTGATTTTTTTTTACAAACTTCTAAAAATCAACTGTCAACAACAATCTTTTAAATTAAGGTCCCTTCCTTTACGGTTATCCCGTTACACTGCCCCCTCCTTAGATTCATTCCTCCTGGAATGTTATTTCCTACATCGGAATCCCGCACACTCCCTGAGCCAGCCAAACCATCTTCTTGGAGTTGCTGCGCATCTCCACTGTGGTTTCCTTGGTAAGGCGCCAAACGATCATGATGGACCACGACGGGTTTCCCTCTGGGAATTTTCACGATCCGATAAATGACATCGTTAATCTTCTTCTTGATGGTGTAAGGACCTTCCCAGTTCTTTTGTAATTTGGGACAAATACCTCGACGCCGTCGGGGGTTATAGAGCCAGACTAAATCTCCAACTTGGTAACTCTTTTCCATTGTCCGTGTGTCATAGTACCTCTTCATCCGATCACTAGATAATTGTAGTTTTCCACGCACCAGGTTGTGTATATTTTCCATTCGATTCTGAAGGTCGGCGACATATTGTTCACATGCCATTTCTTCACCAGGTTTACAACCAAACACCAAGTCACATGGTAGCCTCATTTCTCTACCGAACAGGACCTTCGCAGGCGTTTGGCCAGTTGATTCGTTGATGGCCGATCGAATTGCCATTAGAAATAGTGGAATATGTCGATCCCAATCCCTCTGACAATCTGACACCACTTTTGACAGATAGTTGGTTATAGTCCGGTTCATTCGTTCCACCATTCCATCAGACTGGGGGTGCATCGCTGTGGTTCTCGTTTTGTGGATGCCTAATCTTTGGCAAACTTCTTGAAACAGCTTGCTCTCAAAATTTCTTCCTTGGTCTGAATGTAATTCTAATGGTACCCCAAATCGGCTTACAAATTCTTCAACCAATATATCTGCTAAAGTGGTAGCTTCCTGATTGGGAACTGCATATGCTTCAACCCATTTAGTGAAGTAGTCCATTACAACAAAGATGTACTTGTTTCCTACATCGGTCTGTGGAAGTGGCCCCAATACATCTACTGCGATTCTTTCAAAAGGACTTCCAACCAGGTATTGCTGAATTTCCGCCTTCGGTTTTCGGTGCGGACCGTTACTGGCAGCACATGTAGTGCATTTACGACACCAATCTTTAACATCATTCGTGCAATTTACCCAGTAAAATCTATCTCGGATCTTTTGCAGCGTTTTCGTGATACCCAGATGTCCTCCAGAACTATCATTATGCATCTGTTTTAAAATTTCCGGTACAGCATTTCTTGGGACCACTATTTGTTTCCTTGTTTCTGTGCCCTCGGAATTTTCTACAAGTCTTTTAACGAGCCCTTCGTCCAAAATTAAGGAGTTCCATTGGGACCAGTATGCTTTTAAAGCAGGAGAGGATGAGGATATCTCTCTCCACAACGGACGACGGTCCATTCTCTTTCACTCCCGAATCTTTCTCAGAACGGGATCGTTTTCTTGTTGCTCCTTCAGCATAGAGCTCTCGTCTTCTGGCACAACCTTAACTAAGGCAAGTTTTTCTTCGTTCTGCTCCATACGGGTACAATGGGGGCAATCAGGTCGACATGGTCTTCTGGAAAGTGCATCAGCATTACGATGTCTGGTTCCAGGTCTGTGCTCGATTTCAACATCATATTCCTGCAGTTTTTCGAGCCATCTTGCTATCTGTCCTTCTGGGTTCCTAAAGCTAAGTAGCCACTTTAAACTAGCATGGTCTGTTCTGATCAGGAATTTTCTGCCATACAGATATTTATAAAAGTGTTCGACGGATTTTACAACTGCTAACAGTTCCCTCCGAGTTACACAGTAGTTCTTTTCAGCTTTCGATAAAGTTTTGCTGAAGTAACCAACCACTCTTTCCTTACCATCTTGTAGCTGTGACAAGACGGCTCCAATTCCCACATTGCTGGCGTCGGTGTCCAGAATAAGCTTACCATCAGGAAGTGGATAAGCAAGAACAGGTGCTGACGTAAGCTGTTTCTTCAATATTTCAAACGCCTCCTGACATTCCTGATCCCAACAGAAGGACTTATCTTGTTCTGTCAAACGTGTCAAGGGTTTGGCGATGTCTCCAAAATTCTTGACATATCGTCGGTAATAGGAACAAAGACCCAAGAAACTCCGGAGCTGATGTTTGTCGATAGGTATTGGCCATTCCTGAACGGCTTGTATCTTAGCGGGGTCAACAGCAACGCCATCCTTGCTTACGTTATGTCCTAAATAGTTGACCTGTCTCTGGAATAAGTGGCATTTCTTAACATTCAATGTTAGATTAGCGTTCTGTAATCTTTTAAAAACTTCTTCCAGGTTAGATAAATGTTCCTTAAAGGTCTTACCCATTATGATGATGTCGTCTAGATAAACTAGACAAGTTTCCCATGACAAACCCCGCAGGATGTTCTCCATTAGCCGTTCAAACGTCGCAGGAGCATTACAGAGGCCAAACGGAAGGACCGTGAATTGCCACAACCCTGATCCACTGGTAAAGGCAGTCTTTTCTTTGTCTGCAGGATTCATTTTAACTTGCCAGTATCCGCTTTTAAGGTCCAAGGTAGAAAACAAAGTAGAACCCGCCAAAGCGTCGAGGGCATCATCAATCCTTGGCAGAGGATAACTGTCCTTCTTAGTGACATCATTTAGCTTTCGATAGTCGACACAAAACCGCATTGATCCGTCTTTCTTTCTCACTAATACCACAGGAGAAGCCCACGGACTACTGGATGGTTCGACTATGCCATTTTGAATCATTTCTTTAAGGGCTCTGTCTGCTTCTTCCTTCTTAACTTGAGGCATCCTTCGGGGTACCTGTCGAATCGGACGTGCATCACCAGTGTCAATTCTATGTTGTACAACATCAGTTCTTCCCAATTTACTTTTAGAACCAAATACAGGTTTATAACGGTAAAGTAGATCTCTTACCTGTTTCTTTTCTAATTTTGACAAAGAGGGATCTAATTTTGTCATTAATGGTTCAATTCCGTTGGTCTCATCTGTTTCCGTAACGTTTACCTTGTGAATTATGGCCGTTACTGGTTCTAAACTTCCCATTTCCGTGTCCTTTCGGAGAAGAACTGGATGATCGTTCAAGTTGATAACTCGGATGGGTACCTCTTTGGCGGATCTAACAAGAGTCTTACCCACAAGGAGTCCTTTTCCCAATTCATGGTCATGGTTCTTCGGCTCTATCATGGCTGGGGCACCATCTGGCTCCAGTCCATCCAACCGCGCTGTGACGACACATTCGCAGCTTGCCGGAAGTTCGATATCATCGATTAGCTTAATCGAGGCATTGTCAACTTGTTTTCGGTGCAGGAATATTTCTTCATCACCAGTACGAAGGATACGTTGGCGAAGATCCAAATGAAAACCACAGTGGAGCATAACATCCATGCCCAGAACAACATCTTCATCAACGTCAGCCACCAGCACTGAGTGAACCAGAGAGGTTGAACCAAACTGTAGCGTCACCTGTATCTCACCGTAGACTCTAGCAGAATCTCCGGTAGCGGTACGCATTCTCCAACTGGTAGGCAACATCTTATTTTGCATAATGATGGTTGGTCGGGCGATAGTTTTTGTAGCTCCAGTGTCTACCAGCATGCTAATATTCTTCCCATCAAGGAGGCCATCTACATATAAGCTGTCCACGTGATGTCGCAGAGTTGCCAATTTAATGGTGTGAGGGACTACGGGAATGTTTGGGGTCGAAGGCGCCCTCCAGGAGTCGACCCGTTTAAAGTTTTCCTGCTGCAGGGGTACTTCAGCAGGAGATTTTTCTTTATGGGGGCAAGTATTTCTTATATGGCCTAGCTCTCCGCAGTTCCAGCATCTCACTGGGCGCCTTCTTTTTGGAGATAACTTCATAAACCTCTCTACTACCGCTTCAACGTCGCTAACGGAATGAACGGCATGGTCGTAGTTACCGGTGATTTCCCCCAGTCGAGCAACTCCACGTGAGGCCTCCGTCGCCGCCTCAAACTCCAGGGCAATGGTCAAGGCGTCCACAAGGGTCTTCGGCCGCGCCAGCCGTACAGCGCGCTGCAACTCGACGTCTCGAAGACCATCGGTGAAGGTTTGTACTGCTAGGCACTCCAGGAAATCCTCCGCTGCATTTGAATACGCAAGTCGTACCATTCTTGCTACATCCGCTTCAAATTCCTGGATAGTTTCTCCATTTTTCTGTTTTCGGCTCTTTAACTGCATTCGGTACACCGGTTGTAGATGAGTTTGACCATAACGCATCTCTAGACGATTCACCAATAACTCGAAGTTGTCAGCTTCATCCGGTGTCAATGATTGCAAGACGTCTAAAGCTTCGCCTCGCAGAGCTACGGTTAGGGACAATGCTTTCTCTTGGGATGACCATCCATTAGCTCTGGCCGCTGCGTCGAATTGTTTCAGGTAATTTGGCCAGGAAGTCTTCCCGTCGAAGGTCGGGGGTTTCATCGTCGTTCGTACATGGGTCGTCTCCTCGCTTCTTTGTCGTTCGACGTCTGCGTGGCAGGTTTCCATCCTTCTTGCATCTCCGTCGCTGTGGTGGATGGTTTGGTTTCGGCGGCTAGCTTCCTGTTCTTGTTGAAGCTTCCTTATCTCGGACTGCATTTGCTGGTTGATCTGGTTTTGCTCGTCTTGCATGTTGGTCACCTTCTGATTCATGTTGTCCACTTGCTGATTCAAGTTGGCCACTTGCTGGTTTTGCTCTTCTCGCAAGTCGGCGACTTGCTGATTTTGCTCGTCCCGAAGATGTGATATTTGCTGTGAGAACGAACTGGATAACTCATCTGATAGGGTAGACATCCGTTGTGATAGCTCCTCTTGTTGGCTCTTCATCTGACTGGATAACTGGGAAAGTTGTTGAGATTGTTCTTCTTGTTGGCTCGTCATTCGTCCTGATAGCTCCTCTTTCAGCTGGGACATATCTTCGCGCTGGCTGCTTATCTGACTGGACAACTGGGACAGTTGTTGAGCTTGTTCTTCTTGCAGCCGGGAAAGTTGTTGAGCTAGTTCAGAATTTTCTTTTTGAACTGGGTCTTCGAAATCTACAGCGTCAGGGTCTAAATCATTATTTACATAGTATTCACGGAGCCTTCTTAACAATACGGATTTGCTTCCAGTAGTTTCCAACTCCAATTCTTCGAGCTCTCTTCTGAGCTCAGCCACCAATAGTTCATTTATCTTTTTTCCAGGCATTCTTGTATCTTCACCCCACACCTGACACCAATTTGAAACACGTATGGGGGCTTTTTACACAATTTATTTACAAAATTGTTAAGATACACTGAACTCTGCTGGATAACGTCTAACTACTTGACAATACAATGAACTCTTGTGAACACTTGACTCGAACTGACGTTAACTGCCCATGCATCCCCTTATATACAACATTATTTAATCTAGTCAGTGTGTTTAGAAGTTTCTAGAATTTTCTAGAAACATTATTTAAAATGGTCAGTTGATTTTTTTTTACAAACTTCTAAAAATCAACTGTCAACAACAATCTTTTAAATTAAGGTCCCTTCCTTTACGGTTATCCCGTTACAATACCAATATTATTCATAAAGCTAAAAAGTTGCAAATACAATTGATACAAAACAACCCATTTAATAGCAGATTTTTTACCTTGTCGAGGAACAAATACAATGTTACCATATGTTATTGTAGCATTTTTAAAAACTACAATTAATTTCTTTTGAATAAACTCTTTTTTATACATAACCATACGGCACTGTTTCTTAAAATTTTACATAATTTTTTAAAAGTACACGGTACCTATGCCTACGTGCGAAAAGATACACCAGACGTGCTTTGCGGGTAAAACTCTATGATTGATCAGTCATAGTCATTTTTTGTGGCGTGGTTATCCCTGTGAGATACGTGATAATTTTCCTCTTAAATACTCCATCCACTGATTTTGATTTCAGTTTCGATTTGGTCTATTTCAGTTTTGATTTGGACGGGCCAGAAATGAATAGTCATTATCACTGCGACCTTTGCAGATCTATTGTGAACACCCATTATCTCTGGAATAGGATTAGAGCACCTTGTCCAGCTCTGCCCTCTTAATGAGACTTAATAGCCTTGACAGTAGCCACTCCGCATAACTTGGAGCAGCCGGTTTCTTCTCTCCCAGTACTAGATACCGCGTCCTGCAAGGCCTTAATATTGGCATAGGACATGAAATGCGGTTACCTCCTCCTCTTGGCAGTATCGGCAAATGTCTTCATCTGACTCATGTGTTTTCTGAGCCTACAATGCCCTGTCAAGAGACTGACAATCATTCTGACATCGTTTCGCCTTTGTGATAGCAGATCTGCAGTAAACTTCGCCGAGTGTCCCTTTATGAAGACTTTGGCTTGTCGCTTGCCCGGTGATTTTTCCCACCACTGGGCGTTCTTTAGCCTCCATTTCTCAATGGCTGCTTTTCTGAATG
Source organism: Altica lythri (assembly GCA_964028335.1). Classification (NCBI taxonomy): domain Eukaryota; kingdom Metazoa; phylum Arthropoda; class Insecta; order Coleoptera; family Chrysomelidae; genus Altica; species Altica lythri. Next base: position 32,040,229 of record OZ034807.1, on the reverse strand, counting down.
TACTAGCAACTCCGCCGAATGGTTCCGGGCCAATCATTGGGGTATTAGCTTCCGCACGGGCCAATTCATCAGCCTTCTCATTGCCCCGAAACCCTGAGTGTCCTGGTATCCATGCCAGTGACAGAGAATTTTGACTTGCGGCATGTGTCAGGGCCCCATTGCAGTCCCACACCAGCTGTGAGCTTATTTGTGCCGATACTATCGCCTTTAGAGCTGCTTGGCTGTCCGAGTAAATGACTACGGTTTTACCCGTTGTACCCTGACTTACGATCTCCGTTGCACAGTATTGTATGGCCATTACTTCAGCCTGAAACACTATGGCATACGCACCTAGACTTAGTACGTAAGGGTTTGTGCTCAAAGTGTTACATTAAAGGGTCGTGGTAATTCTCCTGATGTGGTTATTAATATTGCCCCATTCAAATGTTTGTTAATTGTGACCAGTGATTAGTCGAATTATCGTCTTTACCTACTATTTACCTTATTCTCGAATTATCTAAAAAGAACTTTCAAAGGCAACAATAAGTTTTTTATCTTTATTACTACCTACCTATTTCTGCTCAACAAGAAAATACAGCTAATAAAAATGCATTGAATTTTAAATTTTTTTATATTTTATATATTATATATTTCTTTTCTACCTTTTATCTGGGTTGCTTATCTTTCCCGTCCATAAAATCTATATATATATAAAACTCAACGGTGACTGACTGACTGATTGACTGACTGACATAGTGATCTATCAACGCAGAGCCCAAACCGCTGGACGAATGGGGCTGAAATTTGGCGTGCAGGTAGATATTATGACGTAGGCATCCGCTAAGAAAGGATTTTGATTAATTCCACCCCCAAGGGGATAAAATAGGGGATGAAAGTTTGTATGATCTATCAACGCACAGCTCAAACCGCTGAACGGATTGGGCTGAAATTTAGCACGCAGGTGGATGTTATGACGTAGGCATCCGCTAAGAAAGGATTTTGATTAATTCCATCCCCAAAGGGATAAAATAGGGGATGAAAGTTTGTATGAAACTTTGTCAATTTTAAACCGATCAGGTTGAGATTTTGCATGCATATAGCTACTATGACGTAGGCATCCCCTAAGAAAGGGTTTTAATAAATTCCACCCCTAAGGGAATAAAATAAGCGATGAAAGTTTGTATAAAAGTTTCTCAATTTCAAACCGATCGGGCTAAGATTTTGCATGCATGTAGCTACTATGACGTAGACTTCCCTTAAGATAGGATTTTGATAAATTCCACCCCTAAGGGGATGAAATAGGGAATGAAATTTTGTCTGAAATTTTTTTAATTTCAAACCGATCGGGCTGAGATTTTGCATGCATATAGCTACTATGACGTAGATATCTCCTAAGAAAGGATTTTGATAAATTCCACCCCTAAGGGGATGAAATAGGGAATGAAAGTTTGTATGAAACTTTTTCAATTTTAAACCGAACGGGCTGAGATTTTGCATGCATATAGCTACTATGACGTAGGCATTCCTTAGAAGGGATTTTGATAAATTCCATCCCTATAAGGGGATCCAATACGCGATGAAAGTTTGTATGAAAGTTTGTTTTTAAACCGATCGGGCTGAGATTATGCATGCATATAGCTACTATGGCGTAGGCATCGCCGAATAAAGGATTTTAATTAATTCCACCCCTAAGGCGATAAAATAGGGGATGAAGGTTTGTATGAAAGTTTGTCAATTTCAAACCGATCGGGCTGAGATTTTTTGTGCATATAGCTACTATGACGTAGGCATCGCTCAAGAAAGGATTTTAATAAATTCCACCCCTAAGGGATAAAATAGGGGCTGAAAGTTTGTATGAAAGTTTGTGAATTTCAAACCGATCGGGCTGAGATTTTGATGGCATATGGCATGCAAGTTTTTATAGTTTTAAAATAATAATAGTCTAAAACCACTCGCGTCTTAATGTGCGGGGTGTGTGGAGCGGTAAGGCGGTAGCACGCTGCTGCTGGCCGACATGACACTGTCGATAGACGCGTAGAGTCTTGAAAATTTGAGAATATGTTTTTTTCTATTACGTAGTCGTGTACTAAGAAATGACTTTTTTAAATTTAACTCCTAAGGATTTAAAATGGGGGTTGAAAATTTGTATGAAATTCGGTGGCAAAAAACTAAAGTTCACGAGGATAAAGTCGCGGGCGGCCGCTAGTAAAAATATAAGTGGGGCCCATTTTCATGTTACTTTTATTTTTTAACATTTTTTTAATAACATACCATAAAAGCAGATTACAACATATTTCTTTAAAAACAGTTCTAATTATTTTTGTTATGTATAATTTTCAACACAATATATTTTTAGAAGTTTGACAGTAACCACAGTTCAATGTGTTCTCGCGTAGAAGATCTGTTTCTCGTCCTTTACTTTAGAGTAATACCAAAACCAACTGATTAACTGAACTAAAGTGTTTCACAGTATAATAAAAATTTTATTAAATATTTTCTAATGAAATAACAACTAAGTTCAAACAATCCCAAAATGTTTTTGAGCAAAGGATTATTGAAGTGGTTTACACATAGTTTACTACTAGTTTTGACTTCAAACGAAACATGCGAAACAAAAAATTCACAATTGTTTAAAAACCCTTTACGAACAAACCCAAAGGTCATGTTAAAACCAGTAAGTAAATATTGACTACTAGCTGACCTAGCGAATTTCGTATCGCCTATAAATTAATGATCAGGTTTCATTCTCCATTCTTTTTCAATTTTTATGATTGTTTTTTTATATTGCTTTTTATTATTTTATTACTGTTTTTGTCGATTTTATTATATTTTTTGTATATTTACACGTTTTTACCTTTTTTGTTGTATTTTATAATTTTTTACGCACGTGTTTTTAATAAACCATGAAACACGTGCTCAAAGAAATATTTTAAAAGCGTCTGAATATTTATAAAAATCGTTGGCGATTTAAAGATTTTTCCATGCAAAGTTTCAACTCTTTAGGGTAAAAATTTTTCAAAATTCATTCTTAGTGGGTTATGAAAATAAACATCTGTTCAAATTTCACATTTCTACCATCAGCGGTTACACCGGTGCGTGTCTATACCTCTGTCAGTGGGAAGGTTAAATCTTATATCTGCATCCAAAAAGTTGAGATATTAAAAAATTTTATAACCTCATAAATTGATTCCACCCTGTATGTAAAGAAATAAAATCATTCATTTTTTTAACTTTAAAGGGTCTTTTGGTTTTATTTATATACTAGTATTTACCCTCAAAATTAGATACGAGAAGTAATTATTTTTCTTTTGTGCGTTTTTTTTGGGGTATGTTTGCCTTTAAACTGACCGCGTAGATATTGTTTGTTCTTGAATTGTTTGCGATATGAACTTTTGTTAAAAAAATAACTCACGCGTTTCAATTCGGCTTTGTGGACGCTTTACATTCATTTAACAAAACCTGACTTTCTTTCATTTTTTCATTAATGGATTTCGGATTTTTCATCGAAGTGTTTCCAGATGTAGACTGTTTTAATTAAAATCCTGAATACAAATTTAAAAACCCATTATCATTTTATTCTCAATTATTACGTATAAAAAATGTTTTTTTATCCTATCCGAAAAATGCAAGAAGTAGAATTGTATTGATAAATGGTGAAAGTATTTGATTTTCTTGTAAATGAGCAAAAAACTACATTATTTGGGTTAAATACAATTCCATACTTACTTCTTACTATTTTAAAGACGTTTTTAACCTCTTGTAATTAGTTTCTGCAGTTTACTATCTACTGGTGGCTCATCATTATACATAATCTGCTTATATTTAAAAAAGGTCTGACAATTAAGTTCCAAGCCTTTTTTAAAAACACCTTCATAGTAAAATAAAAGTCACGGAGGTTTGTTGTTTTTTTTTTATTTAAGAATATCCTCATTGGTATAGACCTAAATACAAATGTACCAAGAACATCTTTTGAGGAAGAAGAGACAAATTATTAATTTGGGATTTAAAGGACTGCAAGTTGGGACGAGTGGGAAAGACGTGGGAAGGTAAGGAGCTCCACAATCTGGAGACCCTAGGGATGAAGGAATGATCGAATCGATCCTTTCTCGATGTCTGGCACTATGTTATGTTTGTAGAAAAAAATCCGGTATTCATCAACTAGTTCAATTTTACGTTTAAGTGCGATTGTGTACGGTATTGTGAATGTAGTGTGTGCTTTAAATTTTCAACTTTACTGACTAGCTAATGATATAGCTTTCCAGTATTATATTAAATAGACACATATATGCAAGTATCGTATCAAATAATCATAATAAATTATGCATGCAGGTATGAGAGTATTATGTTAATTAACAATTCTCATCAATAATTCAATAAAATGGGCTAAATTTATATTGTAACGGAATAACCGTAAAGGAAGGGACCTTAATTTGAAAGATTGTTGTTGACAGTTGATTTTTAGAAGTTTGTAAAAAAAATCAACTGACCATTTTAAATAATGTTTCTAGAAAATTCTAGAAACTTCTAAACACACTGACTAGATTAAATAATGTTGTATATAAGAGGATGCATGGGCAGTTTATGTCAGTTCGAGTCAAGTGTTCAGAAGAGTTCATTGTATTGTCAAGTAGTTAGACGTTATCCAGCAGAGTTCAGTGTATCTTAACAATTTTGTAAATAAAATTGTGTAAAAAGCCCCCATACGTGTTTCAAATTGGTGTCAGGTGTGGGGTGAAGATATAAGAATGCCTGGAAAAAAGATAAATGAACTATTGGTGGCTGAGCTCAGAAGAGAGCTTGAAGAATTAGAGTTGGAAACTACTGGAAGCAAATCCGTATTGTTGAGAAGGCTCCGTGAGTACTACGTAAATAATAATTTGGACCCTGACGCTGTGGAATTCGAAGACCCAAATCAAAAAGCGAATTCTGAACTAGCCCAACAACTTTCTCAGCAATCGCAACAACTTTCCCGGCTTCAAGAGGAGCTACCACAACGAATGACGAACCAAGAAGAGGAGCTATCCAGTCAGATAAGAAGCCAGCGCGAAGAGGTGTCCCAGCTATCACAACGAATGACGAACCAGCAAGAGGAGCTATCCAGTCAGATAAGAAGCCAGCGCGAAGAGGTGTCCCAGCTATCACAACGGATATCTACCCTACCAGAAGAGGTATCCAGTTCCTTCTCCCAGCAAATATCACATCTTCGTGACGAGCAAAATCAGCAAGTTGCCAACTTGAATCAGCAGGTAGACAACTTGAATCAGCAAGTGGACAACATGAATCAGCAAGTGACCAACATGCAAGACGAGCAAAACCAGATCAACCAGCAAATGCAGTCCGAAATAAGGAAGCTTCAACAAGAACAGGAAGCTTGTCGTCGAAACCAGCCCATCCACCACGGCGACGGAGATGCAAGAAGGATGGAAACCTGCCACGCAGATGTCGAACGACAAAGAAGCGAGGAGACGACCCATGTACGAACCACAATGAAACCCCCGACCTTCGACGGGAAGACTTCCTGGCCAAATTACCTGAAACAGTTCGACGCAGCGGCCAGAGCTAATGGATGGTCATCCCAGGAGAAAGCATTGTCCCTAACCGTATCTCTGCGAGGCGAAGCTTTAGACGTCTTGCAATCATTGACACCGGATGAAGCTGACAACTTCGAGTTATTGGTGAATCGTCTAGAGATGCGTTATGGTCAAACTCATCTACAACCGGTGTACCGAATGCAGTTAAAGAGCCGAAAACAGAAAAATGGAGAAACTATCCAGGAATTTGAAGCGGATGTAGCAAGAATGGTACGACTTGCGTATTCAAATGCAGCGGAGGATTTCCTGGAGTGCCTAGCAGTCCAAACCTTCACCGATGGTCTTCGAGACGTCGAATTGCAGCGCGCTGTACGGTTGGCGCGGCCGAAGACTCTTGTAGACGCCTTGACCATTGCCCTGGAGTTTGAGGCGGCAACGAAGGCCTCACGTGGAGTTGCTCGACTAAGGGAAATCACCGGTAACTACGACCATGCTGTTCATTCCGTTAGCGACGTTGAAGCGGTAGTAGAAAGGTTTATGAAGTTATCTCCAAAAAGAAGGCGCCCAGTGAGATGCTGGAACTGCGAAGAACTAGGCCATATAAGAAATACTTGCCCCCATAAAGAAAAATCTTCTGCGGAAGTACCCCTACAGCAGGAAAACTTTAAGCGGGTCGACTCCTGGAGGGCGACTTCGACCCCAAACCTTCCCGATGTCCCTCACACCATTAAATTGGCAACTCTACGACACCAAGTGGACAGCTTATATGTAGATGGCCTCCTTGATGGGAAGAATATTAGCATGCTGGTAGACACTGGAGCTACAAAAACTATCGTCCGACCAACCATCATTATGCGAAATAAGATGTTGCCTACCAGTTGGAGACTGCGTACCGCTACCGGAGATTCTGCTAGAGTCTACGGTGAGATACAGGTAACGCTACAGTTTGGTTCAACCTCTCTTGTTCACTCAGTGCTGGTGGCTGACGTTGATGAAGATGTTGTTCTGGGCATGGATGTTATGCTCCACTGTGGTTTTCAATTGGATCTTCGCCAACGTATCCTTCGTACTGGTAATGAAGAAATATTCCTGCACCGAAAACAAGTTGACAATGCCTCGATTAAGCTAATCGATGATATCGAACTTCCGGCAAGCTGCGAATGTGTCGTCACAGCGCGGTTGGATGGACTGGAGCCAGATGGTGCCCCAGCCATGATAGAGCCGAAGAACCATGACCATGAATTGGGAAAAGGACTCCTTGTGGGTAAGACTCTTGTTAGATCCGCCAAAGAGGTACCCATCCGAGTTATCAACTTGAACGATTATCCAGTTCTTCTCCGAAAGGACACGGAAATGGGAAGTTTAGAACCAGTAATGGCCATAATTCACAAGGTAAACGTTACGGAAACAGATGAGACCAACGAAATTGAACAATTAATGACAAAATTGGACCCCTCTTTGTCAAACTTAAAAAAGAAACAGGTAAGAGATCTACTTTACCGTTATAAACCTGTATTTGGTTCTAAAAGTAAACTGGGAAGAACTGATGTTGTACAACATAGAATTGACACTGGTGATGCACGTCCGATTCGACAGGTACCCCGAAGGATGCCTCAGGTTAAAAAGGAAGAAGCAGACAGAGCCCTTAAAGAAATGATTCAAAATGGCATAGTCGAACCATCCAGTAGTCCGTGGGCTTCTCCTGTGGTATTAGTGAGAAAGAAAGACGGATCAATGCGCTTTTGTGTCGACTATCGAAAGCTAAATGATGTCACTAAGAAGGACAGTTATCCTTTGCCAAGGATTGATGATGCCCTCGACGCTTTGGCGGGTTCTACTCTGTTTTCTATCTTGGACCTTAAAAGCGGATACTGGCAAGTTAAAATGAATCCTGCAGACAAAGAAAAGACTGCCTTTACCAGTGGATCAGGGTTATGGCAATTCACGGTCCTTCCATTTGGCCTCTGTAATGCTCCTGCGACGTTTGAACGACTAATGGAGAACATCCTGCGGGGTTTGTCATGGGAAACTTGTCTAGTTTATCTAGACGACATCATCATAATGGGTAAGACCTTTAAGGAACATTTATCTAACCTGGAAGAAGTTTTTAAAAGATTACAGAACGCTAATCTAACATTGAATGTTAAGAAATGCCACTTGGCCCAGAGACAGGTCAACTATTTAGGACATAACGTAAGCAAGGATGGCGTTGCTGTTGACCCCGCTAAGATACAAGCCGTTCAGGAATGGCCAATCCCTATCGACAAACATCAGCTCCGGAGTTTCTTGGGTCTTTGTTCCTATTACCGACGATATGTCAAGAATTTTGGAGACATCGCCAAACCCTTGACACGTTTGACAGAACAAGATAAGTCCTTCTGTTGGGATCAGGAATGTCAAAAGGCGTTTGAAATATTGAAGAAACAGCTTACGTCAGCACCTGTTCTTGCTTATCCACTTCCTGATGGTAAGCTTATTCTGGACACCGACGCCAGCAATGTGGGAATTGGAGCCGTCTTGTCACAGCTACAAGACGGTAAGGAAAGAGTGGTTGATTACTTCAGCAAAACTTTATCGAAAGCTAAAAAGAACTACTGTGTAACTCGGAGGGAACTGTTAGCAGTTGTAAAATCCGTCGAACACTTTTATAAATATCTGTATGGCAGAAAATTCCTGATCAGAACAGACCATGCTAGTTTAAAGTGGCTACTTAGCTTTAGGAACCCAGAAGGACAGATAGCAAGATGGCTCGAAAAACTGCAGGAATATGATGTTGAAATCGAGCACAGACCTGGAACCAGACATCGTAATGCTGATGCACTTTCCAGAAGACCATGTCGACCTGATTGCCCCCATTGTACCCGTATGGAGCAGAACGAGGAAAAACTTGCCTTAGTTAAGGTTGTGCCAGAAGACGAGAGCTCTATGCTGGAGGAGCAACAAGAAAACGATCCCGTTCTGAGAAAGATTAGGGAGTGGAAGAGAATGGACCGTCGTCCGTTGTGGAGAGAGATATCCTCATCCTCTCCTGCTTTAAAAGCATACTGGTCCCAATGGAACTCTTTAATTTTGGACGGAGGGCTCGTTAAAAGACTTATAGAAAATGCCGAGGGCACAGAAACAAGAAAACAAATAGTGGTCCCAAGAAATGCTGTACCGGAAATTTTAAAACAGATGCATAATGATAGTTCTGGAGGACATCTGGGTATCACGAAAACGCTGCAAAAGATCCGAGATAGATTTTACTGGGTAAATTGCACTAATGATGTTAAAGATTGGTGTCGTAAATGCACCACATGTGCTGCCAGTAACGGTCCGCACCGAAAACCGAAGGCGGAAATGCAGCAATACCTGGTTGGAAGTCCTTTTGAAAGAATCGCAGTAGATGTATTGGGGCCACTTCCACAGACCGATGTAGGAAACAAGTACATCTTTGTTGTAATGGACTACTTCACTAAATGGGTTGAAGCATATGCAGTTCCCAATCAGGAAGCTACCACTTTAGCAGATATATTGGTTGAAGAATTCGTAAGCCGATTTGGGGTACCATTAGAATTACATTCAGACCAAGGAAGAAATTTTGAGAGCAAGCTGTTTCAAGAAGTTTGCCAAAGATTAGGCATCCACAAAACGAGAACCACAGCGATGCACCCTCAGTCTGATGGAATGGTGGAACGAATGAACCGGACTATAACCAACTATCTGTCAAAAGTGGTGTCAGATTGTCAGAGGGATTGGGATCGACATATTCCACTATTTCTAATGGCAATTCGATCGGCCATCAACGAATCAACTGGCCAAACGCCTGCGAAGGTCCTGTTCGGTAGAGAAATGAGGCTACCATGTGACTTGGTGTTTGGTTGTAAACCTGGTGAAAAAATGGCCCGTGAACAATATGTCGCCGATCTTCAGAATCGAATGGAAATTATACACAACCTGGTGCGTGGAAAACTTCAATTATCTAGTGATCGGATAAAGAGGTACTATGACACACGGACAATGGAAAAGAGTTACCAAGTTGGAGATTTAGTCTGGCTCTATAACCCCCGACGGCGTCGAGGTATTTGTCCCAAATTACAAAAGAACTGGGAAGGTCCTTACACCATCAAGAAGAAGATTAACGATGTTATTTATCGGATCGTGAAAATTCCCAGAGGGAAACCCGTCGTGGTCCATCATGATCGTTTGGCGCCTTACCAGGGAAACCACAGTGGAGATGCGCAGCAACTCCAAGAAGATGGTTTGGCTGGCTCAGGGAGTGTGCGGGATTCCGATGTAGGAAATAACATTCCAGGAGGAATGAATCTAAGGAGGGGGCAGTGTAACGGGATAACCGTAAAGGAAGGGACCTTAATTTGAAAGATTGTTGTTGACAGTTGATTTTTAGAAGTTTGTAAAAAAAATCAACTGACCATTTTAAATAATGTTTCTAGAAAATTCTAGAAACTTCTAAACACACTGACTAGATTAAATAATGTTGTATATAAGAGGATGCATGGGCAGTTTATGTCAGTTCGAGTCAAGTGTTCAGAAGAGTTCATTGTATTGTCAAGTAGTTAGACGTTATCCAGCAGAGTTCAGTGTATCTTAACAATTTTGTAAATAAAATTGTGTAAAAAGCCCCCATACGTGTTTCAATATTATTTATTTAGAGCAACTATTTGCACAAGCCAATTACGTAGGATTTACAAATCCTGAGAATGACAAAAACAATTTTTAATTTTTGAATATCAACAGCCGCCCTAACAAACTGGACATCGCGACAAAAACTATACGAATTATTAATTATAATTTTGTCTATAGAGAACATAAAACAAAAATTGGGGCAGTTACTTAATAACTTTCCGAAGATGACCTGCAGCACTGCTTTTCACAGTGGAAGGTTCACATGGATGCAGTGGAAGAGTATATTAAAGGGAAAAATGTAAAATTGTAAAAAAATTGCAGAATAAAGACGTTAATGGTCTCGAAACTTAACTGCCAAACCTCATAAGCTGGCCTTTGCTGTTTAAATTTTGTTTGTGACTCTTTAACTTTTTTGTATTAATCGAAGTGGCGGGTAAGGTTTAAGGTGGAATAAAAAAATCTTAAACTCTAAAAGTCTTAAAATAAAAAATAACCTTGTTAAATTCCTAAATACTTATCAACATGTTCCAAGTCAGTAGTAGCTGATGGCAGTAAATCGGCGTCAGAAAAAAGAGTGTGCTTGTAACCTTTACGCGCAATTGAAGTAAAACTTATTTGACGTACGTATCGCAAAATAAATATTAAATTACAATTCAATTATATTTATTGTCTATATACTTTACAGAAAATGATATAAGGTTAAATTTATTTTATTCATTAGAAATAGGAATTTGAAAGTTATCTTTTTTTTTTATTTATGAAATAATAGGATTGTGATAACTTAAATGTGAAACATAGATTTTACTCTCTAAATACCTTTAATGTATTAGAAACCGAAAGAAGATTATAATACAACAGCATTTTTACTCGGACAGAATAGTATCTAATAGTTAAAGAATACATAATTAATTACAAGATTACCATATTAAAATTTATAAACTTCTAAACAAAACATAACCTCAATTCCACTAAAATCTTAATACCAATTTGTTTTGTTTGGAAAGATTTTTAAGCTCCTCCCATAGCTGACCTCACACCGTTACTTTCGTCAGAATTACTTCGTTCCGTCAGAATTATTTCCGTCAGAAAAAAAATCTGAGTTACCCCTAGTCCCGCTTAAAGAAGTTTTACTTCAAAAATGTCTATATCTACAGGCCACACACCTGTTGCATTAAAACCATTTATTGTACAAAGCATTTTGGCTTTCTTTAAGTATGCTGTATTAAATAAGGAGGAAATCTGCTAAAAAGTAACTACCCGTCCAGGATGTGTTTTAAGCCATTTTCTTAATTCGTTATCTATATATACTTAAAATACAACATCTAAGGCCCGAAGACGGTGTTGTCCAGTGGGATGGAAAACATAACGTTTCCACCCCATTTTTCCTAGCATAGTTAATTATCTATAGATTTTTTGTTTGAGAGGAATGACCATCTAACAGAAGCAGCATCGGTGAGTCTTTTGAAGCTCTAAAATAGTCAACGAACTTTTTGAAGCATGAAAAATACTTCATTTTCATTCATCTCAACCCACCAACCAGGCACTAGGTCATTCAAAAATCCCTGCTGCTTTCGTTTCTGAAGCAATATCAAAATCGAAGGCATATAGGCTACCTACTGAAGCAGAGAAACAAATTTCTGCCGTGATAGTTTTACCCCTCTCAGTTGATGTAAACAAATTAACTTGGCCTTCTTCTTTTAAAGCAATGATTTTTAAAGTTTCTTTTGGATTGACTGTAACTCCAGGTACGTCAACGTTATAGATTTTTTCTGCTATAAGTTGATATTTTTTAACAATTGCTAAGCTAATTTATTAATATTAATCTTTACTAGGGTTTCCCATTTAGGTTGTAGAGCCACCCAGTTGATGGCTAATTATTCTGATTTTTTAGAAAGTTTTTATATTTGCACCGTGTTCTTTGTATCTGTATCATTCCGTGGAATTTTGTAATCGAATTTAAACCTATTTTTCGACTACCTAGAGCTCTAAAATTTTCAGGATAAATAAGAACTGGATGACAATGCATGTTTCAAGTGTGTTTAGGCATATTCATAAATTTCGAAATTTATACTGAATTGATATGAAATATGATATAAATTGTGTATACATGTTATCATTTTGAAAGTTTTTAAATATGTCGTTCGTAGCCTAGTTGAATAAGCGTCGGATATGAGTCAAGGTGACAGTTCTGTTATGTTATCATAATGGGATCAACTACGCGAGAGAGAAGTTTTTTTTTTGTTCTACATGTGACAACAGTAATTATTATTTTAACTGTTAATAAAATAAACTAATTAAGAAAATTTTTAAAATTTTTTTTAGACTATTATACTGTGGACTATGCCGTAATCTATCTCGGTAAAGCGCTATTTGCCAAGGGAGTAATAATTTAATAATAGTTATATGACTTATAAATCACAAAAAAAAGCTTTATACTATAAAAAGTTCTTTTTATAAATTGTGATTATTATATAATACAGTTAGACTTGTTTTTGATCGAAATAAAAAGATAAGTATTAAAATATAATAAAAAGCTGGAAAAATAATGAAAAAAAAAGTAATAAAAATCAAATAAATTATAAAAATCGTAAAAACGCAAAAAAAATTAAAAAAATATGATACGAAAATATAAAAAAAAAAACTATTGTAAAATAAAAGAACGAGTAAATATGTCAGAAACAATCGAAAAAACCAAAAAAGGTAGTAAAACTTAAAAAAACAAAATTAATTGCTCGGCGGTACGAAGTTCGCCGGGTTAACTATTATATAATAATTTATTCCTTTAGTTTATTAAAAAAATGTGGTAATAATGGTTAATATTTGTATATCTTAAAAGGTAATTTAAAATATTTAAAAGTTGTTTTAAACGGTTTTATAAAGAAATTGTGTAACTTTGCAATACGACCTGTAGAGGAAGTAGCATCGGATCGAACAAGCAATAAAAAAAGCATGGGAGAAAAAACTAGTAAGGTAACTCTCGAAACAGAGAACAATATCTGCTGTCTTCACGTTAACATCTTATAACGAGAGTTTTACGAGAAATCGAAACGTAATCTTTTATTCGATCAGAAGATATGAATTTTGTTATTCGAATGGGGATTCATTCCTAGCAATATGTTTCTTTTCGCTTTTATCTTCTATACTCCTTTAGTACTTCTGGGCCAATAATGGCAACGCTACACCAGCTTCAGATAATTCAATACATATTATATTTCAGTATTGAGTTGAGGTAATGTAATAACATACGAGGTGAAATCGTATATGCGGATACAATTGAGTTATATTTTCCATAGAAATTTGTTTTAAGTTGTCAGAATTGTTGAATTGAAAATGATATAGAACAAACTTTCAAATTAAAAAACGTTTGTGCTTTTAGAAGAACCACTTCGTAATTGAATTATGGCTGCTCGAGACTTTAAGAAATTTCTCGTTTTCGTCTCGTCCCTTCCCAATGTCGTGACAAGCCGACCATGTTTTTGTTTTAGGCCAGACTGAACTATTCCTTCAAGATTCTTGAATACGAAAGTGCCCTTTCAAACAAATATTTAAAAAATAGTTGCTGTACTTAAATCTAATTAATTTCTTTACAATTAAACCCGTTAAAGCATCTAGCGGATAAACAAATAATTATATTTACCCACGACTCATAAGTAAATTGCGTATTTTTTAACTTATAACTCTGTCAGTTAGTGTCAAATTATTGAGGAGTTGTGTTATAGTTTCATTTACTAAACTAGTGGAGTAAGTAAATAGAAACCTGTATTATTATGTTGGTTGCCTACAGTTTTCATTAAATTAAACTAACATTTGACATTTCTAAGACAGAAGTGTCTGCGAAATCGAATACTTTGACAACTTATGCCAAAATTAAAATTTTATATTTGTTATTTTTAGTTTTATACAAAACCATTTGGTAAGTCGTGGGTAAAGCATAGTACTTCACTCGAGGAACAAATTGCATATTTAGCTCGTTTCTTTAGCCCCTTCAATCGCAAGCTCGCTCATGGGCCAAACACAGTCGCTGTAATATGCAATTTACTCCACTCGTAAAGTAATATACTAATATTATCTTTTTTTTTTTAAATCGAGACAAGACATTGTAACGATGTGAAGATCATTATCACTTTAATTAACAGAGGAAAAATCTCCTGGTTCTGGATTCTGCACTTGTGGAAATCGATCACTATTAAAACAAATTTTTTTAATATTTGTATTTCTACTTCTTCCTGTGACCAGTCTTCTTTCTGCTCCTCTATTTGTTAACTCATTCTCTCTGCTCCTTAACATACTGTCTCCTCTATTTTCTAGCTCTGGTTTTTTCTATTTGCTTCTGCTTTTTTGTGTATCACTTTTAATCAATTTATTATGTCGTTGTGTTCTTTTCTTCTTATTTAATTTTAATTCCATTATAGATTATACATTCATTTGACATTGTATTTAATTCATTAATGACAATAAAACTTATCATGAAAATTAAAAAAAAAAAAAACCGTCTAACAAAATCTGGAAACTAAACTAGCGCCGATTTTCTTAGGGAGGATTTACACTTCCGGAAAGAATGTGTCCTCAAGGAAAAATCCATAACAGTTTCCCCAAAATTTGATTTGACTTGGTGAATCGCATTACCTTGCCAAATACCTAATTTTTTTTTGTGTACGAAATTTTCCATTCATAAGTTGCAAAGCTCGAAATTCCAACTATTTTAAAATTAACATAATACGCTTCTTAATATTCATCACCATTTATTTATTTCTTATACTTTTAAGCAAAAATACAACTTGAACATTAAAAATTCCACAATTTCTTCGCTTCTACATACTTGTACCCTAAATGTAACTCTGTCAAATTTATCCACCCAAATCTTCTGTTTTCACATACAATTTTATTGCCCTTTACCTTTTTCACCTAAATATTAACCTTTAGGTACTACCTCTCTCATTAGGTACGTCCACGCTTATCTTAATTTTCCTCATGTCAGTTTTTTCTTCCCTTGTTAATGCATTGAAAACAAAATTTACCTTTCCTACAAAATATCTTATTTAAAAAACATAATCGGCTCTAGCGGATTTCAGCCTTTAATAACTTTTTATTAAGTACAGTCACCCTACAGGAGGTATTCTAAAGAAAACGAATCTATGTTGTCATATGAAAGAGAATATATGGCAAATAGGTACCTACTATAAAATATTTGCACTTGTCTCAATGTTTTGATTTGGTGACCTATTCCCTTAACCACTCAACGTTTCTTGCATTTTACCTTAATTTTTTAAAATAAATTTAAATGCACTTTCATCCACTTTCTCAGTGAGCCAAACACCTCCAATGTTTTTGCTATTTTCGGTAGACCAATATTTAATTCGCTTTCTTAAATTATCTAAATTTTTGGCACCAGTATCTGTGTCAAATGTATTTAAGTAGTATATTATTATTCTAAAATATTCTATTTAACCATCCTACAATCACTTTACAAATGGTACCTATTTTTACTTTTATTAAACTGAAAAAAGTATCATTTCTAATGGAAACTTTTTTTTTAATTCGTCTTTCACAACAAATTACTACTCTGCTGATTGGAAAAAATATTTAGATATCCAACACACGAATCATAAATTTTTACTACTGCGGTGAACTGCTCTTCTACGAGTAAGTATAGTTTTTATTCCGACACGGGAGACGTAAAGTCGACAATGAGCAATGCTTGTTATAAAAGCCATGGCAGAATAGTAACTGTTTTAAGTAAAATGAATATTTACACCTTTTACAAGTAACAAGTACGCGATAATATTTTAATGATTTGATTTTCCCTATAGTTATGATAGTTATATTAATAAATAACATCATTAAAATGAACTTATAATTATTGTGACTAATAAAATACAAGAAATTAAGACATCAAATAACTACTAACTGAAAATGTCATTATTATAAACCTAATTAAATCTACATTAGAAATTTCTTCATTTTTGCTTTAAAAACTTTTTAACCAACCCTATAGCAAAAAGTATTTAAAAGATACTGTTAAACAAATACTGTTAAATTAAATAATATTCGGTACAAAGTGTTTGTAAGCTAATTTTACGCTTCTACACTAAAACATAAATTTCCATAAAACTATTGTGCTAGGCTCTGTTATATATTATTCATAGTTAAAAATTCCACTACTTGAATACCCACATATTTTCGGTGTTATTTTAAACGCAAAATTCTTTGCTACGACAAACAGATGTTTCCCGAAAAATGGTCAGCATTTTAACACATTTCATTTAGCTGAACAGGATTTACGTTAAATTTAAAATTTAAAGAATGTCGCAATAAGAATTATAGAAACTGTCTTTGTGTACGAAAAAATTACGAAAATGGTGATCACTTAACATGGTAAAACAAATAAAAGTAGAATATTGACAACACGATTTAAAAATAAAATCGTAGTCGATGCAATTTAGAGTTTCAACGAGCTAGAAACAGGAAAACATTGTTGCATAAGCTCTAAAACTCGAGAACAAAATAAGTCGAGCAGATATATATTCGGATAGCGATAGAAGTATATAGATACCTATCGTCTGAATATTCTTTAATATAAAAGCTAAAATGAATACGAATGAATAAAAATGTATTTACTGTCACAATATTTTAGTTTATTTGTCAAAGCGTTTTATTTAAAAAAAGCTTATTTTATTTACATAATCAACTAAAATTAAGTAACTTTTTATGAAGTATAAAAATATACAAAAATATTCACAAGGTTGCATCGATTCACGACGAAGGCGATGCTGTCGGCGAACGGTTAAACGTCATAAATCCTCGTGGTGTGGTGCAATTAGGTCCACATCATTGTAGAATTCGCTGGCTGTTACTGGTATAAACTTCCATGGCGTAGCTCTGTTGATGGTCAGGACTGATGAAATCGAAAAATTGTTTTGGAGTTACACAGGTTTTACCACAGGGCAGCGCTAAAAAAGCATGAACTGGCATAAGACTGTTCATCGCATGACCGGCTGATTATTATATATGTTCAGGTACAACATTAAAAAACGTTAAATTATTTATTGTTATATTTAATAGTATAAAAAATCGTAGTAAATTTATTAAAATATTCAAAATAAAGAAATCATAAATCATAAAATGCTGAAAAATCTTTAAAACTAAAAAAAAAGGGTGTGGCAGTCAGTGGGACTTTATGCGAATGATTTAGCAAAATCATTATATGATATTCGTGTTCAGCGACCTCAAAAACCTCCTAGTCCTGAGTACAAACTCATTTTGTATCAAATTTGCATAACATTTCCTGGAGACGAGGTCCGTCTTAAGTACCAGGTGTTTCGGACACCATCGTCATCATCATATTCGCATTCAACGACACAAAAAACAGCCGAGTTCCAAGTGTAATTTTGTACAGATTTTACATAAAACACCAGAAGAAGAGGTAAATACTCTAGGCACCAAGTGCCGCGGAGACTTTCGACATCATGATATTCGTGTTCAGCGACCCCAAAAACCCCGAGTACATAAATTGAACCCATTTGGAATCTTTACCGAGTTGTAATTTTTCTATCTATTGTCTGTTCGGAATGCACTTTTTGACTATTCTTAAAGACTCTGTTTATGTAGCCAACAACCTCAAAAGCATATTATTAATATAAAATACTTTATATGTTTACTTACGTGAGAGTATTATAAAATAATCTGTCAAACACAATGTAATACGTCACTATGATATTCCAAAACATTAGCTCAGACTGTTTTTTGTATATCTATCTCTTTTCAATGTACTGAATATTTAAACGGTATTTAAAGGACTTATAGTTATGACCAAACATGTGGTAAATATTTCATCTTTGTTTTTTCCGACCAATATACCTTATATGTGTTTCTGTCTCTCTCTTGCTCACACCATTACATATGTAATGATTTTTTTCATTTAACCCCACACAAATCGAGTGAATGAATAGAAGTATAACTGCGTATAATTGAAAATATGTTGATTAATAGAAAAATCACAAAAATTGTTATTGTATCATAAAATACAAAAATGGAAATGATAAAAAAACTATGATTACACACTGACAGTTCCACAATTTATTAATTTTTTTTTATTAATTAATTTGAAACGTTTTTTTGTAGCTATAATTCCTATGGGACATTCTTTTGAGTAGAGTGAACGTAGAAAAAATAAAAAAAAACATACAGTGTATACCATACTCCACCAGTAAAAGCAAAATGCACACGATTATACCATCGTTCGCATAAGCAGTATACAATTTTTACATTTACCTAAACAGGTAACTCTATAGGCGCACGTATAGGTACGTATAGTTATATAAAAATACTGTTATTGTTGTATAATCTGGCGATCGTACTGAACGTATAAATACGTCAACAAAAAGCGTTACTTTTATTTATTACATAAATGGATTGTATGAAAAATTAAAGAAATGGTCAAAACTTGTTATTGAATCATGTTATAAAAAAAAATTAATTAAAATGATCAAAAAATAGCTCTTTAACTCATTTGTATATTCTGAAGTCGGTCATCCGATGGCTACAAAGTTTTTTTTTGTTAGGTTATATTTTTTAGAAAATATTGAAATTCTACTGAACTTTCATGTGTTATATTATCGATAAGTTTATGCTTTGTAAATTGTATTATTTACATACCATTTAAATGTTTGACCGTAAACTGTTTACACTAATCGACTGTTTAATTTTGTGGCAGCACAATTTTTACTAATTGGGGATAAATATATAATAAATGAAACGATATGGCTGTTTAAGTGTATTCTTATTTATACTGTATTTACGCAAACACTTGGTACATTTTTGTAATTATACTGCACAAATTAACTGTGTCGTCTTCTTTCAATACAGATTATTAAGGACCACAGTTCTTAATTTGTACATTGCTGATGGAATTCATCTATCATCAGTTATCAGATTTTGATAATAAACTGTCATTAATAACTGTGCACAGTTTATTTATTGAAGTAAAACTTCTTTAGCGAGACTAGGAGTAAAAAAGTTATTCTAACGGACGTGACGTCATTCTAATAACAGAAACCGGAAACAAAACCTAATACAAAATACCTGACACGATTCTGCATGGGCGCAGGCAGCAGGGTGCAAGAGGGTGCGCTTGCACCCCCCTGCTATGAAAGAAAATACCTGAATTTAACAGAAAATTATATATTTTTTTATTAAATTATTGTTTAAATAAAAACTAAAGGCATCGCGGTTGCTGTCCAAATCATTCTACATTCTATATATATATATTAGATCATAATAGTGTGTAGATGCAGATGCACCTCCCTGAAAATAATCCTGGCGGCGCTCATGCGATTCTGCCTACTATATTAAATAAAATTAAATCTGTAATTGAATGAATTGACAGCTTGTTATCTTGTCAACCAAAATACATTGCTGGAAAATAGTTTTTTGTGTATAAAGTGTTTGTATTAAATTTGAATAAACAAAGTGGATTTATTAATGAAGAAAGTGATGAAAAAATATTGAATGAAACCGGGAGTAGGTACTTATATATACTCTATATGCATACATTTTATTTTTGGTGTGTAATTACACTATTTATACCTAATTATTAATACCTATTATTTATACCTAGCTATTTTCGTTTTATAGACTTAAAGAGCTAAAAAGAAAAAGAAATTGTGACCGTCAAAGGGCTAAAAAGAAATTGTGAACGTCAAAGGGCATATTATAAGCGCCAGAAAGATTTGAAGAAAAATGACAAAAATGAAAAAATGACGAGACAGCTACATTCATTATGATTTAATTAAGTTAGTTTATATACATACATTTTATGATAGTAAATAATTGTTTATACGAAGCTTTACGTTAAGTAAAGAAGCATGTTGCACGTTTTTGTTCATAAAATAATAATATTCGAAATGTTTTAACACTTTCTTATACTTATTTTAGGTTTGGTTAGGTAGCCATAAAACCACTAGTCAGGATGGCTGATCTTTTACCAGCAATAACAGATCCTTCGTAGACGTGAAGGAAACAAACTTAACTCAGGATTGTAAATTTTATGGAATATGCTATAAAATGCTACAAAATGAAATGGTTATCTAACTATCGAAGGCTTTTGTGTTGTATTACAATAAGGTGGATACAGCTACAAAATCACACATTTTAAACGTAATATGTGTATATTTTTAATATTGTTTACCTATTATTGAAGCAAAACTTCTTTAGGCGCGACTAGGGGTAACTTTAACGTTAGATTCTAACGGAAGATTCTGATAGAAGTAACTGTGTAATTTCAGCTATGGGAGGAGCTTAAATTTTCGAAATTTATTTATGAAATTTTCAAACGGTTTCAAATACATTAATGGTATTTAGAGAGTAAAATCTATGTTTCACATTTTAGTTATCATAAACCTATTATTTCATATATAAAAAAAATAATGATAACTTTCAAATTCCTATTTCTAATGAATAATATAAATATAACATCTCATTTTTTTGTAAAGTATATAGGCAATAAATATGATTGAATTGTAATTAAATATTTATTTTCCGATACGTACGTCAACAAGTTTTACTTCAATCGCGCGTAAAGGTTACACGCACACTCTTTTTTATAAAAAAAAACTTCGCTAATAGATTCTACAAAATTCTTGTCCCACAAAATAAACATCATCGTATTGTCATGCATACTCCTGGATCGCATAGTCTTTGAGTACATGTGGAGAAAGCGTTAACCATTCAAATATCAGAACATTAACTCCGTCCTAAAACATGTCACGCCTGAAGGGATAGAGAATGTGCCCCAATGTTTGTGAATAAAGGGTAGATAAACTAGTGGCATTTTCCACCCCTGGTCGTCGTTTTCTGATCACCTGGTAGGTATACTGCTAAAGGCAGAAACCTAACTAAGTGAAGGATGATACAAACAACAAATATATTAACAAAGAAACAAGCAATACCAATAAACAATTAAAATATAAATAAGAAATAACTGAATAAAATAATCTTAACTTATCTTACCAAATAAAACTATATGTCTGCATGTCACACATACGTACGAAAAGACTCCAAGAGTCACAACGGCCCCAGAATCAAGGGTCTATTTTAGAGCACCCCAAAATCTAACGTAATGACTATGACCTGGTTAAATATAATACAACACAATACAATAATAAATTAATATGTAGGGCAAAACTGCCCTATCATCGAATGTGACAGTATTATTCGTGTTATCACCAAAAGGATTACCAACTGATGCTGTATTCAAATATTTAAATTTTATATTAAGTTTACTTTGGTAATAAAAAATTTCGCTAATAAAAGCAACAAAATCCTTCTTCCAAACAACTCACATCATCGTTTTGTTTAACCCAGTGATATCTTCAAAAACTTAAACGATGCTGTATTCAAATATTCAAAAACTCGAAATAATTACAGAATTTTTTAATAATATTTTAAATATTAAAAGATTGCTTTAGAAAACAATTTCTGTTAATTGAGTCTTATTATACAATTCCTAATACACCGAACAGAGGATATTGTATTAAAAACAGAATGGTACAGAAAAGCTTCTGGAAGCGATGAGTTTATAAATTTTTAGTCAACACACCATCTAAAATGAAAAATATTCTAGCTTTAGCTTTAAAGAACAGGGTAATTCGTCTTTTCCATACGGGATACAGAAATTAATGCTTAAAACAACTTAAAAGATTAATGTTAGAGAATTCATACCCTGTTAATCTAGTTACCAAACTTATTTTTAGCTCACGTATTGCATGTAGATAAAACAACGTGTTAGGCTCCACCTACTAAACGAAAATTGATTTGAAATATTCTCTTGTTTTGTTTGGTTCCCCTTTGTTAATTCCAAGTTTAACAACTAAGTTATTAAGAATGTTCAGGGACTTTCCACACATAAATTAGGATAAGGGTAGCAACCAAAAATTTTAAAACTATTCACTGAATCATTTACCTTAAAACGCCTTTTAGTGTAACGGAATTGACCAATGAGATTACCTTGCATAGACTGTGACCTGTTATGTTACGGGAACCCCCTAAAAACATCACAGGCAGTCCTATTTTTATAAAGGACTCTCGCGCTTGTAATTTAAGTGAACATTCTACCACCGAGAAGCAAGTTGCCCTATTTATTGCAGAAGGTACACAATGCGGTTTGTGGCGTTTTCCTTACCTAGTTACTCTAGGTCGCAGTCTACCCGACACGTATGGGTTCAATTACATGTTTGCCTGCGTCTGCATGGCTTGGAATCAAGAAAATAAAACAAAAAACAGACAAAAAATAAAAAAAAATATCAAAAAATCTTAAAACATTGCAAAAATAAAAAAAATATATATGAGAAAATTGACAACAAAACTGGGTAGTAGGTAAATCTGACTGGGTGAAAGAGACCATATTGCAGCTAAACCAATATACCATTAAGTGGTATTCGGACGATTCCAAAACAGATGAAGAAACTGGAGCAGGGGTTTTTGACCTAAAGCGAAATACTCAGAAAGCCTTTGTGCGTACCCAAGCATTTTTTAAACGTTAATCCATTCCATTAAAAGTTGTGTGGAATTTAATAGCGAAAAAAATTATCGTAAACAAAAGTTTGTAATTATGTTAGATAGTCTAGCAGCCAATAAAACATTAAACTCACAATCCGTTAAAAGATCGTCTGGGAATGTCTAGGTAAACTAAATGAACTGGGTCAAAGTAACCCTGTTATCCTCTTAGCGGTTATAAAACACATATGAATAGAAGAAAACAAAATAGCAGATAAGGTGGCAAAAAAAGTAAAACTCCATATTTGGTACCAGAATCATCTTCTAAAATCAGCAGTTATACAGTTTCGGAAAAACTAAAGAAAAATAAGTACCTGAACGATCTGAAAGGACTAAGACAACCGAAGACGCTTCTGGGAAACTATAACCAAAATAGATCTTTGAGCTGTCTAAACCTTGGTAAAAACAACCTCTACATTATAACGGAAATATTAACCGGGCATTGCCGATTAAGAGGACACATGAAGAAACTAGGATTGGTAGATGAAGTATAGTGTAGATTCTGTATGGAAAAGGATGAAAGATTAATACACATACTCTTAGAATGAATTGCATAATTCTAGGGTCAGATACCTAGAAACATAAGAAATAGAAGGGGAAGATCTACCTAACTTGAAGCACAACGACATCCTTAATTTTCTAAGAAAGATAAGACTAGAACAGCTGCTGTAAGTCTCATAAAACATGAGAATTGTGGCAAGAAAAGGAGGACACAATGTATCTGTCACCCCTGATTACGAACATATTTATTTTATTTATTTATTTATTTATTTATCTTTATTGCCTTTGAGAATTTACAAAAAATCCTATTGGGACTCGATAAATACAAATACAATACAGTATACATAAAATTAAAATATGATAAAAAATATATAAACACATACAATTACAATTATACATGTCATATATTTACAGACACTTTACACCTTCTGTGTAGTACAATTTAAAAATTCTTCCACTGAGCAGAACTCCCTTTTCAGGAGAAAGTTTTAAAGCCTGTTCTTAAACAAACCGTAGTTGCTATGGTTCCCTATCAGACTTACAATATGGTTATAACAGACTAGCAGCTTGCCCCGGCTTTGCACGGGGATTAATGAAAAATAACAAAAATCATTAAATTTATTGGGTCAACGCTTTCCTGTAAAAAATATTACATGTTGTTTTATTTTCTGGCACCAAAATAAATTGATTTTCAGGTACTCCGACCCGCCTTAGGCGGTTGGCCATGAAGAAAACCGATCCCTACTATTTGGAAGGTTTGACCTTGAGAATTATTATTAGTAAAAACGAAAGATGTTTTGATAGGAAATTGAAGCGGTTTAAATGGATTTGGTAGATCAGTTGGGATTATCGGTATCCTCAGTGTATGAGATAGTTGACCAGCTGGTGGTTCAGTTATATTGGTTGCTACAACTTAATGGTCCTATAATTCCTTTATAAGTAGCCTCGTCCCATTGCACATGCTAAATTTGTGATATCTGTCGTGATTATGAAATAAGTTATTTTGATAAGGAATAATACCAAGATAAAAACTTTTAAAAAATTAAAAATAAGTTATTGTGACGTAACTATAATAGTTAGACATATGCTGTCGCGGCATGTTTTGTAGATATTTATATATTCTTCAAAATCGTAGTACATTATTTTATTCTATAATCAATATTGTTCTCAGCGCACGCGATGTAAGGATTTTAAGGTCATTTTTGGTTACATTAGTAGCTTGCCAACGGTGAAAGAATTTTGGAAATCGGTCCAGTAGTTTCGGAGCCTATTTATTTCAAACAAACAAATAAACAAACAAACAAACAAAAAATCAAACCTTTCCTCTTTATAATATTAGTATAGATAATGCCTTTGTAACTGGCGGAGTTCTGTCCAACACCTTGTCTCGAGAATGGCAATCGTAGATGGGCTCTTATGGGAGTATCATGGTCATGAATTAACTTGTTCGTGTTAAAGAGTGTTTTATTTTTCTTTATATTGAGTGTGACTGGTAAAATATAGAGACAAGGTAGTGTAAGAATGCCAAGAAATGTGAACATGTTCTGTCTGGGGTGCAACCCCAACACACATCTTACTGCCTTTTTTTGTGCCATAAAAGCTTTAGGCATATGTGAAGAGCTGCCCCAACATGGTAGGCCATATGCCAATGTAGATTGCGCCATTCCAAAGTATACATACACCATATTTTTTAAATACAACATTAAATTATTTATTTATCTTTTATTTACAATATATAGTTGGTTTATATAAAAAACGTAAATAATAAATTTTGTATGAAATTGTTCAACTTATTTGCACAATAATCGTTGCGTAAAACAAATATTTTCACTTCAAAGATTCTCTCGAAATCGTCCCTGGCTATCCGTTTTACAATGCAGCAAATACACGACGCCAACAGTTTCATTGCAGTTTCATGTCTCTCGACTAACCTCAAAATATTTAGCATGCAGTTAAACGTAGCTAAGGGTTTATTTTGTTGATTAAATGACTGCAAGTGCCAACACAGACTTTCCATAAACTAAATGTTTGCATATTCCAATAAAAACCTAAAACATTAATACCAACACGATATAACACTTAACTGAGATTAAAATTTATTAAATTGATTATTTTTACAAATTTCGTATCTGATGCTAAGAGATAAACTTTCAGTGTAAAACACGTTGGAAAGGTATCCAAATGCAAAAAAAACTCAAAAAGAACCGTTGTAAAACGTCTAATGCACATTTTGCCGAAAGGGTACTTTAGAAAGCATTTAAACTCTCCTCTTAGAAATTTTCCAAAGTTGGGAAACGGTTTGATTGTCGGAAAGTTGCAAATGTGCAAATCCTGTCAAATTCTACGTAAATGAATGTCGCTAAATTAGAAATTATAGCATTTGACAATTAGCTTAAATTCTTAAAGTTGAATCCATAAAAAAAAGTTAAGCGATCGACCTCTACAAATTTTATACAAATAAGACGGAAAATTTGTAATATATTTAAAACGTAAGTAAATTAAAAAAGAAAGAAGGTTAAATCAAAATTTAATATACAGGCAAAGTGAAAATATTATAACAAGAGCATAATTAAACTAAATCTTTTAACAAAAAGTTAACTAATAAATTAGTAACAAATCTACTTTTTTTACATTTCAGAACAAAATTTTAAAAAATCTCCAATTTTACTTTTACTGGGACCTATTGCATTCTAGAAAATCCTATTTTTTTTGGTTTTATAAGGGTTGGAAATCTTCTCAAGGCGAGCCGCGCACTTACCAACTAAAACCAACCCTCCACTCGGATATAAGTGAGCATGAAACAGCCCTCATATAGGCTTAAACATCTGCTCGCTCACCCTGCCTTGCACACAACTTAGACCGTTTCTTTCTTTATATTTGTATTTTTTTTTCTTTAGGCTATCCTCTCTCTACCTCCTCGTTCGTACTTATCACACACCTTACATACCCATGTATGCACTTCCACACATTCTCGATCATACGGAAAACCAACTCATGCATCGAGTTGCCGTTCCACCCCCATTTGCCCAACTTCTCTCTTTCCTACGTCCATTTACTACATTCCAACATCGTATGTTGGACAGGGTCCAAAGCCCTACAGTACGGACACTCGGCAGTTTTCGCTCTGTTGAACCAGTACATGTACGATCGGAAACAACCTTGCCCAGTGAATACCTGGGTCAGAGCGTAATACATAGAACGGTGCTTACACTTCGTCCAATGAACCACATCTTCCGTGATGTTCCATTCCGTTTGCCACATCTCTATAAATGTAGCCCTCCCTTCACTTTTCCCATTTTGTCCAATGGCCACGTCACCACGTCTGTGGTACACCCTTGCTTGTTCCTCTGCCAGGAGGATGTCTTTCGAGTTGCCTCCCCGTCACGAACCAAAAAGCCAAAGCGGACCAGTGCGATAAGCGTACAACACCTTAAGCAAACTTATCCTATCGATCCTGGAAAGGAGCTGCCTGTAAAAGGGAACCATGGCCGTTTCGCTCTCCTCCTTTTTTGTTGGGGACCTCGAATCCTTGCAAATCCTGAAATAATAACTCCTAAGATATTCTAAGCAAGTATAAAATTACTGTCATATAGTAAAATACGTTTAAACAATAGTTTACGCAAAATCCATTGCGTTTTCAATTGAATAAACCTTAATAATTGGTTAAAATGTTTTGAAAGCGACATCTATTAACCAGTAAAAGAATCAAAATTTATCCGTTATTTTAGTAATTCATCTTCATTTAAATACACTAAAATTTCTATTTTGCATTGTCAATTCATTCTTTGTTTACGAACAATTTGAAGTTGGCGTGTCAGTGTATTTGTTACAACAGAAAAAACCGTTAAATAGTGTTAAAGGAATCTGCTTCTATACTTACAACTGTGCACCTTTTGGTCAAGTTGGATCAAATAAAATCCGGAAAATCATCGTTTAGAGAAAAAAACAATCAGTTTTCATCAAGACAATGCACGTGTTTAGACAGGTTTGTTGACTATGGAACAATATTTTGCAAAGCTTCCGGAAAATCACTACAGAAATAGCATAAAATTGTTTGGGGATTATTGGATTAAGTGTGTTTAAGTTGAGAGAAATTATATTGAATAAAAACAAAACAATTTCATTAAAAAATATACATTGTTTTTTCCAACCAACCTGTAAAATAAAATCAAATGAAATCTTAAAGAATTATTATTTAATAACTCTATAAATAAAATTCTATAGGAATTTACTTCACTTTTTACAAGAACTGTTTCAATAAAATTTTATGACTTATCGTGATTTTTAACCTTAATTTAATTTCCAACTCGGTATTGATCAAAAATTCCTACCATAAAATCACGTACTGAATACTTCAAATATTAAACACGAAAGGGTGCGCTGCGCTGTTCTATTTAAAAAATTACAGCCTTCTTCACAACAACCTAATCAAAGTATTTAACAAAACGCTAAAAGGTTGTAAATAGTTAAATTTTTTCTGTAAATTTTAGAAGTGTTCTATATATTTAAGAAGTTGCGTATACCTACATTTTAAAAGTTGCATATAATTAGAAACAACTTCGAATGGTAACTACACATATAAACGTGATGCGTTAGACTTTATTTATGTAAATGAGAAACACCAAGAGAAGCAGGTAATTTGTCCGATAAACTTGAGTTCGTACTTATGTTTGTCACGTGGGACGAAATTTTGCAAATTTCCAAAGAGTGAGTAAGGTATTACAATACCCGAATTCACTCTAGAGACGTGCGCTAATGTTCACACAAATCACACGTTGATTTTGTAGAAACACTTTGAGACAACTTTGATGATATACAAGCCCGCACAAAAGAAAAGCCGTCAGATGTGGATTTAAAAGACACCCATCAAAGACGATGAAGAAATGCCCAATGACGGTCTAGCTTCTAAACCAAATCCCAGCTCGAGAGAACAACTTGAAATCATAAGTTTTTTGTCGTCATTGTCAAATATAACTATAGAGATGGGCAGAAAAGAAAAAATATACAAAGAAATATCAGAAATTCCTATTTCTGACTAAAATACAAAATACCCGATGTCGAAAAAATTATGTGGCCAGAAATTTGATTTGTTTTTGGTTCAATTTTTCAGTTTAAAAATTATGTTCTTGTATTTATTTTCAAAGTTTATTGTAATAAACTAAAATGTGTAAAAATAACATATCATAACACGCCAAAAGAAGTATAACTTCAATAATGATTTAAGTACATTTAATAACAGGCGCGTACTTGTTATATGAGCTTCTAAATTTCTCCTATTATTTTTTCCATTCAATATGCTAGAGAGAAATAGAACGACCAACGGCACAGATGCTCTCGTCGCCGTCGTCATGCTTAGCATAACTGTGATATTTCTATGGCATAGTATTGCAAAATTGGTTTGAAAAGTGTGTTCGTTTTGAGTGCTTCGAATTTATTCAAAAATCAAACATTTAACAAACCTGTTGACTGTTAGAAGTAATACATTTTAGTTATTACAGTGTTACAAAAACAATATGTTGGGCTAAAAATTACTTTCCATTAATAAAAAAAGTAGGGCCAAACTCACCAATTTTTATTTCGAAGACAAATCTCTAAAAAAAAAAAACTATAACTGCGGGAGCTTATCGTTGTCAGAAATTAAAAGATTTAACAGCAAATGATGTAAAAGATACCAGCAATATACTCTTAGTTACAATAAGTATTTCAGAAACAAAGGTTCCGAGTTTCTTTCACATTTCTGGTTTCTTCTTTAAGATTTCAAAAATTTATATAAACCTTCGTTCTCTACATGTGGACAAAATAAATATAAGATCCTTTATAAACTATCAGAACGAAAAGTGTTTAACAAAATTCTGTTATATTTAATTTGAAATAAAATATTCTTTATTCTTCTTCAGGCTCGGCTGGTAAATTTTTCTCTCGTTTTAAAACATGTTACGTTCGTCACTCGTACAACAACTCACCAATTTTTATTTCGAACACTAATCCCAGCGGTTTAATACTGCAATATTGTCGTGGAAAGTGTGTTCGATTGAGTGCATCGATTTCTGTTCCAGAATAAAACAAACCTGGTGACAGTTCATATTAGTATTGTCACAAATCGTGATATCTTTGATGAAACAAGAGAGGTATAAATACTCGTGAAAAGTTTTTTTTGAAATTTACTTAACAGTGAAATAATTCACTGAACTTTAACAATTACTTCGGAAGTTAAGATGATAATTAGGTAAAATTTGTTAGATGAACTTTAGTTCTAGTGATGAAGATTAACAAGATATTGGTAGGTTAATAAGTGTTCGAAAAAACATTCGAACATTCGTAAGCGTTCGCACTAGCTTAACAATACGTAATAAGTCTGTAGAGAGACTTGCGTGTTAAAGAAATTCAGTAAATACTCGGTTCTTACTCTGAATATGTTCTGGATTGGCTCCGCGGGAATAGCTTATAAGTATTTAAAAAAATTTTTTTGAAAACTAAGTGAATACTCATAAAACTAATTTAATATTATTTTATTGTCACAGCTATTACTATATTCTAAATACAAAAATTACCTAAATTCTCATATTTTGGTCTATTGTAGCTTAAAACCGATTTCATAAAATTTAAAAACTTTTTGGGATCATTATTATCAAAAAGGTTAACATCTCGTCAATAAATGACTTCTTCTTCTTTCGGTGCCATACCAGGTCTCCCTAACGTTGGCAATTACATTGGCGAGTTGTTCACGATATTCAGCTGATCTGAATAGTTGTTCAGCACTACGTATTCCAGTCCAATTTCGAATATTCTTTAGCCATGATATCTGTTTCCTTCCAATTCCTCTGCGGCCCTCAATCTTACCCTTCATTATAAGCTGAAGGATTTTGTATCGGTCTCCTCTAAGAACGTGCCCTAAGTATGCTATCTTTCTTATCTTAATAGTTGTAAATAATTCACGAACGGCATTTGTTCTATTTAACACTGCTTCGTTGGTTTGCAAAGCTGTCCAGTGTATTCGTAGCATTCTTCTATGCAACCACATCTCAAACGCTTCTAGGTGATTAATCGTATCAGCCTTTAGAGTCCAGGTCTTAGCTCCATATAACAGCACAGAACAAATATAACATTTAATCATCCTTTGACGTAATTTTAAATTTAACTTGTCGTTGAAGAAGAAAGATCTCATTCTCAAAAAAGTTGTTCTAGCTGTTTCAATTTTGCATTTTATCTCTTTATTTGGGTCTAATTGTTCTGTAATGTAGCATCCCAGATATTTAAAATGGGTAACTCTTTCGATGTCTTGTTGGTCTATGTGAAGGGAAGCATCGGCATGTGGTTGGCGGTTGAATACCATGAATTTTGTCTTAGAGACATTAATTTTTAGACCCATCATCCGTCCTGTATTATTTACACAATCTATTAGCTCTTGAAGACCCTGGATAGTGTCGCACAAAATGATCGTGTCGTCGGCATATCGAATAGTATTAATCAGTTCACCATTGATCTTTACTCCAAGGTGTTTATTTTGCATAGCCTGTTTAAAAATTCTATCCGAATAGATGTTAAATAATAGCGGAGATAGAATGCATCCTTGTCTGACGCCCCGTTGAATGTAGCATTCATCGGTTAGTCTTCCATTTATACAAACGACTATCAGAAGCGTTTTCGTAATCGATGAAAGCTACATATATATCTTTACATTGGTCGCGGCATTTTTGAAGAAGTACATTCAAGGCAAAAAGTGCCTTTTGGGTGCCAAGTGCATTCCTAAAGCCAAACTGGGCTTCATCAAGATCGTTTTCGCATCGGCTTCTTATTCTACCATGCGGTTTAATGCATGGCTCATTAGACTTATAAATCTATATTCTTCGCAATTCTTCGCCCTCTGTTTTTTCGGGAGTGTTATAAAAACAGATTTCAGCCATTCCTCAGGTATTTCACTAGTAGCATACACGTTATTAAAACACTTAACTAGAGCACTGATATGGTCTTCGTGGATCATTTGTAAGAGTTCGGTAGGAATGTTGTCTGGTGCAGTTGCTTTCTTGATTTTGGCAGATTTTATGG
Organism: Altica lythri; assembly: GCA_964028335.1. NCBI lineage: Eukaryota > Metazoa > Arthropoda > Insecta > Coleoptera > Chrysomelidae > Altica > Altica lythri. The sequence goes on along the minus strand of OZ034807.1, from coordinate 32,008,994 downwards.
CATGAAGAACTTCCGATTTTAAAATGTTTTGGCCGTCGTCTTTATTTACCTCAACCTTTATGTTTGGTCTGTCATCGTTAAACAATTCGGTTACATATTTACTCTATGTTTCAAGAATTTCTTTTTCATAAATAATATTTTTTCCCGCATTATATACTAATATATTAGTGGTTTTTTTCTTATACAAGCCAGCAGCTTCTCGAACTTTCTTGTGCATATTGAACATGTCATGCTTCCTTTCGAGTTCTTCCATTTCCGAGCATCTGTCCGCCATCCACTTCTCTTTAGCAGCTCTTATTTTGTGCTTTATTTCTTTTTGTTTTCTTCTGTATTCTTCCGGTTCGTCCTTGCATTGTCTTTTTTGCTCCATAAGGTCCATCTTCCGTCAATGACTGTTTTTGTTTTATTTTTATTAATCGGCGAGTTACAACTTGATGTCCAGCAAATCTAGTTTTGAAGTAGGTGTTCATTTAAAAATCGCGCAAAGTATCGACAGACAGAAATATGAACGGATGAGCTGTATAGAATATAGGTACTATTAAATTTTAAGTGTAAATATTCGCATGCATTTGTAGTCCTTGACAAATAATCAATTGCCATAGTTTACGTAGATGGTGGAAACCTAGCGCCATCGTCTATCTAGTCACAAAATTTGCTTAATTTCGTATTGTTGCTTCTTTCTATTTTTTATCACATCCAAAACAAATACATCACCTACATCTTCTGTCCGAAGAAAAGAAATGCTAAATAAATGCGTCAATCATTTTCCCCCACTCTGAATATCTATCATTATAAACAGCACTTAGGCCCAACTTCTGTATTTTCCTGTACCATGCTTAGCCCAAATGAAATAGACACCCAAAAAATTTTCTATTTGGCCAAACTTCTTTAATAGATTTATGTAGTGACACTTTAAAATCACACACAAAAATTTTGGGGCAAAAATCGACATGCCACATAATACCTGAAAATGCCTGAAAACAGCTGATATATTTCAGTTTTTTTTATTCTTTACATTGTATGACTAGTAACAAGTTGGGTGAAAAATTTGGTACCATTGAATTAAGGGAAGGTTATTTCCCTTAGTTATTCACTCGTCGCGCAACTTACTTTATTAATTTGGTAGTTTCCTGTATAAAAAGTTGGTTTAATTTTTGATAAAATTTTTTCATAAGTTTAAAACAAATTATTTATTATAATTATTTAAACTTGTTTTCAATTCCTTTTCATTCTAAAAATATATGACAATTAGAAGAGTATTAAATGTTAAATCTATATGAAACGTTGTGTCTTATTTTGTATTTTATATCCACTTTGACATGAAGCAAATCGCATCATGAGGGTATTTGATTAATATCTTACTGTGGATATTATATATTTTATAGGGAAACAGTTCCATCGATCATAATAATTGTTGATTCCATTTTTCTAAATGCTGTATACGTCGAATTTATTTATACTTTTATACTTATTTTAATAATTAAAACTCATTTAAAAACATATTATAAATGAAAGTATCTATTTGTTTAATTCTCTTTATTTACGAATTACACAAAGCGATATCAATACCAAACACTGCAACAATGATGAATATTTACTATTAAATCGATTGGAAAGGAAATTAATATAGATTCAGTCTAAATACATTCGAGTAAATTGTGTTTTTATAGTCTTAATAACATGGTTATTTACATCTATTATTTAAAAACAATATACAAAATTTATCCTTATGGATTAAAAATTTATTTAATAAAATATATTGCTTTTTAGGAATCTGTTTCAAACAAGCGTATGAAACGATGTGGCCTGATGTTATTTTTCAGATCTTTTCTCGAAATTTGCCTTAGGTTATGTGATAATGCTCAGATTTCCTTCGGTTTCGAGGTCTAAAAGAACTTTTAGAGCCCTTGTTATGCAACCCAAGCAAGTTTTTAAACCTTGCTCAGATTTTTGGTCACCATACCATAGACGCAAATATGATTGTTAGGTCTTTATGTTATAAAACAATCTATTTGTAAATCTCGCCTAGCGTTAAGCCATGATTGAAGTGGGTATCACTATCTTGGTTACGTGTTTAAGCTAATGGTTACAAGAAATCTTTGTGTCAACTATCACTTTTTTTACCACTTGGATATTTATACCAATAAGACTTAGTTTATAGTAAGAAAATATTCCAAAGACTTCCGGTAAGGTGTCCCAGAAAGTGTGCGTTTCCATACCAAAGCCCATTCTCATCACTTTTTAAGCTCACGTAGAAACGCGTTGCGCCTCATCTCTAAGGACTAGCTGCCTTCTGTTTGCTATAATCTCCCTTCTTCTGACTGGTTGTGATGTTTTTACCATTAATTGTAATTTTCTTTTTGCCTGTATGTATTTTTTTAATTTTTGACCATTCTCTGCATTCAAAAAGGGTGTGTTCCAAAGTGTCTAGTTGCGTGTAGTAAATACATTGATCTGTGTTTTTTTTTCAATTCGCTTGGCATATTGTCTAAAGACTATGTGTGTCGTGAGAACCTGTGTTAAGTAAGTCTAATTGGTGATGCTGGCATTTCACCCGACCTCTTATGTTTGTTATCAACAGTTTTGTTCACTAAGCTTGCACCGTTTAACTTTGCCTATCAGTTAGCGACCTTTCTCTTGCTGCTTTTTGTGCTAAAGTCTCGTTTTCATTGTAGTTGCTATGTAGTCAGGCTGTTTCTTATACTAGCAAGTCTATGGGCACAGTGGCTGTCATTACTTTTAGTGCCATCCCTGTAACTGTTCTGTATGCAGAGGCGACTCGCTGTAACATTTCACCGTGGTGTTAACATCACGCACTTCACTATATTTTGTATATCATGATGTAGTACTTTTCCTTGTCTATGGATTTTTTTTTTGACAAAATTTCTCACTTTATGCTTGTCAAATTTTTTTATTTACATTCTACATCAATTATTCTGGAAACATTATATAACTCGTAAATGATTTTATAGATTCCATCAAATATATTGTATTTCTTATTTTTATCGATAAATAATTTAATATTTTCAAAGGTCTTGGTTTTCCTTCCTTAAAGAAAGATACGCTACATATGTGTAAAGCATTAAGAATAAAGGCGTTCGTTTACAGTCTTTTGGAGCAATGTAGTGTTCTCACTCGCATTCATGTACATAAATAATGCTCTCCTGCTTGCACTCACAGGAAAGGTTTCATGGCCTCGGGGTGGATGATTGGGTCTTCGGGTTGGTCTGACCGCGTACAAAGGGTCTTAAAAATAATATATAGAAAATTTAGGTTTGCTAGTATAGCGTGGTCTACCGAATTTTTAAATAACCTTCAAGACGTCCAGCTGAACTAATGGTCCACGGAAAGTTTCTGGCAATAATAAATGTTAACGTTAGATAATATTTTTAAAAACACATTTGAATGCAAGCTTTTTCATTTTAACGTAGGCAAGTAAGGTTCTTATGTACCTGTACTTTGCGTTAATCGAGATAGTGGGTACATATACTTCTTAACAAGATGTTGCAATATTATTCCTCAAAATTTCAGCTTTGCTAAAATGAGGTATGTCTGGGAGCTCTGGGATCTGTAACCTATCTTCTCGTCAATGTGAGATTCTATGATTACTAATTATGTGAGTAAAATGATATGAAAAGATTAATAAATGGTGGTATTATACATATCAAAAAATTCTTAAAACTAATAAAATATGTGAATAGAGTAAAAGTGAAAATGAGGAAATTAATTGTTCATCCAATTATATATAGAAAACACAAGAAAGTTCTTTATTAAGGTGAATAGTGCAATATTAATACCGTGACTCCAGGATCTATGAATTCTCTCAGCTAGTCTGCTACAGGATTATCAAAAGAAACCATAAACTCGTTCAAGAAAAAGGTCTTCTAACTGCTTAATGAACTCTGCAACGCTGGTATGTACTTATTCCTTCTTTCTATTTAACACGTACTTGGAAATTCAAGATAACATTCATAGCACCATTTGCTATCACGTTCTCATCTTCTGATTTCTTTTATTTATATAAAAATTAACTTTCTGCTTACCAATATACTTTAGTTTTCTTCTTACAGACGTTTATAATAATATTCAATTACTCAAGACTGATTTATATTGAAATTTTTTAATAAAAATCGTAAAAAATTACAAGAGCAAATTTAACACGTCTTTCCTCTTTCTGAACAAAAAACAAGAGAGAGTCGTTTAAAATCAACAACTTCCAAAACAAAAATAACAAAAAACAACTATCCTAACAATTCTTATTAGTATCTATCTGATGCCTACTTGATAATAACTTAATTTATGACATCCGTGCACTTGATTAATTTCTATTTACAATTTATCTTATACCTAGGATTCTTATACAAATTTATGTTTTTTATTTATTACTATTAATATTAAAACTTTTCATTTCATTCTTTTAATAAATTTTTTCATTTAAAATTTAAACCATAATAATAGCTTTTAAATACTCATATGCATTAGTTAATACAGCATATAATTCTACATTTAATTTATATTTGAACTTATTCTTTGCATAAAAAAAAATATTATTTCTAGCATACTTTCTCAGACAAATTTCTTGTTTTATAGAAAGAAAATTACATGATTCCTTTTATTTATAGTCTATAGCACTAATGAGCTTCTTTGCTTTTCTGGCGCCGGAGTTTGGTAGTGCGATCAAGTTGCTCTGTGCAAAATGTAACAGAACGGTGACAAAAAGCATTGTTACGTGTGTAAAATGTAAAAAGAATTACCATAGTAGGTGTGCAAATTTAAGTATTGGTGCAAACACGGATGATCAAGTTTTGTTTTGTTGTAATACTGAAGAAAAATACGGTGATGAACAAGACGAACAAGACCTTGACCATGTCGCATTTTTCAATGCCTTGGAAAATATATCTTGTGACAAAAAGGTAGATACTGCAATTTTTCTAAACGTACTCAAACAAAAAGATGAAATAATAAGAGAGCTACAAAATAATATTGAACTTCTTAAAAATAAAATAAATTTGTTAAATAAAATAAATGACAATGAAAATGGCGAACTGATAAGAACAACTAAAAACTCATATACAAATAAAACATCTACAACTAGTAAAAAACCTGACCCAACTTTACTGATCGCAAATGAAAGTAAATCCAATACCGAACAAAAGGTCAACCACCTTAATAATAAACAAAATAATAATAAACAGATTTCAACAAAACAAGTTTCAGAAGGAATTCTGCTAGCGCAAACAGCATCAAAAATGGATGATATTATTAATCTTTCAGCTGAGAATAAACCAACTGTCCATAATGCCAACAATACTGATAATAAAGAATGGAAGAATGTACGATACGGCAGAAGAAACAGAAGAAACGATAATCTAATAATAGGAAGAAACAATGAACTAACGGTGAAAGGTGTCCCAAGAAAAGCAATTTTGCACGTTTGTAGAGTTAACAAAGATACAACTGCAGAAGACATAACATTATTTACAAAAACACATTTTCCTGAAGTTACTTGCCAACAAATACATGCTAGATTTCAAAGTTACTCTCAATAAAGAAAACTTTGATAAAGCTATGGATCCAAATATATGGCCAGTAGGATGTCAGCCGCTTCAAGTTTTTTCAGAAGACCAAGACACGCAAAGAGGTGAAATGATTTCTGGTCAATATAACAAAATATTAGACAACACCAATAAGGTGGGTATATTGCATTTAAATGTTCAATCATTGCCTAACAAAACATTAAACTTAGAACATTTTCTAAACGATTTTATTATTCCTTGTTCAATACTGTGTCTGAGTGAACATTTGTGTACAAATGATCAACTCGAAACAGGTAAAATAAATAACCTTATTTTAGGCTTGAAAGAATACATGGAGGAGTGGCTATATTTCTTAAATCAGATATTGCCTATAAACCCATAGCTCTTGAAGCTTTTTGTGTAGAAGTTCATGCAGAATTTTGCGAAATTGAAATAAGTAATCCCAAATGCGCAATATTATCTTTATACAGATCATCTAGTCACGGAGATATTAACATATTCTTATCTAAATTTGAAGAACTATTAACTTTTATTTTTGAAAGGTATCACCACGCTGTCATTCTAGGTGATTTTAATATTGAATTTAATGCCAATACCCCTATTCTTTCTGACATAATGTGCCTTATAGACCGTCAGCCCAAGGTATAAAAAATTGAACGATCCTTGACCGTATGCCCTTTGAAGATTCGACTAGAATATATGTGCCAATTATGTTAAATTTGAAATGGAACTTGCTTTCTGGGTCTATAGTTGCAAAATTCCAAAAAATGTTGAAACAAAATTATGATAAATTTTAACAAAAGTTGACCGTATGCCGAGGTAATAAGAAGAAAGTTAACGAAAAAATAATCTAGTGGAAAAAGGTCGGCATACGTGTAGGGTGGTCCCAAAGGGATGTAATAAACCCTTAAAATTGCAGACAATTGTTATACCTTCTTTATAATAGCTGACCGTATGCCTCTAAGAGATTTTTATTATTTATGACGTACCACATACTTATGCCTAACGGCATACCGATCGGCTGGTTCCAAGTGGTTCCTAACCTCTAAAACATGTGTCGAAAATTTTTTATTCTATTTTATGACTCTTAACCATAAAAAATCTACTTAAAATTGAAGTTTACATTATAAAATGACCACTTGCAAAAAGGCATACGGTTATCGTAGTTCCTCACCTCAGAAATGTATATGAAAGTTGTAAAAATTTGAAATGATTTTTCTATGATCACTGACCGTATGCCATTAAGTTTATCATTAAACAATACTAAAATCTAATGTATAATGAAAGGGCATACGATTACCGTGGTTCCTTACCTCAAAAATTAAAATTGAAGTTGAATATTAATTTTCGACGATCGCTGACCGTATGCCATTATGTATATCATTAAATAATTGAAAAATTAAATACCCTGTCAAAGGGCATACGGTTTTAGTGGTTCGTTACCTCAAAAATTCGAATATTATTTGCGGAGAATCGATGATCGCCTGGTCGAAGCTTGGTTGCGTCTAATACATATACACAATCACTTCACATACACACTAGACATGCTCGTTCGGAGTAATAGATATTTCAGCTGATAATTTTGGTATGGAACCACTAAAACCGTATGCCCTTTTGCAGGGTATTTAAATTTTCAATTATTTAATAATATACATAATGGCATACGGTCAGCGATTGTCAAAAATTAATATTTAACTTCAATTTTAATTTTTGATGTTAGGGACCGCGATGAGCGTATGCCCTTTCATTATGCATTACATTTTAGTATTGTCTAATGATAAACTTATTGGCATACGGTCAGTGATCATCGAAAAGTCATTTAAAATTTTTACATCTTTTAATACGTATGCCACTACTTTAGGACCACTCGATCTGTATGCCAAAGCTACATATGATAGCATTGATTACAATTTATCATATTTGCTAATGGCATATAGTTAACGATCATAAAAAAGAATAAAAAAAATTCGACACATGTTTTGGAGGTTAGGAACCACTTGGAACCAGCCGATCGGTATGCCGTTAGGCATAAGTATATCGTACGTCATAAATAATAAATATCTCTTAGAGGCATACGGTCAGCTATCATAAAGAAGGTATAACAATTGTTTGCAATTTCAAGGGTTTATTACATCCCTTTGGGACCACCCTACACGTATGCCGACCTTTTTCCGCTGGATTATTTTTTCGTTAACTTTCTTCTCATTACCTCGGCATACGGTCAACTTTTGTTAAAATTTATCATAATTTTGTTTCAATATTTTCCGGAATTTTGCAACTATAGAACCAGAATGCAAGTTCCATTTCAAATTTAACATAATTGGCACATATATTCCAATCGAATCTTCAAAGGGCATACGGTCAAGGATCGTTCAATTTTTTATACCTTGGGCTGACGGTCTATTATTACTTCATTTGGCCTACAAGTCACAGTAACTGATTATACTAGAATAGACGTTAGAACCGGCACAAAGTCTTGCATTGATAATATTCTAACCAACTTTAACCAAGACTTGTTTAAAAGCGGAAACTTCGAACCCTGTATAAGTGATCATCGCGGTCAATTCATAAAATTAACTAGAAATATAGTACCACAACCACCTAATATACTACGACGACAAATAACAACAAATAGTATTATAAAATTTCAGAATGCGGTCTCTTCACTAGATTGGGATATCTTTGTAAAATCAAATAACGTTCAATATCTAGCTAACTATATAACCAAAAATTTAGAAGTTCAAGTAGAAACTAGTTTTCCGCTTAAGAAAATTTCCTTATGAACCTCACCTTATCCTTTTAAATTTTTTATCAGCAAACTAAAAGAAATGAGAGATAATTTATTCACCTTAAAAACTATAAGTGATGTTTCAAATAACCAACTTTATAAGGATTTATATAAGAACTATAGGAAACAATATACGTTTGCTTTAAATGAGTCAAAAAGAGAAGAATATGAAAAATTCATTGTAAAATCTGAAAACATAAATCGCGATGCGTGGAAAATAATAAATTTTGAGCGAAATAAAAATACAACAAGGGGACGTGCAACAAGTGATATCTCAGCTACTGAGTTCATCAAGTACTTTGCTACAGCTGCTAAACTACTTACTGAAAATATAAATAAACAGTCTGCTAACGCAATAGATTTTCTTAATGAACTACCCAGAATCCAGAAGTCATTTTTCTTGCTACCTGTTACGAATTTAGACATTTTGGACGCAATTACAGCACTAAAAAACTCAAATACTCGTAGCTATGATGCATATAACTTAAATAGTAAAATGATAAAGTCCATAAAGGATCAAATCGCACAACCTCTTTCAGTTCTATTTAACAAATGTTTGGAATAAGGTATTTTCCCTCCATCTTTAAAAATAGCAAACTAATCCCAATACATAAAAAAGGCAACATTAATGTAACAGAAAATTACCGTCCCATATCAATCATCCCAATACTGGGGAAAGTTTTTGAAATTATGATCAAAAGTCGACTTAATAACTATTTTTAATCTAATATTTTATTACATAACCAACAATATGGATTCCGTAAAAACCGCTCTACTACTCAAGCAGTAAAAAAACTGGTCGCTGATATAGTCGAGGGCCTTGAAAACGGTGAACACACCTCTGTGACCTGAGCAAGGCATTTGACTGTGTCGACCACTCAGTGCTACTTGAGAAGCTCGAGCGATATGGCATTAGGGGAACTGTCCACAACTTCTTTGATTCTTACATCAAAGATAGGTCTCAGTTCGTTTGGCATAATAACTTATTGTCTGAAACCAAACCGTTAACTATGGGAGTGCCCCAAGGATCCATTCTTGGACCTCTCTTGTTTATCATATATGTCAACGAAATTTTTTACCACCTTGATCTTTCAAAAGGGATCATATTTGCAGACGACAAGACCTACTATAATACTAGCAAGGACCATCTTACACTATTAAACAACAATATTTTGACACGGACAAATATCGATAACTGGCTTATCCCAAACAATCTTGTAAACAATCCAAGTAAAACACAAAACATACTTTTTTCAACTCACCATAACTTTTCTTCCGACGAACATGTCAAATTATTAGGTTTCTCAATAGACTCCAAACTTAAATGGCACATACATGTCGAAACACTCAGCAAGAGATTATCAACTCAATTATATGTTTTAAGAAATCTGAGAAAATCAGTGAATGATAATATACTGAGGACGTCCTACTTTTTTCTATTCCACTCTCATATAACATATGGTATAACTTTATGGGGTAATTCCTCTCAAGCTAATAGAATATTTATTTTGCAAAAGAAAGCGGTTAGAATGATTGCCGGGGCAGCTTCTACTGAGACATGCAGACCTTTATTTATTAAATATAAAATCATGACACTAACTAATGTGTACATTTTTCATAATCTATTAGAAATTTACAACAATAAGTCCATATGTACTAGACACAATTACGTGCATTTATATCAAACATGAAACCAAAATCTGTTTCTGAATCCCAAATTTAGATTAACAACTTCATCTTAAAATTCCGTAAATGTGAATCTATACAATAGGCTTCCAGAACACTTTAAAAAATTAAATAATTTTAAATTTAAACAAACCATAAAAGAAATGTTACTCCGACACAGTTTCTATTTTTTAGAGGAATATTTCCAAACCAATTTAAATGTTTAATACCTATCTATGGTAAATTTCTATTATTTTTTAAACTAAATAACTTTATATTTTATATATATTATGTGTTTGTATTACATAAATTACTATTTCCTTTTATGTAGTAATTTGTATTTATATGTATTTCTGTTTTGACGTGTACAATGAATGTTGTTTCAAGTTATAAATAAACTATCTATCTATCTATCTAAGTGTATTCTCACGACTCTTTTATAGTGCTAATATGAGGCTTCGCTAGAGCATTTTGGGGTATTGACATATTTGCAGTCCAATATATCTCATTACAGTGACTTCACTACGACACTCTCTTAGCCTTTGTCACGGGCTAATTTCTCGTTAACGTTGAGATATCTTTTTGTAAACAAAATGTTGTTCTTACCTTATAATTCGTAATTATTGTAGGATTTATCGAGGCAAAACCGGTTGATTTAAGTTCGATTATAGTTAATCGCCAACTGTTGTTTATTATTTTCGACCATAAATTATTTCTAGTTGTTGCTAATAGTGGTGTTGTAAGTAAATTTATTATTCTTGAAGTGTTGTTTTGAAATCATTGCCTAGTAGTTCATCTGATCTACCCTCTCGTCGATATCTTGGATATTGTGGTTTTGCAGCCAGCGTTCCGTTATATTTATAACTTTATTATTAAAATCGAAAATAAATAGGGAAATTAGGTAATGTTGGGATTTTTGTTGTCGTCTATATAAATAATAAGATTAGTCATATCAAATGACCTCTGTTTGTTCGTAAGTTGTTGGCTGAATAAGCTATGGGTATTGTCCCTATAGTAGTAGAGGCCATCTATTTCTTTCTGAAGTGTGTCAAATCGAGTGAAGGATCATATGCGGAGTAATTCTGTCTTTTTCACCTAAGAGCTTTCGACGTGAACACGTGTTAACCAGAAGATTTTTGAGGGTTTAATTTGTATCCCTGTTCATCGGGGACAACTTAGGTTGGATTTACTAAATTAAGCTTCATTTGTTTCTATCGAATATTGTGGAAGAGATTTTTCTGAATTTTGGTGAATTCGGTGGAAAATACGGCACTGTGTCCGGATATTTAGTAAAATCTTCTGTTGACAGTAGGGAAGACTGGTATTTTAAAACCACTTAGACAGCAATCGTGGTCGGAATTTGCCCCATTATTGCAGTTAGCGACGAGGAAATTGTTTTTACCCGACTACCAGCTAGGGTATCACGAGTTTAACGAAGTAGAATAACCCTATCTTAATAGGTAAGTTACGAAATTTTATTATTATAAGATTAATAACGCCATATGGTCAATCTTGGTTAATGTCTTTATTTTACATATGTATTTCTTTGTGTCGTATGTAGGTTATTAATGTGAAACTAGACTCCTTTTTGCTTATTTTTTTTTTACTATTATTAATTAATTTTATGAACAGGCTTGAATTTGACGCCGGCCTAAGTGTTGGAGCAGACAAGAACGACAAAGAACTGTATCTAGCATTTAACAGATAAGCTATATTAGATTAAGTCGTTAGTTAAGAGTTATTTTTTTTTTTGTATATTTTTTTTATATTGCGTGTGATCACACATATTTTGGGATAAAATTCTTTATTAATATAATTTATATATTCTTTTTTTTTGTATTTATATAAATAAGCACGAGGCTTGACAGTTTTGTAATTCTTTACTTTTATTAAAGAAGGGTCTAGTTGATATTTTGGTTTTATTTAGCTCACTTATCGTTGTTTTCAGTAATTGTGTAGTTCAGTTGGAACTGATAAATATTCAAAATTTATTTAATTATCTCCAGTGGGTAAAGTAGTGCCTGGAACAACAGGGGTTTCCGATTTTGACCGTCTAAATTGGTGGCGCGACTCACTAATATTTGTTTACTTACCTCTACGGATGAGCTGGGCACTAATTTGCCAGTAGAGAGACCACTGCCGAACTCAGCTGGAGTTGTATTTCCTTTAATTAATTTATTTGGTTTTCAAAATTCGATTTTGTTTTAAATTTATTAAAATACGTGGCACCTTCATTAGTAATTTATTGAAATTAGTCACGAGTTTTGTTAAATATGCTGAAATTTCTATGTCTGAAAATAAATGTATCTCTTTATTTTATTTTGTTTTTTTTTTAAATAAACCAGTAGGTATTATTATTTTTAGTATTTAATTGTAAGAATATAACTGACATCTGACAATAGATGTCAGTTTTCACAACGACCGAAGAGATAATGCAGATTTCATACGTATCTTTTCACTATTCGCTTTTGAATCTACTTTATTTTCTCGAGTGATAGCTTGAAAAATGCCATAAAATATAAAAATATGTGAATATTAAACTGCCATTTATACTTAACTTTTTATGAAAATCGTAACACTAAATAAACTGGGTCAAATCTAATACACCAAAATCAATTCTTTGTATAAAAAATCTGAACAATATTTTTTTCGATGTCTTTGTTAAATCAAATATACTTTGAGAGAAAGAACGATAAATTGATTATAGATATGTAATTTTTTTTATTCTTTGGGAATTTGGCTGAAAATGTTTCAATTTTCCAGAGAGACGTAAAAGAAAACGGCCCCTCCTTTGTTGACACGACAAATTGTTTCTCTATTAAGATGAAATGAGACAATGATGAATGTGAAAATACAACTTTTTTGGAAATGGATGACTGTAATCGATTTAGCCTCACCTACCTTATAATTTGGCATTTCATAATGGATTACTTTAATCTAATCCTTTTAATTGCATGACTATTATTTTTGAAATAAAATAAAAGAAGGCACAAGCTGACGTTTTCTGAGTCTGATGTTATATGCAGCAGTTTTAAAATTATTTGAATACTTCTTGATTATAATTACATACTACGAAATTCTTGTTAAAATTGTTAAATTCACCTGCTGAATTCGTGTTTAAACTAACTTCCAATCGCTATGGAAACAGAGTGATAGTGATTTGGAAAACAGTTAATTCTGCACAATGATTTAATTTTTTTTTTTTTTATGGAGAAAGCGTTATTAAATAAATTTTAATTTTACCTTCATAATGTAAGGATTTCAAAAATATGTCGAAATAAAAAAATAATAAATAAAAATGTCATAGTTCTCATCTTCTTGTGGTTAAAGTCGAAACCATTTCTTAGTACATATAATGTTAGTATTATATTAGATAAACCAAAAATACTATTTAGGGACCATTTAGTGAGGATTTGGAACAAGAGAAGGCGTACTCAGTCTCCAAACATTAATGCAAAACTTTGGAGATCAAAGAAAGGATGTTTGCTACATCGACTATAAAAAGGCATTTGATAATGTTAAAGACGATCTCCTTATATCATATCTTGAAGACTTGGGATTGGACGAAAAGGATATAAGACTTATAAGTACTGGAACTAAAAAGCTGAACTTCGAATCCAAAATACTTACAGGAACAAACGAGAAATTAAAAAAGGCATTCGCCAAGGGTGCATCTTGGGTACGATGTTGTTTAATTTGTACGTCAAGAAAGCATTCACTGAGTCAATTTCCCATAGTCCCATAGGCATTAAAGTAAACGGAATTCCCATTAACAATATACGGTATGCGGCTGACACCGTGATACTACTTAACGGATCGGTGCGGTGTATGTTTCTTAAGCGCAACCATAGTATACCCAATAGGTTGTAGATATTTAATATGACGATTGGTCGCAACGAAAGAATTAAAAGCATTTCTCAAAACTTTTCGATAGATTTCGTTAATCTTAATAGTTGTTCTAAAGGACCGGAAGTAGAAGATTAACAAACTCGGATTTGTAATAAATTTCTCTAGTGGATTAAGGGGAAGTACCATTTGCCAACGTCTGAACAGATAAATACTCTGAAATCCAATAATCTGTACAAATAATTATAAACAAAATATGTCAACAACTAAATTATAAGATATTAAGGGATTATTCTTATAAAGTGATGATTTTAATTAAACCTTTTATTTTAAAAATTAAATTCATAAGAAGTGTTAAATATTAGGTATATGTCAGGAATTACTTGAAGTGCTTGCGAAGATCCAAATATTTTTATTTATTTTCATAGACATTTTAAAACAGTGCTTAAAAAAGGGAATGGAAAATATTTCATGTTCGTCTAAATAAAATTATTTCTTTTGAAATTTTCGATGCAGTTCATTCGGCTACCTCAAATGATGAAGTAAATATTCGGTAAGTTATAAGACATACCAGAAAAAAACTACTTCCTTCTCTTTTAAAAAGTATCAACGGTGTTTTTAAAACATTGGAAAATATGGATTTACAAACATTAACAGGAGAAAAATTTTAGCACCAAAAGAAATTTACAATTTCTTTGTGAAGAAGAAATTCTTTTGGGATGGAACTTTTAGTTATTCTTCAGAATTTTTTACACGCTTCCTTACATTACAAGCTGTTAGAAATTAATATTACATTTCGCTTATTTTTTCTTAAGTTATAAATTAAAAAGCTGAAAGTTACGAAAAAATCTACCGATCAATAATAGATGCATATGAAAAAACATGTCTTATACTCTATCGAAAATAACGTGCGATTTGAAAAAGCAATACAGAAGCAGGCACGGACGGTATGTCCCAATATTACATTAATTAAGATTTAAGGGAGAGCCAAATAGGACATGGTTACGTTGAACCGTTAAAGTAGGTAAAAAACAGAGAAACAAACACGATAAATAATATACAAAAACTAGAAAGGCCCTTTGTGGGTGCAGGAAAAAGTTGAGGCTGTCTTTGACCAACCCTACAAAATATTAACAAACAAGACAGCAGACCCCAACGTATTAAGCGTCTATACGCAAGGGTCAAAAACGAAGCAAGGTGTAGGATGTAGAATTTACTCTAAATCCTTAAACCTAAAAATAAAATGGGCTATGGATGGCTTGTCAAGTGTGGTTCAGTCAGAACTCACAGGCATAACCATAGCTGCAAAAGAATTAATTAATAGAAACATCACAGGCAGGAGTGTAAATATTTACAGAGACTGTTGACAAGCACTACTGACCTTGAATAGACCACCTATCGCTTTAAGTTTAGTACTAGAATGTCAACAATCTGAGACCAGCCAGAATAACGTGATAAAAGAACATGGGAACTCTAAAGATAACGGCATTGCGGTCAACATGTGATAAAAGGACTTGGGAACTCTAAAGACAACGGCATTGCGGTCAATTTAGCAAGGAGGGCTGTGGGCTACAACTATGTTAGCCTTCGCCCATTTACCAAGCTAACAATGTCCGCTGTCGTGGACCTTATCAAAAAGCACTCTCACCAAAACTTTATACAGTACTGGGATAAAACTACGAACTGTAGACTGATCAAAAATTTATTACCTCATCCTGGCGAGGAAACAGCAAAAAAAATTAAGGCAGTGACCAGACAAAATCTCCGAACAGCTGTTGGAATTTAAAAAGGTCACTGTCAATTGCGACAACATCTCTTTAGGATGAAATTAGCAGAATCGCCGCTATGCAGAGGCTGCGAACAAGAAGAGGGAACAGAAGAATGTATGACTGCTCGGCTTTTACTGAAATTTACTTTAAAAGTCTGGCTTAAACCAGACGATGTCAGGAAGACCCTCTCGGGAGCCTCATCACCTATTTTAAATCTTTAGGCCTGATGACAGGCTGGAGTGTGGATATCCCTACACACGGGAAGATGCACAATGGGCCATATGTGGCCTCAGTGCTGACGGAGCACTTACTCGCCCGTCTCCAAATTTCCAGGTCCAGATTGGGGTTGCAACCCAAGAAAATTGCAATGGATATACACAGCAATAGTAAGACCAATCAAGCAGTAACTTAGAGCACGAGAGCTACTCTGACTACTACGAGGACAAACATCTCGAATATTCAGAGACCAGCAAGTGCATGCATTACTAAAGCAATGAGAATATGCCCCACTGCTACAATGGAATCTATCAAAGAAGGAACAATTAACGAAATTAAACCTTGTAAAAAAATTCACTATAAAGCTGGGCAGTAAATCTGACAAAGACACAATATTGGGGCTAAACCAAAATGCCATCAGATATTATACGGACGGCTTCAAGACACATCACTGAACTCACACACAATAAGTTTAAAGATAATCTGGCAATACCTTGTCAAACTAAATGAACTAGGACAAAATATCACTGTTACCATCCTATGGGTGCCAGGACACATAGTAAAAAAGAAAACAAAACAGCTAGCAAAAAAAGAGCTAAAACGCTATATTTGGCACTAGAACCATCATAGCTGTTTAAAATTCTGTATAATACAAAGAACCTCTGTATAATAACGGGAATATTAACCCATTAGGAGTACACATGGAGAAACTAGTATTGGAATTCTGTGAGAAAGAAAACGAAATTTCAATACAGATACTGACAAACACGTAATTCTAGGGACAAATACTTAGGATTATATAAAATAGAAGATGAAGATATACCTTACTTGAAGCCCAAAGATATCCTAAACTTTCTAAGAAAGATAAGACTAGAAGAGCTGCTATAAGTTTGAGACAAAATCAGAATTTTAGCAAGAAAATGCCATAATAGATCTTATAGGTCGCGGGTGTATCTGTTACCCCTGGTTACAGACACACATACATATACATAATATGGAGTAAGCACATAATTTCTGTTAAATCGTTGGCTTTAATAAGAAAATTATATTATATTGATATCTAAGCTAAACTCGTCTTTTAGAAGCCATAAGCACATACTTTGTAGATCTTATAGATCTTTGCATGTTCTTTTTTTATTGTTGTTAGAAATTTACATGACAGTTTATGGAAGTTTGTGACACATCAAAAATGTTCAATTATCTGATTATATTAATATATAATTTCGTTTATTATCATTGCTTTCTTTAAATATATCTTATACAAATTTATAGTTTTTAATAGAAAGAAAACTAACAAACTCAGTAATAATTCAATCAATTGAAAAGCTTGCCTAGAGTTTGAGTTCAATTTAGAATATTACTTTCCGACTAGAGCAACATCGAGAAAGTGGCTTAGAGGCAGTTTTTCTCAAACTGAAGAACTAAATTATCCAATAATCTTATCAATAATGCAGCGGAAATAGAGGTAATCTCGAGTTTATTACAGTTCCACTAGAAAATGACGCCAGAAAAAGGAATTTTATCGAAGTTTTATTTTAGTTGCTTAGCAATAGAATATTTATTAAAATTTATATGTCAAAAATAAATTTTAAATAATTTTTTCCTTGAAGTCGGCTCCAATGGCAAATTATCCTCTATTTTAATCTTAGCTATTAAATCTAGATTTTGAATGTTAGTAACTCAAATCTTTTACAAAGATATAAACCATTGCAGCCGACTTCAAGTAAATCGAAATCAGATGCCCAGTTGGTTTCAATTTTTTTAAGAAATAAGGATTTGATTTCTGGCTTTTTAGTGCATTTTATGTTTTTTGAAGGCGGTTTAATTTTTTTAAAAAAGTTTTTATTTTTTATAAAGTAGTTTTGACATATCTGTTAAAAAATCAGTCATAGAAATCTGTGAGTTTTACGGAAATTTGGTGTTTTTTCTATGACTTTGTTAGTTTTTTTTTGAATAATGTTCTCGTTTTTATTTTATTAACATGTTATTAAAAAACAACTTATAAAATAAGATACCTTAAAGTCTTGCCTCTTACTGTACGAATTTATAGATATAGATCATTTTATGAACAATTTTATGTCTGAGTTTTACGGCTGAGTGATGTATTTGATATCAAAATATTTTTCATTTAAAAATATCGCATAACTGCTCGTGATACATTCTACTAAAATTTCGATTTACGAAACGATCCAAACTCTAAAAGAGCTTTGTTTTATTTCCAGTTAGCTAAAAAAATAGCTGGACTTTTGTTTTAAATGGTAAACATCATAATTTTAAATGGAATCATTTTTATGTTTCATTTCTGCTCATAGTTATTAACGATTTTTGTCGGATTCATGTGGCCGTTTAGATTTGACGTTAAATTAGGTTCAGAATAACGAAATTATTTAGCTTATAGCTTTTTGCCTCATGAACGTTTGACGTGAATTTCATGCAAATTTAAATAAAGGTATATTTTATTAAATGTTTATAAAGTTTTGTACACAGTATATTGGTTTTTTATTCGTCGTCTATAGTATTGAGTTTTAACCATGAAATAGCTCGCAGTTGTAGTTTTCAATTAAAAAATGTTTTTTTCACAAAGTGGTAACCTGCATCGTTTAACAAGTTTCACATTTTTTTATTATATATTTGAATTTCTTACATTATTTTGGCAACTGCTCGAACTAGGTATTACTTGCCAAGGATATTCCGATGACGTGGTTATTCTCGCAAAATAGAAGTATGAAAATGTCTTCTGCGACATTATACATAGAGGACTGAGCAGGACCACTTTAGTAGCCTTTTAGTGGAAAACAGAGGTTACATAGGCTAAACCTAAAAAACAAGTTACTCTGGAATAAACACGAAAATGAAAGAAGAAAAACACAAAGCTATGCCCTTATGGCGTGCAGAAACTTTGCAGGAAAAAATTGGCGTTATAAACCAAGGACATTGCAATAGATGTACACAGTAATAGTAAGACCAATCATCACTTATGAATTTAGGGATACGAGAGCTAATCTAACTTCTACCAGGATAAACCTCTCGAAGATTCAGAGACTAGCCTATGCATTTATTACTGGAGCAATGGAAACATGACCTACTGCAGCAATAAAAATAATTCTAAATCTCATGCCACTACACATTTAAGTAGAAAGTGTAAGGAAGAAAAGAATATATAGAATGGCCAAAGAAGGAACAATCAAGGAAAAAACTCGATCACAACTTAATCAAACTTGAGAAATGTCCCAGGATAACATGCTTAAGAATTTACCACAAAACTGGGTAGTAAATCTGAATTGGACAAAGATAACATATTGGAGATAAACCAAAATGGTTCCAAGACAGAACAGGAGCAGGGGTTTTTGGACTAAGAGCCAAAGACTCAGAAAGCCTGGGTGCATACCCAAGCATTTTTTAAGTGGAAACTCTTGCCATTAAAGTATGTGTAGAATTTAATATCAAAAGGAACTATCTAAGACAAGAGATTGTAATCATGTCAGATAGTCAGCAGCTATTAAAGCACTAAACTGAAACACAATCATTATAAAGATGGTCTGGAAATGTTTAACTAAATAAAATAGGTTAAAATAACACTGTTACCCTATTATAGGTTCCAGGACACATAGGAATAGAAGAAAACAAAACATCAGATTAGCTGACAAAAAAAAGAGCTGAATCCCCATATTTGGGACCAACACCACCTTGTGAAATCAGCAGTACAGTTAAAAAAAAACTAAAAAAAGAAGTAGATAGAGGAATAGCCAAGTACTGGAACGATTTAAAGGGACTAAGACAAGAAAAGGGGGACACAATAGATCTTATAAGTCGCAGATTTACCTGTTACCAATAAATACGCACACACATACAAACACTATTTTTATGTTCTTTATTATAATTTTTTTGATATTTAGCATTTTTTTCAATTTTTAACCTTTTTAATAATTTTTTAAATTGCTATTTTTTTAAATTTTAACATTTTCTAAATTTACTATGACTTTTCATTAGTCGTTCATATTTTTTTTTTCTTCATACTTTTTTGCATTTTCTAATAATTTTTAAAACCTTTTTTTTTTTATTTTTCAAAACCTTTCTATTGTGACAGTTCTTTATTAAGTTATTTAAATTATTCCATATGATTTTTTTTTATTTATCTTGGCTTTTTCTATTTGTTTTATTATTTTGTTGATTCTGTTACATTATCAGATTCTTCATTAACTTTTTAACGTTTAATCACTCGAGATTGCGATTGAGTTTTTCAATGAAAAATGTGCTTTAATAAAGTGTTTATTTTTTTTCTTTAATTTTTTGTTCCTGAAATTATGTAGGTATATAATATTTTCTTGTAATTTTTAATTCTTTTTACTGTATTGTATTATTAAATTTTGAGAATTGTCCATGATTTTTTCGATTCCACACGATTATCTACAATACAATACGGGTTATTCCTATTTTCATAATAATTTTAATTATCTTAATTTTTTCTGGTAGTTCGAAATTTTTAAAATATCCATATAATACCTATCATATTTAATTTTTCGTATTTTTCAAATATTTAACATTTTTTTTATAAAAGCGTAATGTTATTTTTTCGAGTTTCAAATTTTCCTTGGTATTTTTGGATTGTGCACCCTTTTTCATTTTTTCATTTTTTTTTGTTTTTTTATATTTGTTTATTTATATTTGTTACAATTTTTAATAATCTATACTTATAATAAATCTGTAGAGAGGTCAATTCTGTACATGAAATATATTTCCAAAATAACTATCAGGGGGTGATTAGGGATCGATACTGATGCCAAAAATGAAATCAGTAAAATTTTTGTCTGTCTGTGTGTCTGTCTGTATAACCGTTATAGAAACAAAACCTACTCGACAGATTTTAACGAAACTTCGTACAATTATTTTTCATACTCCTGAGGTGGTTTTAGGATACTTTGCATCACGCTAGAATCAATAGTAGCAGAGCAGTGAAGGGAAATGTTGGGAAAACCACCTTTACGGTGTGGGGGGAGAAATTTTTATACAACAATCTATACATCACGCGAACGACGTCGCAGGTACATCAATATAGAACCCAAAAATGTGGTTCGATTTTTGTTGTACGTCTATCTGTCTATCTATATTTTTGTGCGAGCATTACATGAAAACTATTGATCCGATTCGAATGCGGTTTTCCCATATGTATTTGTCTTCTTTTAACTTAACATCTGGTGTATAAAAATTTCTTCACCCACCCCTTTAACGGGATGAGGTGAGAAATTTTTATACAACAATTAACACGCCACGCGAACGACGTCGCGGGTACACCTAGTTTAAAACATAATATTGTTACGTTCTAGGGGTTCAAAATAAAATCACTGCTGAACGAAAATGTCTAATTTATTTACACACTTTAAACTAACCGAATTATAACTAAATAACTAAACTAACTATAACACACTAATTTATGTACAACAATTAACTTCGCTTTATATTCACTATTTATTTTCACTTCGTAGGTCGCTCGAATATTTCGACTGTCGCTGTTACTTTTTCCTTCCTCGTGGGTCGTGGCTCTCCGCTTATATACCAGTCCACAGCTTCCAGAACGTCCTTCGGTAACAATTTCTCGACGCGCGTAGAAGAAAAGGATTATTCTCGATTGTACGCGCCGTCACCAGACTTCCGGGAATCAGTTGTTTACCTAGCGCTATCAGGGCGACAGAGGCGTACTAGGGGGAGTCTCGCTCGTTACACTGCCCCCTCCTTAAGACGTTCGGTCCCCGAACACCTTGGTTGGTATGTCTGAACCTACAGGCATCCCCCTTTCTGCAGCTCCCTTGCTTTTCGAAATAGCAATCCACAGTCTTCTCCTTCATTGTGTTTCCGCTCGGGTTGAAAATGCACACGAGTATCTCTATTGCTGTCTTATGGAAAAGCACCTCGAGCATGTTCCGGACGACTCTCCAGTTGAGTTGGTCTAGACCACAACCCAACTTAGGCACAGCCAGCTTCTTCACTCCCAACCTGGTGAGTTCGTCTCTTAGGTTCAGCAGGGTATTCCACATACTTCTATAGCTGGGCTTGTGATCGGAAAACCTCTTAGTCACCATGTAGAAGAGGTGACGATGACCGTCAGTGAGACTCAGAATTTTTCCGGGATGGGGCTGTTGTCTGGAGAGCTCAGATACACGGCCAAACTTCTTCCTGAAGACTAATGCTATTCCCCTGGACATACGCAGATCTTCGGCGACACAATGAGCTAGGGAATAATCTCCAGGCACAGAGAAGAGGTCCTGCTGCTGCTCGGTGGTAACTCCGAATCGTGCCTTCCCAGTTCCACCATAGTTCTCCATGAACTGGTCGAAACTCATCTCAACATG
This sequence comes from Altica lythri, assembly GCA_964028335.1. Lineage (NCBI taxonomy): Eukaryota > Metazoa > Arthropoda > Insecta > Coleoptera > Chrysomelidae > Altica > Altica lythri. The sequence goes on along the minus strand of OZ034807.1, from coordinate 31,986,826 downwards.
CTCTGGGCTGGTCGTCCTTCTCAGATGGGTCTCGTCTTGTTCGTCGTAGTCCGCCTCGTATTTCGCCAACCGATTTACATGGACCACGCGCCTCTTGCGCCTTGGTAGTTTTTGTATACGGTACACTACATCATTGATCCTCTTTACCACTCTGGATGGACCCTCCCAATTCCTCTGTAGCTTAGGTGATAATCCTCTCTTCTTCTGGGGGTTGTACAGCCAGACCAAATCTCCAGCGTTAAAACCACCTTCTGTAGCTTTGCTGTCATAACGGGTCTTCATTCGGTCACTAGCAATTTGTATATTTTGTCGGACCTTCTCATGAATGTAGTGTAGCCTGCCCCTTAATGTGCTCACGTAGTCCTCACCAGCTATCTCTGTTCCGGGCTTACAACCAAACTCTAGGTCACAGGGTAATCTTATTTCCCGGCCGAACATGACACAAGCTGGTGTCTCTCTAGTAGACTCCTGTACGGCTGATCTATAGGCCATGGTGAACAGATGAAGGTACCGCTCCCAGTCTCTTTGATGGTCAGACACCACTTTAGCCAAATATTTTCCCACAGTTTTATACATTCTTTCGACTAGGCCATCTGACTGTGGGTGAAGAGGCGTTGTCCTGGTCTTCTTGACTACGAGTATTTCACAAATGCTCTGGAATAGGCCAGACTCGAAATTTCGTCCCTGATCAGAATGTAGCTCCAGTGGCACTCCAAACCGACTAAACATCTCTTTTATCAGCACGTCTGCCACTGTCGAGGCCTCTTGGTTTGGGATGGCATGTGCTTCAACCCATTTGGTAAAGTAATCCGACGCCACCAATATGTACTTGTTCCCATCGTCGGTCTCTGGGAATGGGCCTGCGATATCTATAGCAACTCTTTCCATAGGACTGCCTACGTTATACTGATTCATTGGCGCTCGTCGTTTTCCTCTTGGGCCATTCGTTGAAGCACAAAGTCTACATTTTCGACACCAGTCCTTGACGTCTTCTTTGCAGTTGACCCAGTAAAAACGTTCTCTGATCTTTTCCAACGTTTTCTTGATGCCGAAGTGTCCACCGGAGGTCCCATTATGAAGTTGCTCCAATACTTCTGTCGTCCGACTTCGGGGAATTATCAGCTGAGTCCTAGCTGCAGTACCCTCGTCATTCTCGACGGACCTCTTCAACAATCCATCCTCTAAAATTATGGAGTCCCACTGCGCCCAGTAGGACTTGACCCTAGGACTCAGGTGACTCACTTCTTCCCATCTTGGTCTCTGTCCTTTTGCTTTCCAGTCAAGCAACATCTTTAGTTCGGTGTCACCTTCTTGGTCTCGCTTCAGGGATTCTGGCAGCCAATCTAGATCCACGACGGTTGTTCTTAAACAAAATTCCTTCTCTTCTGCTTTGCTGCAGTGTTTGCAGTCGGAAGGACAAGGTCTCCTAGATAATGCGTCAGCGTTGCCATGTGACTTTCCGGCCCGGTGTTCCACGGAAAAATGATATTCCTGTTCTTGGCGTTGTGGTTTTACCGGCTTCTTGCGGTTACGCTGAATGTGTCCTCTTTCGCCGCAGTTCCAGCGTCTAGGTCCACCATTACGTTTCTCCTGGAGAACTCAGCGAATTACTTTCTCAATTCTATCGTCGCAGACTGGTGAATCATCAAGCTGTCTCACTTTGCTCTGTCCTTTGTGAGAAGCTTGTTTAGCAGCTTCAAATTCTAGGGCATGGGCCAGGGCGTCATCTAGAGTTTTGGGCCGGGCCAACCGCAACGTCTGCTGAGTCTCCGTGTCTCTCAACCCATCGACGAAGGTCTGGACAGCAAGTTGTTCTAGGAAGCTGTCCGGTGCTGAAGGATAGGCCAGCCTTACCAACGTTGCTATGTCTGCTTCGAATTCCTGCAAGGTTTCTGCGCTCTTCTGATGGCGACTCTTGATTTGTGCGTGATACACTTGTTGGAGATGTGCATCACCATATCTCATTTGCAGTCTACTTGTCAGAGTCTTATAATCACCTTGTTGACTTGCAGGAATGGTCTGAAGGATATTCAGTGCGTCTCCTCTTAATGCAACAATTAAGGCAGTTGCTTTCTCTTCATCGTCCCAGCAGTTGGCGTTGGCTGCTGCTTCAAATTGTTTATGATATGTGCTCCAGGGTATTTTGTCATCAAAAGTTGGAGGTTTGATCTTTGTTCGCCCTGGCTCACCCCGTTCTCCCAGCTTAACAGAACAATATTTGTTGAAGTTCTTGCTCAAACGCTCTTCCATGGTTTTCACCTGTTCTTCCAATTTTACCTGCATTTCTTCCTCCATATTAACCAATCTGCCTTCAATGTTTCCAACCCTGTCTTTTACGCTTCCAATCTCATTTTCCAGCTTGGAGTAATTATTCTTCAACTCATTTTCAATCAATGTCAATTTATCTCCCAAATTATCTTCCATTTTTTTAGTGTTTTCTTCCATTATCTTTCTAGTATTTTCTTCCATTTTTTTCTCCATTTTCTGGGTATTCTCATCCATTATCTTTCTAGTATTTTCTTCCATTTTATTCTCCATTTTTTCAAGGGCTTGCTTGAAAAATTCCATTGTCGCCTGATCCATTTTCTTCGTCTGTGATCTCGTAACTGGCATACAAAATATTCACTAATGAAGTCCACAATTTAAATTAACACAGCAGTTTAATTTACCCCACACCTGACACCAATTGTTACGTTCTAGGGGTTCAAAATAAAATCACTGCTGAACGAAAATGTCTAATTTATTTACACACTTTAAACTAACCGAATTATAACTAAATAACTAAACTAACTATAACACACTAATTTATGTACAACAATTAACTTCGCTTTATATTCACTATTTATTTTCACTTCGTAGGTCGCTCGAATATTTCGACTGTCGCTGTTACTTTTTCCTTCCTCGTGGGTCGTGGCTCTCCGCTTATATACCAGTCCACAGCTTCCAGAACGTCCTTCGGTAACAATTTCTCGACGCGCGTAGAAGAAAAGGATTATTCTCGATTGTACGCGCCGTCACCAGACTTCCGGGAATCAGTTGTTTACCTAGCGCTATCAGGGCGACAGAGGCGTACTAGGGGGAGTCTCGCTCGTTACAATATAATAATTTAAAATTTTTTTAAGTACCACGGTGTATAATTTTTGCCATATTTTTTTAGGATTTTTTTTAATTATTAAATATTTTTTATAGTATTATACAAATTTTCAAGTTTATTTTTAATTTTTCTAAAATCTGAATCTTGTTTCACGTATTTTTTTATCTCATACAATTGTTTATCAAGTTTGGATGTGTCCACTTTTTTGGTTGACAATTTCCACCATATTTTTTTAATTGTTTTTTATTGTTTATGATTTTTTTTAGTATTTTACAAGGCTTTGAAGTTAATTTTTATTTTTCTAAAGTCTGTTCGTTTATTTACATATTTTTTTTTTTATATAAATTAACATACTAATATTTTAATATGTTTTACTTTTATTTCAAGTGTTTTGATTTTTTCTTAATTTAAAATTTGTTCTACATCGTTTTTTATTTTTTTAATACATTTTTTCTTGTATTTAACGATTTTTTTATTTGTATATTGTACTTTTATAACAAAAAAGATTCTGTAAATTTATGTTTTAAAAACGGTTAAATTTACAATTACTCTTTTAATATTATTTTAAAAGCATATACCTTATTTAATTTTTTTATATTGTATTTTTCCAAAAATAAAGCATTTATGCAATTTATATCATATTTTTATGACTTGTTTAAAATATCCTAAAAACCAGCAAAAACCGATTTGATATTTTTCTAAATATAATTTTCTACATTTTAAAAAAATACGTTATTTTAAGTATAAGACTGCCTAAATATAAGGTAGCATCCACCCACTTTATTCAGTGTCTACTAAAAATCCATGTTTCAGAAAGGATATGAGCGCGCAAGGGTAGGCATAAACATTAATGGGAAAACTACTTGATTGCAGTTTCCTGCTAATCAATTGTCATTTCAGTAAAACGTTTATCAAATAGATGTCAAAGATAATAATAGTATACCTAATACTATTATAACGTTTTACAGAGTCTTTGAAAATCAAAGAACATATATATAGACCGTTTACTAAGAACCAACAACTACTTCTGTAACACTGCGAAGAATAATGTTATGGTCATGAACCGAAACCAGAATGTACAAACAAACATAACCATTTACGGTAATCCAATTAAACAGGTATCAAGTCTCAAATACTTGGGTTGTTGAATAACGAACAATTTAGACCCAGGCCAAGAAATAAGAACAAGAATAGTGACGACAAGAGCAATTTTTCCTAAAATGAGGAACTTTCTGAGCTATCGTAGCCTCAAAATAGCAACAAGACTCGGATTTGTCAACTGCTATGTATATCCAGTTTAATTGTATGGAGTTAGGTCTTGGACAATAAAAGTAGATACAATGAATCGCCTTGAAGCTTTTAAAATGTGGTTATTTCGACGTATGCTCAGGATAGCCTTGGTAGAGATTTGCTAACAGTAATTAAGATGAGAAAGACCACATATGTAGGACACATATCTCGGCACCAGAGATACGAGCTCAAAAACTTATCATGAAAGGAAAAACGGAGGGTCGTAGAGGACCCGGCTGAAGAAAATCCGTGACCAAACAGGACATAATTCGTATACAGTCCTGAGAGCCAACCTCCACGATTGAGACGACACTTAAAGAAGAGGATAGAACAAGAAATATGATTGGTCTATAATTGGTTAAATGTTAGTAACAAAACTGAGTTTAGTACAATTTTTATAATTGTGGCTAAAACCAATTACAAATATTACCTAAAAAGGAGCAAAATTATTCTTTTTAAAAATTATAATAATCATTATTGTGGTAAATGAGGCTTAGATGAACTGACTGTACTTAGTAGTAAGAGTAGTATTCTAAATGGGCAATAAAACACGTTTTATAGAGTTGTAAAAAATTCTCATCCAGACCTTGATGAGACTGCAAGAAGTACGAATGAACATAATGTTAAATTTAAGTAGGTTAAATTGTTTTAAGCGAGTTAAACTGTATGGTAACGATCACACATACATTTTATATTTGTAACATTTTAGGGATATGGGTTAGGTACAAACTGCCAGTTTGTGTGTAATAGGTACCTCGGAAGAGCATTTCAGTGAATTTTCATTACATATAAAAGCATCACTCTAGTTTCCACTTCAATAAGACGTTACTAATTAAGGTGGGTTTTATTCCTGTTTGAATTGAGTAATTTCAATGCACGGCAATCTGCAACTCAAAAATAAATAGCTGACAATAATTCAGAAAATAAGTGTAATAAATGCAAGAAATCCATCAGAGAGCCATTCTATGATGTAGGCTCTATTTAAGTTTCTGCCTTCATGAATACATGAATATGTGAAAAGTTTCAACACGCAAATCCCCAATATGTAAATTTGAATAAATCGTATGCGTATATCTTGAAAATTTGTGGTAAAAAGAGCAAGAGCAGCGTAAAATTAGGAAGTGTCAAAAAGCTAGTCGTGGATGCAAATAGAGGGAGGCACGTGAATTAATCCAAGAATATGGAAATTTTCGCCACTTTTCATTTAAATTTTTTGTTATAAGAAATTTTGAATCAACGATCCATGTGACGTTTTTAAAGTCGTGGAGATGAATAGATCATTTTTTATACGGTTTAATGTTCATAGAAAATTGAACGAGATCGAATTTTTAAGAGTTTTTGAAGTTGTTAGGCATGCAGTTGAGTAATAAATAAAACTATTAAAAAATTTTATATTTCAGATAATAAGATAATGAGTCAAATGTTTTTTTTTAATACTAATTAGTTTTTATCCCAAATATTCAAAAGTAATTTTTATATATTTAAAAACGTAGATGCGCTTTTTACAATATATAGAAGAAAATAGTAGGATTACTCTCACAAAAACTCTTTCCATGCCGCCGAAGCTCTCGGTCCATATCGTATTACTCACCAGCAGCACTGATAACCTAAAATTTCTAAAATCGGTAGATTGATACAAAAAAAGTGGAAATCGGTAAATATGTATAATGCGTTATAATAATACAAATTTTGTTACTATAACCTAATGAAAAAGTTAATAAAAATCTAAAAATCGGTAGATGAGATGTCAAAATCAGTATATCGGTAGATTACTTCCTAAATCAGTAGATCTTCCGAAATATCGGTAGCGTTGACATTGCTGCTTACCACTTTTAACAAAAATGCACAAAAAACGTCGGCAAACCGAAGCGAAATGTGGTATAATGAACAATGGTGTCTACATACGGTGGGAAAGGTACTGGTTAGAAATCATACTACACCGTAAAAGATCATGTTTTTAAGTTAAATGCCATGAAAACATAAGATATTAATCTGTTAATAGTAAATTATTTATTACAGCTTTGAGTAACTACAAAATCTATTTACATAAGAAAACTGTATCTGTTCACTGTCTGTATTTAAAAATATATTAGGGGGTTGCTTTTACATACGCAAGAGAACCCAAAACTATGTTTTTTCATTTTTTTTTGTTTGTCTGTATGTTTGTTAACACTAATCTCAGAATAGGCATAACCAATTTGGATGCAGTTTTTACAAATATGTACAGTGTGACCCATTTCGAATGGAAACACCCCTGTAGAATTCTTATTTATTAACCGATTGGAATAATTTTTTTTTCTATTTTTAAGTTAAAAAAAGTTTTACTCGAAGACCTAATTTGGCATCTTTAATTTCGTTTGCAAGGCCTACTATGCCACTTTTTTGTTGTCAAAAATGAAGAATTTTTATTAGCGATTTTTTTTATTAAAAAATGACGATACCACTGGATTTAGAGTGGCTTTAAATAGCTCTGATTAAAATTTCATGAATAAATATTCATAATTAAAAAAGTTATGACAACCTAAAATTTGAAAACTCGTCAACCTAAGAGTTACAAAATAACACACTGTATCAACATTTAGCCACACAAATTATGATTTTTTTTATTAATTAAAACAATAAACCACTTTTGCACAAACTAAGTATCTTAGTCTTATAATTATTTTTGTTTATTATGTCACTAAAAATATTCGCAAGCGCTACGACAAATGTGTTCAACTAAATGCTGGATTGGTAGAGGCGACGAGGATCTAAAATAAACAAAAACAATTATAAGACTAAGATACTTAGTATGTAAAAAAGTGGTTTATTGTTTAAATTAATAAAAAGAATCACAATTTGTGTGGCTAAATGTTATACAGTGTGTTATTTAGTAACTCTTAGGTTGACGAGTTTTCAAATTTTAGGTTGTCATAACTTTTTTATTTATAAATATTTATTTATGAAATTTTAATCAAAGCTATTTAAAGCCACTCTAAATCCAGTGGTGTCGTCATTTTTTAATAAAAAAAAATCGCTAATAAAAATTCTTCATTGTTGACAACAAAAAAGTGGCATAGTAGGCCTTAAAAACGAAATTAAAGATGTCAAATTAGGTCTTCGAGTAAAACTTTTTTTTAACTTAAAAATAGAAAAAAAAAATATTTCAATCGGTTAATAAATGAGGATTCTACAGGGGTGTTTCCATTCGAAATGGGTCACACTGTATATTGTGATGAGCTTCACTTAACGTTTTTTTTATTTAAATCGGTTAATAAATAAAGAAGTTATGTCAATTTATGTCAATCATGAAATAAGTAACAAGTAAAATAAAGCTCAGATCTATATAATTAATCTTAGGCTGGAAGGGTGTAAGTTATAATAATAGTTATTACCCAAACTGCGAAAGAGAATGAGAAACACGTGACACGGAGTGCGGGAGGCGCTTAAACAACCCTATGGGCGTCGTTGTTTTACGTATCGAATGCATAAATGTAAAATATGATATTTAGATCCATGATTTAAAACAATAGTTTTACTCACAAATTTATGACGCGTGTGAATTTTCGGGTAAAGGCTAGTTTAAACTAAAATTTAACATTAATTTTCAAGTTACTGCTAAGAATCACAAGACTACACATTATATTGACGAATGACAATCAGTGACAGGGACTTTTAAATGGATCTAATGATTGACGATCAGTGACAGTGGACACAATATGGCAGATAATTATACTCATATTTTAAAGCCAAAAGTGACAATTTATATGTATATTAGCATTATAATTTTAATTAATTTAATCCAATATACAGAAAAATATACACCTCTAAATTAAGAGTTGAATCATTGTTAAATTGTCGGTCCTTACAACGTATCCTTCAATTTATCTGATCAGAGCCAGATTCGTTCGTTTAATTTTTTAAAAGTATCCTATAATCCTCTATAAATAATGTAACCAGTCGAGCAAAAACACAACCACCGATCCTTTCCACAAGGGTTAAATAAAGAGTTTTGTACACGTGATATCGGAACTTTTTGTAGCTCTGCAGGGTCTACTTTAATTTATTTAATACATTATTACTTACTGGTTTTACCACGTGACATCTGTTCGGCGATGGTAAAAAAGTGGCATTAATAAATTTAACTCAATATTCTTAATGTCACGAAAACTCCTTTTACAAAATTTTATTATTTTAGGTTATTTTATAAAAAGGGTATTTTTAATACCGACAGTACAATCAATATGACATCTTGGAGTCTGTGAATATCTATCAACAAGAAGGAAAGCTTATGTACCAGAAGATAAATGTGTTGTTGTCAAGTTAGTTTAAGAAAAGATAGACCAGGACGTCGAAGATAGGAATCTCTCTACTATTTCATCTATAGTCCATTTCACCGTTTTTGGCCGATTTGATATTAGAAACCACTGAAATAAGATTAAACTGTCATCCAAGTTACCAATGGCGGAGAGTTTTTGTTTGTCTAAATAAGGTCGTAAGTTTCTGAAACTATCAGTGTGGTTTGACATCTACAAAAATATGACATTAATTATTAAATTCAACCCTTCAACAACGAGCCGTACATGAAGGTTACTAGGAATGTGAATTAAGTCAAGACTTCCGTATTGAATACTTTTTATCTACCGGTGAAACAAGATGCAGTTACGTAAGTGTTGTATTAAAAAACAAACGTCCTCATTTAAATTTCTAACTTGCCTGTATCTGAGAGAGATGTAACTCTAAATTTACTTCGAGTATGATTTCTGTCATCGGCCAAAACGGTGAAATGGACTATAGCTAAAAACATGAACTTATAAACGTTATACACATAACGCCCCATTTAAAAGTAAGGGTATGATTTAACTTCTCTGTACAATAGGATATTTCGTTTTTTTTTTACTTTAGTTTAGTAATATTACATTTTATTATATTACATACTCATCATTAAAATGGTACATAAGGATTGGTTAAAAAATTTGAAAGCGGACACCTATTAACTAGTAGAAGAATCAAACTACATACGCCATTTTAATATCTCATCTTTCATTTGTATACAAAAAATTCTATATTGACTTTTGACTTCTCAGTTCATTCTTTGTTTGCAAGCCATTTGAAGTTAACGCGTCAATGGCTTTTGTTACAATGGAAAAAACCAAATATCGTGCAGTAACAAAATTCTTTGTTTTGGATGGTTTATCAGCAACAGAAATTTATACATGAATGTCCAAAGTGTTAAAGGAATCTGCTCCTGCATTTCCAACTGTACCTTGATAGATTTGAGAGTTTAAACGTAGTCATACAAGCGTTGAAGCTGAACTACGTAAGGGACGTCCAAAAAGTGCAACAACACCAAAAATCATTGAGCAAGTCTATGAGTAAGTTTGAATAAGCATGAAAATGCTGATACCATAGGCATCTCAAATAAACCAGTATTTCTTATTTTACACAAAAAATTACATATGAAAAAGCTGTTTGGAAAGTTATTAATGCATTCGTTAACAATTCAACAAAAACTGAATCAAAAACAAATTTCTCAGCATAATTTGGAACATTTTAAGCAGAATAAAACCAATTTTGTGCGTCGTTTGGTTACCATGGATGAGACTTAAATCTACCATCATGATCTCAAACTAAAACAAAAACGTTTACAGTGCACTGAAGCTGGTTCTTTAGCTCCAAAACAGGTAAAGTCAGAATGATTGGCAAAAATGTTATAGCATCGGTTTTTTGGAATACAAAAGGATTTTTATTGATTAATTATATTAAAAAAAGAAAAAACAATTAACTCTAAATATAATTGCAACCTTTTGGACTAGATGAAAAAAAAATCGTGAAAAAAGACCCGGGTTACATAAGAAATTTCTCATCTTACATCTTAACAATGAATGTGTTTGTTGACGATGGTTAAATTCAACAAACTGAAGTACGAATTGCTTCAAAACTCACAGTATTCACCAAATTTGGCTTGCTCCGAGTATCACCTTTTCAGAAACTTGAAACAACTCCTTCGTGGAAAGCATTTTTCATCTACTGAAAAGCTATTGCAGCTGTGGAACAAAATTTTTCAGAACTTCCTCAAAAATATTACAGAGATGGTAGAAAATTATTTGAGGATAATTGGAATAAGTGTGTTTAAGCTAGGGAAGATTATATCAAACAGAAAAACTTTTTTATCAAAAATACAAATTCTCTTATTTTTCTTTTAACATTTTTTAATCAACCAGTATTTCCATTACTTACAAAACCAACAGGTTGCCACATTATAGCAGCATATTACAGTAACAGATTAAAGTACCGAAAATTTCTGTTCTGAGCATCGCCAAATGCAGTCGGTTAAAAAACAGGTTTTTCTGAGAATTTTTTTTCTTATCTAATATACGTGGGCAGCGATGATGCAATATGCAGTAAGTGAGAGAAATACTATAGTCCACAGTTTTATTGTACTAATTGTTTATTAATACTGTGACTTGAAGCATTCTCAAAATTTTCGTTTTCCAAAATTCATTTTGTTAACATAAGCAGTTTAATTTGCTTTAATTTTGGTAAGATTTTTTTGATGTGGTTGGTCAATACTTTTTTTAACTGGTTCCATGAATGAAACTGCTGCCTTTTCAAGCATTTCTTTAGTTTTCCAGCTATTGTACATTAAATATATTATTTAAAGTTCCGTTATACTGGTTTTGTATCAAAATATTATTTTATGATATAATTAAAACTTGCATGATAAATAACCATCTTTTATTATCTGCAATTTAGTAACGAACCGCGAGCATAATTATTCAAATTCAAAGTTTGAAGAAAATAAATTATTGTTTTTTTTTCTGATGTATTCCAAGATACAACGCATTTACCGTACTATCGTTTATGAGTTTTTTTTAAACAAACAACTTTAAATTTAACCACCTAACAAACAAAGGATTTCCCCAAGGATCAATAATCAGTCCAACATTATAACTTATTGCTATTAATGACGTCATTAAAAATTTCCCAAATCCCACTAGAGTATTTCTATACGCTGATGACATGTTAATTATCATCAAAGTCAGAAATTTGGATGTTAGGGCCACAACTTCTCAAGCACAATTAAATAATAATCTATACAGCTGGTCTAACCTAAACGGCTTCATCTTCTCTCCATAAAAGAGTAACTGCATAGTATTTTCCAAAAGAGCTCAAAATCAACTGCCACCGTTGACTCTAAATGAAAAATCAATCAAATATACTGACGAGATACATTTCCTAGGGATGATTTTCGACTCACAGCTTAACTGGAGAAGCCATATTTTACGCTTGATAATCTCCTGCCAAAGTTCGCTAAACCTTCTCAAGAATTTAGTGCAAAAACATTGGAGTGTCGATAGTAATATCTTACTTCTATTATATAAATCTTTATTACGTTCTAAAATTGATTATGGGTGCATTGCCTATGCTTCAGCATATAAAAGCCTATTAAAGAAACTGGACACGATCCAAAACAGTGCCTTAAGGATAATTCTAGAAGCATACAGAACTACTCCAATTGAAAGTCTTTTGTGCGAAGCTAATGAACTCCCATTAAGCAAAAGAAGACTTCATCTTACGTATACTTATGCTATAAAAATTTCCTCCAACGAAACTACACCCATATACCAAAATTCCCTACAAATTCTTCCTTTCCTCAATAATAATTTTACCAATTATAATTACGCCCCTTTTACTATGAGACTTCTAAATATTCTTAATACATTAGAGTGGTCTAAATTTCCCGAGGTATACCCCTCTAATATCAGACATACCCCCCTTGGTTAATAAAATCACCACTTATTAACACATTCTTATCTAAATTCGACAAACATTCTGAGACCATCCTGATTAATTCACATTTCAAAAGAGTTCTGGCAAATTATCTTTCCTTTTCAAAAATTTGTACTGATGCATCCAAAACAAATGACGGTGTGGGTGCAGCGATCGTGACAGAAAGTGACACTAAAAGATATAAGCTACCAAATACAGCTTCAGTTTTTACAGAAGAACTATATGCGATTTTACAAGCAATTATAGATATTATAAATGTCTAAGAGCACTAGTTATTTCAGATACGCTATCATCCTTGCAGCTGTTGAAGAGAACATATGTCCAACATCCTTAAGTTGTCTTAATTAAGAAAGACTTTTTGCTCTTGAACAACTAAACTTCAAGATAGAGTTTCTTTGGGCCCCATCTCACATAGGAATCACTGGTAATGAAAAAGCCGACTTAAACGCAAAATCCGCCATCACTGACCTTAATGCATCTAGAGAGCATATATCAGTAACATCAGATATTAAAAATATTTTACTGACGAAACTGTTTGACAATTGGAATCAAAAGTGGACAGCAACACCTTCTAAATTAAGGGAAATAAAACCTGACTTGGGTGGAAAACTTTCTTCAGTGATAGACGTCGCCAAGTGATAATCTCCAGATTACGACTTGGGCATACCGCTCTTACTCATCAATACCTGCTGAACAAAAGTGATCCTCCTATATGTGACCAGTGCAACTTGCCTCTATCGGTTTTTCATCTACTAATACAGTGCCAGAAGTATCGCCAAGAAAGAAACCAGTTTGAACTACCTCTATCTCTGAAAGACATTTTAAATAATAAGACACATGTTTCAAATGTTATACATTTTTTGTCCAAAATTAATCTTTTAGACCTAATATAGTATTTTGTAACTTATGTACGCTAATAACCTTTACAGGTTGATGCGTTTTTTGTAAATAAAAAAAAACAAAGGATTAAAACTACAGACACCGTATATAGACAAGAATAGTGGGATCACTCAACGCACAGCCTTTGAAGTTCTTTGTAATACATTTTGCTTGTATTTGCTGACGTTTTGTGTCGACTATTATGCAAACTTGTGAGCACCGATGTCAACTCTACCGATTTTTTTGTAGATCTACCGATTTAGGAAGTAATCTACCGATATACCGTTATAATATACTATCATAATTATTTAAATTTTCTGTAACTTAATTTAAACTTACCTTTTTTTATTAAATAAAGACGATTTTAAATTGCACTTTTTTAATAGGGAAGATGCAAATATGTTATTTATGAAAATGTTATTATTAAAATGATCAAAAAATATAAAAGAAGGACTACTTCAACGATTTTATTAAATGTTATGTTGATTTTTAACAATAATTACGAATTAGAATTACGTAAAACAAAACGCATTTCAAAACACCAATCAGCGTTTAGTGACGTCACTCCTGCTATGTCAACTTTTTAGTGGTTAACTTTGCGTGTAAAATTGATTATTAGCGGTGGATATTATTTACGTTTTTTATAAAAAAGGAAGTTGGGTTTATCAAAGCAGACTCCAGGAATTTACCAAGAGTTAGTGTCGACATGGTATCTAGTAACTTTTTTTGTTGAGAGTCCAGAGTTTTCAAGTGTAGAAATGAAAGGGACTAAATTACTACGGTATGCTTGAATCATAGTTTTTAAACTTTTATATCATTATAAAAATGTGAGTTTAAATGTTCGGTGTAAGAATAAAATAATCTGAAAGAATATATCAATATTATAGCTGCAGTATTTTCAATGCTCTCAAGAATTTCTCGTTTTTTCCTTTTCATTATTACTGATCTAGGTTTCAGTAGTATCATTCTATTTTGGTTTCAAAAATATGAGGTACCACATCTTTTTTCAGATAAAGTTTCCCCCCAAACATTTTAAACTTCATCCAATTTTCGACGTCGTTCTCCAACTGTAAAATTAAAAATATGTTATTGAGAAGTTTTGTAAATACTTAGGTACAGTACGCAATTAATAACAAGTATTCACCAACTTAGATCAAAGTGGTCTTCACAGCATCGAATAATAGTCATTGGAGAATGATAGTCATTCATTCCTTTTTGCAGCTTGAAACTAATTTCTTCTCAGTTTTGGGCAGAAGGTCCAGTCAAAAATAATTTATTTGGAAACTTTGGTGAAGTATATGGACGAATTGGCACAAAACATGAGTCAACACGACTTTCTTTCGGAATTTTAGGGGTATTATTGTGATTACCTGATGTTGACGGATAGTCCATTTTAAATTATTACAAAAAAATAAGTAGAAAGTCAAGAAAATTTGCAATTTGCTACAGCCAACGACGGCAAGTACGACCAGTGACAGACAGGAATGACGTCATCGGAATTACAGGTCCGTTTTAGCGCGAAAATTTAAACAGTCTGTTTAAAACCGCATTTTTTACGTTAAATTAGATGGTTTTAATTTTTTAATATGTTTATGACCTATTTTACACGAAATTCTTTAAAATGAAAACAAAACTAAAAATATTGCATGTTCCTTTCTACCGATTTCAGAAATTTTAGGTTAGCAACGCTGCTGGTGAGCGACAACGATACAGATCGAAATGCGGACCGAGAGTTTCGACAGCATGGAACCAATTTTAGCGAAAGTGATCTTACTATTCTTATCTGTATCGACAAAAGTTTTAGCAGAAGAGCTAGAGTCGAAATTTCACCCGTCATCGGTAATATCACATATCTCTTTTGCAGTATGTTCATTCAATACAGGAATTTATGTACACCCTAGTGGATGCAGGGAATAGCTATAACGGGTCAAAGTTGCCAATTTGTACAGGAATTTGTCGTCATTAATAATATCGATAAAAATTCATCCATTCAAAGGAATTTACAAAACAATTCGAAATCCCAACGGGCGGACATTTCTTTTGTGTGCACCCAGCTTCCCGCCATTTTAAATTTAGGTTTCGTAAGGGTCCAACATAATCTGGTAAACATGGCGGACATATTATCGAGGATTATTGTTTGTCCAAATTTTGGCCCTCTTTATTTTTGTGCGCCACCTCCTTTGTATCCACTCAGGTGTCCATTCTTTGGGGTGTTGAAGGCAGCTATTTAAAATGCAAATAACACTCCACAAACAACCGGTTACTATCGGTATTTGGATTAAAAATTGTTTACTTCGCATTTTTAGTCATTTTCAGTTCAAAATGCAAATAACCATGCATAAACAGCTGGTTTCTGTCCTATCAACACCTTTGACTGAGAAAAGTTTGATCCATATTATTGATGACGACACTTACCCGTGAACAACTATTAGTTAAGCATAGTATCTGTAAGATTAAGGATATCAGCAATAATAAAAATTATGTTAAAGTAAGACGAACTTTTTTCCAGAGTTTGTTACAGTTTGGTCATATATGATTAGAAAATGCCAACAAAGTAGACAGTAGACAACCATTTAAATATTGTAGCTACGAATATTATCGCTTATAAGAACAGAAAACGTACACTAATTTCTTCTAAAATCTGTTAGTTAAAAATTATAACTGCTGAATCTGTAGTACCAATAAAACATAGTAACATAAAAAACAAAGATGTAAAATGCCATTATAGCAAAAAGTTATTTTAATATTGGAACTACTCATCTAAACGTAGACACAAAAAGCAGAGAACATACATTTTTCTCTTTCAGAGACGTATCCTATCCATCCTTATCAACTCTTAATTAGATGTGGTAAATATTAAATCTACATAACTTACCAACCACATTAACATAAACAAGAAAAAGAAAGGAAATGTCGGAATAATTGAAATTATTTAAATATTGTACAACGACTGTTAACGTATGCACGAAGACTAAAAAATGTACCTACTCTATTTGTCCTTGACACGCACGAACCACAAAAAAACTGCTCTATCTTTTTATAACAGCTGCCTTTCAATAACTAAAATAGTTTAAAATGTCATGACGCAAAGACAGAAAACGTACATAAAGTAAAGAATTGTTTATATAATGTAAATAATACGAATGTTCAAGCACACACGAGGATAAGTAACCGTACGCTTTCTTATTGAAAGCTGTTACTCCATAATTATATACGATAGGTGCAAAATCTGTATTAGAGAAAAATCACAGATATACATATATATATATATATATATATATATATATATATATATATATATATATATATATATATATAATAAAACAAAGATTAAAATTTTCGGGTATGCGGTCTGTTTAAATAAAATCTTAAATTATCTTAAAACTCAATATTTCGCTGTTTATTTGACAGCATCATCAGGAGTAAACTACAAAGAAAATATTATGTAGGTACTAAGAACAATAACAAATTAAAACGTATGACTTACAGAAGTTAAAAGATTTCAAGTTGACATTAAATTAAAATAATTAAAAAAGTCATATCACGTTCAAAACAGTAATCAAATAAAAAAAATAGATATATACACATATACACATATATACACACATACACATACATATATACACATATATACATATATACATACATACACATACATACATACATACATACATACATATATATATACACATATACATACATACACACACACATATATGTATATATACTGTACAAAAAGTAATGATAAAATGTTATAGATCATAAATTTATTAATAAGGTTAATTGTTTATTAAGGTCTACTGATATTTTTACAAGAAGTTATATTTATTTTGTCCAATAAATTGCAGTAAATGTTGCTTAACTGTCCGGTGTCTGTTTTGTAATTTAAAGTATTTTTGTTTTTGTTTATGTGATACATTTCAAGAAACAGTCTGCTTTTATAATTGTCAGTGTGTGCTAAAATTCGAGCATTATTGTAGTCTAGTTGATGTCCTGTTTGTTCATAGTGTTCAACTACTGCACATGTTTTTTTACTTAGGCGACAATCACTTTTATGTTGTGTGATTCGTTGTTTCAACCATTGTGATGTTTGTCCAATGTAACTTTTATGGACAAACATCACAATGGTTGAAACAACGAATCACACAACATAAAAGTGATTGTCGCCTAAGTAAAAAAACATGTGCAGTAGTTGAACACTATGAACAAACAGGACATCAACTAGACTACAATAATGCTCGAATTTTAGCACACACTGACAATTATAAAAGCAGACTGTTTCTTGAAATGTATCACATAAACAAAAACAAAAATACTTTAAATTACAAAACAGACACCGGACAGTTAAGCAACATTTACTGCAATTTATTGGACAAAATAAATATAACTTCTTGTAAAAATATCAGTAGACCTTAATAAACAATTAACCTTATTAATAAATTTATGATCTATAACATTTTATCATTACTTTTTGTACAGTATATATACATATATGTGTGTGTGTATGTATGTATATGTGTATATATATATGTATGTATGTATGTATGTATGTATGTGTATGTATGTATATATGTATATATGTGTATATATGTATGTGTATGTGTGTATATATGTGTATATGTGTATATATCTATTTTTTTTATTTGATTACTGTTTTGAACGTGATATGACTTTTTTAATTATTTTAATTTAATGTCAACTTGAAATCTTTTAACTTCTGTAAGTCATACGTTTTAATTTGTTATTGTTCTTAGTACCTACATAATATTTTCTTTGTAGTTTACTCCTGATGATGCTGTCAAATAAACAGCGAAATATTGAGTTTTAAGATTTTATTTAAACAGACCGCATACCCGAAAATTTTAATCTTTGTTTTATTATAATTGTTCGGTCGAAATTACTACTTTTTATATATATATATATATATAATAAACAAAGTGCCAAGAAAATGCGTATTAATATAAACAAAAGGGGAAAAATTATTGGGCATGTACGCAAAAAGGATCAATAAGGCCACGAGTAGGAATGGTAACCGCAGACATGCCTGGTTCTGGCTCATTGGCCGTCATCAGTGCGGCATAACCAAGTAGGGTATTGCACTTGGCTAGCAAAAGTGTTGGGTACTTGGGAGCAAAGGATGTTGGGGAAACATGTGTAAAGAAACATAAAAACACAAAAACAACGAAAGCTCACACAGGAGTCCTATCGCCATTTTGTGCTTTCGGCCAGCTGTGCCAATGGGTTTTCGGCTAGCAACCAGCGTCGCAACGTTGGCGAAACGGACTCATTGTGTTTGAGTCGTTCTAAGCCCAGGATATGAAATAAACAAAGTGCCAAGAAAATATTTAAATTATTGCAACGACCAATATAAAGGTATATGATCTGTACCAATGGTAAATCACAATAGCGTAAAATTTAAAAAAAAAATCAATAGAGGAGGCGAATATTAATTCTTTTACCCTTTTTAAAACTAAAATTAAAAAAATTTCAGACCTTACAGTCAGAAAATAAATTCACAAAATTGTTATAAATTAAAATAATAAAAACTAATTACTTAATTTTCTTTTTACAAAATATAATATATTGTATACCTACGTTGTGGTATTGTAATTTGTAAATTATTATTGCCTCACTAATTTAGGTTTATTTTTTGTAGCGATTGATTATATGTTATATGTTAAAGCGTTTTTATTTATTGGTATTTTATTTGTACAATTACAAATTAAAAAAAAATAATAATATATTGAGATTAAATCGTACAGTAAAAAAACAGTAACGCCCATGCGCAACCTTTTAGGTCTTAAATGGGCTTAATTGTTAACTTGCTTAGGACTAAAAAAATATTTTAAGAAAATTGGAAACATGAATGTTTATTAAGGATATAAAAATTAGGTAATTTTTCTTGGTGTTACTCAAATTTAAATTATTATTTCTGCAAATAAACTATACTATACTACTATAAAAACACCAATATCTATAACTGTGTGCACACCAACTTGCCTGCTGACATTCAGCAGTAATAATTTTATTAAAAAATACCAGCAGCAACCCACAACTGCTCTTCTTTGTGCACAATAGCAACCACAGCCGGAGATAAAGCGAACTTACTGGCAGAACTATTTTCTTCTCATTCCAACGTAGACTTTCAGGGAAAAACACCACCGAACATTCCAGCAGTTCAATCGGAAATGACTGATATCGTATTCCGTCAGCGTCCTGTCAAACGAATTCTTAAAGGGCTCGATGTCAGGAAGGCTTCTGGTCCAGATGAAATTCCTGTTATAGTGCTCAAGGAATGCGCTGATGAGCTAATACCAATATTTTGTAGAATTTTAACCTATCCTACAAAAAAGGAATATTTCCATCTTGCTGGAAGAAGGCAAGAGTTCAGCCTATACAAAGAAAGGCAAGAAAACCATGCCAAACAACTATCTACCTGTCGCATTGCTTTCAGTTATATCAAAAGTGATGGAGAAAGCTATTAACCAACAAGTGCTAAAGTACCTAGATGGCCTTAATATTATCAGCGACCATCAGTACGGCTTTCGTAAGTCCAGATCAACAGGAGACCTCCTAGCATATGTCACCCATCTTTGGAGCAACGCAGTCGAACATCATGGGGAGTCCCGGGCTATTGCACTAGACATTTCTAAAGCATTTGATCGTGTCTGGCACGAGGGGCTCCTAAGTAAACTGCGATCCTACGGTATGCCCGGTCGATTCTGTTCATGGCTTTCTAGCTTTCTTCAGGACCGTTCTCTGCAAGTGGCGATTGACGGGTTTCTCTCGGACACCTTTACCATCAATGCTGGTGTTCCTCAGGGGTCCCCAACCCTCTTCTTACTATACATTAACGACCTTCTAGCGAAGACAGAAAATCCAATTTATAGCTTTGCTGATGACAGCACACTTATCTCATCGGCTGCTGACGCACATCTTCGCAGACAGCATGAAGTATCACGACTCAATAAAGACCTGGAAGAAATTTTGTCTTGGGGTGACAGTAACCAAGTCGAATTTAACGCTAAAAAAACGTGAATCGCTTTCTTCGCACACGCACCGCTCTCAGAGCGCCTTAAAGGAATTTTCCTGCAGTGCTTGTGCTTGACCATAAAAAAAAATCCAAAAACTTTTGCGTACTTCCTGCACACTCAATTTTATCTCTAAGCAGAACTTCGTAAATTAAAAAAAAGGACTGGGCTATTTCACTTTTGGTTAGTGATATATAGTATCCAAATAATTTAGTGGACTGTATATTTCTTCCAGAAAAACTCACTATTTTTTTTACTAATAATTTTTAATAAACGTGTGCAACAAAACAGGTTAACAATACAACATATCTTAACAACGAATAATGAAAGAATGAATCTTTGCTAAGACATTATATTGTCTCTGCTAAGACCACTTCCGTCTACTAGTACCGATTACAGAACTCCTACAGCCGGAAACTGTAACCGCCCTCTAGACATCAAAATAAAAAATACTTATGAATTTACAACACCCCTTACTAGAGGGAGTTAAGAGTAAGATCTGAAATATTTAATTTAAAAACTAGACAAATCATAACATACCGGCGGCCATTGAAACCTCCGGTTTCAATTTAGTTATTAAATAAAAGAAATATAATTGACATAAGACAACAACCTTAAAATGGAGAAACAAAAACTAACTACATATTAAATAATGTTATAGTTAAGTAAAATGTAAATCAATGAATCAAATAATGTTAGTCACTAGTATCAGTATCTATAGGCAAAACACAAACACGAGTTATGGAGCGACGCACTTCACCATTTAAAGTTTTTACTGTAACTACACGAATGAGACCATCCGCTCCTGGGTGGACAGCGATGATTCTTCCAAGACACCATTTTTGGGGAGGAAGATTATCTTCTTTAACGACAACTAACTTTCCAATCATAACATCATTAGGATGCTTAAATCTCCATTTGGATCTTTGCTGAAGAGTGTTTAGATAGTCTCGGCTCCAATTTTTCCAAAAACTTGGATGTAACTGCTGTAAATGCTGGTAGCGAGTTACTGGGTTTAAATTTGTGCAGTCTACTTGGGGAACTGCCTTCATAGCATCACCAATCAGAAAATGACCAGGCGTCAACGAATTAAGATCTTTAGGATCAGAGGATAGGGGATATAAAGGACGGGAATTTATGGTAGCCTCTATCTAGCACAATACTGTTGTAAATTCCTCAAACGTGAGCTTGCTTGTATTATAGGTACGCTTTAAATAATTTTTAGCTAATTTCACCCCTGACTCCCACAAACCTCCATGATGTGGAGAATTTGCGGGTATAAATTTCCAAGTGATTTTATTTTCCAACAAGTACTTACTTATGTTATCATTTTGATTAAATTTAATAATTTTATTTAATTCGTGATTAGCTCCTCGGAAATTTGTAGCATTGTCTGAGAATAATTGAGCGCATAAGCCCCTACGAGAAACAAATCTCTTTAAAGAATTTAAAAAAGCGGCAGTTGACAAATCACCAACTAATTTAAGGTTAACTGCCTTGGTAGCGAAACATACAAACAAAGCTATATAACATTTAACATAGGTCCTATTTCGGGTTTTTCCATCTTTGACTAAGAAAGGACCAGCGAAATCAACTCCAGTAGTAGTAAATGGACGTGAGCGAAATACTCTTTCTGCTGGAAGATTTGCCATTAATTGATTACCGGAAATAGGTCTACTCTTAAAACAAATTACACATTGTCGAACTATTCTTCTTACTGCTTGGGCTCCTTTGATAGGCCAAAATTTTATTCTAATATTTGCTAGAGTAGTTTGAACTCCAGCATGCAAACTTTGAATATGTTCATATCTAATAATTAAGTCAGAAAAATGGTTTTTATATGGTAAAATAATTGGAAATTTTTGTTCGTAAGATAAATTAGAATTAGCAATTCTACCACCAACTCTTAAAATATTGTTTTTGTCAATAAAAGGATTTAATGACGCTAAATTGCTATTTTTCCCAACCTTCTTGTATTTTCCTAAATGGGATATGTCTTCCTTAAAGGCCTTCTGTTGGACTAGTCTAACAACGTAAATTAATGTAGAATTTAAATTAAATTTAATTTACTTGGCACTTCAAGCTTTTTACAACGAGTTATGAATCTTAAGCAATATGATGTGACGACTAAAAGTTTCCAATAAGAAGAAAATCGTAAAATCCAAGAAGAAAGATTAGTTTCGGTGACTAAATTGACTGCAAGAGATGAAACTTTCTTAACCTCAGGTATATCAGGAATAGATTCTGAAGGATAACTGTCAGGTTCGCCACATATCAACCACGGTGGCCCATTCCACCACAAATCACATTTTAGTAAATCGGAAGGACTCATTCCTCAGGAAATAATATCTCCAGGATAAGATGTCCCTCCACAATACTTCCATTGTTTAATACTAGTCTCTTCCTGTATAAAGGCTATTCGATTCGAGACAAAAGGTTTTAGAGTACGTGATTCAAGTTTTAACCACGATAGAACAATCATAGAATCTGTATAATAAAAAACCTCATCTATTTTTAGTTTTAATGATTCAATAACTTTCTTAGTTAAATTTACAGACAAAACAGCACCGCATAACTCTAACCTTGGTATTGTTAGAGTTTTTAAAGGACTAACTCTAGACTTAGCAGTAAGTAATCCGTTAATGGACACAGATCTTAGAAACACACAAGCCCCATAAGCAACTTGTGATGCATCACTAAAAGAATGAATTTCTATGCGAACAAAATCATCAATTAAAACTCTTCTGGGAATTATAAAGTTATTTATTATTGGGAGTTCCCTTATAAACTTGCACCATGAAGAAAATAGTAACTCAGGAATGGGTGTATCACAATCAATTTTTTGCAACCATAACTGCTGCATTAATATCTTGGCTTTTATAACTATTTGACCTAATAACCCGATAGGGTCAAATATTTGGTCTATACAAGACAGCATTTGTCTTTTTGTTATAGAAACACTAATTTCAATTGGTTTTGAAGTATATCTAAATGAATCTAACTGTCGGTCCCATAAAATACCTAAAGTTTTACAAGTATTGTCATCTGAAATTACATAATTTGGTAGTGTTTCATTCTCAAAAACGCCTTGAAAAATAGTTGGTTCATTAGTTGACCATTTTCTCAGCTCGAAACCTCCTGATTTTAATATATGGTCAATATTCTTTATTAACTTCTTAGCCATTTCATGATTAGAAGCCCCAGTAATTAAATCATTTACATAAAAATCGCTGAGAACAACTTGAGTTGCTTCAGGAAAATTATGCTCTTGAGCCTTAGCAGTTTCTTGTAAAGCTCTAGTGCTTAAGAACGAAGCTGGACCCGTTCCATATGTCACTGTGTTTAAAGAATAAAATTCAAGAGGATGAGAAGGGTCAGATCGCCAAACGATTCTTTGGAAATCTCTATCAGATTCTTTTATTAAAACCTGTCTATACATTTTACAAATGTCCGCTGTTATAAATATTTTATGTTTGCGGGCTCTAATAAGAATACTAAATAATTCATCCTGAATTACTGGTCCAACCATTAGTACATCGTTTAATGAAAGACCTGAATTTGTTTTGCAGCTGCCATCAAAGACAACACGCAATTTTGTAGTACTAGACATTTCATTCAAAACACAATGATGTGGCAAATAATAATTTGGCTGAATAAGTTTTTTAGAATCAGACAGTTTTTGCATATGCCGTAATTTTATATATTCGTCCATAAAATGAGTACCTATATTGGATTTTTAAATCTACATTTTTTAATAATTTTCTTTCTATTGAATAAAATCGGTTTATAGCCGTTTGCTCAGATAAACCTAATTGAACAAAATTTTTACGCTTTGGTAATTCCACACAAAACCTCCCACTAACTGGGTCCCTTAAATGAGTGTCTGCGAAGTGCTTTTCACATTCAAGTTCTTCCTTAGTGTGGTTTACCTTTGTAGATTCTTGCTCCAAAAGCCAAAACCTCTCAATTTGATTTTCAAGGTTTGTATCTAAATGTACAAAACCATTGAATTGTGGAGTAAATTGTGGATTCACTTTTAATGGTCCTGAAACTAACCATCCCAATAAGGAATTTTGCAAAATAGGCATTCGCTTTCCTAATTTGATTTGACCATCACGCAATAAATCATAGAATACACTTACTCCCAACAACATTTCAATATTTCCTGCCTCATAAAACTGTGGATCAGCTAACTTTAAGTCACCTGGTATATTTAGTGAGTGTGCAGAAAAACTTATGTGGGGTATTTTTTCAGTAATTTTGTCAAGAATAAGAAAGTTTAAATTTGCATTATAATTTGAGCACATGGATCTCACATTTGCCTTTGTGCATTTTGATACATGGGTTGAATTCCCATTTATACCCATTATAGGAACATTAATATTAATTTCTTTTAAATTAAATTTTTTAAATAAAGCAGTTGTTATTAAATTCGATGTAGAACCACTATCAAGTAAACACCTAGCTTCAATAAAATTACCCTGATTATTAGCCACATTCACAACAGCTGTAGAAAGCAAAATAATATCATCTGATTTTTGCGAACAATGATTTCATATTTGATTAATGCTTACATTGCTTAAACCCTCATTTACTACGTTTACTGGTGATTCAACCTGAGAAGCAGGTTGTTCTGAACCAGTCTCGGCAAGAATTTTATTTGCTCTACTACTTCCCTTATGTAAAATAGAATTATGTTTAGAATGACATGTTCTGCAACCAGATAATCTACAGTTGAAATTAAAGTGACCTGGCTTTAAACAATTTAAACACAATTTTAACTTTTTTATTTCATTGGTTCTATCGTCTACATTTAAAGCTAATAACTTTTTGCAATTATATATTAAATGATTTTCCTTACAAAAATGACATAAACTAGTATTTACTACGGTATGCGTGAATCTAGGATTTTTTACATTACCTTGAAAAGGCCTTGAATTATTATTTTTATTTTCTAAGCTCTCTAATAATAAACATCTAATATTGATAAATCCCAAAAACTGATCAATTGTTGGGAATTCATCTCTAGCAGATTCTTTTTCCCACTCTCGACGAGTATTATTATCTAATTTTTGGTTTAATAAATAAATCAAAATAATATCCCAATTATCAATAGAAAGACCCAAATTTTTTAAAGATCTAAAATGATTTTGAAATGAATCATACAGTTTTCTCAACGTGAAATTAGAGTTCACTTGTTGCATTTCGAATAGCGATTTCATATGGGAATTGACAATAACTTTCTTGTTGTCATACCTATCTTGTAGTAACGCAAAAGCAGTCTCGTAATTGGACTCAGACATATCAATATTTGAAATTACTTCTAAAGCAGATCCTTTTAAAGTTGATTTTAAGTATTGAAATTTTTGAATGTTTGTTAAATTTTTATTGTTGTGTATCATCGTTTTGAAAGAATCGCGGAAACTATAAAAGGTCTCATATGTTCCATAAAAATCTGGAATTTTTAAGGTAGGCAACACAACATCTATTTTATCAGTAATTTCAATATTTTTTACAATTTTCCTTGCGGTGGTGCATATTTGAAAATATTTAGATTCAAAATCTTCCCTTTCATTCAACTGCTTAGCTAAAGAATCTAACAATTCAATTTCAGTTTGCACATCATCAAAAGTAGCTGAAACATTATCAATTTTTTCTAATCTTATTTGCATTTGCGCACGCTTACCTTCATCACTTTCAGCTTCTTTCACAAATGTCCTAAACCTTGTTAATTGACTTTTTAAAATACGTCGTCGTTCTACTAATTTTTTCAATTCTTCAGCCATTTTTTTTTACTTTATAAATGTAATTAAATTATAAAAATGTTTAATTAAAAATATTTATAATATATAAAAACAAATAATGCTTTCGACTATTCTCAGACAATTTTATTTGAACAAACTTTAATAATTTTAACTGTTATAAACCTTACGTCAATAACATAAATCAGCCCTATTGAACTTTCTTTTGAACCCCTGGTCAAAATAAATTCAAAAAATATAAACCTTTCTTTGAACCCCTGGTCAAAGAACTAATAATCATAAAAATTGAAAATGTAGTCCAAACTCCTGGTTAGACTCATTTAATTAACAATTGCATAAATAATTTATAAATGGTAATAAAAAAAAATTCAGACGGATTATTGTTTATTTATCTATCCAGTAAGCACTTGATTTTTTTCATATCCTAAATTTGATATTTAATATGTTAAAATAATTTTTATTCAAAAAGTGTCCAAAGCAGGCGTGGCTTACGCAAGCAAGAGCACCCGTTTTTGGCCGTATTTTCAACCATCTGGGAAAATTATAAATATTAGTACTACAGTTCCGAGAGTTAGAGCTTTTTTGTAGGAAATTTCCTCCTCTTTTTGAATCTTTTTTTTAATTTAATAAATCTTTATTAGTTTTTAAGATATTTGCAAAAAACCAATCCCTCTTCTTTTTGTTTTAGTTAATTGTTAATAACTTTTGCAGTTTTTGCATGCGAAACATCATTTTTTTCAAAAATCATTTAGATGCGATTCCGAATCAAATGACACCTCGTTCATAATTTTCGGAGACTGCTGAAAAAAGTTGAGCAAAAAAGCACTTGTGAACTAGACTACTGTCACTCGATAATAATTATATGTGCTAAGTATGGGATCAATCATAAACTTACATCACAGATTAACAGAAAGCAAATCATTAAACTTTTAAAGTATCTTAACTTAGTTAATCTTAGTAAACTATTATTTTGAGAAATTTTACATAAGATTTTTTTAAATGTTTGTTAGTTTGGAAAGTATACCAACAAAAATATATTAAATGACATTCAAGGTAAATTAAGAAAAGGCCCCATCCAGCAGGACTCGAACTCGCAACCTTTACCGCTATGTGGTAACGCTCTAACATCTAAGCTATAGATTCTTAGCAAGTATTTAGCTTTTTGGTCGTTAAATTCAACCCATGTTGCAAATTGAAACATCAAACTCTGATTTCTCTTTAACTTAATTTTATATATTCTTGTTTTGTATACTTTCCAAAATACCAAAAAAGTGAATTTGCTTTTTCAATTGTCGATTTGATAAATATTCTCTCATGATTTACATGCAACTTGAATTGAATTTAACGACAAAAAGCTAAATGCTAAGAATCTATAGCTTAATGGTTACAGCGGTACCGCCTAGAGATCAAGATTCGAACTATTTTCAATTTTTCTTCAACGTTATTTAATATATTCTTGTTTGTACACTTTCAAAAATATCAAAAATTTCAAAAAATTACCTAATCTTGTTTAGTTAATACTTCGAAATAACAAAAGTCCTTACTTTCTTTTGAGTTATATTCTTTAAGAGAAGTAAAAATAAAAATAAGCAACGTAAAAGTTGAAAACTTTCGTCTGTAATCACACGAATCGATTCAGCGAGTGCATTGCATTTTCTAAAACTTTTTGCTGATCAAGCTGTACTTGACGACCGACGCCGACGGTGTGAAGTGGCTCTTATAATGTTGCACAATCTGAACGTTTACGGGAGAGGAAATTCTCTTGGTTCATTTCCAAACAGAATCAGATACTAGTTGATCCTTCAGAAGGCTATTATTAAAAGTTTATTTAGGATCATGGAGAGAATGGAAACCAATTCTATGCTTTTACAATTGCTCGGTAATTATTATATCGTATCTTAAATTTTTGTCTGTTTATAAGCTTTGTATTTACTTACAAAAAGAGAAAGTTATTACTGTGGAATTATAGAAACTATATTAAATGTAATATAAGTACATTTTAAGATACAAACTTAGTTTAATTAATAAAAAAATCGTTTTAGTAGTAATTCCAAATCCCAAAATCCTGATTTCTCTGTAAATAACTACATAATGCAATCTGACCAAAGTGTGTAGTGAAACTCCTGTATTACCCTAATCTCGTTTCTAACACGTACTGAGAATGTGGAAAAACAGCATGACAACAGGAAATGTATTCAACTATCAGAAAGTTTAATCAAATATTTTGACCTGAATGTAGCTTTTCATGCGAAACAAAGTTTGAAGCTTTAGTTTGCTTTATTTGTAAGGTTTAGCATTATTTTTCGAAACATGTTACTATTAAATATAAATGCGATAAGGTTTTGTAAAAGTGCTGGAGACAAATTAAACTAGCTTTCATTTCGTATTAACATAAAAGTTTTATTTTCAAATGTTAGATTACTATATACAATTCTCTAATTTAAATCCCTAAAAACTACGATGTTCTCACTGACTGAGGTTAGACGTACGCACAACCGTAACCGCTGATGAAATTTGGAAAATATGAACAGTATGATCACTCCCTAAAAAGGTATGTTAAAAAATGTTAACCCTGAAGGGGTGAAAAAGGAGTTAAAAGTTTGTGTAGAAAAATTTAAAATCGGCACCGAGTTTTATAAAAAATAAAATACAGACTCTTACAAATATTTCGTTCAACACGAGTTTCATGGTTTATTAGAATACACTACCCTTTTTTTTGAGGTGTAAAAATGCCCTGCCTGTTCTTGTGTGGCCGGGTAGTGTGGGGCTCAGGATTACATACCCACTAAAAATCACCCCCTTACTCCCAGGTGCACCAGGAACTGCATTGTATGCTTACATCTGTTGCACCCGGAGTCTGCTCAAACGAGTCTCCCTAGCGTCATCCGCCTCCTTTGTATGTACCTTTCCTCCTCCTCCTTCTTGCTTATTATGTTTTTTATTATGTTATGTCCCAGGTTCCAGTTATCAACGTTTTTCATCATCCAGCCAATTAAATTTTCGGGTACCATGTTGGTGTCAGCTATTTCTGTCGTATATTCTCGCCATCTTGGACATACGAAGAGGGTATGCTCTGGGTCGTCTCTATCTTCGCAGTATGCGCACCTGTCGAACGGTGTCTTACCGATCTTATATGTGCAGCTTGCGAAGCTACCGTGACCTGTCAGAAATTGGATAAGAAAGTACTCCGGCCTTCTAAAACTGCATTCAAGCCAAGGTTTCAAGGTTGGAATTAGACACTTGGTCCATTGGGCAGTGCTTGTGTTTTCTGCCCACCTCTGTTGCCACTTTCTCAATGTCTCCTGTCTCTCGGCTTTTGCTGCTTTCCCATTCGGAGGAAGCCCTCCTCTTCACAGTCTTTTTCTTTTCCACACCAGAATTCACTACCTAAGTGGTTGTTACTTTGTGTGGATAATATTTAAAAATTAATTCGATTCAATGAAAATTATTATGCGGGCTCCTACCTGATGAAATGTCAAAAATAGTAAAAAATTTTGTTGAAAATCAATAAAAAAGTTGAAAATCGTATAAAGTAGTTAAAAATCGTAAAAAAAATAAAAAATCTTAAAATTTTGTTTGAAAATGGTGAAAAATGGTTAAAAAACTGTTTAAAATTATAAAAAAATGTAAAAAATTGACAAAATCCTGAAATATTCTTAAAAAGATTGTTTGAAATCGCAAAAAGTTTATGCAAATCGTAAAAAATTGTTAAAAATGGTGACAAAATATTAAAAATCGTACAGGAATGTTCAAAAACGTAAAAAAATTATAAATTATAAGAAACTCTAGATAACCTTAAAAAAAATGTTATAAATGGTAAAAAAAGGCAAAAGTTATACAGACAATTTAAAAAACGGAAAAAAATGTAAGAAGTTTTTGACAATCATAAAAAATTAATAATAATAATGGTTAGAAAACTGTCCAAAATCATAAAAAAATAGTTGCAAATTGCCCCGCCCCTTCCCCCCAAAAAAAACGTTTAACACCGTAAAATCTAATTGAATATCCTGAAAAATTTTCAAAAAAAAATTAAAAAGTGAGTATATTATAACTGTAAGGTTTTATACAAACTGGGAAAAATCTAAAAAAAAATACGAACAGAAAAACTAGCATAAATTGGAAATAATTAATAATAAAAAAAATGTGTGGTTAAAATGTACAATGGGTAAAGATTTAAAAAAAACGAACAATATAACAAAAATTCAAAATAAAATAAATATGTAAAAATTGAAAAGAAAAACAACCAAAAAAGGGACAAAAGCGTAAAAATTAAAACAAGGAAAATCCTTTAAATAGACAAAAAATAGGTACGATAAAATTAAAAAACAGTTATAAAATCATGGAAATCATTCAAAAAGAATAAAAAAATATATAAATAGTTTAATTTTTTTTTAAATATTTGTAGCAAAAATTTAAAAAATCTATTATGTATTTATACCAAAATTGTAGATATGAATTTTTATATTCCTTTTATAGTTGCAGGTACGCCAGTGTCAAAATTGTTGGTTTTGATAATGTCTCTGGTAATGTTTTCATAAGCAAATTAGGATTTCCCCATTTTGATCATCAAATGTGTATGCAAATCAAGAAGGGCAGAGAAATTGGATGCCGGATTGGACCAAAGGGATTAAGGAACTCTGACGAATTCTCTCCATGGAATTAAATAAAAGTTTGTTGTTTTAATTGATTTTGTAAGTTTTTGTTTATTTTTTAACTAAGTAACCAGAGTAATTGTATTTGTTGTTACTGAAATATTACACATTCATTATTTACATAGATTCTCTATCGCATGTAGATCTTTAAGAGGCATTTTGAACAGTCAGAAGCAATTTACTTCAATAAGTAAAGCCAGTTGAGTTTAATATATTATTTTTTAGACTTTAAAGAATGGTCAACAAACTTGTATATACCAACCGTTCTTTGATCTTCTAAAGCAATTGTTGTCATATGACTGATTTTGACACAAAACTTGTGACCACTTTCTTTGACACACTTCGAGAACGACGAGAACAGATCACTTATTAATTTTTCTTGATCGTGAAACACCCACAACGCGGATTGGCGTTTATTTTTTGCTTCAGCAATTGACGCGAACTGATTTTTGCTCTTTTGTGAGCAAATAAGGAATTCACCAACTTCGTAACACTGTTTGACTGCTGTTTTGAGTGAACCTAATTTGGATTCATCACCAAAACTAAAACAATCGTGTTAAAATTCGCAATACCTGCAAGAAATAGTCTACTGTAGAGGTGCTTCATTTCCAAACACAGAAACCAATTCAGCGAGACATTGCTGCAGGGATAATCCTCTCCAAAAATTGTAAAAAAATTATTGTTTGAAAATGTTCTTATCTAAGATCCATCTTTCGACCGACTTGCTAATTTCAAAAATTCACTGCACCTACAGCTACCGAACCGAGTCATGGCCGTTGAGAGAAATCATACCGGCGTTAAATTTAGGTGGGTGTGCGACAAAGAAAGAATTATTACAGCCATGATTCGTTTCGGGAGCTGTACACGACTTGTTGTATCGCAATAAAATTTTGAATTTATGTAAACAAAAGATTAAAGTTAGCTTTGTATCTGAAGGTTCTGGTGGTGAACCCTCGTTCAATAATGATAATATAAGTGCACAAAACGTGTTATTTTTTAAAAATAATTAAAAGAGGGACTTTTACTAAACTCTTATTCTTGCTGAAGCAATTGAAAATTAAATCTTGTCAATAATGTTGAATATAATTTATAATAGTACCATTTGTTTTGTGGTTATTTTAATTTAGTTTGTTGTGAATAGTCTCATTTATATGCAAAGTAATCTACATGAAACTAATAAATCTAACATCAAAATACTTTATCAAATGTAAACTATACAGATGTATATGCAAATAACCAAGTTATATACTGACAGTGAATATTTGATTAAGCATAAGTTAGATTGTGTAAATACAGTCTTTGTGCTATATTCGCATGGACAGGAATAAATTGGTTAAGAGAAAATTATATGTTTAATTTTCAAACATCTAGCTGTATATTAATTTTTTGATGCTTTTTTTGTTTTTTTTTAAGTGACCAGCAAAGGTAATCTAATTTAGAAAGGTTTAGTGTTTATATAATTAAGTATCGTTTGAGAATCTGTATATCGAATTAACACTCACGAAGATAGGAGTAGTACAGTTTTAATGTTGTTTAAAGTTATTGTTTTTTATCAATGTTCTAATTGTCCATGTAGTACCAAAATAAAAACAAAACCACAACTTCAAATTAAGAATAACAGTATAACACTATTGAGACAATTATTATTATTATAGCGTTTGCCACATCATTTTGGCGCATTCCTACCTCATCATCCCCACAGCCCTTAACATTTCGTTATTGGTCAAATGACGTTAAAGCATTTAAAACAACTTGTCAATAGGTGCTATCAATATTTTAACAACATCTTCAGTAGTTTAGTTAGTAGAATACGGGTCTTCCGGTTGTTTAAGTTTAACTTTATGTATTTACAGGTTACAGGCAAAAAGATTTTTGGTATCCACAAGCCCCCATATTTTAATGACATACTTGGCAGGTGTATTTGGGATATACTGCCTAAAAATACATTTGCATTTACCAATTTCTCGTCAATTGTAAAGTAACAGGATTGATTATACGCTTGCTGACAATTTTTTATTATGTGTACAAAAATTTCTTAACAAGATGCAAGCCTGTCAGTCTTTTTTTCATCAGCCCTGTCTTCGATGTTGTCAAAACGTAGACATGTCATCAAAAACTCAAAACAAGTTCTAGACATAACTGTATATATAAATTTAATTCCGGTTCGTTTAGAATTATCCAATGTTCTGTCTTCCAGATATAATATTTCTATCAGAGCTTTTATCCTGTCTAAAGCATCTCGCTTTTGTGTGTATTTACTTCTAATTTTAGAAATATAATTTTTTGTATACTCAGGGATTTTGGTCAAAACAAAGTCGTCAATAAAACATATCTACATTTTAATTTGGTTATAATTTGTTCTGCTGAACCTTTTGGTTCAGGTAATCGATGTGTAATATCTTGGGATCGTGTACGTATATCTTTTGGGGGTCTGATTTCCACCATTTTGATAACCCATCTTTGCCAAAAAATATTTTTTTCTTAGTTGCCTCTACTTCTATTTTTTCTTCTGAAATGACATCTACATTTTGTTCTATATTTTCACATTCTAATTGTTCATCTCGTTCTTTAAGTTTACTTTCATTATAATTGGTACAACCTGGATCTAGAAAAGTATATTCATTAAAATCCGCATCACTTTCGCACTTTTTATTTCACTGGTTTACAATTTTTTCGAAGTCAGGATCATTTACTCGCACAATTTTTCGACTCGCCATTGTATGGAAAACTAAACCTTTTAAAAACTACAACTAAATGGAAATATCATGAAACGGAAGTCAATAATTATATAAAAATTCCGTCGTCAGCTTTTTTTACAGATATACATTAATGCTGACGTGAGTGCTCGCGTGGATTACAGTTGTAGTCAGCAATCAGTATATTGTTTTATGAAAGTACTAAAAGGTATACAATCCCCAGTGTTTAGTAGCTAAACATATGACATAATTTTAAAACACTTGATTTTAGTGAGCACTGAAGGGTTAATTATATATTACGACGCTACCCTAAGGTGGCGCAGTTGATAGGTATCCCATGTACCTATTTAAACGAGCAAATCGTACTAAATTAAATACTATGACACCATTGTAGGATAGCGCAGGTAATATCTATCTATATAAAAAACAAATTCTTAAGAAAACAAATACTATCATGCCATCAACAGGCGGCGCAGTTGATATCTAATACCTATATTTAATTGGTAAATTACAAACGACAACGACAGAATAAGTAAAAGCCGGAAAACTAACGGGAAAATATGATGAAAATGACAAACCAAAACAACATTTACAGCAATAAAAAAGAAACGAGACAAATTCATTATAAAAATTCAAATTAATAAATAACTAAATAAATAAATATATATATATGTATAAATATATATATGTATATATATATATATATATATATATATATATATATATATATATATATATATATATATATATATAGAACGATATCTATAGATGTCAAATTGCAAAACTGATAAACAGTCGCAAGTGGTTCCATCTTCACTCCAAAAATGGTATTTCAGTGGTAGCTTTGCATCTTGTATATAACCTTAGGCAAGGTAAAATGATAAAACGAACAGAGCGTTTTGTGACAGTCGTAGAATGTCCAAAGATGATACATAAAGTATCTAGTGCCTTACTGTCAAAAGTAATAATTTCAGTTTTGAACTGAAATGGTGTCGGTTAGAAATTTCTAACACTTTAAAAGACACCTTGAATGCTGCGATATAAATAGATATAAATATATCATTCAACCTATATCAGGGCAAAACCAAACTACAGACACGTGTTTCGCTCTTAGTTTGAGCTCGTCAGTGTAGTACAGGCTATGTCTCTCAAGTCACTAATCAAGAGACATCCCTGCTATAAATTGAACGATATCTATAGATGTCAAATTGCAAAACTGATAAACAGTCGCAAGTGGTTCCATCTTCACTCCAAAAATGGTATTTCAGTGGTAGCTTTGCATCTTGTATATAACCTTAGGCAAGGTAAAATGATAAAACGAACAGAGCGTTTTGTGACATTTTTGGAGTGAAGATGGAACCACTTGCGACTGTTTATCAGTTTTGCAATTTGACATCTATAGATATCGTTCAATTTATAGCAGGGATGTCTCTTGATTAGTGACTTGAGAGACATAGCCTGTACTACACTGACGAGCTCAAACTAAGAGCGAAACACGTGTCTGTAGTTTGGTTTTGCCCTGATATAGGTTGAATGATATTTATATCTATTTATATCGCAGCATTCAAGGTGTCTTTTAAAGTGTTAGAAATTTCTAACCGACACCATTTCAGTTCAAAACTGAAATTATTACTTTTGACAGTAAGGCACTAGATACTTTATGTATCATCTTTGGACATTCTACGACTGTCACAAAACGCTCTGTTCGTTTTATCATTTTACCTTGCCTAAGGTTATATACAAGATGCAAAGCTACCACTGAAATACCATTTTTGGAGTGAAGATGGAACCACTTGCGACTGTTTATCAGTTTTGCAATTTGACATCTATAGATATCGTTCAATTTATAGCAGGGATGTCTCTTGATTAGTGACTTGAGAGACATAGCCTGTACTACACTGACGAGCTCAAACTAAGAGCGAAACACGTGTCTGTAGTTTGGTTTTGCCCTGATATAGGTTGAATGATATTTATATCTATTTATATCGCAGCATTCAAGGTGTCTTTTAAAGTGTTAGAAATTTCTAACCGACACCATTTCAGTTCAAAACTGAAATTATTACTTTTGACAGTAAGGCACTAGATACTTTATGTATCATCTTTGGACATTCTACGACTGTCACAAAACGCTCTGTTCGTTATATATATATATATATATATATATATATATATATATATATATATATATATATATATATATATATATACATCCCGCTATCTCAAGAGCGTCTTTTCAGAAATGCTGTTTATGGCGTCACTAATTTTTAAACAATGAACAGCACAATTTTTGCGTGAATACTTTACAGATTTAAATAAAGGACTCATCATTTGTACCGTTAAAAAAAAAGGTGCTTATCAGAGTCTTCTGATTTTATTGCTACAACGGTCAAGCGTCCATATAAATAATAATCTTTTGAGCGTCAATGAAACATTCAGTTGACTTATATTGACTTATAACCAATAAACACAAGAGAGTCTTGCTATGTTGCCAGACGATCTGAATGTATAAAAGTCAAAGACCTATAGACAAAAAAAAATGCATATAATGACATCCCGAAATCAGACTTTTTTTGGATACCGGTGAAATTAAACTGTTGTTATAAACTTACAAACTTTAAAGGTCATTTTTCCTGGGCGCATGAATTGCGTAATGTTTTTAACGATTATATTTAGTTGCTTAATACGAGTTTGTGGCGTCCTAAACAATACTAGGTATCGTATATAAAGCAGCTTTTAGAGCGTCAGTCATGTAAAATTCGACATGTGCACTAGAAACAATTTAAATACATCGCATATACCCCTTGTAATCCTACAGTGTTCTTGTGTTATTGTTAAGTTAAAAGATTAATTTAGTTGAAGAGAAATATAGAGGTAAGTGCTTTACTATTGAAAGTTTGTTTACTTAAAATAAAAATTTGGTGTGATGTAGTCAAAATTCAAATGTATTTAGTTTTTCTTTTAATTTAAGAAATCAATCTCTAGTTTTAAAGTAAATAAATAAATTAGTTTTTTTAAAACTACAAAACAATTCATTTGCTCTTAGTTAATTTTAATCAATTATAATTTTATTTTTTTAATTAACTATATGCTAGTTTCTTGTTTGAATCTAACATTGACAAATTTAAATATTTTAATAAATAAATATATTTACTTATATTATATTTGCTTAGTTGTGATAACAAAATAAATCAAAATAAAAATTTAATGAAAAATTGAGTAAAAGAGTCTTTGAAGTTTACCTGGGAAAAGGGAGCGGCCCATAAATGAGAACTTTTTCTCGACCCACGACCCTGCATGTGGTTGTATGTACTTATAATTTTACAATCTATTGTTTAAATTTAAAATACCTGTGTGATTAATTTAAGATATTTTTTTCTGATTTCAACCATATATGATACGTACAAAAAATTTCAAAGTTTACTGATGGAATACCAATAGTATTTTACATTATATTGAGAAAAGAACAACACTCATAATAACATAAAATACCTCTTGCGCCTGTAAACCTGTATCTTTACGTTTTTGGTGTTTTGTTTATTTTTATTTATAAAAAAATAATCACATATATTTTTTAATTTAAACAATAGATTGTAAAATACAACCAGATGCTGTGAGGATCGGGAAAAGGATCGGATTTATGTTCACAGACTCTTTGACTAAAAATTGTTCTTAATAATATTGTATTGACTACAATTTGCAATATTAAAAAACGACATGCAGAGTATTATTATTACTATTATTATTCAGAAAAAAAAACATGAAGAGAAGAACCTGGCGTATAATGCGCAACGTACCATTGCCGCCATTTGAAGAAACCTTCCGAGAAAATAATGTTAGTTCTTCAACTAATGAAAACGATTCACCACCACAGTACCTGGAGAATCAAGTAAGTTGAAACGTGAAACTTTACAGAATATTTGTATTGCTTAATTTTCTTTATTTTGCATATAATAATCTTATATTCTACAGAATAATATACATAAGCTAGATATCTAAAAATCATGCTGTTTTAAGTTATAACGAACATATTCTGAATAATTGTTTCTGAACATTTTTTGAATTTAAAAAATAGACAATAACTAAAAATAGTTATGATACTCAACTGCTTCTTTAAACTTTAGACAACTAAAACGATTTTTTTATGCATACTAAATAAACTCACAAAGCTTTAAAAAATATTTTAACATTCTACAGAATATAAGGTAATATGGAGCGTTGGTTTATTATTAAATAAAAACATTTCATTTAGAACATATTAGGACCAAAAATATCTGATGTTTCATCAAGTTCAACAACAGTCTTTGTAGCAGAAACCAGTTCTGAAAATTCATTAGCTGTAAATGTGGTAAGAAAATTGTACCAAATGCTTTACGTTAACTTCCAATTTTCATGAACACAATATTACTAGATATATTTCTATTATGTTGCAGCAACAGAAGGATGATTTCAATGCTTTCCCTGGAAATAGATGTTCAAAAAATTAAAACATTTTCGCCAAACGATCCGAATAGAAGAAAACTACTACAAGATTTAAGGCGATCAGGAAATTTTTTGGTCAGTCATCTAATATTAAAACCAGGAAGAAAAGTACCCACTGATAAAACCTTACCTTGTAGTAATTGTTTGGGATTTTTTTCTGCGAAACAACTATGGCGGCATCGAAAGGCTTGCATGGGTAAGACTGACAAGCAACATCAGGCAAGAGCCCAAGATATTTTAATTAAAAATTTTACAGTCAGTAAACGACTGAAGGAAGAAGTGTTTCCAAGAATGCGACCTGACCATATTTCCTTTGTAGCAAAATCTGATACTTTAATATGTGAATTTGGTGTACGATACTTGAAAAGCCATTGAGAAGCACATTTTGTTAATGTCACTTCTCGCAGGATGCGAGAATTAGCAAGATTGTTAATAGAAATTAAAAAATTAAAACCTACAATAAAGAATTTGTTCGAAGCACTAAAACCAGAAAATTTTGAACTTCTTGTGGCAGCAACCAAAAATGTGTCATCCTATCCGCTGGGTGCGCGATGACAGCGGCACCTTGCGTTTACAATTACGGCGGACTATGAAATATCAAATGGCTAACTGTCATTACGAAAAGTAAGTAAACAAATAATTATTTCCAATGAAACATCGTAATTTATTAGTTTTCTACCCAAATGTATTGATCATGTAAATCTATAGCGTCGATAATAATATTTATCTTTTTTATTTTTCGTCTAAAATGTCAAAATCATTAAATTTTAGATAGTATAGATGGGCTTTATCACGGCGGACTTCACGTGAAGTAATTAAAAAAATAAATAAATGTAATCGATTATTGCATTATAGATGATAATAATATGATTATAATGCCGTTAATAATGCAGACGTTTTGTGTATTTTCAGTTAAACATGGCCAAATTAATAATTAAAACTGTTTTTCAAGCAATCACTCACGACATAACTTTCCAACCGCAAACAACCAACAAAGGTAAAGAATTAGTTTTGGTTTAACATGTGCAAGACGTAAAAATAAAACGTGATGCTTCCTACAACATAGGTATCTACTAAATATAGCAAATATTTAAAATGTTGCTTTTTAAGTTAGCTTATTAGCTTTTTCCTTTTGATAGCGATTATCCACTACTTCACACGTTGTTCTCGTTTCCAACTTTTTGTGGAAATTTATAGAATTTCTGATCACTATTTTTGCCATTGTTGTTGCAGTTGACTGTACAGCAGGTTTCGTGACGAAGGTTTATTTACTTTTTAAATCGACGCATGGATAAGTGAAATTCATGTAAAATCCTTAGTAAAAAGTGATTAATCGTCCGCCGTAAGTTCCTTTTTTAGCCACGGTGAGCGCTGCGATCGATTCGTGGTTCTCCCACCCTATCCTTCGCACCCAGCGGATAACACCGAAGATGAAATATTTGAGTCAGCTTCTACAGCTCTAAATTTGGGTACAGCAATTAAACAATGCTCACAGTTAGCAATCACGTGTGTTTTAAAAAGAAAAGACGTATATCCAAGTGTTTCTACTGCCGAGGCTGAGGCAAATTTGAAAACGCTAATTCAATTAATTGACAGCGAATGGCGCTTCGAAGTCTCAACTCAAGCTTCGAACGACCTTAATATGAAAAAATGGAATAAGTTAACTATGGTACCCCTTGCAAGTGATCTGAAAATAATGAAAAATTACTTACAGATCGCAGCAAAATCTGCTAAAGGCCAGTTACAGATAGATCCTAATAATAAAGGAATATTTATTAAATTAATTTATTTTGCAGTGTGCTTTTGCTGAATAGAAGACGACCGGGTGAATTACAAAGACTTCCTCTCCATTTATACAGGGACTCACACAAATCTTTTAATTGCTAGGAAGAATTTTAGACTATGATATCACCATCGGCATCGGTTTTACTCCAAACTTTTAAAAGGATTGTTATAAGAGGCAAAAGAGGTCGTGAAGTCCCTGTTCTCTTTAGTCCCGAAACTCAAGCTTATATTGCAGTGCTATTAGAACATAGAAACAAATTCATTTCTAAAAATAATATATATTTATTTGGCAATCCAAACACAATTCAACCAATATGCGGTTATAAAGCAATTATCAAACATGCAAAATTGTCAGGTGCGAAGAATCCTCAAGCAATAACTGCTACGAGATTAAGAAAGCACCTTGCAACACTTACACAAGTTCTAAATATGTCAGAAAATGACATCGAGCAGTTGTCCACATTAATGGGACATACCGTAAATGTCCATCGTTGTTCCTACAGGTTGCCAGATGACATATTCCAAACAGCAAAAGTCGCAAAAGTATATAATATATATATAATAATAAAATCTAAATAAATTAATCATTAAAATGTTTTGCTCTCCTACTGTGTTAAAATAAAAACCATAGATACATAAAAAAAACATACATATATAAAAAAGAAATTAAAGACATATTAAAAGTCAATCATTTACAAACAAACCTTGATACTAAATATAACAAAATAATAAGTTTTAAATGTATATGTTTTTATGTATTTTAATAGTATAATTTACTTTAATTTTGTGAAACAGAATTCGCAGCTTCTTTCATAACCTCACGTATTAGTAAGTTATCACATATAAAACATTATAAAAAAATTTTTTTATTATATAAAAAATTTTTTTTCACCACGGATGTCCTGAAAAAGAATTGAATAAATTCGAAAGCTTGACAAAAATAAAAGAGTTTTCTTTATTTACATTGGCCATAACATTGACTGCAACTCCACTATTGACTTCACGTTATATTGAACCAGTCACTATACCATTATTCATATATATATTTGCCACCCAAGCGTTTCCTTTTCGTATATTCTTTTTTGTACAACTGTCATTAAAAGTGACTTTTAATGATAGCAAACAATGTTAAAAACGATTGTTTACATAGCAGCGTGTTAAAAATACTTTTAACACGTTGCCATGTAAACAAGTTTACTTTTAACACGGTTTAGTTTACTTTTAACACGGTTTGGTTTATTGTCATTGCAAATTCGCTAGTTTCATTATCAAAATAGGGAAGTTGTACAAAAAACATTGTATGGTATTTGTGTTAAAAGTGATTTTATTTTGTTCGTGAAATTGTTCAATTCGCTCCGCTCATTTCACAAACGTTTTCACTCACAAAATAAAACCTCACTTTTAACACTCATATCATAAATAACTATTTTTGTAATAAAACAATAAAGTTCCAAAAAGCCAAGCCCTTAAAAAGGTCGCCTAAATGCTTCCTAATGAGACGTTTTAACGAAGAAAAAGTGGGAACAATCGTAAAAGATTAAAAAAAGAAAGGAGAAATTTAGAAACTCTTAAAAAACTGATAAAAACGTCTACAATGGTTTTTTTAGTTATAATTTCTAAAAAATGGAAATCATCAAGGAAGGTTCTTTTATCCAATTTTTACATACAAAATAGAAGTAAACTTTTTGTCGGCCAAGTTCACGATTGCCAAATTTTTTTAAAC
The DNA here is from genome assembly GCA_964028335.1 of Altica lythri. Taxonomy (NCBI): domain Eukaryota; kingdom Metazoa; phylum Arthropoda; class Insecta; order Coleoptera; family Chrysomelidae; genus Altica; species Altica lythri. Next base: position 31,945,662 of record OZ034807.1, on the reverse strand, counting down.
TAAAAAAAATCATTATTTAGACCTTGCTAATTTAAGTAATATATTTTCTTTAACAATCACCAAATTCAATGAAAAATATTGATAAAATTATAAAGGGAACTCAAACTTCACTGGAGGTCAATTAGTAGCGTTTTTGTGCTGCTTAAACTGTTTAAAATAACAGTAAGAATACATTTAACTATAAAATGTAAAAAAGTGTAAACTGAATATAAAATTATCAGCAAATTTATGGAAATTCATAAAGTTGATAAAATTGTTCATACGTGTCTTCTTTTGTATTACCCTTCAACATTACATTTTTTTGAAAGTTTATCTGAAACGCTTTAATTTTATCATTTAAGGAATTTGTATTTAAACAGCGTTTTATATTTAATAATACTTTTAGTATTAAATTTCTAATTAAAAAAAAAACAAGTAAAGGTGAATGACAAAATTTGTAGCGAACAAGTCTCCAATTGTTATCTCGCTCAAATCTAATTAAGACACTTTTACCTCCCGCAGAAGAAAATCTGAGAAAATCGGATATTTTTATATGGAATAAACTTACTTCGCAGGTCAGGTAAAGGGGCTCATTAAATATTTGAACGACTATAAAAGTAGGTCAGTAAATTGAAACCGGAGTAAAGTTGACTTGCTTTTAAATGAAACACGGAAACCTTAAAGCAAATCGCTTCAATGGATATATAATTAAATCACCGATATTAAAACGATTTTCCAAATAAATTTTTACATTAAATCTAAGTACTTTTTAATTATTTGCACACATTTTTTAATAGAAATGCTATCATGAAATTAACGTCTATGGTGGAATAAGCATGGGTTCTATATGTATTTTATTTTATTACAATATTTTTCCTTCTTTAATATACTCTCCAACCACATCACGACACCTTTCCAAAAAGTATGACTCTTGACAAGAAGTTAAGTCCCTTATGCATTTTAGGGTGTTAGAATAAACTTTTTTACAATGCACTTCTGTTTTGCCGTTAGGAGCCTTGCACAATCTTAGCACACATTTTCCTCATGTTAAGTTTTTCATGCAAAATCTGTCTTACAGTTTCTTCGTTAATATTTACATCTTTACAGATAGCTTTTAGATGTTTTAACGTTTTTTATTAATTATTTCAGTCACTTTTTGAACGCTCAAGTCGCTTATGGAGTCACAGGTCACCTGACACGCTGGTTAAAACGTTTGTGCCTATCAAAAACTCAAACACAAGATTGGCAATCATTCTCGTTAACCCTTAACGTTTATAAAAAATCTGTAAACTCAGTCTTTGCTAAATTCTTTACGCATTATTTTTTCGGCATAAGCGAGTTTTGCACTCTATTTGTTTAAAAATTACAACTGTATATTTAGAATAAAACTTCGCACCTTCTACTTCTCGCTAAGCCGATGTTCTTTAAAAAAATCTGAGCTACAACATAATGTAATTAACTGCTTTATAAAATGGTATTTTATGATTTTTGATTTAATGAAACATTTGAAAGATATTTATTCTTAATTTTTTGGGTGACCTATTTTAAAGAACGTTCGATTTCCTACAAGTATATTAGAAAAGATTTTTTTAACGCGTTTTTGTTAGAGAAATAAAAACCTAGGATTCTATTTTTCACAAAACAAAGTAAAAAAAGCATTAATTTGATTACCACTCTATATACTCTTTATACAAAAATCTCGTATCAAGATGTTTGTTTGCGCTAATTTCAGAAACCACTGAGCCGATTTTAATGAAATTGTATATATTTATATTATTTCTTTTAACTTAGAAGATATGATAGTTTTTATCTTGATTAATAAGTGTAATTTTTTTTTGGCAGAGTCGAATTGGATGCGGCCTATTGACACCTGTTTTAAAAGGATCTGAGTTGGATGCCGTCGGGATTAAATGGGTTTCTGAGAAATATTACAAAATTTTTAACAAATCATTTCCATTGTTGCCATACCTTTCAACTTATAACTAATTAAGAATAAATCGTATTTTGAACTACCTGATTTTATTATCTAAATAAATAATAAGAAATTTGGAATAAAGTTAGTCTTTTCTGAATGCAAGATCAAGGGATGTCGTTTTCACTTAAGCCAATCCTGGTACAGAAAAATTCAAGAACTGGGACTGTCAACCTGACTACCAATTAAAAAATAACTTAAAAACTGAGAATACAGTTTTTTTAAAATCTCTTTTCGGGTTACCTACCATTTTTACATCCAGAAGACGTAGGCGAATGTTTTGCAATTGATTTTGCTGCAATTAAACCAGACAATGAAAAAATAACTAAATTTTGTGATTACTTAGTAGATAGGTAATTATATATCAGAAGAGTCCAAACTTCCACCCAATAATAAGTGTTTTTATAATTCCCATCCAAACATACACCAATTTTTTGCAGTACTTTTTAGACTTTCAAATCAGTACCTATATTAAAATAAAAAGTAGTAATATAACATGTAAAACTTATGACAAAAATATTTTAAGAAGAAAGGAATTAATTAATTTAAAAATAATTGAACTTTCCAATAATAAAATAACAAAATTTGAATTTGTCCATTATGTATTAGCTCGGTCAATACCGACATCAAACATTGCAAACGCGCATATAACTACGATTTTTTTATATGTTGTTAGGTCCCTTGAGAGTACACCCAAGTTTGCAACCCTGAAAACCTTGTGCTGCCCCCACAGTGTTTGAAAAACTGCGAAATTTTGGCACATATTTCAGTTGTTTAGAAAAATGTACCTACCTTAACGAAGAGTTTTTCAAGTACGTGTTCTAGTACTTTAATAAAGATAACTAAATTTCCTACAATTTCTGCGAAACCTGAGCACACTATGTCTTTTGGTTGCGAAAATACAGCAAGTCAAAGATGGACAATTTTCCCGCAGTGCTAGGAAAACTCAATCTGCTAGGTCAATGTCAAATCCAAATCTGTTCAGTAGTTTTTGCGTGAAAGATTAACAAACATCCATGCGTCCTTTTCATACTTATAAACTTTCGCGTTTATAATATTAAAGGATAATTAGGTTTTCGCTAAATAATAAAATTATTCTGCTCAATAATATATGTATAATTCATAAAGAACCAAAAGTACAAATTTGGCAAAAAACAAACAAAAAACAGTAACAAATTAAAACTTTAAATTTACACAAATTAAAAGCCTTAGACTCTCGCCCTTTTGGAAGGACCAGGTCTCAACTACTCAAGATCAGTGGGGGGGGGGGGAGTGGGGGTGAAGGGATAGTGTTTTCTGGAGGTTAAGGCGGGTCGGCATATGGTGTTGGATTGTCCTCATCCTCGTCCTCCTCACCCATAACTATAGGGATGGCGTTATTGCAATTTCGACCGTGGCAAACGGAACATAAGATAGAGCACTTGAGCCCGGCCTTTCTGCAAGTGCACGAACCTAAGCAACCTTTCTTGCATTTGCAAGCCATCATTTTAAGCAGGGTCTGAGGAGCAGGCTCGGCGAACATTGTGACGGGCATTAGACCTTGTTCGCTGGTCTCCCATCCCCAGTCACACGGGTTCTTTTTAACTCCTAACCATTTTTGTACTTGGTGGTAAGTTCTCCACGGATGATATTTTGCAGCATCTGTAGTTGGAGGGAGGCAAGCATGGTTCACTTTGACCGTTACCGCCGATTTGACAAATGCTGAGTATCGCAAAGTATTCAGTGTCCTCCGTAGAGGTTCATCAAGATCTTCTCGCCAGCATTTCCTACGTCTTCCTTGTTGGAGTTTCGGTCAAGGAAAATGTTGGTGAGATCTATCCAGTCGGGTTTTTTTTTGAGGATGTTGCAACACTTCATCTTGCCTTGCCAGAAAAGGGCAGAGGTTGTGTCACACCCGCTGTGTACTTTTTGTTTTTTATGAATAACTAGCTGACCCGGCCACGCGTTGCTGTGGCTAAGGTTTTTGTTATATTACATTGTAGTACACTATTTAAGAGGAACAGTAGGAGAAAATCAGTAATGGGGACCACAATGCTTTTTTACATAGATGCCATTTGTAAAAAAATATGGTGACCTAAATGACAGATTTTTTACTACCGTAAACCCTTAATACAATGAAATTATTATTTACGAATGAAGACGGAAACGTTAAAGCTGGTATAAAAATTTACTGGATTGGTATTTGAATGGAAAGGATTTTAAACGCGATTTATTCAAATTTTCGTACAATTGATATTAATCAAAAATGAATACAAAAGAATTTTATTATTTATAGCTGTAGCCGGAGCCGGCGCACGTACAACTAAAATTAATTTAAGAAAAATAAAAGATAAGAAGAGATAGAGAAGGAAAGAAAGTTTATAGTTTTGTTTTACTTATCGCACCAAAAATACATCTTTCGAAATTACATTTATACGAATTCGTATAGATATCTTGTAATCAGTATTGAATTTGATTCATGAAAGCGCCATCTGGTGGTAACTTCCATTAATACGAATATCATATTCATCTTATACATTAAAAATAGATCATCATACTGATTTTCATGACAATCGGTTGAACGGGACAGAAGTTGCTACTCTGCAGCGCCACCTGGTGGCAAGTAGCATCAATGAGCATATCATACAAACCTTCTCCGTGGAAAAATACATATGCATACCACATTTCATGACAATCGGTTGAACAGGGCAGAAGTTGCTACTCTGCAGCGCCACCTGATGGCAAGTGACATCAATGAGCATATCATACAAACCTTCTCCGTGATAAAATACATAAACATACCAATTTTCATGACAATCGGTTAAACGGGGCAGAAGTTGCTACTTTGCAGCGCCACCTGGTGGCGAGTGGCATCAATGAGCATATTATATAAACCTTCTCCGTGGAAAAAAAATATATATACCAATTTTCAAAATAATCGGTCCAGTAGTTTTTGAGTTCATCAATTTCATACATACAAACATCCTTTTTATATATATAGAATATTTGTACCTTGTTATCTAGTTTTTTAGGTAATTTAGTCTTATAATCTCCATGTTGTTAATTATTATAGAGTAAAACTTATAAAAAAGGAAAATTCCGTAAATAAATTGATAAATAAATAAAATTTATACATTCCATAAATTAAAACTATGGGTGTGATGCCACAGGTTATTTTAGGTTTATTTAATTATGTTACCACGTTTCCGAACAAACGATGCTCTTTCAATATAGTCCATGGCTGTGAATGACATTGACATTCGTTACGCGCGTTTTTTAAAATATGCAAAATTAAATGTCTATTTTTAAATATTTCTGAGAGATTTTGTTAATATTTTCTTCCGTAAGAACCTTTTCCTAATAATAACAAATACAACACAAAAAGAATTAGTAAAATCGCTCCAGCCATTCACAGGTTAATTTAAGGTTTATTTAATTAAGTAACCCCGTTTCCGAACAAACGATGCTCTTTCAATATAGTCTATGGCTGTGAATGACATTGACATTCGTTACGCGCGTTTTTTAAAATATGCAAAATTAAATGTCTATTTTTCAATATTTCTGAGAGATTTTCTTAATATTTTCTTCCGTAATAACCTTCTCCTAATAATAACAAATACAACACAAAAAGAATTAGTAAAATCGGTCCAGCCATTCACGCGTGATGCCATGACCAAGGAAAACGGGTTTCATTTTTATATATATAGATACATATATTATTGAGCACAATGTTTTTATTATTTAGCGAAAACCTAATCATCCTTTAATATTGTAAACGCGAAAGTTTATAAGTATGAAATGGACGCATGGATGTTTGTTAATCTTTCACGCAAAAACTACTGAACAGAATTGGATTTGACATTGACCTAGCAGATTGAGTTTTTCTAGCACTGCGGAAAAATTGCCCATCTTTGACTAGCTGTATTTTCGCAACCAAAAGACATAGTGTGCTCAGGTTTCGTTGAAATTGTAGGAAATTTAGTTATCTTTATTAAAGTACCAGAACACGTACTTGAAAAACTCTTCGTTTAGGTACATTTTTCTAAACAACTGAAAAAAAATGTGACCAAATCTACAAAAACAAAAAAAACATGAAAATTAATGGAAAAACAAGAAAAATTGGAAAAAGGGAAAATGAGAAAAAATCATTAATTATTCCGGTGTACGAAGTTCATGGGGTCAGTCCGTATATATAGCTTCACGATAAGCTAAGTCAAACAGTCAAAGGGTTTTTTACTTGGTCAAATATGACTGCTTTTCCAAAGTAAAAAAAATCCGTTATTTTAAATGAAAAGACAAAATTAGATTTTTACTTTGATACGAACACAAAAAGATTAAAAAAAATTTAAAAATAAAGCACAACCTTAATTGAAGCAACATGCCTTTATGCTTACTGGAACAAATGTTGGTTGAAATAACATAACAAGTTGGTTAGTTTTAAGTGTATGCTTATAAATACTCAGCTCATATTTTATAAAGGATATTATGCAGTAGGTATACAGTTATTAATTTTCCCTAAGTTGGATTCGTATCTAAACAAGGAGGCGGACAAAATTATATTTAGAATTCAGATGCAACACAAAAAATATACGAGGTTAATTTTATTCTATCTAATTTACTGAAAGTTTGAATAATTTTAATACACTTTTTAACTAATATGGATTTTATTAAGTAGTGAAGGCCAGTATACAAATTAGTGAACTTATTTAATTTCAGAAGTTAGAGTGGTTTCTATTATAACAATAAATTTATTATAAACATACCTAATATATGATTATTAGTTTTAAACGTTTTATTGGCTGTTTACTAAAACTTTGAATAAATTTTAATAGGCTTTCTAACTAATATGGATTTTATTTAGTAGTGGAGGCCAGTATACGAATTAGTGAACTTATTGAATTGACAAAAGTTAGAGTGGTTTTTCTTGTAACAATAAATTTATTATATTTATTATATGAAATTATCTGTTTTAAACGTTTTATTGGCTGTTTAAGTAAAAGAAATACGTATGAAAAAGTGACATATTTTAAAACAGTGTTACATGAGATACGCGGTAAGCGCGCATCCATACGACATTTTATCGCTTAGTAGTGTAAAGCGGTTGTTAGGAGACAACGATCACAGCGAACAACGTGGCAAAAAATGAAAGTTTCTACGGATGACTTGGTGATTCTGTTCGTGTTTCACGACTGTTGTTGCGTTGTTCAGTGCAAAAATAAGGGCGGAAATAGTAAATATCTTTTCAAAAGCGGCATATACATTAAAACAAACTGCCGAAAAAAATGTTATTCATGGCTCATAACATAATCCTAAATTACAACATTACTGAAATATGTTAGATGTTAATGATTTTTTATCTGACAACTAACATATTTTATTTTATCATTTTAGTGTTGACGTCACACCATGGTCTCCAAAACCTCAATACAAATGCATATTTTAATGAAGAAAAAAAATTGGAAGAACGATTAGATATCTTGTCAAATACAAAGCGATCCGATCGCGCGGTCACATCGCGCAAGTGTCCACCGCGACCAATGCCGTCAAATCGAACACGAGCAATTAGGGTGAAGATGAACTTCTTCTTTCTGTACTATCCTCCACAAAGACACGGATATGGCTTCATGAAATGATAAGAGAAGAGTTTGGTAAATATCACAGACTATGTGTAGAACTTTCTTCATTTATAGACCGCTTCTATACTTATTTTCGAATGTTTGAAATTATACATAATCTTTTTTTGGACTACGTCTCAAAAATCACAACGAACTGGAGGAAACCCAGATTATCGAATGAACGATTGGCTACATGTCTGAGATAAAAACATTTGGTTAAAGAGTCTTTAAAGTCTTTACCTGGAACAGCGCGCGGTCTATAAATGAGCAATAAATGAAACCCTTTTTTGTACAACTGTCATTAAAAGTGACACTTTTAATGATAGCAAACAATGTTAAAAACGATTGTTTACATAGCAGCGTGTTAAAAATACTTTTAACACGTTGCCATGTAAACAAGTTTACTTTTAACACGGTTTAGTTTACTTTTAACACGGTTTGGTTCATTGTCATTGAAAATTCGCTCGTTTCATTATCAAAATAGGGAAGTTGTACAAAAAACATTGTATGGTATTTGTGTTAAAAGTGATTTTATTTTGTTCGTGAAATTGTTCAATTCGCTCCGCTCATTTCACAAACGTTTTCACTCACAAAATAAAACCTCACTTTTAACACTCATATCATAAATAACTATTTTGACACTAAACCCTCGGTCCGGCATATGGTTGTATACACTCCTAATTTTACAATCTATTGCTTAAATTTAAGAAATTTATGTGATTAATTTTTTATATATAAAAATACATAAATACCAGAAACGTAAAAATATTTTTTTCTGAATTTAACCATATATAATACTTACGCAAAATTTTAAATGGTAAGGACACTAAGGATTATAAATTTTTAAATTGGTAAATTGGAATTGTGTCTGTTTTGTTAGGTTTACTTAAACATTTAAAATTCGTTTTATTAGATTAAATATTCAATAAATTGAACATTGTATTGAATGTAAGATAATCTAAAAGTTTAAAAACTTTTTTTTTTGAAAACATCCTTTATTTATTTCAAACTCTACAAACTTAATAATATAATAATTCCCTAAACAGTGCTTTAAGCTCTGGTCTCGAGAATACAATGTCTAACTCTGTGTTGAAATAATAACTCTACAATCTACAATACATTATTTAAATATAATTTTAACTTTCGGATAAATAGACCATAACTCTCTATATTTCTAATATCTTCAGGTACTCTATTGTATGCCTTACTGGCTTGTATCACTGGATTATTTAAGCCTATATTTGTTCTTACAGCCATCTGATAAATATTGTCCTGAGATCTTGTATTATAGTCATGAACAGTATTTGACATGGTAATATTTACATTAGATTTTTGTAAATTACACAAAACTTTATAAATTAACTTTATTTGTTCTAGCGTAAATATTACCTCAACCTTTGGAACACCAACGTTTCTGTATTGGTAAGTCTGTCATATTTAAACAATATCTTTAAGATTTTATTTTGCAATATTTGAATTTTGTCAAAATTGGTTTTACTACATGTTCCCCATATCGGAAGTAAATATCGAAGGTGAGAGAGAAAGAATGCATTATAAACACTGTGTTTGGTTTTTTCTGAAAAATAATTTCTGCATTTATAGATAGCAGGAATCATTGCTGCCACTTTCTGAGAAATGTAACTTATATGTCCAGACCAATTTAATTTATTATCAATCATTAAACCCAAATATTTGACCTTTTGCACTTCATTAAGATGTAAGTTATTAATTTCTATACTTAATTCTGGTATGTTTTTATTCTTTTGTTTAAATATTATATAATTTGTTTTTTGAATATTAATTTTAAGTTTATTGTAATAAAGCCAACTCAAATATAGTTTTAAATCTTGATTTATGGTTTCTACTAATGATTCAATACACTCATTTGCATACACTAAGACGGTGTCATCAGCAAAAGCATAGTAACGGGCTCTAAAGTTTGCACATCTCATACTTAAAACATAAAGGCAGTATAGTAGAGGTCCAAGTACAGAGCCTTGAGGTACTCCAAACTCGTTAAAAAGTATCTCGCTATAAATATTTTTAATTGTAACATACTGTCTTCTCCCCATTAAATATGATTTAATTAGTTTATATATGGTCCCTCTTAAACCCATACTCTGCAGTTTTCGTAGTAAAATATCAATGCTGACGACATCAAAGGCCTTTTGCAGATCGACAAAGACAGCAACAACGAAAAATTTATTATCAAGTGCTTCCGATATGTGGTTTACAAAGTCCGTAATTGCCCCCAGGGTACTGCTATTTTTAATAAATCCGTACTGAAACTGATCTAATTTAACATGTTTATCTATAAAAGTTGTCATTCTATTTTTAATTACATTTTCTACTATTTTGGAAAACACAGATATAACTGTTATTGGTCTGTAATTATTTACACAATCTCTTTTCCCGGTTTTATAAATTGGCGTTACTTTACTTATTTTGAGTTCTTCAGGAAAAATACCTTTTATTAAAACATCATTTATCAGGACTGTCAAAGTTTTTATGATAGAATTTTTTAAGTTAAACATATCTCTAACAGTTACAGTGTTATGCCCTGGGGCTGAATTTTTTTTCAATTTAGATATAATTTCATTAATTTCCTGTTCATTGGTCAATTCTACATTTATTGTTTCATTACATACAATATCTTGAAATATCTGATAGCTTTGCGTAGTACGGATCTCATTATTAATTTCTGAAACAATATTCTTACCTACTCCCACAAAATGTTTGTTAAATTGATTTACAATATCTTGAATGTTTGTTATTTCGTTGTTACCTATTATTATTTTATTGACGTTGTCTTCAGATTTTTTCCCTTTAATTAAACTATTTACAAATTGCCACTGTTTTTTTGAATTTGTTCCTGTTTTTTCCCATTTTGTTTTAAAATAAAGATTTTTTAGTGACTTAATTTTATTGTTAACCATGTTTTTTAATGCTTTAAACTCATCTTCAATTTGTTTGTTATTAGGGTTTTTTATTTTTATTTTGTACATAGCATCCCTTTCCCTCATCATTTCCAGTATTTCCCCATTGATCCAGTCATTACTACTACGTGCTTTAATTATTTTTTTAGATTGGCATTGTTTTTTACATCTGACTATTAAATCTATAAGATCTTGAAATGACGAAATATTACAGTTTTTAATATATTTTTCAAATTCATGCTGAAACTTTTTATAATTTAAAAAGGTTATTTCTTTTGGTAGGTACTTTAGGTTCGTAGGTCAGATATTTTTTTTTTACATCAAAGGTTAAAAATCTATGATCTGACAATGAGTTATCACTAACCATAATTGGTCCCAACTCACCAATAGCATAATCCGATAAGACATGATCTATTATAGTTTTTGAGTGATCCGTTATACGCGTAGCCATTTCTTCTTTTATTTGGTTTGCTATCTTAAAATTATGAAACATAACTAAATTTTTATAATCTACTGTAAGCCCTGAATTTGCTTCTAATAAGTTTATATTTATATCGCCGATTTTTAAATGTTTTTTAGGATATTTGTGCAGCAGGTTTTCAAAAAATTCTAAAAAGTCATTACCTGCACATGTTGGTGGTTTATACACAGCACACACTTTTAGTTTATTTTCACCAATAGTTACACATACCCAATTTATAGTATCAGTCCTATCCGATTTTTCCACCTCTAGGGCCTTAAAAGTGTCCCTTACATAAATCACTGCACCTCCACCTTTTCCCTCCCTAGTTGAATGAAATCCCCGATAGTTCCTTATTTCATACAGTGGAATTTCTCCTTTTTCAAGCCACGTTTCTACTAATACTAAAATGTCACATTTTTGGTTAATAATAAAACATTGAATTTCATCAAATTTATTTCTTATACTTTGTATATTCATTTAAGCAATGTTTAGTTTATTTTAAGATTTATCTAGTTTTTTAGTTGGTCGATATTCTGTACTAGTATGACTTTACTATTCTTGTTTTCCCGAAGCAACACATTTCCATTACTAATCCACATGTATTTAAATCCTTTTTCTTTCTGGTAAATTTTTGCAGCCTTGGACAATTCGAGATTCAGTCTAAGATGCTAGTAAGGTAAATAATATTCTCATACCAAGTTTAGACATACGTTCTGTTTTGACGATAAATAATAATGAACCATTATGCAATAGTGAATAATGGGTACTATTATTCTTAAAAAAGAATTTTTATAATGAACATTTTATAAAACACTCGTGGACAAAAGTCATTAATTGTATCGCTTGATTATGTGAAAATTGGACACACTAAAAAATTCAGTCAAAAAATTGTTTATATTAAGAAAAACGTTAAAAAAATAATAAACTAGACAAAATTATTACTGCATAATAATGTGAGACACCGCAAAATAAAAATGATTAAAGGGAAAGAGAACTCTTATAAATTATTTTTACGCGTAAAAGTATAACTTCTGTCCGTCAATTCTCACGACTGCCAAGTTTCTTTTTTATTTCTTTCACTTAGTCCCATACTATAAAACTTGACAGCAGTAAAAGAAATTCGATAACTTCCTATATCAAAAAATAATTAAATTGATACACGTATGTATATAGCAACCGTAACATGTTACTCATTTATTGAAAAATATCATGAAAAATAAATTCATGGTTTTCAAACGAACTACCTTCTTTAATACTCTCTTCCTATTTATAGTTCTCCCAATAAATATTTACGTACAACTAGTTGAATATTCTAACACCTGTTATCATTTAATTTCTACAGTAACATGGTTTAGTTAATTTCAGGAGATATTCTAAATAACTCCAGAGGGAATCAACGTAAATATCTAAAGCTGAAAATAATGTAGGTACGTGTAGAAAGTATAAACACGAGAAAATTGTAAAACAACCAAATTTTGTCAGTTCTAAGTCTTTTTTTAAACTATCATACAAAATTGTGATTATTTTAAGGAATAGTATATATTACATAACGAGTGTGAATAATGACACTTTTCACACTAGTGGGGAATACTGTCGCACGAGGTGGTAAGCGGGGCTATGCTGGAGCGAAAATTATATTTCCGTGGGAACCATTAATACCTTTAAACAAAAAAAAAAAAAAAATCGGGCCAATAGACCACAAGGCCCAAAAATGTAAAATTTCAACCAGGCGGCATACAACGAAATTTTGCAAGAAGAGGATTTATTTTAGATATTGGTAAGAGAAAGAGAATGGACAATTAAATCATTTACAACTCTATTGATGATAGAATGTTGTCACGTGCAGAAATCGGCGTCAATATATTTAAAAGTTAAGTTAATGTTTCGGCTCGATTGTTGGCCTCTAAACGGGTTCCGATCCGTGTGGTGGGAATCTTATTGACCTGACCCGTGGGGAGAGTAGAGAATTTGATTGTCAGGTCGAAAACATATCGGGTTTTTACTGTTTAAACTAACACACTAATAGCTAAAATTTTAAATTAAGTAAATAAGTGCATCGATTCCTTTTGATATTAATAATACATTTAGTTTAATGAATTCGATTTAATTTTAACATCATTTTGTAAATCAGTTTAACATTTAGCAAAGTCATTTTTGGCACAACAGAACACACCAGTTCCCCTTCTTATTCCCAAAATGTCATTGCGAGAAACATATGCGTAAATTTCCGGATTCTAGACCCTTCTTTTTGATTTGAACAGTTGAACGAACAATTCCAGTGCGATTATCGAATTAAGTGACGCCATTTTGTGAAGTTGAAGGTTCTTTTGGCAATATTCAAGCCATCCGTATGGGTTTTTGAACTTCACTTCAATTTATTTTATCTAAGCCTCATTTTTGGTTATTCCTTTGTGGTATTTTTGAGTAGGCGTATAGATAAATCCATATTTTTGGGATTTGATTAAATGGTGCTTCCTTCGTGTGATTGCTAAGAGAGTTCGTTTCGAAGAAGCGTGGACATCCGATTTAAGATCACGAAATTTACCACCGGGTGTTAGCGAATTAACATCGCAGTTTGGCTGCTTAACCCCTAATCCTATTATAAAAGGGGTTTTTGGACCTGGCGAACATTTGTTTTTGGACCTGGCGAACATTTGTTTTTGGACCTGGCGAACATTTGTTTTTGGACCTGGCGAGTGAAATTATTTTTGGTATTGGCTGATAAATTGTGAGATCAGCTCACCACTGAGGAGTCAACATCGAGCCTCACCATCCACCGAGCAGCAGGCTATTAACGAAAGCCACACTACAGATCTGCGGATATACAGATAAGCCAAAAACCTAATTTTATGTTAAGGCATTGTAAAGAGTTGGCCTAACCTTGTTTTTTTTCTAATGTTGTATATTTCATAGGTTTTATTAAATTTTGAATCTTTATAATTGCGCTGAGTGATCACTCAAACTGCCAAGTTCTTGGCATTATTTGTTGATATTTAGGTATTATTATTAACTTTCTTGTTGGATTATATTTTTATATATATTGTAACTTCACTGTTGGGTTTATTTTACGTTAATATAATTGATAGATCTAACTTTGTGTCTTACTCAGATCATCACCCACTCACCATATTTGTTACTCAATCAATTTTCTTTTTAATTAAGATTCTTAAATTCATTATTTATCTCCAGTAAGATAGGTCAGTGCCTGGAACATCAGGGGTTTCCGGTTTGAACCGTTAAAATCGGTGGCGCGACTCACACTCTTGTACATTCCCTCTACGGCTGAGCTGGGCACAAATTTGCCAGTAGAGAAACCACTTACCCATCTTAACTGGAGTTGAAGATTTCAATTAAAACCATAAGTTTAATTTTTCCAAATTTGATTTTTATTTTATTTTTTTTTTTACTAAAAGTACGTGGCAAATTTTTGGCGCCCAACGTGGGGCATATTTTTTTTTATTGGGCACATTTTTTTTTTTTAAATTGGGGCGTAATTTTTTTCTAATTGTGAAATTATCACTTTTATCTTGTTTTAAAGTCCTTTTTAATTGGTGAGCTGAGTAAGACTGAGTAACTTGGTAACTTTTAGGTATTTACAGCAAATATTTTTATTATTACTATTTTTTTTTTATGCTAAAACATATTTCGCATTTATTGAAATTCCGCTAACACCTAGCGATCTTAAACAACTGTATCGTTACGCTTTCGTTGAAGAGCGCATTATCTGTCGTGCAACTATTCGTGAATTTGTTCTTTCTTTGTATTTTTCTTCTGTTATTGTTATTTGAAGTCCATCATCCCATACAGCGGGGAAAATTATCATATTAATCGTTTTAAATTATCGTTGTTACCGTTGAATTTTTATCGTAATTTTAATAAATCATGGATTATAAAATGGATATTTCTTATCTAAAGAAGGACATGTTAATGTATGAACTCGCGGTGCGTGGAATAATTGCCGAATCAACACAAACAGTGGATCAGTTACGTGCTACCTTGCGACCCATCTTAAAGATGGAAAAAACGGGAACATTCACCGCTCCTCCTTATTCCTTTGCATTCGAAGATAAAATTAAGCAAATTAAAACCTCCCTGGAACAGGCAAAAAAGGCAATGCCGACCGCCGGAAGCGAGGATTCCCAAACGAAGTATAACTCCACACTTTCCAAATTGGTGCACATCTACCAACGGGTAAATCGGATACCGGAGACTGGATTGGACGAGGACGAACGGAAGGAGAGAACGAAGTGGATCATGGAAGCACTAGCAGCCCTGGATACATTGGAATCGGTGAGCAAACAAAATCCGGAATTGAGCCACATCCTGCAAGAACCGGGGGATAACGTCACTTCCACACCCACCGCTTCACACTCAAGGCTACCAACGATGGCATCGTATTTACCGCCAAGAACGAAACCTTATACCATCGAGAAGTGGAACCTCAAATTTGACGGAGAAGGGAAAACATCCATTCATAACTTTCTCGAGCGAGTTCAGGAACTGCGAAGGGCTCGCAACATTTCAGAACGACAACTGTTCGACAGTGCCATCGACCTGTTTTCAGGCAAAGCTTTGCATTGGTATCGAGCCAACTCTCATAGGTTCGTCGATTGGACCAGCCTATCAGACCTGCTTCGACGCCATTTCGAGCCACCAGACTATCGAACTCGGTTATTCCGCGAGATGCTTGATAGAACGCAGGATACTTCAGAAAGTATAATCGACTACCTAACCTGCATGCAGATGTTGTTCCGACGTCATGGAGGACTGACGGAAGAAGTCCAGCTGGATATTATATCTCGAAACCTGTCACCGTTCTATACTACCCAACTTCCTGTGGTGACAACTCTTGAGGAGTTGGAGACCGAATGCCTGAAGCTCGAGACTAAGAAACATCGAGTGGACTCTTACGTTCCACCATCCAGGAGGAAAAACCAGTTTGTTGAGCCTGATTTTGCTTTCGTAGGCAGTATTCCCACATCATCGGAGCCGACTCCCACGATGGAGGAAATTAACCAAATCGATTCCCCTCGCGCTAGGCCACCAGCTAGAAACATAATTTGTTGGAATTGTCAACAAACGGGTCATACAAATCGGAATTGTCCAAATCCGCGGAAAATCCATTGTTATCGCTGCGGAACACAGAACGTAACTATAAGATCTTGTCCCAAGTGTTCTGGTTCGGGAAACGGATCGAGGGAGAACCGTTAGGTCGTGACCTTCTTCCTTATACTACTCCAACGACCAATTCACTAGATATAGCCCGCAAAACATTACTCGACTATGTAATCGCGCACGCTCAAGGTGACCAACGACCTTATTTAAGCATAAATATATCTGGCTACCCTATTTTAGGATTACTCGATTCGGGTGCTAGTCGTACTATCGTCGAACTACCAGGTTATGAAATACTTTTACGATTAGGTTTAAAACTTATGAAACAATCTACTACCTGCACCGTAGCTAATAGTGATTCATGTGCTAGCATCGGTTATATACAAACACCTGTCACACTGATTGATAAGACTCGCATGATCGACATCTTAGTACTACCTCAACTTTCCCACAACCTCATCTTGGGAATAGACTTCTGGCGAGCGATGGAAATCATCCCCGATCTTAAGCAGGATGTCTGGCGATTCTCGGAATCTCCAATCAATGTGGATGTAGCTCTAGTCCAAGGGATAGACCATCTTACTCCCGAGGAGAAGAATAACTTGGAGGAAATCGTCGAACGGAAGATATCTGCGATGGGTACTGGTCTCGGTTGCTGTAAAGTAGCTGAACATGAAATCATCTTAGAGCCCGGAACCCGACCGATCAAACAGCGCTACTATCCGGTTTCCCCATATAAACAGAAGATCATAGATGACGAAATAACCGAGATGCTAAGTCTAGGAGTTATCGAAAGATCTAATAGCCCATGGTCCAGCCCAGTATGCTTGGTTCGCAAAAAAGATGACACCTTTCGGTTTTGCGTCGATTATCGACAAGTAAATGCTGCGACTCGTAAGGACGCCTATCCTTTTCCTTACATTTCAACCATTCTTGATAGATTGAGAGACACGCGTTATATTAGCTCAATAGACATAAAATCAGCGTTCTGGCAAGTACCACTAAGTGAGGCATCCCGGGAATATCCAGCTTTTACAGTACCTGGGAGAGGTTTGTTCCAGTGCCGTCGAATGCCATTTGGGCTATGGAACGCCTCTGCCACCTGGCAAAGAATTGTGGATACCATCTTAGGCCCAGAACTAGAACCGAACGTTATGGTATATCTGGATGACATCATCATCATATCTAACTCTTTTGATGATCATCTCAAACTACTGGAAGAAGTATTCGACCGTCTAAGAAGAGCAGGATTAGTAGTCTCGAAGGAAAAGTGCCATTTCTGCAAACCACAACTAAAGTATTTGGGTTACGTCGTGGATGATAAAGGGTTACGTCCAGATCCGGAGAAAGTAGAGGCAATCGTGAATATACCCCCGCCGCGGAATGTCAACGAAGTCCGTCGGTTTGTAGGGACCGCTTCGTGGTATAGACGCTTTGTACCCAATTTTTCCTCTCTTTTGGCCCCTATATTAAAATTGACAAAGAAGAACGCCAGTTGGCATTGGACACGTGATTGTCAGAATTCGTTCAACGCCCTGAAAGAGTGTCTAGTTACAGCTCCTATTTTGACAGCTCCTGATTTCGAGAAAACCTTCTATCTTCATACCGACGCTTCCAACTATGGTCTTGGTGCTGTTCTGTCTCAGCAATTCGAAGAGGGAGAGAAGGTGATCTGCTACCTATCCAGATCCTTGTCGAAGCAGGAAGTGAAGCTTTCAGTAACGGAGAAGGAGTGCCTGGCTGTTATTTGGGCCGTCGAAAAATTGCGACACTACTTGGATCACGTTCACTTTACAGTAATCACGGATCATGCGTCACTCTTGTGGCTACATCGACTAAAAGACCCTCAGGGCAGGCTTGCACGTTGGCAGTTACGACTCCAACAATTCGATTATAAACTAATACACCGGAAGGGTAAAGACCACATAGTCCCCGACTTCCTTTCTCGAGCTGTGCCAGAACTCATTGATTCGGTAAATTCATCTAATACCAGCTGCACAATCTCCTCGACTACGACGGATAAATGGTATATCTCGATGCTAAAGAAGGTTCAAGATAATCCTAGAAAATATCCATTATGGAGAGTGCATGACAACGTACTTCTCAAATTGATGAAACCGACCATCCCGAACTTCTCTCCTTCCATGGACAACTGGAAGACGGTGGTACCAAAAGACGAGCGTTTATCCATCCTAAAACGTTGTCACGATATTCCTACTTCAGGACATATGGGAGTATTCAAGACCCTTGGGAAAGTCCGTCAAGGTTATTACTGGCCCAAAATGAGAGCAGACGTGACTAAGTATGTGAAGACATGTAAATGCTGTGCTCAGAACAAAGTGGAGCAAAAACCACCAGCGGGATTGATGGGAGATCGACCGGAGATTACGGAACCTTTTCAAGCTATTAGTTTGGACTACATCGGACCGCTACCACGTTCAAAACGCGGCTACCAATACATTTTAGTAGTTTCAGACTATTTCAGCAAGTCTGTCTTCTTGTATCCCTGTCGGAAGGCTACTGCAAAGTCACTAGTCGAAACGATGGAAGCTTTCTTCTTACTGTACGGAACACCAATGACTGTGACGTGTGACAATGGGGTACAGATGAAATCGAATGAGTTCCGCAAATTATGCGAGAGATACAACACCAAGATATTCTTTACCGCCTCCTATAACCCACGAGCTAATCCCACCGAACGCCATAATAGGATAATTAAGACCATGCTGCGAACATATGTTAACCAAGACAATCATAGGACCTGGGATGAACATCTAAACGAAATTGGCTGTGCTATAAGGACATCACCTAGCGAAACTACAAAGTACAGTCCTTACTACCTCATTTTCGGGAAAGAACATAAACTCTATGGGACAGATCATCGAGCGAAGACATCGATCGCAACACCTACTCTGGATACTTACGTTAAAAGTCGTCAGGATGGATTTGTTAAGTTGTACCAACAAGTAAAACAACGTATTACGGCAACGAGAACTCATAACGCTAATCGCTATAACTTACGTAGGCGACCGGTATCTTTCAATTGCGGAGATCAGGTGTGGCGTCGGAATAAAGTTCTTTCGGACGCGCTAAAGTATTACAGCGCAAAATTAGCTCCCACTTATGTAGGTCCCTATATCATAAAAAGAAAGTGTGGCTCTTGGTCTTATGAACTACAGGACGAACAGGGTAATCAAAAAGGCGTCTGGCATGTCCAAGACCTCAAACCATTTTGTGATCCAAACTTGGAACCTTAAATAACGATATATTTAGGATTTTTTTTTTCTATCTCCTTTTCGCTGAATTATTTTCCCTCATCTTTACTTTTATTATTATTTTCAGTTAATTTCCTATTTCATTTGGTTTGATTTTGTTCACTTTCTTTTTCTTTTCTTTTCTTTTCTTTTGTGTGCCTTGTGGCTGGAGGCCTAAGAATTTCACCACCCGAGGATATTCCAGGCGGAGTGGGTAAGAGTCCCCAACCTTAACACTTCTGGGTTCAAGTTTCGTTATACCTTGGGTTGTTTTACTGTTATTCCATCTTACCTATCGTCACTTGAATCCAATCTTTTCAACAATCCCATCGTTGATTTCTTTTGTGTGCCTTGTGGCTGGAGGCCTAAGAATTTCACCACCCGAGGATATTCCAGGCGGAGTGGGTAAGAGTCCCCTAACCTTAACACAACTGGATCCAAGTTTCGTGGTTTATTTCGCCTTGCGTTGTAGCGAATATCTTGTACGTTATCTTATCTTTATTATCTTATCTTTATCGTACCTTTTGTTGTTTCATTTACCTGCTTTCGTGTTAGTCATCACCGACTTTAGTAGTAACCTCATGGTTTTGGTTTCAATTTTAGTGTATCTATGTCACTTAATTGTGGATTTTTGAGACCCTAACGTATATTTTCCGACTGGACCATTGAATCCTTTTGCGTTTTGGCTTTTAGTTTGGGTTATTGAGTGTCCAGTGGGAAAAACCTAGTTGTGGGATTTGTAGAGGAATTCTCTGAGTCGGATTAGTAAAAAATCATCTTATCTTTCGTACTTGGATCCAACACATTATTTTTTCTTTTTTTTTCAACATGACCATCGTTGACTTTAACACCTTAGGATTCAGTTTTGTCGTAACTTTTCTTACTTTATCTTGTCTTATCTTCCGTACACTGAATCCCCTTCCGTTATTCGTTTTCTTCGTTACTAATTCCTTTATTTCTCTTTTCTTTTTTTTTCTCTCTCTCTGTATCTAATCCCAACTTTTTTTTTTATCTCCATCTCTTTTAATATCAGGTAAATATATTTACTCCTTTCTTTTCCTTCTCTTTGGTCCTTAATTGCTAGTTGTACTGGTTGTCCCGAGGTTGACTGGAGCCAGACGCCTTTTGGTTTTTTTTTTTTTGGAGTACTGTTCAATGTTAGGTGTTGGGTTAAGTTCATTCTTGCTGTTATTTGTATTTAGGATGTACCCTTCAGGTACACTTCCAAATTGTCAACGGATCCTTCTGATTCGTTTTAGTCTGGTGTGGGCTTTATCACACTGGGTCCCTTCAGGTCCCGGGCTTCGGCCCAAAATGTCCCTCCGCGATTTCTTTGTTTATGGCCTTTGCACCCAGTACAGTGCTTTTGTTCCCGAGCTTAGCTCGAAATCTGTGAAGGTACTTTTGGTTCTGCGACCTTCCTTTTAATTTTATGTTTCTTTTACTTTTGTTGAGTCTTATATGAAGGTATGTATGGTAATTTCTAGCGTGTGCTTATTTCCGAATTACTCTTAGTGATCACACGAATCTGTAAGTCATCGTCGAAAATCTTACGAGTAAGCTTTTCTCCTTTCTAAGGGAGGGGGATGTTGTCACGTGCAGAAATCGGCGTCAATATATTTAAAATTTAAGTTAATGTTTCGGCTCGATTGTTGGCCTCTAAACGGGTTCCGATCCGTGTGGTGGGAATCTTATTGACCTGACCCGTGGGGAGAGTAGAGAATTTGATTGTCAGGTCGAAAACATATCGGGTTTTTACTGTTTAAACTAACACACTAATAGCTAAAATTTTAAATTAAGTAAATAAGTGCATCGATTCCTTTTGATATTAATAATACATTTAGTTTAATGAATTCGATTTAATTTTAACATCATTTTGTAAATCAATTTAACATTTAGCAAAGTCATTTTTGGCACAACAGAACACACCAGTTCCCCTTCTTATTCCCAAAATGTCATTGCGAGAAACATATGCGTAAATTTCCGGATTCTAGACCCTTCTTTTCGATTTGAATTAAGTGACGCCATTTTGTGAAGTTGAAGGTTCTTTTGGCAATATTCAAGCCATCCGTATGGGTTTTTGAACTTCACTTCAATTTATTTTATCTAAGCCTCATTTTTGGTTATTCCTTTGTGGTATTTTTGAGTAGGCGTATAGATAAATCCATATTTTTGGGATTTGATTAAATGGTGCTTCCTTCGTGTGATTGCTAAGAGAGTTCGTTTCGAAGAAGCGTGGACATCCGATTTAAGATCACGAAATTTACCACCGGGTGTTAGCGAATTAACATCGCAGTTTGGCTGCTTAACCCCTAATCCTATTATAAAAGGGGTTTTTGGACCTGGCGAACATTTGTGTTTGGACCTGGCGAACATTTGTTTTTGGACCTGGCGAGTGAAATTATTTTTGGTATTGGCTGATAAATTGTGAGATCAGCTCACCACTGAGGAGTCAACATCGAGCCTCACCATCCACCGAGCAGCAGGCTATTAACGAAAGCCACACTACAGATCTGCGGATATACAGATAAGCCAAAAACCTAATTTTATGATAAGGCATTGTAAAGAGTTGGCCTAACCTTGTTTTTTTTTCTAATGTTGTATATTTCATAGGTTTTAATAAATTTTGAATCTTTATAATTGCGCTGGGTGATCACTCAAACTGCCAAGTTCTTGGCATTATTTGTTGATATTTAGGTATTATTATTAACTTTCTTGTTGGATTATATTTTTATATATATTGTAACTTCACTGTTGGGTTTATTTTACGTTAATATAATTAATAGATCTAACTTTGTGTCTTACTCAGATCATCACCCACTCACCATATTTGTTACTCAATCAATTTTCTTTTTAATTAAGATTCTTAAATTCATTATTTATCTCCAGTAAGATAGGTCAGTGCCTGGAACATCAGGGGTTTCCGGTTTGAACCGTTAAAATCGGTGGCGCGACTCACACTTTTGTACATTCCCTCTACGGCTGAGCTGGGCACAAATTTGCCAGTAGAGAAACCACTTACCCATGTTAACTGGAGTTGAAGATTTCAATTAAAACCATAAGTTTAATTTTTCCAAATTTGATTTTTATTTTTTTTTTTTTTTTTTACTAAAAGTACGTGGCAATGTACCTTAACGAAAACTAGCTACACAGATACAAGCGATCCCAAACACACAACTTAAAAAGACTTGGTAGCCAAGATGAAAAGAAACTCAGAGGGCTTAAAAAGATAGGCAATCTTAGAATAAATGAAGAGAGAACGACATAAACCAGTTGAAAAAATAACGGACGCCGCAGATGCGCTGACGGATTTGACATGCTAAAACAACCGAAGAAGATCCACGCTAAAAAGACTAGTCTTTAATCGCAGGAAGAATCTCTCTACGAAAACACGAAAATGGAAATGGGGCATTTGACAACCACTTCAGACTCTACTACTACTACTTCTATCGAAACGGACCAATACAATATCAGCAAGGGCATCCAGAAGCTCTACAAAGACAAACTTCTTGAGCTTGTCCAAATCACAGGAGTTTTCGAAGTATTAGAACAACAGACGAGACTAAGGTCTGGCAACAATACAGTCGCGACCCAAAAAATAATCAAGATAACGATAATGGCACAAAGCCGGATTTATGGGAAAACCCTAAAAAGATGACGGAAGAAAATAACGATGTAGCAGTACATCACGTACACTTCTTGACACTGGAAACAATCTAATAATACTGCCATTGCGGCAATCACAAATCGAAAAAAACGACTGAGTAATTTTCTTATGGTTATTATCTCATAACTTATAGTTTAGACTGAATACATAAACTCAAGCAACAAATCATAAATAGTACTTTAAATTGGTCTAATTAATTTTCTGACAATTCAAGTAAGAACTGCTACTTTGTTTTAACTAAGTTAAATAATTTAAAGAATAGTGTGAATAATTAAAACAGTGAATTTTTTTTTTTCGTTCAATAACAAAATTTTTTGGATAATAATGAAATAAAGAAATTCTCTGAAGGATGGTGGACAACAGTTAATTATTGCAACCTCAAGACGATGGTGGAACCACTTTGCTTTTTCTTTGAAAACCATATCCTGTCACGTGCAAAAATCGGCGTCAATATATTTAAAAGTTAAGTTAATGTTTCTACGCGATTGTTAGCCTCTTAACAAGGTTCTTCTGGTCACCGCCGTTTGCCTTGACCAGTAGCGAGAGTATTTCTAGTGTTTAAACCGAAAATGAGCGGCGCTTTTACTGTTTAAGCTAATAACAAAAATTTTGAATTAAGTAAATAAGTGCATCGATTCCTTTTTAATATTAATAATACATTTAGCTTAATGAATTCGATTTAATTTTAACATCATTTCGGAAATCAAATTAATATCTAGCAAGCCGTTTTTGCACAACGGAACACACTATTTCCCCTTTTATTCTCACAAGTGTCATTGCGGGAAGGTTTGCGTCGATTAGCGTGATGTTGGCTTTCTTTTGCATTTCAACAATTGTACGAACACATCAGTATTACTATCGAATTAAGTGACGCCATTTTGTGAAGTTGAAAGTTCTCTTCGCAATATTCAAGCCATCCGTATGGGTTTTTGAACTTCACTTCAATATATTTTATCTAAGCCTCATTTTTGGTTATTCTTTTGTGGTATTTTTGAGTAGGCGTATAGATAACTCCATATTTTTGGTATATAATTAAATGGTGCTTTCTTCGTGTGATTGCTAATGAGTTCGTTACGAAGAAGCGTGGACATCCGATTAAGAATCGAAATTTGCTATAGGTTGTTAGCGAAATAACATCGCAGATTAACTGCTTAACCCCAAATCTTAATATAAAAGGGGTTTTTGGACCTGGCGAGTAAAATTGTTTTTGGACCTGGCGAGTAAAATTGTTTTTGGTTCTGGCTGAAATTATTTTTGGTATTGGCTGAACATTTGTTTTTGGACCTGGCAAGTGTATTGTAGTTCAGCTCACTACTGAGGAATCAACACCGAGCCTCACCTTCCACAGAGCAGCAGGCTATTAACGAAAGCCTCACTTCAGATCTGCGGATAAACAGATAAGCCAAAAATCTAATTTTAAGTTAAGACATTGTAAAGAGTTGGCCTAACCTTTTTAAATATTGTTTTATTTTATAGGATTTATTAATTTTGAATCTTTATTATTGCGCTGGGTGATCACTCTATATTAAAACTGCCAAGATCTTGGCACTATTTGCTGATATTATTATTATTAACTTTCTTGTTTGATTATATATTTTTTATATCTTGTAAATTACTCTGTTGGGTTTATTTTCGTTAAAATAATTGATAGATCTAACTTTGTGTCTTACTCAGATCATCACCCACTCACCATATTTGTTATTCACTCAATTCTTTTCTTTTTTTTTTAGTTAAGATTCTTAAATTCATTAATTATCTCCAGTAAGATAGGTCAGTGCCTGGAACATCAGGGGTTTCCGATTTGAACCGTTAAAATCGGTGGCGCGACTCACACTTTTGTACATACCCTCTACGGCTGAGCTGGGCACAAATTTGCCAGTAGAGAAACCACTTACCCATCTTAACTGGAGTTGGAGATTTTAATTTAAACCATAAGTTTAATTTTTCAAAATTTTATTTTATTTTTACTAACAGTACGTGGCAATCCTTAGAAGTATAAAAGTACCATTGACATTTTTACATGTTTACTTTTTAGGGTCTAGAATTCGTGTGACTATGTCGCTTACGAGAATAAGAGAGAGATTTCTAAAATGGTTAAATTTAGGTATTTGGCGAGTTTGTCATAAGCAATGGAATAGAGGCAGACAAACAGGAGTAATCTTAGTCAAAGGAAAAAGAAGAAAAAGGAAGATAATCGTTTTGGGGATTAAGTCTTGAAAACTATTCAGAGTGAAAAACTTTAGAAGTGGAAATTGAAATATTCGTTGCCATATAGATAGGTTGTATTAAACTCGCATCTTTAGGTTCTTTGTGCTAAAACTACCTAGGACTGTTGTCCTTAATAAAACTACCTTTCAGTTCGAACTCTTTTTAATAACTTCCTAATTAAATATATTATATGTACAATAAAATATAAAAAGTACAATCACCTAAGGAATTGCTGAATAGCTTATTTATTCCTAACTATTGGTAAAACCCGGAAGGAAAGTGTATTGAACTTACTTGCTTATTTGCTAATGCCAATTCATCAAAACGTTATTAATTTTATAAAATAATTAAACAATTTTAAAATATATTAAATATTTGAATACATCCATTACACCTTTCCCCTTGGCAAAAAAAAATAAAAATTTTATTAATTATTTATTTTTTGTTTATTTGTGCTTTTTACTAAGTTTTTTTTTTTTTTTTTATACTAATTGTAAGACTATAATAAAACACAATGATATTACATTACAAAATAAAATTACTAAGAGTAAACATAACATTATGAATGATAAATTTTTATCCTATTTTTATGCACTTCTACCGGTTTGTTACCTATTTTTACAATTACATTAGAGTCCTTATTTTCTATTACATTATATGGCCATACGAAAAGTGGATCATGTTTCTTAACTTTACCATTATTTTTAATAAGTACCTTATCTCCTACTTTAACGTTAATAGTATTTGTGTTTTTATCCCATAATTCTTTACGATGCAATTTTGATGCCAACAAATTATTTTTCGCGTCATTCCACGCTACTTGCAAACGATATTTTAATTCAAGTGGGTAATCATTAAAATTATATAGTGGATCTATCTGATTTGCTATACTTGATGGAATTCTACTAATTTTGCCGAACACTAATTCAAATGGAGAGTAACGAGTTTCACTGTGAACTGTATTGTTGTATGCAAAACACCAAAACGGCACCCATGAACTCCAATTATTACTATGATCTGAGGCATAGATACGCAAATACGCGCCTAGGTTTTTGTGAGAGTTTTCTATGGCTCCTAAGGTTTCATGATGGTAGGCTGTAGAGTTTAACTTTTTAATTTTTAGTAATTTGCAAACTTCCTGAAATGTAGCAGATATGAATTCGGTACCGAGATCTGTTAAAATTTCATTCGGAATACCAAAACGAAGTATAAAATTTTCTACAAATGCCCTAGCCACCGAGACCGTTTCTTTATTTTCTATTGGGTATGCTTCAACAAATTTTGTTAAGTCACATTGTAATGTCAGTATGTATCGGTTGTTTTCAATGTCTTGATCTAGAGGTCCTACCAAGTCAAGGAAAACCTTTTGAAAAGCTGACGTAGCTGTATTTGTGATGGTTAATGGTTGCTTAGTGTTCTTAGAATATTTGTATCTTTGGCAAGAATCGCAGCGTTTAATAAAACTTTCAATATCTTGTTTGAGTTTTGGCCAAAAATATAATTTTCTTATATTATTATAAGTTCGGTTAATACCCGCATGACCCCCCGTGGGAAGCATATGGTAATCATTAATAATAAGCTGTTGCATTTCTTTATCCGTTATATTTTGAGCACTCTGAATTACTGATATTTTTATACCTGAATTTTTAATATTATTGGGAACTTTAAAAAAATCTTTTATGATAGATGCGCATTTTCTATTCTTAATTATCACCAATTCCGGAATTTTTTCACTTTGACAAATTTTTTTCAGGGCTTCCAAAGTTGTGCCTAGGCCAGACTTTGTTAAAGTTGCCTGATTTACATATATAATATTTGACTTTTTATCAAATATAGTGTTCCCATAATTTTCATAATATATTTTTGTTTTCATATTGACTAACTTATTAAAATAACTATCCGTAACAAAACGCAATTCGACGCATTCTGCTGGAGCCTTCAATAATTCCACTACTCCAGGGTGATCAAGCCTTTCGTTATTAGGAGTATTGAATTCTCTTACAGAAGCATCACTCTTTGCTTTTGAGGATCTTGTCACTACATTTATGCTTTCGGTTTTAGGTATACAAAGTTGCTTTAGTTCATCTGAAGTAATTTTGACCCGCGACAGAGCATCTGCTAGTACGTTTTCCTCGCCTTTTACGTATTCTATAGTAAAATCATACTCTTCCAATATCAGTCTGAATTTTGTTAACCGGCTAGAGGGATTCGACATTCCAAAAAGGTACAGTAAGGGTTTATGATCGGATTGTATTACAAAATTTCTGCAAAACAGGTACGGTCTAAACTTTTTTACTGCCCAGCAGATAGCTAACAACTCTTTCTCTATTGTGCAATAATTTTTTTCTGCTTTGTTGAGCTGTCGACTTGCAAAAGCAATAGGTCGATTATCGTTATTTGTTAGTACAGCTCCTAACGCTTGTGATGATGCATCTGTTTTTACAATAAATGTGTTTTTGTCAGAAAAATCTGGATATACAAGTATAGGCGGCTGGGTTAAAACTTGCTTTAGCGTTTGAAATGCTTTCTCACACTCGGGAGTCCATTCAAAAACTACTCCTTTCTTGCTTAAGCGATTTAGAGGTGCCGCAATGTCTGCAAAATTTCTTATGAATTTACGATAATAGTTAGCAAACGCCACAAACCGTTTGGTTTCGTTTGAATCTTTAGGTAATGGATATGACTTAATGACGCTAATCTTTTCGGGATCTGGTAAAATACCTTTATTTGAAATTACATGACCTAAATATAGTAGTTCTTTCTTTAAAAATTCGCATTTTTGAGGGTTTAATTTTAAATTAACTTGACGTAACCTATTAAATACTTTTATTAAATTTTGATTATGAACAGTTAAATTATTTCCAAAGACTATTAGATCATCTAAGTAAACGAAGCATCTTTCGTAATTTAAACCGGACATCGCTATAGTCATTGCTCTAGAAAAAGCACTAGGGCTGATTTTTAAACCCATTGGTAATCTCGTCATTTGAAATTGACCTCTATCAGTCGTAAAAGCTGTACAAGGTCGCGACGACTGATCTAATTCTACCTGATAGTAGCCCTGAGACAAATCTAGATGTGAAAAATAAACTGCCCCAGAAAGAGAATCTAAGATTTCGTCTATACATGGTAAAGGAAATTTATCATCAATAATTTGTTTATTTAGTTGTCTATAATCAATCACAATCCTATAGCGTTTTTGCCCATTAATAGATTTTTTCTCTACTAAGAGGAGAGGACTAGAGAATGGGGAACTAGCTGGCTCAATTATACCATCGTTCAATAATTTATCTATTTGTTTGTGTATTTCGGATTTTTGGGCATGTGGCAATCTGTAGGGTTTTATATAAACTGGATTTTCATTATTTGTTAAGTGAATGCTTTGTTTATAGACGTTGGTAACCGTAAATGGATCGTTTTCTAAATGAAATATATCGGCGTATTTAGCACATATTTTGTGAATAGATATTTTTTCCTCTTCATTTAGACCTTCTACATTTATTAAATTCAATACCGTTTCTACTCTTTCTACTGAACAATTAATATCGTTAAATTTGTGAATATTAAAATTTGAAACGTTTTCCAATTTTGGTTTAAAGTTCTTTAGCTTAATTTCTCTTTCGTTAATATTTAGAATTTTAACTGGAATTTTATTATAAGTAGGTCTTGCAATAATTCCCGCAACAAAAACACCTTCTGATATTTCTTCTGGGATAATTAGGCTGTCATTTTGTACATTAACTTCAAAATATTTAATAATTTCACAACGAGGTGGAATAATTGTATAGTTATTTTGTTCCGATATTAGTGGAATACTTAAACGTTTATTATTTACATAAAAATAAAACATGAACTTTTCGTAATCTAAAACTGCATTGTGTTTGATAAAGAAATCTGAGCCAAGTATGCCGCTAATATTACTTTCAAAACTCTTAATTACGTGAAAACTATGACCTATCCTAATATTATTATACTGTAATGAGATATTTGTTACTCCGAACGTGCTAGTGCAACCCGATATACCTTTAATTTGTATTTTATGTCTATCATCAATTGTTTGATTTTGGCCAATACTAGAGGAAAAAATAACGCTTATGGAGGCACCGGAATCTAGCAAAAATTTTAAATTATTATTTCCGTATTTTAACCGTACGTAATTTAACCCGTTTATATTTAGGACGACATTACTGTTTTTATTGGTTTGAGGGACGAAAAAAATTATTGTTGGTTGCAGTTTCCGTATTTTCTTGGGCATTATTCATGAAAAAGGTACGAGGTTGATTTCGGTTATTTCGCGTGTAATTATTACGTCTATTTTGAGATCTCCGTTGATTTTGATATCTCGGGGTATTTGAATTTCTAAAATTACTTTGATGAAAATTTGGTGTTGGGCGATTATAAGTTGATCTATTATTATGATTATAATTATTATTATGTCTAAATCGACCTCGATATGACCCGTTGGGCGTGAATTTCGATTTGCCCTGCATACTGAAAATTTGAGGGGAAGCATTTTTTGTTACCTCCTCGTCTTTGGCTCCTCGTATTGCCTCATTTAATGAAGAGTAGTTACGCGCTTTCATTATGGTTCTTAGGTCATGATTTTTCAAACCATTTACAAATGCGTTAATTGCAAGCTTTTCATTGGTACTTTTTAAGACCTTTGCTGCAGCATCATTGCCGTCAGCCTGTGCCAATGTCAAATTAACCATTAAATCTTCAATTGATTTCGCGTAATCATCGATAGATTTATCTTTTTGTTTTATGGTATGTAAATTTAAAGATAGGGAAGCAGCCGATTGTTTAGTTAATAAATTATTTTTTATATCTTTAATTAAATTCGCAGTGGAGTCATAGGTGGGGTTTAATCTTAATTTAGCAGTTTGTGTTAATCTAGTTTTTAAAACGTATTTAATTAGAAAATCTTTTCCACTGTCATCTAAAACACTATCGTATAATTCTATGGCATCAATTAATTGCTTTACCGAATCCTCGCTATCATTAATTACAGGGATAAGAGAAGAAGCCGTTTTCAAATCAAACTTTTCACCCATATTTACACATTTACTATCACTATCTTTAAACTCTCTATTGTTTAATCTATCCCTTAATATATTACTTATTTCTAAAACATTTTTTTCTACCGCAACTATAATTTCTTTTACCTCATTAACTACTTCGGGTTTATGAGAAGATAAATTAAATGTTTTCTTTAAATTTGTTAGGTAACTCTTAAATTTATCTAACTCTAATGTTTGTTGCTTAATGATTTCTAAAGAGTTTCGTCTTTGTTGATTGTCTTTAGCTAAGTTTCTCTTAAAAATCTTAATGCCGTCATATAACTCATTAAATGCATCTATATTACTCATTTATAATTAAAAAAAAAATTAAAACTACGAATACCTTAATAACACGTCATTTTCACTTTACGCACTACAGCATCCGGTCCTTCACGACACTACACTAAACTAATTCTTGACTTCTCCTGATTTCTAGTCGGATTTTCTTGTCCAAGTATCTTCGGACTCTCTTAACCAGATAACCCATAAAAAAGAAAACAGCCATCGCAAATGCTACGATACCAATCAACTCTGCTGTGGAGAGACCATCTTCCTGAGTAACTTTTGGATTATTCGTAAGACCACCACTGTTACCGGCCTGAGCTATAATCACTTCTTCTTTTGCCTGGTTCTGGCCCATTTTTTTTTTATAATATATTTTCTTTTACTTAGTAATTTGCCACAACTGGCAGGATCGCCATGTATTAAACTCGCATCTTTAGGTTCTTTGTGCTAAAACTACCTAGGACTGTTGTCCTTAATAAAACTACCTTTCAGTTCGAACTCTTTTTAATAACTTCCTAATTAAATATATTATATGTACAATAAAATATAAAAAGTACAATCACCTAAGGAATTGCTGAATAGCTTATTTATTCCTAACTATTGGTAAAACCCGGAAGGAAAGTGTATTGAACTTACTTGCTTATTTGCTAATGCCAATTCATCAAAACGTTATTAATTTTATAAAATAATTAAACAATTTTAAAATATATTAAATATTTGAATACATCCATTACAAGGTTTCGTAATTTAATTATAATTATTGGGGTAACGATACTGAGGATAATAACAATGCTAGAATATTTTATTCTTTTAGAAGAAATAAGAAATGTTTATTAATAAAAATTTAAATGTCCTGTATAAGTTAATACTAGCCACACCATAACGCACAGTAAATAGAAAGCAGAATTATGTTGAAAAATTAAATGAACTAAGACTTTAGAAAGGCAGTAATGTGTTTGACTGACCTTATCGTCCTAGTGTTAGGCACCTCCGACGTAAAAAAATATTTTCTACGTATCCTTTAAGGCAACATTAATTTTACTTGTATCCTCAAATACAACATTTTTTAAGATTTTCACACATTCCCAGTTTTAACGAAAAAAATTTGCACCCATTTTTTAATTAAAATAAAATTTTGTTCTGCTTCAAACATGTCATTTACTTTATTTGAGAACTTTCTCACATAGACTCCTTCAATTTAATTTATGATTTTCTGCAAATTTATATGAAATTCCGTTGCAAATTTCGACATGACATACTTGTTGTTAAAACAGGAAATAGTATAGTTTAATTATGAAATAAACTTGTCGTCAAAGGAAGCGTAAGTTCATAGAACCCTTAAAGAATTTAGTTCGACTAAACTTTCCTGTCCTTAAACATACTTCGACAAAGTTTACAAAGTAAAAGAAATTTTAATTGGGTTGTTTTCTCCGGATCTCTCAGGGTATTCAAGTGTGAATGAGAACTTTCGATGTCTTTTTTGTCTTCCAAAACAGAGTGTATAGGGTGAATATTCCCCTTCTTGTATATGATCTTCCCACCAGAGAGTAGAGTAAACTCATTAGTGAACTCTCAACTAGAATTTCTTACGTTGGCTTGTTGCCGCCGTTACTCGTTCTCATATTTCAAAACTTAGCCTAGACTCCTAACAATTATTACGTGCTGTAATTTAAGCGGAAAACTCGCTTTTTCTTCATGGCGCCGCTTTGTTGAGTAATTATTGGGGATAATTGGCTGATAATTTAAGATCAGTGTAAAAATTAAATTTAATAAACAATTAGCAAATTTTAAATTCGTTTAAATATTTTTATACAGAAAACAAGATCTGGTATTAATATTATGTTGTATCCACTATCACTATTACGGTAATTGTCACTTGTCAGTATTGTCATTTCTAGTTAGTCATTTGTTAAAATTTAAACAATGTGTTCTCAGAATACTATTATACGTTACAAGGTCGGTAGGAGAATTATTACAGTACGAGTTAGTTTACAAGGCGTAGGAGCCGAGACTGGAAATAGAAAAGAGTACTGTAATAACACCTAACGACCATGTATTGTATTATATTTTATTTTATCCTGTTTTTATAAATTAATAAATTCAAAAAAAGTTACGTCAAATTACCATAACTGTCACTTATTGTCAAATATTTTAAAATTTTTGTATTAATTGTTAAATTAAAATAAAATAAAAAGTAAGTAAGTAATTAATTATTTTAATTTTATTTTATAGTCATTATAGTGTTTTGAAATGTCAAAAATTCAAAGTTATTGTCTTCCCTTAAGCAATTAGAGCAGAGTTGCTAGGCAACACATTACAGTACATGATACTGTAATGTTTTACTTACCGGCGCCGAATTGATAATTGGGAGGTTTATTTTTCAGCAGATATTACAAAATAATTATTGTTAAACAGAAAGGTATAGTACCGGTACAGATTGTTTTTCATACTTTTTTTTCTGTTATTGTAAATTTTATTATATTTTTCGTTTGTTTCCAAATTTTTACTATTTTTTTTCGCTGTATTTTTAAATTTTTTAACTTTTGTCGTTTTTTAAGTTGTTTTTTTTTTCTAAAAGTTGGGATATTTTCTCAGGTTTTTTCGACTGTTTTCTACTTTACTTTTTAGTTTCTTGTTTGTCACTAATATTTTACCCATTCGAAAACATTTTTCTCTAATTCCTGTTTTCTTTTTAAATTGTTAAAATTGATTTACACATTTTTTCGGTATTTTCCTAAATTTGATTTTTTCTTGTTTTTTTATCCGTATTTTCGTTTTTCCTTAAACGTAAAAAAAATTTTTCCGAAGGTACGTGAATTTTTTCATTTTTTAATATTGATATTTAATATATTTAAATATTTTTTTTTGTTTACCGTGACTGAAATACGCGGCGCGCGAGAACGCCAAACACCCCGTTTTAGCAATGATTTTAGGGCTCTGTTAAAACTATAAATATTGGAGATACAGTTTCGGGAGTCGGGACTTATTTTTGTGAAATTTTCTGCTCTGTTGAGATCTTTTCTTCAATTTCAAAAATATTTAATTGTTTTAGAGATTTTTCAAAAAAACCAAAACACTGTTTTTTTTCACTCTTTTGTTTATAACTATTTTAAAAAGTTTCGAGAGGTCAATACCGATCGAATAACCCCAAAATCATAATTTTTGGTTCCCTCTTTGAGATATTCTCTAAAAAGGTACTTGTTGATTAGACAAGTATGTGGGAAAATGATTTTGGGTAAAAAAATGAAAAAAAAAATATTTCAGACGTGGTACCCAGCTAGATTGATATCTTGCACTCGTGTGCACCTTTATTTTAACGAAACCTTTTTTGAAAAGAATAGGATATATTAAATCCAGTGTGGCCAATTTGACGTAAATTTTCATTTTCTTTTTACGCAATACAACTCCTCTTTTACATTGAAGCTATAATATAACATCTTAAAAACTTATTTTATCTGTTTTATCATAAAATTGTTAGTCACTGACAGCGTATTTAAAATAACAAGTGATCTAAACATTAAATGACTTTCTACAAAGATCTTTTTAAAAACATATAAGTTTCTCGGCTACTCATTCATTAAAGGGTAATGTTATAAATTATAAAACGTTTATAACATGCAAAAATAAAATTTATTTTACTATTTCAATTACAAAATCTCATGCCGTTCAGGTAAAGTTGAATAGGAGTATAATGTTATATATTATTAGTATAAGTTATGCATATATATACAACATGCAACGCATTCGCTATGGTACTTTGAGACATTTACGTAATTCTTTATATTACATGGAATTATATTTAACATTAAAAATCTAGTTAGAACTATATCAGATTTTTAGGAAATTTATGATGGCATTAAAGTGTGTAAACGATTAGGTTAAATAGTGTAATGATCGGCGCACACTAGTTGGCTCCCCAACATCCTTTGCTCCCAAGTACCCAACACTTTTGCTAGCCAAGTGCAATACCCTACTTGGTTATGCCGCACTGATGACCGCTAATGAGCCAGAAACATGCATGTCTGCGGTTACCATTCCTACTCGTGGCCTTATTGATCCTTTTTGCGTACATGCCCAATAATTTTCCCCTTTTGTTTATATATATATATATATATATATATATATAACAAGAAAGGGTGCCAAGTATGCGTACTTAAGACAAACAAAAGGAGCAAATTAATGGGCATGTACGCAAAAAGGATCATAGGGTCACGAGTAGGAATGGTAACCGCAGACATGCATGTTTCTGGCTCGTTAGCCGTCATCAGTGCGGCATAACCAAGTAAGGTATTGCACTTGGCTAGCAAAAGTGTTGGGTACTTGGGAGCCAAGGATGGTAGGGAAACATGTGTACAAAAAACACAAAACAACGAAAGCTCACACAGGAGTCCTATCGCCATTTGTGCCTTCGGCCAGCTGTGCCCACATTTTGGGACTACGACCAGCGTCGCCACGTTGGCGAAACGGACCCATTGTGTTTGAGTCGTTTCAAGCCCAGGATGTAAAACAAGAAAGGGTGCCAAGTATGCGTACTTAAGACAAACAAAAGGAGCAAATTAATGGGCATGTACGCAAAAAGGATCATAGGGTCACGAGTAGGAATGGTAACCGCAGACATGCATGTTTCTGGCTCGTTAGCCGTCATCAGTGCGGCATAACCAAGTAAGGTATTGCACTTGGCTAGCAAAAGTGTTGGGTACTTGGGAGCCAAGGATGGTAGGGAAACATGTGTACAAAAAACACAAAACAACGAAAGCTCACACAGGAGTCCTATCGCCATTTGTGCCTTCGGCCAGCTGTGCCCACATTTTGGGACTACGACCAGCGTCGCCACGTTGGCGAAACGGACCCATTGTGTTTGAGTCGTTTCAAGCCCAGGATGTAAAACAAGAAAGGGTGCCAAGTATGCGTACTTAAGACAAACAAAAGGAGCAAATTAATGGGCATGTACGCAAAAAGGATCATAGGGTCACGAGTAGGAATGGTAACCGCAGACATGCATGTTTCTGGCTCGTTAGCCGTCATCAGTGCGGCATAACCAAGTAAGGTATTGCACTTGGCTAGCAAAAGTGTTGGGTACTTGGGAGCCAAGGATGGTAGGGAAACATGTTACTGCACGGGATGCTGTATACGCCTTGGTTTTCTAAAGGTATTTTGTCTTTTGGATTGCACAAATGGCGATAGGACTCCTGTGTGAGCTTTCGTTGTTTTGTGTTTTTTGTACACATGTTTCCCTACCATCCTTGGCTCCCAAGTACCCAACACTTTTGCTAGCCAAGTGCAATACCTTACTTGGTTATGCCGCACTGATGACGGCTAACGAGCCAGAAACATGCATGTCTGCGGTTACCATTCCTACTCGTGACCCTATGATCCTTTTTGCGTACATGCCCATTAATTTGCTCCTTTTATATATATATATATATATATATATATATATATATATATATATATATATATATATATATATGTTATGATGTAGTGTTTCACGGATGGTAGAATGAACAGTAGTGGTGTTCCGGGTTTCAATCCGTTGGTTGTTTGTGTCTTCACGACGTTTCGCCAACATCTCAGCTGGCATTTTCAAGTGATGCTTCCTTTGCGGCTGCTCAACTTGGAATGAGCTGCGTGGTCCTGTGTTGCTGCTTTTATACGCGTCGGCGGCGGCGCAGGTTATATCGCTGTTCTGTGATTGGTGGGCGGTGCGGTTCAGGTGTTGACGTTTCCTCCACCCGAGGTCGTTGACCGCGCCGATTATTTCCTGACTGTATTTGGGCCTGGATGGGTACGGCTGTCCTTGTTGCGTTTGTGTTTCTTATTGGTTCTGCCCGTGTCTGAGTATTCTCCAAGGATTTTTGTTCTTCTTGGGTAATTGGATTGGATTGTCTTTTGAGGAGACTTTTCCAAGTGTTGGAGATGTTTTGTGCATCGTCTCTTTTGTTGAGGCTGTTGGTTCTCTCTATTTCGAGGGCTTCTCTAACTATGCGGGTTCTGTAGTGTTTGATAGGTGCAATCTGTTTTGTTTCTGGGAAGTTTATTGTGTGGC
The DNA here is from genome assembly GCA_964028335.1 of Altica lythri. Taxonomy (NCBI): domain Eukaryota; kingdom Metazoa; phylum Arthropoda; class Insecta; order Coleoptera; family Chrysomelidae; genus Altica; species Altica lythri. The sequence goes on along the minus strand of OZ034807.1, from coordinate 31,909,083 downwards.
CCGTTTCCTGGTGGTGTTGAAAAAGGGCTGATGTCGTTTGCTTATTTCTGATGTTGTTCTGGTGTTCCTGTACTCTGGCTGAGATTCTTCTATTTGTTTGTCCGATGTATTCTTTGTCGCAGTTACTGCACGGGATGCTGTATACGCCTTGGTTTTCTAAAGGTATTTTGTCTTTTGGATTGCCTATTATTTTGTGTAAGGTAGTCTGCGGCTTGTAGATTGTGGAAATGTCATGCCTTCTTAGAATCCTTCCAATCACGTCTGTTACACCTTTTATATATGGCAGTTTAGTTTTTGGTTTGGACATGTCGTATTCTTCCTTATTTGTTGTTGGTCTCGTGGCTTGTTTTTGTGCTTTTTTGATTGTGTGTTCATGGTATCCGTTTTGTCTTAGGGCGGAGGTGATGTTATGAAGTTCTTCTTGTCGGTTCGTTGTTTTTGTTAGGCGTATAGATCTGGATATCAGTGATATCCAGATCTATACGCCTAACAAAAACAACGAACCGACAAGAAGAACTTCATAACATCACAACCGCCCTAAGACAAAACGGATACCATGAACACACAATCAAAAAAGCACAAAAACAAGCCACGAGACCAACAACAAATAAGGAAGAATACGACATGTCCAAACCAAAAACTAAACTGCCATATATAAAAGGTGTAACAGACGTGATTGGAAGGATTCTAAGAAGGCATGACATTTCCACAATCTACAAGCCGCAGACTACCTTACACAAAATAATAGGCAATCCAAAAGACAAAATACCTTTAGAAAACCAAGGCGTATACAGCATCCCGTGCAGTAACTGCGACAAAGAATACATCGGACAAACAAATAGAAGAATCTCAGCCAGAGTACAGGAACACCAGAACAACATCAGAAATAAGCAAACGACATCAGCCCTTTTTCAACACCACCAGGAAACGGGCCACACAATAAACTTCCCAGAAACAAAACAGATTGCACCTATCAAACACTACAGAACCCGCATAGTTAGAGAAGCCCTCGAAATAGAGAGAACCAACAGCCTCAACAAAAGAGACGATGCACAAAACATCTCCAACACTTGGAAAAGTCTCCTCAAAAGACAATCCAATCCAATTACCCAAGAAGAACAAAAATCCTTGGAGAATACTCAGACACGGGCAGAACCAATAAGAAACACAAACGCAACAAGGACAGCCGTACCCATCCAGGCCCAAATACAGTCAGGAAATAATCGGCGCGGTCAACGACCTCGGGTGGAGGAAACGTCAACACCTGAACCGCACCGCCCACCAATCACAGAACAGCGATATAACCTGCGCCGCCGCCGACGCGTATAAAAGCAGCAACACAGGACCACGCAGCTCATTCCAAGTTGAGCAGCCGCAAAGGAAGCATCACTTGAAAATGCCAGCTGAGATGTTGGCGAAACGTCGTGAAGACACAAACAACCAACGGATTGAAACCCGGAACACCACTACTGTTCATATATATATATATATATATATATATATATATATATATATCCAAAGATGATACATAAAGTATCTAATGCCATACTGTCAATAGTAATAATTTCAGTTTTGAACTGAAATGGTGTCGGTTAGAAATTTCTAACACTTTAAAAGACACCTTGGATGCTGCCATATAAATAGATATAAATATCATTCAACCTATTTCAGGTGTCTTTTAAAGTGTTAGAAATTTCTAACCGACACCATTTCAGTTCAAAACTGAAATTATTACTATTGACAGTATGGCATTAGATACTTTATGTATCATCTTTGGACATTTTTAGACTGTCACAAAACGCTCTGTTCGTTTTATATATATATATATATATATATATTGAGATGATATGAGTTACTATGCTATATTAAATAAGAATGTAGAATGAAAATCTTACGGAAAATAGAGAAAGGAAAATTTTCTTATTTCAGGTCAGAGCGCAAATGCAGTACCAGTGGGATTAATTATCATCATCTTCTTCATAATTCCTAAAAAAGGAAAAAGAAAATAGAATAAGAAAGAAAAAAATACAAATTCATTTCAAAGATTTTGTTTAAAGATTCAAAATGGTTTAATCTACATTATATAAAGTTACAATAATTATGAAATTGATAAATGGGAAAAGTAAATAATTAAAAGCTTATAAAATTGTCAGTACGTTAGTAATTAAACATTAATTTTTAAATGAATTAAGGGTATAATTAAATAAGAAAATTAAATTATAAAAATATCACAAATAGTTAAAATAAATATTAAAACTTTTACTTACTTTTAAAATATACAAATTTATCAACCATATTCTAATTTGTTAATAGTTCAAATGCCAAATGAAATATTCTGAAAAAGAGAAAATTATTAGTTTGTAGTGCTAGTAAATTTTATAAAAATAAAAAGAATAATCATTGTTTTAAATTGTAATGATGAATCAAGAATTAGATTTTGTTAGTAATTTTATTTAAATAAGGAATTAGTAGGCGATTAGGTGGTAAGGATGTATAGATTTAGGTTTGTTGAATTTTTCAGTTGTTTTTTGTTGATTTGATAGAATCTCTCTTGTTTTCTGGTTCTTGAGATGTACGTTGTATTAAAAATTGCTCCGTAGAAATTTTGAGTTTTTTTTTTGAAAATATTGATAAAAGAAAGTTTTAAATCAGTTTAAAGTGTTAATATTATTACAAGGTAACCTGAGAAAGCAATTGGTAAGAGAAAATTACAATATTTTATGAAGAAATAGATACTTGAATTGTGGGTTGAGCAGTATATGGTATGACTGCATTTTAATTAAGATAATGAAGATTAAACTAATATTTAACAAGAAAGAAAGTCATAATTACACTTACCAGAGGAGGTAGTAGCAGTTTATCTTTTGGTTTAAAAAAGAATTTATTGTTTGATCTCTACAAAGTGTCCTGAAATCTTTGCTGTTCCGGGGAAGAAAGTAGATTGTCCAGAGAAGTGAATCCTGAATCCTGGTTTTCCAGAAGAGGAGAGAAGTTTCATCCAAATGGTAACCACTTTTCACTTGGTACAATAAAGAGTTTTATGTGTTTGATTTTTGTAATTTTGATGAACATTTTTATTTCACTGTTTTACATGTTGAACTAAATTATTATCATTCACTATTTGATAAGTTTAATTTGAATTGTTTATTAACAAAAGTCAGAATATTTCATTTCATATATTTGATGCATATTTGGGTTTAACAACGGTTTCTTGAAGTTTGTCACATTTTGAATTAGTAAGGTTAGAAATTTATATAAAATTCATGCCTAGAAAACATCATTGGTCTAGGATAGTGTGGTTTTACAGTCATTTTATTGAAAATTTTTATATTAACTGATTTTGAATCTAATTTTGTTGGATATTTGGAACTCTGACCCTAATATAAGGGAATAGCCGGTAGCATATTTAAATAATCATATTGGAAAATAATTAAATTAAGTTAATTCTTACCTATTCAATATTTATATTTAAATTCAAAATTAATTCATGGTAAGGAATATTTTATAACATAGTAATTGATATAATCAAAACAAATTATTATTCATACACACTTTTATATGTTATAAATTTTGGCGCCCAACGTGGGGCTCTAAACAATCAAAATTAGAGCCTATTCTAATAATTAAAACTTGAGAATTTTGTTAAAATTTTTGTTTCATTATTTCGCTCTAAATAATCAAAACTAGAGCCTTTTTAAAGAATAGAAACTTTAGGATTTTCGGATATTAAAAACACTAGTCAAGAAAACTTTGTTTGGTAATTTTTTTTTTGAGATTTATTTGCTTGATTCTGATTGATCAGAATAATAAAATAATTAAAAGACATTTGCTTGGTAAATCTTTATTAAAATAAAGGTATTGTAAATAAAATTTTTAAACATTATTTATATTTATCTTGATAAAATAAATTGTAAGTATGGATAAAAAAATGAGATTAAGAGATGGTAAGATAGTCGGAGAGGAGAGTGAGAGTAGTGATGGAGGAGAGATTGAGATGGAAAGTGTGGCGGTACAAGTACATGAAGAGAGAGTATTAGGAGCAGGAGATTACCGAGTGGAAGAGCTGATTCAAACAGGGCAGACACAGAAAGAAGCAGAAACGGAAGAAGGAGATAATTTAATGGAGATAGGGGGAGAGCAGGATCGAACTATGGTAGAAATAGAGACAGAGGCAAATGCTGGTGGAAATGAACCAGAAGAACAGGTAGTACAGGAAAGACCAAGAGAGGAGTCCCAAGCTGATATGTTCAGGATGATACAAAGTTTAATCATGAATATGAATGAAGATATAAACAAAAATATAGATAAGAAATTGGATCAACAAAAAGAAGATAATAGGAAGATAAAGGAAGATATTAAAAAAGATATAAAAGATATTGATAACAAATTTGATCAACAGAAAGAAGAAATAAAAGATATGAATAAGAAATTAAAAGAAGATAATGTGAAGATGAGGAAAGATATGGATAAGAAATTTGAGAAAATAAAAGAAGATAATAAGAAATTTAGAAGTGAAATGAAAATTATAAAGGAAGACAATTTGAAGACCAGAGAAGAAGTTAAAATAATTAAAAAGGAATGTGACAAGAAAATAGAACAGCAAAACAAGAAATTGAGAACGGAAATCCAGGATACAGCGATTGAAATTAAGGGGGAAATTGAAAAAGGTATGGAAATTAAAATAAAAGAAGTAGAAAAATTAATTAAAGAAAATTTACCGGAGGAAATAGAACGTGAAGTCAATAAACATACTGATGTCATAAAAAAAGATATAGGACAAATACGATTACAAGAGCAAATTTATGAAGAGGTAGTGGACAATTTAAAAATTAACTTAGGAAAAGAATTTGAAAGACTAGAGGGAGAAGCAGAAAAAAAAAGGGAGTCTGCAGTAAGAACCAGGAAGTAACTGGGTTAAAATTAAGTAGAGGTATAACTCAAGAGGAGTACAGGATGCTTAAAGAATTTGAAGAATTTATGAAGAAGCAATATGAAGAAAAACTTGGAGAAAATAATGAAACATTGGATGAAAGAGAAGAAGATATGAAAGAAGATATAAAAAAGGAAGATGTGAATAACAAACTAGAAGAAAATAATGAAGGATTAGATGAAGTAAAAGAAGATATGAATAATAAACCAGAGGAAAATAATAAAGAATTGAATGAGATTAACGAAATATTGGATGAAATAAAAGAAGATATGAGAGAAGATATAAATAAGGAATTTGAAGAGAAATTGGAAGAGAATAATGAAAAAATGGAAAATAAAGAAAGTGAAAATACTTCTAGGGAAGCTAGAGTAGGAATAAATCAAGCTGACCCGCTTATAACATGTAATGTAGAAAATAATATTACAAAAATAGATAATATGAATATTAGAAAAGAGATTATTGAACCTCGATTTGAAACTTTCTCAAAAACAGAGAAAGTTGAAAGACACAGTATTATACAAACTATTAAAGAAGATATAAAAAAGCAAAATGAAGAAACAACAGAAAAGTCAGATTGTGAAATGAGAGAAGCAAAGTTACAATTAGTAAAGAAGATAATTAGGAATATGTTAACAGAACATTCATTATTATGGTTCAGTAACAAAAAAAATCAAATTTTGTATGTGGATGATAAGCAGTTCTGTAGTGATTTCTTGGAGGAGATAAAACAAGAACTTCGAGAAAATTTGTCTATTTGTAAATATCATGAAAGGGGGAAGAAATGTAAATTTAAAGAAAGTCGTGGGTATATAGAAAAATATCAAGAAAGGGGGAAGAAAATTAAATCTATAATAGGTATTAGGTATATTTGGAATTATCAGGAAAGGGGTAAGGTATTTAGATTGATTAGAAAATTATATGTATAGGAAAATTTAAAAAAAAAAGATATAAACAGGTAGATGATATTTCAAGCAGTTTGTAAATAGATGTTAGGTTGTAAATAGTAGTTTTAGGTGTACATAGTTTTTTTTTATTTATTATGAAAAATACTGGGATGTTTATGGAATAAACATTAAAACAGTTCCTGGAATGAAAAGATATTACAATTGAAACTGGTATGAATAATAAGTTTAAATATTCTTGGTTAAAGAATTTTTTTTTGAAGTGAATATGAGATAAATTAAATGTTTATTGATTTATAGTTTTAGAATATAAATAATCATTTACAAGCAATTACATCAAATGAACATTTTATAAAATGAAATATAGAACAAAGAAATTTGTATTATTTTATTAAAATAAAGTTAAATTTTCTTTACAAAACAAACTAAGAATAAAATAAAATATTAAAGATATAATGTATCAAGCAAAGTTACTTGACAGCAATGAAATTATTAAAGAGGGAATAGAAATTATAATTTTTTTAATCAAATATGGACATATGAGTGATTATAAAAAATTTTAATTGGGGGATTTGAGATGATATGAGTTACTATGCCATATTAAATAAGAATGTAGAATGAAAATCTTATGGAAAATAGAGAAAGGAAAATTTTCTTATTTCGGGTCAGAGCGCAAATGCAGTACCAGTGGGATTAATTATCATCATCTTCTTCACAATTCCTAAAAAAGGAAAAAGAAAATAGAATAAGAAAGAAAAAAATACAAATTCATTTCAAAGATTTTGTTTAAAGATTCAAAATGGTTTAATCTACATTATATAAAGTTACAATAATTATGAAATTGATAAATGGGAAAAGTAAATAATTAAAAGCTTATAAAATTGTCAATACGTTATTAATTAAACATTAATTTTTAAATGAATTAAGGGTATAATTAAATAAGAAAATTAAATTATAAAAATATCACAAATAGTTAAAATAAATATTAAAACTTTTACTTACTTTTAAAATATACAAATTTATCAACCATATTCTAATTTGTTAATAGTTCAAATGCCAAATGAAATATTCTGAAAAAGAGAAAATTATTAGTTTGTAGTGCTAGTAAATTTTATAAAAATAAAAAGAATAATCATTGTTTTAAATTGTAATAATGAATCAAGAATTAGATTTTGTTAGTAATTTTATTTAAATAAGAAATTAGTAGGCGATTAGGTGGTAAGGATGTATAGATTTAGGTTTGTTGAATTTTTCAGTTGTTTTTTTGTTGATTTGATAGAATCTCTCTTGTTTTCTGGTTCTTGAGATGTACGTTGTATTAAAAATTGCTCCGTAGAAATTTTGAGTTTTTTTTTGAAAATATTGATAAAAGAAAGTTTTAAATCAGTTTAAAGTGTTAATATTATCACAAGGTAACCTGAGAAAGCAATTGGTAAGAGAAAATTACAATATTTTATGAAAAAATAGATACTTGAATTGTGGGTTGAGCAGTATATGGTATGACTGCATTTTAATTAAGTTAATGAAGATTAAACTAATATTTAACAAGAAAGAAAGTCATAATTACACTTACCAGATGAGGTAGTAGCAGTTTATCTTTTGGTTTAAAAAAGAATTAAATGTTTGATCTCTACAAAGTGTGCTGAAATCTTTGCTGTTCCGGGGAAGAAAGTAGATTGCTCAGAGAAGTGAATCCTGAATCCTGGTTTTCCAGAAGAGGAGAGAAGTTTCATCCAAATGGTAACCACTTTTCACTTGGTACAATAAAGAGTTTTATGTGTTTGATTTTTGTAATTTTGATGAACATTTTTATTTCACTGTTTTACATGTTTAACTAAATTATTATCATTCACTATTTGATAAGTTTAATTTGAATTGTTTATTAACAAAAGTCAGAATATTTCATTTCATATATTTGATGCATATTTGGGTTTAACAACGGTTTCTTGAAGTTTGTCACATTTTGAATTAGTAAGGTTAGAAATTTATATACAATTCATGCCTAGAAAACATCATTGGTCTAGGATAGTGTGGTTTTACAGTCATTTTATTGAAAATTTTTATATTAACTGATTTTGAATCTAATTTTGTTGGATATTTGGAACTCTGACCCTGCTATAAGGGAATAGCCGGTAGCATATTTAAATAATCATATTGGAAAATAATTAAATTAAGTTAATTCTTACCTATTTAATATTTATATTTAAATTCAAAATTAATTCATGGTAAGGAATATTTTATAACATAGTAATTGATATAATCAAAACAAATTATTATTCATACACACTCTTATATGTTATAATATATATATATATATATATATATATATATATATATATATCATTTAACCTATATCAGGGCAAAACCAAACTACAGACACGTGTTTCGCTCTTAGTTTGAGCTCATCAGTGTCTGTAGTTTGGTTTTGCCCTGATATAGGTTGAATGATATTTATATCTATTTATATCGCAGCATCCAAGGTGTCTTTTAAAGTGTTAGAAATTTCTAACCGACACCATTTCAGTTCAAAACTGAAATTATTACTTTTGACAGAAAGGCACTAGATACGTAATGTATCATCTTTGGACATTCTTAGACTGTCACAAAACGCTCTGTTCGTTTTATCATTTTACTGCCTAAGGTTATGTACAAGATGCAAAGCTACCACTGAAATACCATTTTTGGAGTGAAGATGGAACCACTTGCGACTGTTTATCAGTTTTGCAATTTGACATCTATAGATATCGTTCAATTTATAGCGGGGATATCTCATGATTAGTGACTTGAGAGACATAGCCTGTACTACACTGATGAGCTCAAACTAAGAGCGAAACACGTGTCTATATATATATATATATATATATATATATTGTTATGGTATTCAATAGTTGGTCTTTATATGTAATATAAGTGTAATTAAGACTAACTAGATATTAGAATTGAATAATCAATTTATGCAAATTATCAAGGAATCATAAATAAAAAAAAATTTGGGTTGCGAGGTTTCTAGGGGGATAAAAAAAAAAAATATTATTGATAGAATGTCATAGAATTTTGGAGAGTAAAGTCAGAGAAAAAGTTTAGAGAATTATATAGAATTTAAAAATTTAAAAAACCATTATAAAGTAAATATAATAATAATAGAAATTGAAAATGAAGATAAATACTGAATGTTAATGAATATAAATATAAAAATTATAAAAGAAGATTAATGTATGAATAGAATGTTATAATAACTATATGGTAGAGTTAAATATGGAATAAAATGGATATATATAGAGAAGATTAATTGGATATTTGCATAGATTGGATTTTCAAAATAAAATAAGCATAGTTTATAAAGATAAGTATTTCTGGTATAGTTTGTTATCAGCTGGTAATAGAGGTATATTAGAAATAGTTATTCGGGGATTTTAGGAAAAGAGGGCAAAATTTCATTTAAAATTAATTAGTGTTAAGTTTATGACAGGATAAATGATGAATGTTATATTGTTTTTTTAAAGTGTTGTAAAGAATTAATATATTTATATATTAAATGATGTTAAAATTGAGATGGACTTTTTAGTTTAATATTATCGAAGAACCCAACCTTGAAGAGTCACAAGAATACAATTATATGAGTATAGAGATCATAACAATTATGGCGCCCAACGTGGGGCGTGAATAAAACAAGAATCCAGTTTAAAATAGAACAGTATATTGAAATTGAGAGGGTGATATAGACAATTGAAGTGATTAGAAAATTAGAACAGTGAAGAATTGAAATAAAACATAAATACATTATAATAGAAATAAGAGGATTAGGTGAGAGTTTTAAGTATATTTATATTTATATATAAAGACCATAAAATTTTGAAAATTTTAAAACTAAATACAAATCGAATAAATATAATAAAGTAATATAATAAGTTAACATTATAAATTAAATAAATATATAAAATAATTAAAAGATTTGAATAAAATGAATACAAGACAAAATAGAAGAAATAGAAGGAGAGAAGATGGAATACAGGAATCTAATGAAAATATGCATGAAACAGAAAGTAATGATGGATCGTCGGAAGGAGAAGAAAAAACAATGTTTCAAGTGGTACAAGCTGATGTGATAGGAGATGCGACTAGTTCAAAACCACATCAAGAAACAGAGATGGAGAAAATGTTTAAATTTTTGGAAAATAAATTTGATGAAAATAATAGAAAAATGGATTCTATGAAAAAAGAAATAAGAGAAGATATAAAAAAAAAAATAAAAGATATGAACAAGAATATGGAAACATTTAAAGATGAAATGAAAAATATTATTAAAGAAGAAAATATCAAAATACAAAAAGAAGTCGATCAATTGAAAGATGGAATTAAGGCGATGGAGGAAATGGGTAATATACACCAGGAGAAGATTAATAATATAGAAAAAAATGTGAAGGAGCAGAAAAATGAAAATAAGAAAGAAAATGAAAGAATACTACAAACTATGGAAAGGAATGTAATGGAAGTAGCAAAGAAATTTGAAGATGAAACAAAAAAATTACAAGAAATGCAAAATGAAAGAACTGAGGATGGTTCCTATATGATAATACATGGAGGAGAAGGAGCAGTAAAATTTACAGGGAATATCAGTATATTACATCCATGCACGTATATGAATATGATTAAAACTAAGACTAGGAACAAAAGAGATTGGAAAGAAATTATAAGAAGTTCTTTGAAAGATAATGCTGCATTATGGTATGCAACACAGGAAAATGAAATATTAACCTTTAATGATTTTGAAAGGGAATTTCTTAAATATTTCTGGGGTGAATCAAAACAAGGGGTGAGTAGGGAAAAATTATATTTCGGAAAATTCAATTATAGATTAGGGAATAATTTAACTAATTATGCGTTACAATTATATAATGTTGCACAATATTTGGAACCTCCTATGAGAGAAGAGGAAATAATTTTATATATTTCTAGACATTATGATATAACAGTTTCTGAAACAATAGTTATACAAAATATTAAAAAAAAAGAACAATTGATTGAGTATTTAAATCGAGTTGAAAGAAATTTAAAGATTAATGAAAATAGATCACAAAATTATGAAAATGATAGATTTAGAAATTATCAAAACAGAAATGGATATAATAGAGTAAGAGAAGAAATGCGTAATAGAAACAATGGAAATTATAATTATGGATATAATGGGAGAGAAAATGGAAATAGTATAAACGGAAATACATATAGAAATGGAAATAATATGGATAATAATAATAATATAAGAAATGGAAATAACAGAAATGAAAATGGTTTTCAAAATGTAAATAATGGAAGATATGAAAGATCAAGATATAGAAATATAAATGAAATTCATAATAATAATAATAATAATCGAGAAGATAGAAATGGAAACAATAATGTACCTAGAAGAATAAATCAAATTAATATGCAAAGTAGAGAAATAGAAGAAAATGTAGAAAATGTTAGGGTAGAACCAGAACAAGAAAATTTTTAAATAAGCACCTACAAAATTTTAATGTTAAATGTTGTTATATACATCCTAGTGAATTTATAAAATTAGAAGAAAATAATAATAAATTAGAAGATAAAATTGGATTAGTAGTTGTTGAAGGAAATTTAGAAAATAAGAAAATTAGAATTTTAATAGATACCGGATCAGAAGCAACATTGATAAATGAAAAAATTATTGAGGATAATAAATTAGAAGAAATGATTAAAATTCCAAGAATTAAGTTAATAGGTGCTAATGGAAAAAAATTAGGGGAAATTAATAAGACTATAAATATTAGTATTAAAATTGGAAATAGTATATATCAAATACAAGGTTTGATTATAGGAAATATGGAGTATGATATAATATTAGGTACTGATGAATTAGAAAGAATGAATGTTATTATTAATTATGAAGAAGGTATGTTTTCGGAAGAAGAAATAATAAGAAGTCAACAAAATTTAACAGAAAAAGAAAAACAGAATACTTTAATTAAAGATGGATATTATATAAAGGAAATAGGAAATGAAGAAGTTTATGTAATTGAGAGTTATTTAGGAAAACAAATATTAAAAAATTTACATGTAACATATGGACATATAGGTTCAAGAAAATTATGGTTATTATTTAGAGAAAATTTTATCATGAAAAAAGATCAAAAGATAGCAAAAGGAATAACAAGAACATGTAAGATATGTCAATTGAATAAAAATAAGAATAAAGTGAATAAAAATATTGGGAAAAGTGTTACAGCAATGGAAAAATTGGAAATAATAGCAATAGATTTCATTAGTAATCTAATAAGAAGTAAAAATAATAATAAACATATATTGGTAATTGTTGATGTTTTTACAAAATTTATAAAATTATACCCATGTAGAAGGACAAATTATAAAAGTATTAAAAATTGTTTACAAAAATTTATAGAAGAAATAGGTAAACCAAGGACATGTGTAATGGATAATGCAACATATTTTCAAGGACAGAATTTAGAAAAATTTTTAAAAAGGAAAGGAATCAAAAAGAATTGTATTAGTATAAGACATCCTGCAGCAAATCCTGCAGAAAGATATATTAAAGAAGTGATAAAATTTTTACGAATAAGTTTAAATGGAAAGAAACATAAAGAATGGGAAAATTATATTAATAAAGTAGAAATGTATATCAATGATATTCCAAATGTAATAACAGAAGAAACACCAACATATTTAATGTTAGGTCAAAAACCAAAACGAAATTGGGAAGAAGAAGAAGAAAGAAAAAAATATGATGAAATTATAGAAAAAGTAAGAAAAAGGTTAATGGATGCGTGGGAAAAATATTATAAAAAAATTAAGAAAAAAGTGAAATATCCTGTAAGGTTTAAGAAAGGAGATTTGGTAATAATAAAAGCATATATAAGTGGAAATTTAAAGAAAAATGAATCAGGGAAATTAAAAGCTATATTTGAAGGACCATATAGAATAGTAAATGAGGAAGGTGTTAATAGTTATATTGTTGAAGATCCGATAACAAGAAATGTTAGAGGAGTATTTAATATTGAAAGCCTATATAGGTATTTTGAAGAAACTTAGAGTATTCAGAATTTGTGTTAATATGTTAATTGTTATATACTTTAAATTTTAAATTATTAAAATTTTTTTTTCTAAAATTTATAAAATTTTAAATTTGGGAAATTGTTATGGTATTCAATAGTTGGTCTTTATATGTAATATAAGTGTAATTAAGACTAACTAGATATTAGAATTGAATAATCAATTTATGCAAATTATCAAGGAATCATAAATAAAAAAAAATTTGGGTTGCGAGGTTTCTAGGGGGATAAAAAAAAAAAATATTATTGATAGAATGTCATAGAATTTTGGAGAGTAAAGTCAGAGAAAAAGTTTAGAGAATTATATAGAATTTAAAAATTTAAAAAACCATTATAAAGTAAATATAATAATAATAGAAATTGAAAATGAAGATAAATACTGAATGTTAATGAATATAAATATAAAAATTATAAAAGAAGATTAATGTATGAATAGAATGTTATAATAACTATATGGTAGAGTTAAATATGGAATAAAATGGATATATATAGAGAAGATTAATTGGATATTTGCATAGATTGGATTTTCAAAATAAAATAAGCATAGTTTATAAAGATAAGTATTTCTGGTATAGTTTGTTATCAGCTGGTAATAGAGGTATATTAGAAATAGTTATTCGGGGATTTTAGGAAAAGAGGGCAAAATTTCATTTAAAATTAATTAGTGTTAAGTTTATGACAGGATAAATGATGAATGTTATATTGTTTTTTTAAAGTGTTGTAAAGAATTAATATATTTATATATTAAATGATGTTAAAATTGAGATGGACTTTTTAGTTTAATATTATCGAAGAACCCAACCTTGAAGAGTCACAAGAATACAATTATATGAGTATAGAGATCATAACAATATATATATATATGAAAGAGAATTCTTTGCTGGCTAATTAAATAAAGTAATTTAAATTATTGGGTATGCAGCAAAATTAAAGAACGAGTGTACTCTTATAAATTCTTAAATCCAAGCTTTCGGCTGTGGTTACAGCCATCATCTGGGAAGCTACAATACATTATAATTAAAGAAACTTAATAGTACTAATATGAGAAAGTGTACTTACAACTTTTTGAGAATGTTGTTAAAAAGGTGATATATAAAAACATGGATTATTAAATGAAATGTTTGCCTATCTGTTATCTATAGATAAGCGTTTAAATTCTTAATTTAAGTTTATTCTCTTGAAAATTAAAGTTAACTTACACACATTTATACAACAGTAATTAAATGAAACATTTATAAAATTTAACAATATATTTTATTTAATCTAAATTTTATTATATATATGTGTGTATATATACCTATGTGTGTGTGTGTATGTATGTATGTATGTACGTACCTATATATGTATATATGTATATGTGTATATATGTGTATGTGTATGTATGTGTATATGTATGTATGTATGTATATGTATGTGTGTATATATATGTGTATATATATATATATTTGTGTTTTTGGTTGTTGCTAGTTTCGGTAAACATACTTTATATCAAATTTTAGGTATTTCATTTGAGTCAATGTCAAAGTTAATTTAACATCTTAACTTTTAAAGTCAAACCTGAAATACGACGTAAATGTTAAATTAATAATTTTAATCTATTTCAATTTGTATGTGTTGTTATACTTACGTATGTTTTACATTTTTTAATAATCCATGTTTTTATATATCACCTTTTTAACAACATTCTCAAAAAGTTGTAAGTACACTTTCTCATATTAGTACTATTAAGTTTCTTTAATTATAATGTATTGTAGCTTCCCAGATGATGGCTGTAACCACAGCCGAAAGCTTGGATTAAAGAATTTATAAGAGTACACTCGTTCTTTAATTTTGCTGCATACCCAATAATTTAAATTACTTTATATATATATATATATATATATATATATATATATAATGTTGAAGCAAATATCTTATTACCGTTCTTGCCACTACACCATATTCGTCATTTACACTTAAATAAACACTGATTTTATCAAAGAATGTTGCAAAACTAACATGCTCTCAAATGTTGAAAATGTTAGAATTTCGAAGTGATCATGACTATCACGTTTGCCGACAGGCCTCAAGAAATATCTCCCTAGAGGCAAGATAACAGATTCTTTTACTTCAAAGTCAACATAAACGTTTCAGACTTTTTAGCTTTATTGGCTGAAATGACGCTGGACATGTGTAAAATGGTTGGGAGAACAGTAAAATAAAAGGATATAAAACGACTTTCTTTATAGTTCGTTTACCCTTCAAGAATTGTATGCGCCGTAATGTAAATTCTATTCAAAATTAAATTCCGCTTCAGTCTTCAACGGTATTGTGGCGGTGGATAACAATTTAAATGTTGAGCTTGCACTACTATAGCGCGATATTAAAATTACTCCGGTAAATTCTAAGGATTTTACAAATACAAGTACATTTTTGTTTGTATAAACAACTATTAAAATTATCAAATTAACATTTCTTTACTGCTCATTGGCGACAAAACAAGGTGGCTTAATGTATTTAAAAATTCAATATTTGATTATATAACTTTTTTTAAGAACAGTTCCCTCTTGTTTTTTGCAAGACAATAAAACTTTTAACCCGGATCATAGATTTTCTATAGGATTTAGATCAGGGCTGTTTCCGGGCCAAACAGGGCAGTGATGAGATGGTGTCTTTTGGTGATATGAATGTCGATTCATCTTGCTAAACGATGCACTTTCGAGTGTCGCCCCCATACAAATGCTTAATGGAAAGCAGCAGTTTCCGTTCCAGAACAACTTCTTGATATTTTTCTGCTGTTATATTGCTATCTAAGATAGTCAAATTAGTCAAAAGTCCTACGCAATGAATATTTACGTATGGTCACACCATGACACTCACAAGATGCTTCTTACAGGACGTGGTGCATTCGGAACAAAATCTTTACCAGGATGGCGTCGAACAACTTTACTCTAGTCTTCTTCCGAATATTCCTTTTGTGCTAGGCACAAATTTGTACCTTTCTGCCTTTGTTTTTTAATAAAATAAGGCATTTTTCTCGGTAATCAAACTTGCAAGCCATTATTACATACTATCTGCTCACTGTTCTGTCCAATATTCCCACTTCAGATGTTTTAAGGATGTGGTTCTGCAAAGACAGATGACACATTCTACGCACATTCCACTCCATTACCGTATGTTTTCTACTAGTCCTTTACACTGTTTGCGTTTATCCAGGGTTTTCAAGCACTTACAAAGTTTTCTTATACCCGAGTTTGTGTCCTCACCACCCAATCTGTTGGCTATTTCTTTATATGTAAAGCCTTCTTCACGGAAAACAAATGCGTTCTTTCTTTTCCACGGCGACCAATCTACACGTTTCGGTATATTAAGGGCCATATTTAAGGACATTAACACTTTCCAATATCTTAAAATCACGTTATTCAGATCGTTATTACTCAAAAGCAAATGGCTGATTAAATTTATGATTGTAACTTGTAACTATTCACAAAGATCCCTGATTACTCCACTAAGCAATTACACGCAACTTTTTGATTGGATGATTAAAGATAAGTGACATTTACTGTTGCCAATTCATAAAAATAAACATACGCGAATTGTATCTTTTGGCTAAGGATAAATTATATATTTGACATTTACGTAATACCTACTTATATTAAAAAACCCCTCTTAGAATAAAATAAAAATACATAATTATTTTTATATATTACCAAAAAACGAATTATTTAATAAAAGTGTCCAAAATTAAAACCACTACTGTATAAAAACAATATTAAAATCCAATGAAAAGTTTTGTGCATGTCCCTCTGCCACACATAAGCCAAATAATCGCGTGATTATAATTGCTGTGTGGGAATTGCAGGTTAAATGGTGCACTTAGAAAAAAAATCTGTTTTAGAAATTGTCTTTAGAATTATAGCTTTATTAAAGATATTTTTATAAAGAGTGTTTCTTATTTAAACTTTGGATCAAATTACATATTTAGAAGATGATTTTTTAAATCTTCCTTTGGTCCATTTTGATTGCATCAGCGGGCAAAATGGACTACCGTACAGGCAAAATGCATCTATTATATGTAATAAAGAAAATAATAGAAAATCAATCAGTAAAAAAGTTCTCGCATACAAATTGTATCTCTGCTTCGTAATCATGTACACCCGCACAGCAGCAATACACCCAGAGACTTCGAATAGGGCACTGCACCCAGTCTTCATTGGATTCAGAATATAGATAAGAACAAAAGAAACATTTTGTATCTTTATTTTCTTTATCAGACATGGAATATTTTATGTTTCTGTGCCTGTTCCTTTTGTTCCTAATTTCTGAAACATTCCTTTCGTTGTCTTCTCTTTAGTTTTAATTTCCTAGTTAAGATTCGTTTTATTTTTTTTTTTGTTTTGGAAACATTAGGTAAGTTCCTTGCGATACGGTGACAAAGTTATCAGAGTAGTGGTCAGTGTTGCCCCGAGCAGTTTGTCTTTTTCTTAATTCTAAGTGAAGTCAAGTGCAGGCCAGTCAAAAATGTCACTTTTTACATCAAAATACAAAAAAATACTTACTGCGTTAAACATCTGCTGCAACGCATAACACGCTTACCGTCTCTGACCAAAGAAGCGCGAGGAGCGACGTTCTTATTTGTTAATCTCATTAACAGATAACGCTTATAGTCCCAGATTTAAACAAACGGTCTGATTTGCCAGCACTGTCTGTTATGCCTACAATTCCTTTAAGAGACAGATAGAAAATAATTTCATTTTAACTCTTTATTTATATTTAACTTATGCTTAAAGCATTAAAACTGCCTGTAGTTAGTATACGTTCACATGTTAAAACAGTACTAAACAGTAAAAAAAAAAACATAAAAATATAACTACGTTGAATTCAGGTATGCGTAGGTAACCGCGGTATAACAAAGAATTTTATGATGAATAATTAGAGCCCTAGTAAAATTATAAATTTTGTTATACTTAAGAAATGATATAAACTTATCTCAGAGCGACGACTATTGCAACATTCACAAACGGGAGGGCACTCACAGGACATTGGGTAATTATGAGACCATCGAGTGTAATCTATCCGCAGTCTTCTCATAACAATTTTCTCTTTTCTAAAAAGGAAAAGGAATTTTAAAATTGCTATATTTGGATAAATTCCATAAAGTTGGAAGTTAGCTCTACTTTAATCGCTTTGCCAAGATGTTTGTAGCATTGATCTGATTGTGGTCTAAAGATCTTGTTGAAGTTGGACAGTTTCTACCTCAATGTTGGAAAAACATGCTCGTTTTGCAGCTGGTTCAGCATTTTCATTTCCAGTGATGCCTCTGTGGGATGTTACGAATATAAAAAATTTTTGGGTGCCTCTCATGGTTCACTAATGTTCGGAATTTGTTATGTTCTGAACAAGTGAATTCTGAGAGTACATATTGTTTTTAACCGAGTGAATGATAGAAAGCGAGTCTTTGCAAATTGACAATTTTAATTATACAGTACTGTGGAATTTAGAACTTTCGCGATATATTTCGCAGTGTGTATACTGCAATGAAGTAGGAGTCGCTATGTAGCTATTGTTACATTCGTGGTGAACATGATCTTTATCCTTGGGTGCACCCGTAAAGAGTATTGTGTCGTATTGCTTGGTGTGTATGATCTCTAGCAAGCAGGAACGTAGAATGGATGTGGGATACTAAGTTTTCCTGTAACACAAATATACAGTATAAATTTTTTAGAATTCTGCAATTTACATACAATCCAATTTGTAAGTAATAAAACAACTAGAAATATTAAACTGACTTATATCTTAAAGGTCAGCAATTCATTAAGAATATGTTATTTAGATTAAAGGACTTTAAATTACCTTCTTTAATACGCATTTAAGTATTTGGTACATCTTTTATAGCATTTTTGAAATCTAAAAGGCGCTATCGGCTATAGACAGTGATTACAGATTCAATTTCAACCGAATGAAGCCTTTTCTAGGTTCTTGTTAATTACTTTTATTGTTTGTTTTATTTTTAAATTTTGTTACTAAGGTTATGCTTTAAAGGCTCGTAGGATCTTTAATTATTTGTTTTTTTATAAATTTATTTACTGGAAATATTTTAAATTCTTTGTTTTATTTTATTATCGAAACACCACAAACCATATTTCACTTGCATTATGAAAAATTCTCCATAATGTCCCATATAAATTAAATCTAATAATACATCCAATTTAAGGTAATATGTAAATGGCCTTGTCAAAATTCTCTTGAATAGAAATTCGTCATCACAGTTAAACGGTGCAGAAATAATTGTCGTAAATAGTTCATTAGCAAATTTGTTCGTGTCAACGACAATCCCTTTTTATCAAATAAAATAGAGATTAAGGTAATGCTTTCTGGAACTAATTAAGGGTTAATTTTAATTGACTTTATCAAATATCTTTTTATAATATTTATTTGTTATGTATGTAAACCTTTTATATTTCATGTAATCTTTTTTGTGTCGTATACGTTTTATATCTAAAGAGACATTTAAAAAACATCGAAATACAATATATTCTAAAAAAGGAGATTGTTATCTAATAAATGAAAGAGAAAATTGTATATTCCCCTGCTGAGAAATGAAACCACATTTATATGCAGATTGCTCGTATATAAATTTTGAGAATAAATTGATGTTTAGTGGCAGGTAGTGCTTGACTTACTGACCCATTTACTTTGAATTTTAAATGCGAATTATATGTACCTAGAAATAGGCCTAATCTTTACACATATTAACTAAATGAAATTGGGTTTGCATTCTTTATTAAAAACCATATATCACGTTAATGTCTTGTTTTGTAAGTCGTTAACGATTAATTACTTTCAGGTGAAACTTCCCAGACCACAATAATTCTCACTCTACCCACGTTTCTCGCCATCTTAACAAGGGAATTAAATTTAAACCAGAATTGTTGAACACCTCTTGGTATTATTAGTTTTTAGTTTTTACCACAACCGCAAGTTTAGAGTTAATGTGTCCATAATAAATAAAATAAAAGTACTCGAAACCAGAAATATCGATAGTTTTTGCGTGTCTCTACCAGTAAACCAGTCAAACTACTGACACAAAAGTATAGCAGATTCCTAATATTATTTCGCCATTCTGTCTCTCAAGAAAAACCGACGATAAACTAGGATAAATTGTGGAAAACTGACAACAATTGTAAAAAATAACAACAACAAAGTAAAAAATAGAAATATATGTTAAAATACATTGATAAGTTGGAAACATAAATTTATAAAGAATATTACAAAACATGCGTATAGATTGTCTCTTAACAGAAAAGAGAAAAGCACATGTAATTAATATGCATAGTATAACCGTGAATTAATTACCTACGGTAACAAATCTAGATTAATTAATAAGCAATTAAACTGCAATTATACGTCCAGACAGATTTAACTAACAAGCAACTTCCTTTAGAATAGCACAAACTAAATTAAATTTTAGAAAATATAAAATTTTGATACATTTTATAGAGAAAAAGTATATTGAGATGAATTTTTCTACCCTGTTGCCGAACTTATTCGAACGATTTTAAAAAAGAAAACGAACGAAACCAAAAGAAGGAATAACGACACAAATTGACGTGCTTTTGGTACTTTGCAATTTTAAACTCATTTAAAACAAAATCAATAGAAATTTCCTGTGGTGATTGCAAGTCGGTCCTCTCAGAGGTTACCTGATTTTCATTCGAATCAATATAAGAGCGAAAGATGCGCGAAAAGTTTGCGATTGGATTATACTAATATACGACACGAACTTTATTTTATTCCAATTTATTTTTTACTTTGTACCGATATTGAAATAAATTGATAGCAGAAATTGTTAATGAAGTTTCGAAACGTTACTGTTAATCGCAATGATTCGTAAGGTAACAGGCAAGGGACAACTCAAAGTCTTGATAAATGGGACACTCGTAGAGGAATCAAAATTTATACGCTATATTAATATTCTTTCATCTTTCATTTGAATAAACAAAAAAATCAATTTTCATTTGTCAATTGATTCTTAGTTTATTTAAGAAATACCATATTCACCCGCTTCCTTGTATTTATATATTTGAGTCTCTTATTTTGATTCATAAAAATTTGGATAAATGTTCCAAAGTACATCAATATAACACACGAGGAGCGGAAAATCTGATTACTCCATATAGCCGCATACAGCTTTCCCAAAATAATAAGCTAGACATAAGGCTGTACAAAAAAAATTTGTTAGCTTATTCCCAGAAATAAATATTTAGGAATTACTCTTTATAAAATTCCACAAGCTAGCTAAGAACTTCCACGCGGGCAATTTCTTTTATTCTGTTAAGGAATTTCTAAACTTCTCTACATAATTTTTTGTTTTAAGTTATAATTATGCTTTCTTTATATCGACTCCAAATATTCTGTATTGTGTATCAAATGGGTCAATAAACGTATTATATGTGTTTGTAATATTATTATATAAGAAAGAATTCTAGATACCGTTACAACGCTGTGGCGTTAGGATAGAGATCATAGCATCGATTCTTATTGAGTGAATATTTTTGTTTTGTTTTTTTTTTTAAATAATATTACACGGTTTTCAATATAGATACTTTGACTAAAACTAATTTATCTATCAATAAACCCAATGTCAGAAATGTTGATTTGAAAATACCTTCCATGAATAAACTTAAATCCAGTAAACTTTTAAAAAGGAAACTTATCTGTAGAAGTCTATTCGTGATGTGGTTTAGAATACCTATATCCGTATTCAGAATTCCTGACAACGTAACTGGTCAGAACCTTTTCAAATTTTAATCAAATACATATAAAAGTGGATATACGTCAGCCTCAGTGGTGGTGAATAACAGTAAATTAAAAAGCATAGAAGTATAAAATATTATATTTAATAAATTACATAGTATATGAAATTTATTAAATAATACATTAAATTGGTATTTAAATATAACGGAAACTGAAAATATAGATATAAAACAGTTTAATAGATTATAATATAAATCATGATACATGTGCATGTATAGTATAAGCTACCAATAAACATCTCATTATTATTTAAATCTATTATTCTGTACATTAATTTACCGTATCTAATTTAAGAGCATTCGCACAGTTGTTTAATGTTCAGAATAATTTTTTGTTATAGTATTTCGCAAATACTTACGAAGGCTGGCAATTAAGTTCCGACACTATTGCAATAAGATCTTTATTTAACAATTTTTTATTTGTCCTTTTTAATATAATCTCCATCCGCATTCCGACAACTCCCCATGTGACCCTTTCACTGAGCGAAGCAGTGCTGCAGGTCATCTTCCAACATGCTGTTGAGTATTTGCTCCGATTTTTGTTTTACTCCATGCATAAAAGTTCCTTTGCAGGATTTGATTTTTTTGAATAAGTCACAGAGAGCCTGTGGCGGTTGGTTCATATAAGCACATGAGCACGTGAACACCCAACGTAAAAAACACGCATTAATAAAAAAGATAATTATATATTAAACTATTTATGTATTTAAAGTCGCATTCTTTAGCTACTTCTTCGGCTATAAATAAAGTTTAGATATTCCGCATGTAGTGCTCAATGCAATACGATATCTAATTCTTTTAGACACTAGGTCTCCTCTTCCCCTGCGTACCGCGACAGTGGCCAAGTTTTAAAGTTTATTGGATCACAGTGACATTGTGATCTTAGTGATTTCTCGTCACAGTAGAAGTACAGTCGTTTATCATTTCCGTTTTATTTACGAGTATATTACAATTACGTGATATTTGTAAAAATACTGAAGTTGCGGTGATCTCGGTGCAAAGGAAAGCTTATTTTTATCTCGTCTATCAAAAAGAAGTTTTTTAACAAACGGTTTTCTCTGGTTCAGGTACTTTGGCAGTCACAGTCTCTGTCATATTTGTTTCCAGTGACTCAAAAAATCTCCGGGTATAGAGTTGTAGATAATTTTATGACCAATTGACAAAAAACTTGACTTTATAAATTTATTTTTTTAATATTATATGATTACATAAGGTTACAAATTTTTCTTAAATTTTGACTAATCAAACGCAAAAAACTGCATTTTTTTTTATCTTATTGTACAAATTTCGACGGTGCCTTGCTTTATTTTTTCAACTCCAAGGGAGCGGCTTGAAGCGTAATTAACCATCGATGACGTTTATATAAAACAAACTGTAATGTAGTTGCGGTTAGTTTATAACAGCACGTAAACCTCTAAAGTAAAAAACACGCAAATTCGTAAGAATCTTGGAAAACTGCTGAGTACAACCAATCCCCAAGAAAGGCTGTAAAACCCGGCCTTCTAACTACAGACCCATAGCTCTTCTATCTGTTATTAGTAAAACTATGGAGAAATACGTCAATCACGAGATCCTGAGCTACCTTGAAAAAATTCCAAAGACGGAAAAACTACAGAATACAAAGAAAAAAAAATTAAAAACCTGGAAACAGATTAAAAAATATTATAAAATCAACAAAAAAAAAAGGAGAAAAAATCGTAAAAATTTAAAGAAAAGGAGAATGAGAAAAAAAATAATTTTTAGGGGGTACGAAGTTCGTCGGGTTAGCTAGTACTTATTGTAATAATACATTTTTTATTAAATCGTTGGTTGGTAATAATATAATAAAATGATAACAAATTTGTAACAAAATAAATAAATGGTACTGCGTTACCTTTAAATTTTACATCTACATTTTATAAGTGCCGACCACAAGTAAACATTTTTGCGGTGGAAAATTCGTATCTGCAGGAACGATAAGTTCTCCTATATAGACCTTATCATTACTTTGGCTAATTGCATTCCACACACACTTCCCCACTTTTTAAGGATTTATATCGGTGCCAAGCACGGATAAATTAAATACCTTGTTCGCCATTTTCTGCCATCACATCTCGAGGGTTACCTGGCCACCAGGTGTCAGTCAAGTCAAAAGAAGGGCAATGTTAATTAAAAAGATTTATAGAATTTTTTTTATACTATAAAATAGAGTTATTTCTTTTAATTAATTTGTGTTGATTGTTATTAGAGATGTATTTTGTGCTTACTAAGATCATCTATTGAGAAATATCAACAATCTAAAAAGCTTTTAACAAATTAAATAAATGGAAAAACTTGGAAGTTCTTAGACTGACTGACAGAAGAAGCTATTATTATAACACATTAAAATGAATTATAAGCTCTCTCCGATCATTTTTATGTTTTGGTTTTCTATAACATAATGATTAAATTTTTCACGACCTCTTTAACTTTTTTTTCGTTTTCCTTGATTTTCTTTATCACGTTTATAGGTTTTAATACATTAACAATTTTTTTATACTTAATATTTTTTTAGTATTTCAAGGTTTGGAGAAAGGAATTAAGCGGACGTTAGCCGGCTCACACACCGGAGCAATATGCAACTAGCAACTAGCAACATGCAATAAGCAATATTATCGCCAATGCGTTTTTCCATTACATTTTTGTTGAACTCGCACACCGACGCAATACGATATCGCTATTGCCTTTCTACCCGACGTGCCGGGTGAAAAGCAACTATATCGCCCATATCTTGAAAATATTTCGTTTATCAAGCAGTTTTAGATCATTAAGGGTTTTTATTTTTCACCCAACATGTCAGTTGATGACAATAGGAATTTGTCTTTAACAGAACAATATAATATAAATTTTTTATATTTTTTAGTTTTTTCAATAAAATATGTTTTATGTAGGTATGTTTTATTTATTTATCTTACCTTAATGTGATTAAAAGTTGTTACTGTGGGCTGATCGCATATCTGTAATTGGTGTCTTGTTTAGTAATATGAGATGCTATCAGCTGAACTAACAATTTAAAAGTACTCGGACTCATTCGGTAACAGTTTTGAAACAGCGTCTTTAATTCTTGAGCACATATACTGGCTCCATGTTTACTCATCGCTTCAAATGCTGGCTGAATTCAATATCGTCTCCTTTTTCTTTTCTTTCTCCTTAAAATTTGCCACATTATCACTTCGTCTTCATCAGACGACATTTCCAACAAGTGATTTTTTATTGCTTTGGCGTGCGAAGTACAGCAAAATATGTTGCCTGTTGCTAGTTGCTAGTTGCATATTGCTCCGGTGTGCGAGCCGCCTTACAGAGCCTCTGTGACCGATAAATTTAAATGGGACGTTATGGCAAGTGATTCTTGTTTAACAGGTATTGAAAATACCTATTCAATCCTACTAATTCTGTTTGAGTTTTAGCTGATTTTGATAAATAAATTGAATAAATACTAAAATTGTAGTTTCACATATAATTAATAACCTCTTATCGCCATTAACACATTTACAATGTTAAAACTATAGTGCGTTAATTTTTTGGAGCAGTGCATTCAAAAACAAACAAATTATGGTGGTGAGGCAAAATTTATATCTGAAAATTTATAAAAAAAATAGCTAATTCATGTTTCAATTCAAGATTATTGTCAACTGCTCTACACTTCCCCTTCGGGATCTTTAATTTCTTAGTACAACACGACACGTGGCTAAAAAGTACGAAAAGAAATTAAAAATATTTACTAAAAAAATCGCTTTCTACATTATTTTCTCAATCGCATATTTTGAAGCAACTTTGTATATACTGCAAACTTGGGTAGTTAAATTGAAACATAATCCCCCTACCGTCAATATGCAAATTTGAAATGTAAACAAGAAGTGTTTGCTTGACGCTTAAATGGTTTCATACTCAATAAACTTGTTAATATATAAAAATATAAACAAGTATGTTCAGGTAGAAGGGAAATGTTATTTTTTTGTTTTAAGTCAGAATGATTTAAATAATAATAATAATAAAGATGGAACAAACAAAAATTAATGAGTCAGTTGAAAAATCCCTAAACATCTTTTAGTATGATCAAGTAAACATTTGGAATTTTTGCTTTTTGTAAAATACGTGGTCTGTAAACGGGAGTTTTATCCGATACTAGTAGCGCCATCTGTTATTGGAGCTAGCGTTCGATAGGTACATCTTTCATCAATGTTCTGTTAAAATTTCAGGAGTTTTAAGAAATATCCGATAGTAGTAGCGCCATCTGTTATTGGGGCTAGTGTTTGTTAGGTACATCTTTTATTATTGTTCTGTCAAAATTTTATGACAATCAAACCACTTCACGCCGAGTTATCACTTTCAAAGTGACAGTACTTTTTTAACATCGGTAAAAAATGAGTATCAAACAAAGATCCACCATTCAGTTCTGTGTTAAACTTAATAAAACATTTACAGAAACGCATCAATTTCTGAAACAAGTTTAAAGTAATGATTGTTTATCTTTTAGCTGAGTCCATGATTAATTTACATGGTTAAAGAGGGTCATTAGTCGCTAGAAGTCGACGAACATGTTGGCCAGCCAAAATTTGTGATTACGCCAGAAATTGTCAAAAAGTGCGTCTATTTATTAAAAATGAGCGATAATTTTTATTAAGATACATGCAAATGGCATTAAATATCTCCAAAGATTCAATCTTTCGCTTTTTGTCTGGAAATTTGGGCAATAGGAAGGTGTGTTCACGGTTTGTTTGGGATTACTAAAAAATGCTTCAAATTCATCTTTCGAGACACATCATTAAAGAGGCCAAAAATATAAAACTTTTTGTACATTGTGACCGGTGACGAATCGTAATGTTTTCAATACGATCCTAAAACCAAGCGTCAAAGTTTCGCATGGAAGCACCCTAACAAGACAAATCTGAAAAAAGCTGTTTAGAAAAGTCAAAAATGAAGACAATGTTGATTTGTTTCTACGATTCAAAGAAAAGTATTTATAAAGAATTTGTTCCAGCGGGCCAAACGGTTAATGCTGTGTGTTATATTGGTATTATGAGGCGTTTGCTCCTGCGTATTTGTTGTATTCGCGAAAAAGAAAGCTGGCGCTTGTTGCACGATAATGCACCATCACATTTAACCATCAACCACTCCCCAAACCACTAATAACCCCATACACGGTTTTGCAGATGATAGCAACCTACACTGTAGCAAAGCGCACAACCGTCCCATATCTCTAGATATTCTGGAAGAGGACAGAAGATCCACAACGGCTTCTCTCAATTAAAATGTAAGAATTGTTGACTAGTGGGGTAGAAAGAATCTTGTTAATTTCAACGCTTCCAAGACAAAGACATGTTGCCTATCCAACAAGAGGCAAACATGCGACTTATCCATTACAAGGCTCGGAGTTCTTGATGCAGTATAGGGAAGAGCGGTTCGACTGATAAAGGACACCATTATCACCAAAAACCTAGCCTCATTGTCCCACCAAAGAGCAGTTTCTGATCTTTCTTTGTTTTACCGATACATAAACGGATTTTGTTAAGAATAACTCCGCTCTATCATGCCTCCACTTGTCAGACCAGCCGGAGCAACGCGACGTGCAAACTCCATGCATCCTTATACTGTTCAGTGCCAAACATCAAGAACGGATCGATTCGATAGTTCTTTCATCCCTAGGTTTTCCAGATTGTGGAACTTTTTACCTTCCCACGTCTTCCCCACTCGTCCTAACTTGCAGGCCTTTAAATCCCAAATTAATAAATTGTCTCTTCTGCCCAATAGATGTTCTCGGTACATTTGTATTCAGGTGTATACCTACGAGGACATCCTAAATAGAAAAAAATATTGTTCGAAAATAGTACTTTTTTCGTTCGGTAGACTACATTCGCCCATGAAGGGACAGCGGTATGCCGACGTGAAGGCTATCCAATAGACGTCCACGATCATTTTGAAGAACATTCCAAATCGCTGTATTAACTCTAAGGGGGACAATTATAAATAAAATAAATTCTATTTAAAAAAAAAAATTGTTAATTTTTTTCTTTCTCCCGTTATTTTGCAACAAAACTCGTATATTTTTCTTACATTTTCTTTTATCTATATACTCAACGTTTGCAAGTACAATATTTCTAAATGTAATAAAGCAAGCAGACCAAATCTTAACGGCGAACACCATCGAGCAACAGGAACTACCAAATTTCAAATATTTCAAGTGTTCTAAAACTTATTTGGCATGAGCAAGAGAAATTCTTTCCCGCGTTTTACATTCCACATATTACATCCGTGAAATATTATCCTACAGCTAGCTATAGCAGTCAAGCAAAAACTCGGAAAGCAATGGGTTAGAATGTCGAGAGTAGCGAGATTTCTAAATTATGAAATAATATAAGACTGTCAGAAAGATAAATAATTTTAACAATAAAACTCGAAGTTATGTTTGAGATTGTAATTTATTGAAGTTAGGTAATATAAATTTATAGTTATTACTACTTTTATCAGTTTACAACTTTTATGAAAATTTTATGGAAAAATATCTATATATATATAAAACTCAAAGGTGACTGACTGACTGACTGACTGATATAGTGATCTATCAACGCAGAGCCCAAACCGCTGGACGGATGGGGCTAAAATTTGGCATGCAGGTAGATGTTATAACGTAGGCATCCGCTAAGAAAGGATTTTGATTAATTCCACCCCCAACGGGATAAAATAGGGGATGAAAGTTTGTATGATCTATCAACGCACAGCTCAAACCGCTATACGGATGGGGCTGAAATTTAACCTGCAAGTAGATGTTATGACGTAGGCATCCGCTAAGAAAGAATTTTGATTAATTCCACCCCCAAGGGCATAAAATAGGGGATGAATATTTGAATGAAATTTTGTCAGTTTTAAACCGTTCGGGCTGAAACTTTGCATGCATATAGTTACTATGACAAAGGCATCCCCTAATAAAGGATTTTGATTAATTCCACCCCTAAGGGGATAAAATAGGAGATGAAAGTTTTTATGAAACTCTGTCAATTTTAAACCGATCGGGCTAAGATTTTGCATGCATATAGCTACTATAACGTAGGCATCCCCTAGGAAAGGATTGTGATAAATCCCACCCCTAAGGGGATAACATAGGGGATAAAAGTTTATATGAAACTTTGTCAATTTTAAACCAATCGGGCTGAGATTTTGCAAGCATATAGCTACTATGACGTAGGCATCCCTTAGGAAAGAATTTTGATAATTTCCACCCCTAAGGGGATAAAAAAGGGAATAAAAGTTTGTATGAAACTTTGTCAATTTTAAACCGATCGGGGTGAGATTTTGCATACATATAGCTACTATGACTTAGGCATCCCCTAAGAAAGAATTTTGATAAACTGCACCCCTAAGGGATAAAATAGGGATGAAAGTTTGTATGAAACTTAGTCAATTTCAAACCAATCGGGCTGAGATTTTGCATGCATATAGCATGCAAGTTTTTAAAGTTTTAAAATAATAATAGTCTAATACCACTCGCGCTTTACTGAGCGGGGTGTGTCGAGCGGTGAGACGGTAGCACGCTGCTGCAGGCCGACATGACACTGTCGATAGACGCGTAGAGTCTTGAAAATTCGAGAATAAATTTGTTTTATTACCTAGTGGTGTACTAAGAAATTACTTTTTTAAATTCCATCCCTAAGGATTTAAAATAGGGGTTGCAAATTTGTATGAAACTCGGTGGCAAAAAACTAAAGTCCACGCGGATGAAGTCGCGGGCGGCCGCTAGTAATTTATAAATTTAAAGCGAAAAGATTGTTGATTTACATTCAACGGGAATATCATTATAAGACGATTGTTTATGTAAAAGATCGACGAAACCGACTGCTTGAATGACAAGGAATAGAAAGCAGACCACGATGGCGTGGGTTTAGATTGTGAATGTCTGTTTTAAATGTAAGACGTGTAAACAAATATGGTGGATTCTTATAAACTAAAATCTTGTGAAAAAAACTCAACATATTAATCGTACGCCAACCCTTCATATTCATCTTGCCAGAAATCCTCAGGGCACCAGAGACATAATTACGAAGACCGATACCATAAATAAAGTGCAAACAGGAATTCTGAACCTAGAATAAGTAAAGCGATCAAGTCTAGGGCCGTAAACAACATCATAGAAATTAAAATGACTCAGTACAAATAAAGCTACGGTTTCTAAGAACAATGCGCGGCGTACGGCCGACAGTAAGTTGAGCAGAGCTCACGTGCGCTATAATTTAACATCAGGTGTCTTATGCATGCGGTTTGTAAGAGTCTGTCTAGTTGAACGGATAAGTTTAACAAAGCAGTGTGAGTTTGAGTTGTGCGCTGAGATCAATTTGGTTGGGTTTGGACGCAGACGTCGACATAAACTGAAGCAAATTATATCGAAGTGGTGGCTAGTGAAGAGTGATCAATTACACTAAAACACAAAAATTAAGTTGTTAAAGACATATTACTACATATTTTTGATGCACAGCTTTTGTTCTGGTGTGATTGGATGACTATATCTGTTACAAGATTTTAGTAGATTTATATCTACTATTCAGCTGGTTCGCAGGTCACGACTTCGGGAAAATTTCACTACAGTTTTTCGTTTTAGGTCCCCCTGACCTCAAAAACACCTTCCGTTCAAAAGTTATATATATATATATATATATATATATATATATATATATATATGTATATATATATGTATGTATGTATGTGTAGTTCCGATATAACGAAATCTGTGGACACGATAGCGGTCGCATTTCTTAACGGATCGAAATGAAATTTGGTACAAAAATCAATCGTCCCAAAATCTCGGTCGAGTTCGTTAATGGGCCAAATCGGTAAGGCCGTTTGGGCGTGACATCAAATCAAAATGGAAAAAAATTCGTAACTTTTTTACTTCACCCTGTAGAAAAAAATGTTAGGGGACTTTTTTGTTTGTCTTAAAGAGACCTACAACTTTTATTTAAAACATTTTTTTCTAAAACGTATACTTTTAATATAATTAATTAATATAAATCTACTGATGCGCCTGGCTTACCAAGGGCCATTTTTTTAACAATATCTTCTTTTATGAAGTTTAGAACAATCTCAAACAATTCCCTAGAAAGTCTAAAATATTCTCGAAATTTTATTTCATTCCCAAAAAGTCGTCTTTCTACTGTAACTGCATACGCTACTTCGGATTTGCGACAGGAAAATAAATCATCAACTTTTCTATTGGGCTCTTTCATTGTCAGCAACAATAAGTCTTCTTCATCGTTCTTAATTTCTTCGATCAAAAACGCAACTATAGCATTATTCATTCTGCACTATCCGTTTACTTCAACAGAATATTAAAAACTGAGAATTCATAAAAACCGACCCGCGCGAAGCGGACTGTGAGTCAAGCTGAGCTTATTCTGCTTAAGCCGTAAGACGCGCAACGCGCACACTTCTTAAAAACCGTAGCTTAAGGCGCATATTGTCTTACGTACACCAATTGGTTTAAACGAATAAATTAGCCTTGAAGACGAATGCGCTATTTTAACGGAAATAGAAACACGCTCTCTAAAGCGAAGACTAACATCAGACCCAACTCCCCGGTCACCGATAAAACACCCAATACGTCATTGCTACCTTCAAACGTAGATCCTAATGAACGTTTAAGGCTTAATTTTCAAGCAATAATTATTCGCATTTAACATTCGGCAAGCTAAATATTCATTGACAATGGTAAGTATAACTGCTTATCATCGGCATGTAGACGATACCTCCATTTAGATAATATGGTAACTGAAATTAACTGGAAACTCTTTTAGAAGTTCCTTTTTTTCAATTTAACTTAAAAAAAAATAAAAAAGGAAGGAATAATTTATCACATACAATTTAACAGCAATCTCTTAGTTTTCACTGTCTCCTACAAATCCAAACTACACAAGTAACTTAACTAAAAGTTGTAAAGTTTTGAAGTTAAAATAAAAGGACCATAGAGTTGTTACTTTTTAAAAAGTTCAAGAAGGATATATTTCACTTATTGCGTTGCTCAAAAGTTAAACGGACAACTACCCCAAAAGCTAGTTTGCAAATAAATGGATTTTCTAGATACATTACCTAAACCCCCAAAGGAATAAAGTTAAAAATTTGTTAACATCAAACTAGACGTCTGAACTTTAAGCATCATTAGGGAAATTTTATATTCATTTTCTATTTATGTTTAGTAAATTTGTTGAGTTGAAAAGCTGTAGAGGATAAATTTATGTCTGCAATATACTCAACTTTTTATTTCAAATATGTATATGTAAAGGATATTTTTATAACGAAAAAATAAAATAATGTTCTAATTTTTCGATTTAATGAGAGAGAGATTATCTGTCAAATCGATAACTGAAAGATCAAACTTTAAATCACTTATTTGTGCTTATTATAAAATTTTAAAAATTTAATGTGAGATATCTTAGAATAATAGTTTATTAATTTTACCAGTTTTTCGTGAATATACAATTTTTCTACAATTTTTTTTTCTTACTTTTTTAATGATCTTAAGTTTGTGCCATTTGCACCAAAATATAATTTGTACTTAATTGTATACATCAAATGTATTAAATATTTTTGGAGATACAGAGCCTGTACAGTTTATTACGACAAGTCGTTTTATGTAAAACATTAAAAATTTATAGCAAGATCATAAGAAAATAGTGGCTTTTGTCAGTTTTTTTGTGAATATTCAATGACAAAACTTAAAAAAGTATAATATTGAAACACTTATGGGGGTTTTTACACAATTTTATTTACAAAATTGTTAAGGTACACTGAACTCTGCTGGATAACGTCTAACTACTTGACAATACAATGAACTCTTGTGAATACTTGAACTTGAACTGACGTTAACTGCCCATGCATCCCCTTATATACAACATTATTTAATCTAGTCAGTGTGTTTAAAAGTTTCTAGAATTTTCTAGAAACATTATTTAAAATGGTCAGTTGATTTTTAGAAACTTCTAAAAATCAACTGTCAACAACAATCTTTCGTGGGCGTTTGGCCAGTTGATTCGTTGATGGCCGATCGAATTGCCATTAGAAATAGTGGAATATGTCGATCCCAATCCCTCTGACAATCTGACACCACTTTTGATAGATAGTTGGTTATAGTCCGGTTCATTCATTCCACCATTCCATCAGACTGAGGGTGCATCGCTGTGGTTCTCGTTTTGTGGATGCCTAATCTTTGGCAAACTTCTTGAAACAGCTTGCTTTCAAAATTTCTTCCTTGGTCTGAATGTAATTCCAGTGGTACCCCAAATCGGCTTACGAATTCTTTAACCAATATATCTGCTAAAGTGGTGGCTTCCTGATTGGGAACTGCATATGCTTCAACCCATTTAGTGAAGTAGTCCATTACAACAAAGATGTACTTGTTTCCTACATCGGTCTGTGGAAGTGGCCCCAATACATCTACTGCGATTCTTTCAAAAGGACTTCCAACCAGGTATTGCTGCATTTCCGCCTTCGGTTTTCGGTGCGGACCGTTACTGGCAGCACATGTAGTGCATTTACGACACCAATCTTTAACATCATTAGTGGAATTTACCCAGTAAAATCTATCTCGGATCTTTTGCAGCGTTTTCGTGATACCCAGATGTCCTCCAGAACTATCATTATGCATCTGTTTTAAAATTTCCGGTACAGCATTTCTTGGGACCACTATTTGTTTCCTTGTTTCTGTGCCCTCGGAATTTTCTACAAGTCTTTTAACGAGCCCTCCGTCCAAAATTAAAGAGTTCCATTGGGACCAGTATGCCATTAAAGCAGGAAAGGATGAGGATATATCTCTCCACAACGGACGACGGTCAATTCTCTTCCACTCCCGAATCTTTTTCAGAACGGGATCGTTTTCTTGTTGCTCCTCCAGCATAGAGCTCTCGTCTTCTGGCACAACCTTAACTAAGGCAAGTTTTTCCTCGTTCTGCTCCATACGGGTACAACGGGGGCAATCAGGTCGACATGGTCTTCTGGAAAGTGCATCAGCATTACGATGTCTGGTTCCAGGTCTGTGCTCGATTTTAACATCATATTCCTGCAGTTTTTCGAGCCATTTTGCTATCTGTCCTTGTGGGTTCCTAAAGCTAAGTAGCCACTTTAAACTGGCATGGTTTGTTCTGATCAGGAATTTTCTGCCATACAGATATTTATAAAAGTGTTCGACGGATTTTACAACTGCTAACAGTTCCCTCTGAGTTACACAGTAGTTCTTTTCAGCTTTCGATAAACTTTTTCTGAAGTAACCAACCACTCTTTCCTTACCGTCTTGTAGCTGTGACAAGGCAGCTCAAATTCACACATTGCTGGTGTCGGTGTCCAGAATAAGCTTACCATCAGGAAGTGGATAACCATAACAGGTGCTGACGTAAGCTGTTTCTTCAATATTTCAAACGCCTTTTGACATTCCTGATCCCAACAGAAGGACTTATCTTGTTCTGTCAAACGTGTCAATGGTTTGGCGATGTCTCCAAAATTCTTGACATATCGTCGGTAATAGGAACAAAGACCCAAGAAACTCCGGAGCTGATGTTTGTCGATAGGGATTGGCCATTCCTGAACGGCTTGTATCTTAGCGGGGTCAACAGCAACGCCATCCTTGCTTACGTTATGTCCTAAATAGTGGACCTGTCTCTGGAACAAGTGGCATTTCTTAACATTCAATGTTAGATTAGCGTTCTGTAATCTTTTAAAAACTTCTTCCAGGTTAGATAAATGTTTCCCATGACAAACCCCGCAGAATGTTCTCCATTAGTCGTTCAAACGTCGCAGGAGCATTACGGAGGCCAAATGGAAGGACCGTGAATTGCCATAACCCTGATCCACTGTTAAAGGCAGTCTGTTCTTTGTCTGCAGGATTCATTTTAACTTGCCAGTATCCGCTTTTAAGGTCCAAGGTAGAAAACAGAGTAGAACCCGCCAAAGCGTCGAGGGCATCATCAATCCTTGGCAAAGGATAACTGTCCTTCTTAGTGACATCATTTAGCTTTCGATAGTCGACACAAAACCGCATTGATTTGTCTTTCTTTCTCACTAATATTACAGGAGAAGCCCACGGACTACTGGATGGTTCGACTATGCCATTTTGAATCATTTCTTTAAGGGCTCTGTCTGCTTCTTCCTTTTTAACTTGAGGCATCCTTCGGGGTACCTGTCGAATCGGGCGTGCATCACCAGTGTCAATTCTATGTTGTACAACATCAGTTCTTCTCAGTTTACTTTTAGAACCAAATACAGGTTTATACCGGTAAAGTAGATCTCTTACCTGTTTCTTTTCTAATTTTGACAAAGAGGGGTCTAATTTTTTCATTAATTGTTTAATTTCGTTGGTCTCATCTGTTTCCGTAACAATTATCTTGTGAATTATGGCCATTACCGGTTCTAAACTTCCCATTTCCGTGTCCTTTCGGAGAAGAACTGGATGATCGTTCAAGTTGATAACTCGGATGGGTACCTCTTTGGCGGATCTAACAAGAGTCTTACCCACAAGGAGTCCTTTTCCCAATTCATGGTCATGGTTCTTCGGCTCTATCATGGCTGGGGCACCATCTGGCTCCAGTCCATCCAACCGCGCTGTGACGACACATTCGCAGCTTGCCGGAAGTTCGATATTATCGATTAGCTTAATCAAGGCATTGTTAACTTGTTTTCAGTGCAGGAATATTTCTTCATTACCAGTGGTTATTGTTTGAATGTTTCAATTGGATTTTAAAACATTATCAAACTCCTTGTACAATATTATTAGAATTTCACGTTTAAATAAAAAATGATGTAAATTACTTAAACTTACATTGAATAAAAATGTACGATGAAAAAAGGAAGAAATACAAAGAAAAAAAATATACTGTCTTTTAACTCAATGTTCTAACTGTAACAAGTAACAACGCTTAAGTCAATGATTCACAAAAACTTCTCAAACATTCCACATCTGCTTGGCCTCACACCCAAATTACTCGCGCACCCCGTTGCAGTTGCGCAATCAGTTCAACCCTCCGAGTGCAAATACAGGGCCGTGCCTAGCACCATTGTGTGAAGAACTAAACATAAGCCGCCAACTTTGAACGCCATAACGGGGTTCAATAAGTTAATAACAATGAAAGCTAATTCTGTTGAGGTAACACACAAAGCTTCACAACCGGACGTTTATAAGTACCGAATTTTGTTTTTAACGTGACGGTACGATTGATATTGTCATTGCCCGTATGTAACTCAGTTACTCGACCTAAAGTCCACTTAAGAGGTTCAAAACCATCTTTTTTCACTAACACTAATGATCCAATCTTCAAAAGCGAACTTGAACGCTGCTTCCATTTAAAACGCTGTTGTAGTGAGGAAATGTATTCTTTGGACCATCTTGTCCAGTAACTTTGTAGAATTTGTTGTACCCTTTGAAATCGACGTAGTAAGTTTTGCTTGATATCATATAACTGGTTATCGGGTACTGAAGTAAGGGGTGATCCAATCAGAAGTGCGCAGGGGTAAGAGGAAGTAGGTCAGAAGGATCATCAGACATAGGGCAAAGTGGTCTAGAGTTTAAGCAAGCTTCGATTTGACATAAAACAGTTAAGAATTCTTCATATGAAAGAACGGTTTGTCCAATAACTCTTTTTAAATGGTACTTCACAGATTTAACGCCCGCTTCCCAAATTCCTCCAAAATGAGGAGAACGTGGAGGTATGAATTTCCAATCAATACCCTCTACTCTCTACTGTTCCGAATTTCTGAAAATGTGCAAAGTCATCAAAAAAGGCTTGATTTTGAACGATTAAAATTAAAACGTTTAATGCTCTATCTAACTCGTTGCAAGATAAATGATCAAATGTCCTAGAAGTATTGGGAAGTCTACAATTCTTAGCAAATCGCAAAACATATGCGACGATTCGATTTAGTTTTGTAATTGAAGAAATGCGTTCAATGATATCAAGATTTAACATACAATTTACTACGAGACTGACTGTAGATTTTAATTCAGGAACTTCAGAAGACTCATTAGGAGTACTAGGCCAGTGTTCCGCTGAACATGAAAGCCAATGTGGGCCATGAAACCAAAGGATTGAATTTAATAGATTGCTAGGAGAGATACCTCGTGAAAGAAGATCAGCAGGGTTGTCATGTGTATTTACGTGTCGCCAAGATTCAGGACTGGTCAGAGACTGAATTCGGGAGATCCTGTTTGCTACAAAAACCTTTAATAGATTAGGTGATGTGTTGATCCAAGATAGTACAATGCTAGAGTCACACCAATAAATAATTTTCTCAAATTTAATATGTAAGGATTGCTTTACTTTGTCCATTAAGTCAGCTAACAGCAAAGCACCGGATAGTTCAAGCCGAGGAACTGTAAGAATGTGTTTCAGAGGAGCAACTTTAGTTTTAGCACAAAGTAAATGACAATATATGTTTCTAGAGAATCAGAAGAGTGAACAAAAATACAAGCACCATAAGCAGCGGTTGAGGCGTCAGAAAAACCATGTAACTGAATGGATGTGAAGTTTGGGATACTAACATGTCTCGGAATTCGCAATTGGTTTAGGTTCTGTAGCTGATTTTGGTAAATCGACCATTTTGTATGAAGGTCCATAGGAGCGACTTCATCCCAAGATATTTTAAGTTTCCATAACTCCTGGAGTATGATTTTTAAAGTTATAGTTACGGCCGAAAGCAGACCCAAAGGATCAAAGATTTTGGAAATCGTAGAAAGTATGTGTCTTTTTGTTATTTTGGGTTGACAAACCACAGGTTGGACATGAAAAAAAAATGTATCCAATTTAGGATTCCAAAGAAGACCTAAAGTTTTTACAGTTTCCGTGGGACCTATTTCCAAAGGAGAATCATTTTGATTATCAAATTTTAAGTTTGAAGCATTAGTTTTCCATTTCCGTAACTGAAAACCATGTTTTGATAATAACTGAATGTGAGTAATTTCATCTACAGTAGAAGCCCCGGTGTGCAAGTCATCAACATAGAAGAAATGTCAGGATACTCATCGACATACATGTGAGCAATTTCTTGAACGCAGCGTATAGCAAGAAAACTAGCAGACGCAGTACCATAGGTAACTGTATTTAAGGTAAACGTTTTGAGAGGTAGTGAAGGATCAGATCGCCACAAGATTTTCTGCAAAGTACGCTGATCGTCCCTTACAAGTACTTGTCTGTACATCTTGACGATGTCAGCAGTCAACACGAAATTATGTTTGCGAAATCGCAAAACGATGGTAAAAAGATCATCTTGTAAGGTATGGCCTACCTTGAGTATATCATTTAAAGAAAACCCAGAATCAGTCATGACGAATCCGTCAAATACCACTCGGATCTTATCATTCTTATAAACAGAATGATGAGGAAGAAAAAATCCTTGGTTGGAGTCAACATCAGATATTTCTGACATGTGATTTAAAGATGAATATTCATCAATGAATTTGGTATAGTCGATTTTGAGAGATGCGTTTGAAATAAGTTTTCGTTCAAGAGAATAAAATCTTTTGGTAGCTGTGACTTCAGAATTTCCAAGAGAAGAAACAGGAAACTTTAAAGGAAGTGAAACAATGAATCGACCAGAATTGTCAAGGGTTGTGGTTTCTTTAAAGTGTTTTTCACAGCTTAGCTCTTCAGCAGAGAAAAATTTGGTTTTAGGAAACTCCTCTAACTCCCAAAATTTTTGCAATTGTTGTTCAATAGATGTATTTATTGATAAATGGCAATTGGTTGATTTATGCAAAGAGTGATGATGTAAGGGCCCAGAAACGATCCAACCCAACTTGGTTTTTTGTAAAATGGGTTGGCCAGGCAGAAGTTTAATCTGACCAATGCACAAGAGATTCCAAAAAGTATCTGCACCAATGAGAAGATCTACAGGAGAGGAAATGTTAAAGTTCGGATCGGCAAGAGATATGTTTGAAGGAATGTTTAAAGACTTGCGATCCAAAGAAATGGCCGGTAAGTTGCCAATAATTTCTGAGATGACTAAAAAGAAAGAATGTGGGAAAAATCCATAGTCTTAGATTTGAATGTAACAGATGTTCTCCGATTTACCGCAGAGTTTGTGCAATTTATACCAGAAATAGAAAAGTTAATATTTGTAGTAGGTAATTTTAAAGTGTCAAGAAGACGTTGTGAGATAAAATTACTTTCAGAACCATTGTCCAAAAGAGCACGTGCTTCATGTGGATTACTTTTAAAATCAAAGACATTAACCATTACTGTAGAAAGTAAAACTTGTGAAGGTAAGTCTGATACGAGATTGCAAGAAGCTAAAACACTAGTGGTCTGAGTATTGGATGAAATATCAGCACTTGTGCTAGGTAAGTTTGTATCGGTTTGAGTAGAAACATGAAAATGTAAAAGAGTGTGATGAGGCTTTTCATCTGACTAAATAGCTCCTCTTGCTTGCTCGTCATTCGTCCTGATAGCTCCTCGTGCAGCCGGGAAAGTTGTTGAGTTTGTTCTTCTTGTAGTCGGGAAAGTTGTTGAGTTTGTTCTTTTTGTAGTCGGGAAATTGCTTTTTGAACCGGGTCTTCGAACTCCACAGCGTCAGGGTCCAAATCATTATTTACGTAGTATTCACGGAGCCTTCTCAACAATACGGATTTGCTCCCAGTAGTTTCCAACTCTACTTCTTCAAGCTCTCTTCTGAGCTCAGCCACCAATAGTTCATTTATCTTTTTTCCAGGCATTCTTGTATCTTCACCCCACACCTGACACCAATTTGAAACACTTATGGGTGCTTTTTACACAATTTTATTTACAAAATTGTTAAGATACACTGAACTCTGCTGGATAACGTCTAACTACTTGACAATACAATGAACTCTTGTGAACATTTGACTTGACCTGACGTTAACTGCTCATGCATCCCCTTATATACAACTTTATTTAATCTAGTTAGTGTCTTTAGAAGTTTCTAGAATTTTCTAGAAACATTATTTAAAATGGTCAGTTGATTTTTAGAAACTTCTAAAAATCAACTGTCAACAACAATCTTTCAAATTAAGGTCCCTTCCTTTACGGTTATCCCGTTACAATATGTTTTAAAATAATAAGAATTTTTAGAAGTTTTAAACCAAATTTCAAACAAATTATCCTTTAAACTATAATAAAAAAAAATATAAAACTTTCCTTTTTAAATTTTTTTTGTTTAGTTCGAACGAACCTACGACTCGCTCTCTACCATACAACTGAGTGCCGTTAGCATAAGCAAACCTTCAAAATCCATAAAAATAGGTTAGAATATTATAGATTACAAGCAATTTTTTATTATCAGCAATTGCTATGATTCTAAAAACTTTACTCTGTAGTTTATGAAAATGATTTTGTTTACTTTTTTTTTAAATGCCTTAAAACTCACAATAGCTTCACCTACCTATTCTATTTTAAATAAAAATATTATGTTTCTTCCTACAGGTTAAACGTCAGTTATATCTAGAACTTCGTCAATATTTAAGTTACTTTGTACTACAATACTCTAACAAACAGGTCTACATGCTTTTATAATTATCTTCATTACTTTTGCCGAGTTCTGCCTCGTTTAATAAATTATCGTTACCTTAAGAAAGCGTTCATCAAAGATTAAACATCCGTAGTTGGTTCGTTGCCAGAGAAAACAAAATGAATAGGAAGAAGAAAAGGAACAAAAAATCTAACTATGTATATTGATAGCAGTGCTAATGACCCTCTAGTTTATATAAAAGAAATGCGGGTGAGCTTTGCAACATGTATACGGCATTCGAAAGACTTCGCAATAAATCTTGTAAATTGAATGGATTTAAATAAGAAAAATATTCATCTAAAGTTTACAAAAGTAAATATTGATATGAATATTTACGTTAGTTAATTTTTAAGCTTGTAAACCCGGATATTTTTAAAGATAACTTCTTCCAAGTAAATTGTTATTTACTGGTTTGACTCCTTAAAGATGAATTTTTCAAACATTTACGTTTATTACAATTAATACAATCTTAATACATTCATGAAGGTGAA
The DNA here is from genome assembly GCA_964028335.1 of Altica lythri. Taxonomy (NCBI): domain Eukaryota; kingdom Metazoa; phylum Arthropoda; class Insecta; order Coleoptera; family Chrysomelidae; genus Altica; species Altica lythri. The sequence continues at coordinate 31,868,373 of OZ034807.1, read as the reverse complement.
CAAGTTCTCCGTAAAAATCTATCCTCTTAAGTGGTAAAAGTGCAATTATTATTGTGAAATTTATATCAATCTCTGCAGAAATTGAAGTCCAACTGAGTGAGTACATAGTCATCCAAATTAGCAATACTAGAATTTAGAAATTTCGAATAAATGCACAAATCGATTAAGCGATATATTCTTGATAAACCAAAACTGTTTTTTGCTGCAAAAAGTCGATGCTGATAGCATAAAAATACGAGAATAGTCCGGGTGCTGACAGTGAAATATGAGCCAGATTACAAACCAAGAATTACTAACTAAATTGGAAGGACTCATAAATAAAACTTCATCGGAAATAAAAGCAGAAATAAAATCAGTTACTGATACTTTGAATAAGAGACTGGATAAACTTGAAGAAAAATATCAGAAGATTGAACAAAGAATTACTTCTTTAGAACGAGCAAAGAGAAGGAATAACATCGTCATTTTTGGAATTCAATCCGATCGAGATAATATCTTAAAAAATACCCTTGCACAACTCAACAATATTTTTGAATCTAATCTCGTGGCTAGAGACATAAACAATATTTATACCATAGGAAAGAAAAATACCGTCATAGATGAATTCATCTCATATCTTCACAAAAAAGAAATTTTTCAACACTTAAAAAAGGAACCGGCGTCTCCGTTACAAATGATCTATGCCCAGAAGATCAACAAACGAATAAAATCCTTGTAAAACATTTGAAAGAAGCTAGAGCCCAGAACCAAAAAGCACGGATAAAAAATTTCAAGTTGTATGTGAACGAGGTACCCTACACAATCGAGGAATTGGAGAACCCAACTGAAGTCTTTTACGACCCAGAACTCGAACACAGTAACCCTCCAAAAAACAATAGCGCTCCAGCCACTCCAACAATCAGACGTATTCATTCTGAAGAACCAGAAGAGGAAATCGAAGCAAGAGTGAAACTGGGAACAGACTCACGAACAGACATTCCGAAAAACAATTTCTTTCTAAAAACGACGCCCAACACAAAAACAATAATCGAGAACACCACCAAGCCTGTGAATCCCTCTGTGAAGATCAAGGAAACTAGAGAAATCAGAACATTAAGAAACAAAAAATCAACTGCATGATTCGACAAATCTTATTTCTTTTTCTAATTTATTTATTTTTAGTTCAATTTTTGATGCTTTAAACATTTTAATCGCCAGTTCAGTAGCATAAATGAAATTCTAACATACTAGACCTTTTGATGTTTTTTTTAACTTCCCGCTAAAAAAAATTATTATTTTTTTTTAACTTCCCGCTAAAAAAATTATTATTTTTTTTTTAATCGGGAAGTTATTGGTTTCACCCCGTTTTTCGAAAATCGAGTTTTCATCGGATCTCAACGTTTTGAGGTCTTAGGAACCTCCCCTGACTATTTTTACGAGGGTGTCTGTATGTCTGTATGTACGTGTGGATGTGTGTGTGGATGTATGTAAACCTCTTATAACTTTTGAACGGCTTGACCGATCGGAATGAAATAAAAATCATTCCAAAGAGTTCCATCTAACTTAGATTCTCTGTAAGTTTGAACCGATTCGAGCACGTAGATTTCGAGAAATTTCAAAATAACCGAAAAAAACAATTGGTAAAAATGATGTTTTTTGGCCATATCTTTTTGGCTATTGCATCGATCAATTTCATAACCTAATCAGCTCTCAAGCTTAAAAAGCCACGTCGAATGCCGTTTTGCAAATTAAAATCGGTTGATTCGTTCGTGAGATATCGTTGTCGAAAAATTTCAAAAAAAAGTGTTTTTTTTTTCAATGACTTAGAGATTTTTTGACTAACCGATTTTGCACTCCCGGAAACGTTTTTAGGTCTCAAAAAACGGCGTCGAATGCCATCTTGAACATCAAAATCGAATGAGGCGTTAAAAAGTTATGGCTTTTTAAACATTTCAAAATAAGCACAATTTACAAAAAGAACTTTTTATAATAGAAAGTTTTTTACTGATTTATAGGTCATATTTTGTGTCATCTCAACAATGCACAGCATCCCTGATTTTGCAAAAATATTAAGTCATACAACGCTGTGATTGATCATAGAGAAGATTGTTTCCTTGTTAACAAAATCAAGGGTAGTTGTATCTAAAAACTTTCTAAAACAGTTTATTTTATTACCAGTTAAAATAATAATTACTGTTTTCACATGTAAGAACAAAAAAAAAAAAAAAAAACTTCTCTGTCGCGTAATCGATCCCATTATGATAACATAACAGAACTGTCACAAGTGGACTGATCCGCTGCCTAACCACCTACGCTACGAACTATTTATTTAATAACTTTCAAAATAATATTATCTATACACAACTTAGATCATGTTTAATATCAATTCGGTATAAATTTCGAAATCTATGTATATGCCTAAACACACTTGAAACATGCATTGTCATCCAGTTCTTAGCTATCCTGAAAATTTCAGAGCTCTAGGTAGTCGGGAAATAGGTTTAAATTCGATTACAAATTTCACGGAATGACACAGAGACACAGAACACGGCGAAAATATAAAAAACTTTCTAAAAAGTCAAAAACGTCAAAATACGTCACGTTACTATAGCTTTGCGGTTAAAACTAGCGGGAAGTTGCAAGGATGGCCTTTAAGGTCATCCTCTTTTCGAATTTTTTTTCTTTTTTTAATGTCTTATAACTTTTTATATATATAATGGATCCGTATATAAGGGATTTTAGAATTGACCCTGTCGAAACATATAGCATAGATACCACTGAAGAATGCAGTCAAATCCTTGATATCAATAAAAACTCCAACAATTTTAAAATACTGCAAATGAATATTTGTAGCATTTATAAAAACTTAGACGAATTTTTAGTGATGTTGCAAAAATTTGATACCGATATTGACTGTATAATTTTAAGTGAAACTAGAGAAGTACCTAATCGATGAAAGCATTTTTCACATAAATGGTTATAATATGATATATAACGAAAGCCGTTATAATCAGAATGATGGGGTAGTTGCATATATCAAATCGCGTTTTAACTTTAGTTATGAGACAATACAAATTTCAAATGAGCAGAAGGTACTTCAAATCAAACTTGATCTAGACATAAAAAATACACTTCTCATCACAACCTTATACAGATCTCCGAACTCCAATCTTCAAGGGTTCAATACAAATCTTTTTAACTTTTTTGAGAATCATGTCACTAACACCGACATGTCTCTGTTTTTGGGAGATATCAATATTGATTTATGTAATCCGAATGACAGGGACACAACTGAATACCTGAACACATTGAATGAATTTGGGTATTTATCCACAATAAATGCACCTACTAGAGTACAAGGCAGTAGCAAAACCTGTCTAGACCATATTTTCATTAAATCCAAAGATCCTAATTTGAACGAAAATATCCTGCCCATTATACTGAAAACCACAATTACAGACCACTACACTACTCTACTCCAGGTTATAATTCCAGGAAAAACTAAGATAAAAGAAAACAATAGCAAATTAATAAAATGTTTAAATAACAACAAAATACACAAACGGTTTAGCAATATTTCCTGGATCGACGTCTACACTGCACCAACTCCAGACTCTGCAACAGAAAAACTTATCAATATAACCACTAATACTTTAGAAGCTTGCACAGATAGACGTCAGACTAGTAGAAAAAACAACAAAATAGCTCCCTGGGTTACGAATGGATTACTGAATTCAATTAATAAAAAAAATAAGATGTTTTGTCTTATGCAAAAATATCCACAGAATGATGATCTGAAAAAAGAATACAAAAACTATCGAAATAAGTTAACTTCACTAATCCACAAAACCAAATCGAAATTTTATAACAAATTAATAGAAAAAAATCAGAACAACCCTCTGGGATGTTATTTAACAAATATCAAGGACAAAAAAAACAAAAAACATTATAGATAAAATTAAACATCCTACAGAAAACAAGATCTTGACTGACAAAACAGAAATTGCTGATGCGTTCAATACAACTTATGTTGAAACGGGTAGAACTCTTGCTGGTCAGATAAAAAACAATAAGAACTACAAAATAAAAAGATCGCCTATTTTGAATTCATTTGTGTTCGAACCAATCAATATTATGGAAACGAAAACCATAATCTTTGAACTAAAAAACAACAAGGCAGTAGGTTATGACGACCTAAAGGCGGAAACAATAAAACTAATATATTCAAAAAATCAATTATCACACCACTGCTAAAAAAAGGGGACCCATCCGTCATCACAAACTATCGTCCGATCTCTCTAGTTACCCATCTATCGAAAGTATTTGAAAAATCATTAAAAAAAGGGTCGTTACTTTTCTCAATAAATACAAACTTATTTCAGACTACCAATTCGGATTTAGAGAAAATATTTCAACTCAGGATGCCGTTCTATCATTAAATTCAAAAATCACCCAAGCTTTAAACAAGTGTGTGTGTGTATTCATAGATTTATCCAAAGCCTTCGACACGGTCAGTCATCACCTTCTGCTTCAGTCGCTGGAAGACATTGGAATGCGAGGTAACATGTTGAAGCTATTCAAAAGCTATTTAGAAGGAAGATTCCAGGCTGTAAGAATAGATGATGTGCTGAGAAGTGAAAAAATGATAGATTGTCGAGTACCTCAAGGGTCCGTGCTGGGACCAACACTATTTAATATATATATATATCAACGGACTCTTCTCGTTTAGCAACAATGAAAATATAATTGGATTTGCAGATGATACGGCTGTTTTCTACAAAGCAGATGACTGGAACTCATTGAAAGCAAAGGTTGAAACAGAATTTTCTGAAATAAAATATTGGTTAGATAAAAAACTATTAACGATTAACATAGAAAAAACACATTACTTACCATTTTGTTGTAACTCAGCTGGAATACCACCATTCGATCACTTAGTAGTCAGGAATAAAACACCTTTCCACATTTTCCCCGAAAAAAAATTAAATATCTAGGAATAATGATTGATATGCATTTGAAATAAGATTTACACATAAAGTATAGCGTCAACAAATTGAGAACTATCATGTATAAATTCAGGAAACTGAAAGAAATCCTACCACTGCAGCATCTGAAAACATTATATTTTTCACTAGTAGAAAGTCATATCCGTTATGGAATAGCGGTGTGGGGGGGAACTCTGAATACACACATACATCCTATCGAAGTTATTCAGAGACGTTTCCTCAAATTGATGTTTTTTAAAAACAGTAGATATTCGTCTGATACTCTCTACACCGAAACACAAATCCTGGACATAAGACAGCTGTACTTTCTATGCACAAGTGCTAAATATCATGCAAGCAAGAACACAGCACTGCTACCCTCCCATCAATATAACACTCGCCAAAGAGATCATTACGTTACTCCCCTGATGGTTAGGGTTACTACTCAGAGATCATACTCCTACCTTGCTCCCAAACTCTACAATATTATTCCTGAAACAATAAAATCCATAAAAAACATTCACCATTTTAAAAAAGAGCTAAAAAGACACATACTTTATAATAAGAGAATCGAAATACAACGAATATTCCTTTAGATGTGTGTGTGTGTGTATGTGTATTTATGTATATGTGTGTGTATATACTTTATTTTACTTGCCATTTATTTTAATTTGTTTATGTATTTGTAATGTAGTTCTGTATATGTATTTGTTATAAATATCGAAACAAGTGAAAGATCACTTATCGATTATTACTTTGTTCACCCCTCTTTTCATTGTAAATCCATTTATTTTTGTAATGATAGTAAATAAAGTTCTATTATTAAATTATTCAGGGTTTCTCTGGTTTTTCAATCTTTACAGAAATTTATTCTGTTTGCAAATGAGATCAATAAAATTGTTGCTTCAAAAACAGCAGCGATTGGGTGAGTACCTAATCCTATACAATTTGTAATTATCTTAAATATGATTTTTGCCAAATAATAATAATTGGTACAGCGCTGGAGGCCAAAAGCAAGATCGGCGACATTTTTAACAATGACAAGTTTGTTTGGCTCTCAGGTGCGGAATGGTGCTTCTGCTCTTGCGGAGTAAATTTTATAATTGTAAGTAATTTTGAGATTTATAGAGATACGTATAACTGTTTTATTGCCTGAGTATTATATTTTGACGTGTGTTAAAAAATTTTTCGCTAAGATTAATTGTTTTTTCAGTGAGTAAATTTGAATGTCAAATTCCTTTATGCGGGAGAGTTGCACCATGGTGGATACGTAAGATATGCTGAATGGTTTATGTCTCCCTTTATAGTGTTTGTATGAGGATATTTGTAGTTTTATTTTATAGATGTGAAGATTTAGCTTCTATCAAAAGACCAAGCTATACCTAATAAGTGCTCTAATTCATTATCAATACCAACTTTTTCTAATCTTAAAATAGTTGCTTCAGGGATGGTGCGACTATTTCCGAAAGCATCTCCAAAAAAGATGACTCGACGAGACAGTCAGCCTGGCAAGACCAAAATATTGACAATGACCCTAGAGAGGGCAAATAACAATGAAACTTTAAACAACAGTTTTGTCCTTAGGGATATTTGATGACTCCAAACGACTAAAAAGGAAGCTCAATCCAATGTTGGCGAATAGGTTTTTTCAAATCATCGACGTTCATGATTATTTGATAAAATTCACGAAAAAAAGTTTGTGCTTAACTTATTTGCACTGTATTCTACATTCCTATAAAATATTAGCTGGGGATTTCAAAAAGTACTAAAAACAAACATTTTTGCAAGTGGTTCCTAATTCTTTTTTGACCAGTTTATTTACATTCTTCTAAAATAATTGTCCTTGGCGAAAATCATTGATTTCTACGAATTTCTGACTTCTATTTTAAATAACATAACTTCAATTACTTCTTTGCCTTTAATGTATTTTAGATTTTTAGATACAAATGGTAACCATGGGCTTTTTTAAACTGACTTTACTTAATTATTTTTAATATTTTATATAGTTAGGATTTATTAAATTTTATATGAATACTTCTTACAAATCTTGTAACAATGTGTAAAACTATAAAACACGTTTTCCTACTAATCTTTTTATATTTATACAGAGTTTTGCTTTTATGTATAATCCTAATTTAAGCATTTTAACAAAAGCTTTATTTTAGAAACAGTCGTCGGATGTAGTGAATGATGCGTAGAAAATACTGTTACATTTTTCATGCCGGCTTAATTTTATTTTCCGGAATATGTTGGACATCCCATTTTATTAGAGTAGATAAAAGCTATACTTCAAGCTCCACAGGACAGCGTTCATGGAACTTGCAACCATTAGCTTCAAGCGGAAACGTAAAGTTGCTTTAATATGGCCAATTTATTTTGCTGTCATTTTTATTTTATCGCTACCAGATTTTATTATAACGCTATTGTTAAGATTGAAATAACAAAAATCAAATACAAACTTTCACTTTATTAGCTACACAGATGTATTAAAATACACTTGTTAAAATAAACACAATTCATTATGCAAATTTACAAATAACACTGTCTTATTGGTTGATAATCGTTTGTGCCAGCAAAGATTTAATAGCACCGGACTTCTTATCCTGTTCGTGTTACAATTTGATAATGTTTAGTTACATTCAATATATTTACTAGAATTTTTGTTAACGGTCTAACTTAATACAAAATGACGCGAATGAAAAAAAATCGGTCTTATGAGTTGGTAGAGTTTTCTTTTAATGGGTAAAATATGTTAATATAGAGTTAAGAGTATTACTATGTTTATTTATTTAACTATTTTTTATACAAAGTATAATTAAAGAAACACTTGAGAACGACAGCACAAGAGGATTATACGAACAAAGACTCAAAGAAAAAATTACCAAAACCATATAAGAGGGAAAGATGACGTAAAGATGGCTTAGGAAAAAATTAAAAACAAAATAGTACAAAGCACATTATAAGCTATAGGACTAAGAACAGTCAACATAAACAGCAACAGAAATAAAAAACCTTGGTTCACCAACCAAGTAAAAGAACTTGCAGAAAAAAAAAAAGCTTACCTAAAATACAACAAAACACAACATTCATATTATGACAAATAATGTTAATTTGGCCTAGGCATTTGAGAGATTGCGATTAGATGATATAATTAAAATTTTGGATCAAAACAACATCGATTACAGGTACCAAAGAATCATACAGGAACTAAATAGTGTAGCGTAAAAATACCCTTTTTGCTAGCTCCAGGGTTCGTGGCTTCCTTTTGGCTTTCTTTTTTCAACTCTCCCCAAACAAATAATAAAGGGCGCCAAGTACAGACATATAAATAAAAGAGTGAAATCAGTGTTTTATTGTTTATTCAAGAAAATAACTTTAAGAGATTAGTAAAAAAAAGTAATTAACTATTTTCTTATCTTTGTCTTGTGTTCTACGGAATCGATGTTGCGGAATTTTCTGGACGGAATAATTGAGACCTCCGGAATTGGTGGGCACCGGTCAATGGTACCTCTGGCAAGATGGGTTTTCTTCTCGACAGGAATTGAAGAGACTTCCGAAGTGGACAACAACGGTCTATGGTGACGCTGGCAAGATGGTTTTTCTCGACAGGAATTGAAGAGATTTCCGAAGTGGACAGCACAGACTACGGTGTCGCTGGCTAGTTGGTTTTTCTTTTAATTGAATTAATTGGCTCGATAAGCCCTCACCTAGGACCCTTCGCTATTTGGCAAAAGCCCTAAAGAATTAAAATAATAGCTGTCAAAAGTCCGTCCCAATAATCCTTAGTTTCGATTACAATCATTCAAGGTTTCTCCAAAGTTCAAGAAAAAAGTTAATCACCTGATGTGTTTATAAATTTTTAACTCAATAAAAAACTGATTCTTGACAAATGATTGTAATCGAAAAAATTAAATGTTAGGAAAAATATCAAATAAAACTACCAAAAATATATTCACCAAATTTTTGACTATTAGTTAAAATTATAACAAGTTAAATTTTACTGACCAAGAAGGGTGTAAGAAGTGAGGAGAACTAATTTCTATCGAAGCACAAAATGAAAAGAATGAAAATAGCGACGCAACTTACGAATGAACTAAAAATTTCCCTTCTCAAATCTGATAAATTATTCGCGTCGACTCAAAATAACACCGAAAATTATAAAAATTTAATAGTCAATAGGCCAGGCCACGATTAACGTTATTAACGTTACAATAGCAAAAGTAGAATCAGTATAAAAACGAGCGAAGGACGGTCTGGGGAAGTACAAATCAAAACCGCTATACGACAAGGAGACTGGCTTAGTCCTACCCTGTCATGGACAAAATTATTGTAAATATTAAAAACGTTATCGCTGGATACAAAATGGGTAATCAAGCCATTAAACTACTATGTTTTGCAGATGACTCCATACTTATAGCAGGAAATGAAGGCGACCTACAATATCTGCTATACAAGATCAAAGTGTCAGCACATAAACTAAATATTAGCATCGCAGAAAAAAAAACAAATATAATGGTTAGGTATTTCTAAAGAACCCATAAGGTGGAAACTGGCAGTCGACAAAAAGCCAAATAAGCAAAGACCGGTAGGAGGACCACCCAAAAAATGGTACGAAAATTGGAGCTTAATATCACAAGAATACCTAGTTCCAAAGGAGGCTAAACATATCAAATTAAAACAGGACTATGTGCTATTATAAGAAGTAGAAGAGGAAAAAGATCATTATTGTTGGTCATATTTCAAGAAAATTGTAACAATAAAAAAAAATTACAGATTTAAAATAAAGCTAATAAAATAAAAACAAAACTAATGAAATTTATTGACACAAACAATTACACATATCAAATAATAGAATAATAGAATAGAATAATAGAATACTTTAAACCCGCTTTCATTGCGCGTTAATAAGACAAAGATAATAAGTCTTTTCAAGTTAAACCTGGCAACTACGCTTCATTTTAACCCGGTATTGGTTCTACTTGCATATACATCAAAATAACGTCAGTGACATGTGAATGCAAATCCAGGTATAGTGAGTAATATTGAGTTTTTACGCATTGCAATATTGGAATTATTTTTTATTTAAAAAACCAAGTGCCAAGGGACCCAAGTTTGCCAAAGTTCCTTTGACTTTTTTTGTAACCGAAATGTTCTAATAGAATTTACTGCATTACCCCATAAAAGAATATGACAGCTCCATGTTAATTTATAATCAATTGTTATTCACAGTAATTTAAAATTTTCTATTTGATGAGATGCATTAGAAAAAAACATCTTTTGTATTTTTTTTAAAAGCATTCTGTAAGAACCACAGACCATCATTCTGTTCTAACATATCTGAAGTAGTTATTAAATCTGCCATAGTCCTCTTCGAATTAAAAAACGTAGAATCGACACGTTGCATGTGAAAGCAAAAATCATTGACATAAATTCTTAACACCAGAGGCCCTCGAACCGAACCTTGTGGAACGTCACGTTTGGAAGATGATTCATTATTATAAAAAACTTACTGACAGCGATTTTTGATATAACATTTTAAAAGATTAAGAGGAATGCCGTGAACTCCATAATTTTTTTAATTTTTGTAGTAAGATTTCGTGGGCACACACTCAAAGGTCTTTGAAAGGTTGCAAGGGGGTATCATAAAGATGTTTATTCACTTAAGTCCTTTTACAATCTGGTTCACAATATTTAAAATTGCAAGGGTAGCAGAACGACCTGCTCGAAAACCAAACTGCGAATCGGATAAAAAGTGAAATATTTTTAAATTTGTTGTTGTTTTAATAAAATTTGTAAATTTGGTAAAAATAAAGATTATAGAGTTGGACGATAATTGTCAAGGTATGATAGGTCACCTTTTTTAAATATAGGCAAGAGTTTTGAAAATTTGAAAATGTCAGGAAATATTTATGTTGAAAAAATATGATTAACACGAAATGTAAGTGGTTTAATAATAAACTTTACCTGAAAATTGAGCTATTTAGTTCATGCACGTCAACACACTTTGCATTCTATAAACTATTTATGTCTTTAAGAACATCTGACTTTGTAAATGGAATTAGAGGTAAAGAAGCTAATGGAAATGGAAACTTATTAATGTTACATATGTTTGACTTTGGAATCCATCAGAAGACAGATTCACATAGAGAGGAGTATTATTGTTATTATTTCTTTCCTAATTTATGATTTTCCACCACTTACCAATCTTTTAGTAAGAAAAATAACCCTTGATTGAATTTTTTTGCTGTTAAAAAACTGAGTTAGGAACATTAATAAAGTACTTTTATTTTAAAGGCTTTAACATCCAATAAAACAATTTTGTTATTCGTTACTTTGTTGTAAATGGATATAACTGCTAGCCAAATTTTAAGCTAGCTCTAAAAGTCCCAATAAATTCCTTAGCAGACGCTCCTTTTAGATCTTTTTATAACTCAATCTTTTGAAACCTAACGTCCCACCAAAGAAAGTAAATACGAATTTGTTAGCGATTTAACTCCTAGTGATTTCCATTTATTTGCACTCTTCTTTAAATGTTTCACATACAAGAAAGGCAGTGCTTGAAACAGCAGAAACTGGAACCCGCTAAATCGTAACTATTTTATCCTTACCCTTCATACTAGAGCAGGTAAACATGTCAATAAGTAACTATTCACAAATTTACATTGGTTAATTCGTAATTTTCGACATTTGAATTCGTAACAATTGGTTTAACGAATTAAGATAATTCACAGGTAGCTCAAGAAAAATAAATATGCTGTCACGTGCATAAATCAGCTTCCATATATTTAAAAGTTAAGTTAATGTTTTATCGCGATAGCTAGCCTTTTAACGGGTTCTGGTCCGTGTAGTAAGAATCCTATTGACTTGACCCGTGGAGAGAGTAGATAATTTGATTGTTTAGGTCGAAAACATATCGGGCTTTTACTGTTTAAGCTAATAGCAAAAATTTTAAATTAAGTAAATAAGTGCATCGATTCCTTTTGATATTAATAATACATTTAGTTTAATGAATTCGATTTAATTTTAACATCATTTCGGAAATCAAATTAATATCTAGCAAAGCCTTTTTTGCACAACGGAACACACTATTTCCCCTTCTATACTTACAAGTGTCATTGCGGGAAGCGTATGCGTGAACTATCGTGATTTTAGGGCCTTTTGCATTTCAACAATTGTACGAACACATTAGTACTACTATCGAATTAAGCAACGCCATTTTGTGAAGTTGAAAGTTCTTCTGGCAATATTCAAGCCATCCTTACGGGTTTTTGAATTTCACTTCAGTATTTGTATCTAAGCCTCATTTTTGTTTATTCCTATTGTGGTATTTTTGAGTAGGCGTTTAGATAACTCTATATTTCTTGGGATTTAGTTAATTGGTGCTTTTCTTCGTGTGATTACTAAGAGTTCGTTACAAAGAAGCATGGACATCCGATTAAGAATCACAAAATTTGCTACAGGGTTCTAGCGAAATAACATCGCAGATTGGCTGCTTAACCCCTAATCTTAATATAAAAGGGGTTTTTGGTCCTGGCTGAACTTGTTTTTGGTTCTGGCTGAACTTTTTTTGGACTGGGCTAATATTTTTGGTCCTGGCAGAACTTTTTTTGGTATTGGCTGAACTTTTTTTTTTGGACCTGGCAAGTAAATTGTAAGATCAGCTCACTACTGAGGAATCAACACCGAGCCTCACCATCCACAGAGCAGCAGGCTATTAACGAAAGCCTCACTACAGATCTGCGGATAAACAGATAAGCCAAAAATTTAATTTTAAGTTTAAGACATTGTAAAGAATTGGCCTAACCTTTGTCTAAGTTGTTTAAATATTGTTTATTTTATAGGATTATTAATTTTGAATCTTTCTTATTGCGCTGGGTGATCACTCATTATTAAAACTGCAAGTTCTTGGCATTATTTGCTGATATTATTATTTACTAACTTTCTTTGCTTGATTATATATTTATATATATTGTAAACTTCACTGTTGGGTTTATTTTCGTCAATATAATTGATAGATCTAACTTTGTGTTCTTACTCAGATCATCACCCACTCACCTAATTGAATATTTTTATTAATTTTATTTTGCTTATCAGGATTCAGAAGAATCAGTTATTTCTCTCCAGTAAGATTGGTCAGTGCCTGGACCATCAGGGGTTTCCGATTTATACCGTAAAATCGGTGGCGCGACTCACATTATTTTGTTTTGTATTACCCTCTACGGCTGAGCTGGGCACAAATTTGCCAGTAGAGAAACCACTTACCGATCTTAGTTGGAGTAGTTAACTTTTAAATTTTCTAAATCTAAATTTGAATTTATTTCATCGAAAGTTCGTGGCAAAATAACAGTTTTTATTTCAAAAACACATACTGCTGATAGTTTGACCACCCAATTTTTGCATGTCCGTATGGTGAGTGTGTTCTAAGTTCTTGTCAATTATTTTGTGTGAATATTTCCTATATATATTATTAAGAAAGGAAGGTATAGCCAACATTCTCGTGTTTTTAATATCTTATAATAAGAAAAACTTATGTTGCAAAACTTATCCTCGGTAACACATATTGCCTGGCAATTATATACAGAAGACTACCACAAATGCCGTCCACTCTTTTACACTTTTCCTTAATAAAACTTAAAATTGTTTGTAACTAACGATTTGTGTCCACGTTCAGTTATTATAAAATCATCTTTAAGAGTATCATTAACAACCAGGTAATAAAGATACGAAGTAATTGGTGGCCCGAAGAGTCTTACAAAAATTATCTGTACAAGATGGTTACCAATTGGCATGTAATTAGAATGAGGGATTAAAATGATTACGAATTGACCGGCTCCTTGTAAAACATTAAAGTTAACTTTTCTAGGTTACGTACATACGGAACAATTCCTGTAATTTTAGTTTTACGTTTGCGAATTTGTTAGTGATAATGTCCAATAGTTATATGCAATACGCATTTAAAAATTTCTTTAGTGTGTATTTGGTACAGAAAACAATGGAGGTTTTAGTGAAAATACAAATAACTTTTAGAAATACATGCAATTATTTTAAAAATTATACAAATTTGTTGCTCTCAGTTTATTTTAAATTACACAAAAGAATGAGAATTATTTTGTCGTTGGACGCATCATTTTATTAATTTTTGATGCTACCAATATTGTTATTGTTATTATTTGGAACATGGCAAATATCGCGAATCTAGTAATTTGTAAAACAATATAATACATTTTTATTATTTATTGGCTGTATGCAAACAGTTGTGTGTTGTAAATCTGAATAATTACAGCTGTGTAGTAATTTCCGGTTAGGCATGTTCTGATAACCGTTATTGCTAATAGGCGATAGTTACATTGACCACATTGGGTTTGCAATTTACTCGTTTCACAGTATTAATATTCGTCATCTGATCGAACAGTAGTTTAATTGATCCTAATTGTTTATTTAGTTTGTGAATACTATCAATTCAAAATTAATCCAAAAACAACACCAGATAAAATTAAAAAAACAAATAAATTATATAAGAAAACTAGTTGACCCGGCAAACAACGTACTGCCTAACACTGATGTCTCTTTCTTATTTTCCGTTTTTTAAAATTTTTACGGTTTTGTCTCTTTTTTTTAATCAATTTTTTTGTTTCAAGGTTTTTATAATTTTTTTTTGTATTTTTTAATTTTTTGATAAAATATATAGGATATCATCTGTGCCACCTTACGGTGGCGTCATAGTACTAATTTAGTAAAAACTGTTCTTGTAAATATATGAGATATCAACCGCGCCAACTTACGGTGGTGTCATAGTACTGAGATCTTGATCCTGGAATTGGTCTTCTTACTTCCGTTTCTTTCTTCCGTGATGGATGAACGTGCCCAAAAGGTAATTTCTTTTTGGTGTCAGTGTAAGTGTGTGTAGGAGTGTAACCCGTCGTGGAGCCCTTACATTTGGCAAGGACAAAGGGAACCACAGAAACCTTCGCCAAGGGCCCATTTTTTTTCATTTTGTTTTTTTTATTTTTTTTTTGTATTTTTGTGTTTTTTTTTGTATTTTTTCTATTTTTTAATTTTCGTGTCCTATGTGGGGTTGAAGGCACCATCTATCTGTAGGAAAGGGGGGTTTCATCCAGTAAACTTTGCAGGTCGTCCGGAAGGTCCATGTCTACAGCGGATTGGAGGAGTCTTAGGTTGCGGAGGGGGATCTTCTTTTTTGAAACTCTGGATCTTCTTTGGAGTCCTCCATTCCAGTGTGTATGGAGGGTCCTCTGGGCAACGATGTTGGTGCTCTGCAGAGTCCGGGCGACGTAGCGATGTTGAAGCGTCTGGAAACGAGACGGGAGAGGCAGTATATTTGTGTTATTGTAGACAAGGTGGCTTGGATAGAGGTAGTGTAGGTTTTTCACTTTCCGTAAGATCGCTCTCTCTGTGGTATGGGTGGAGTGTATAAGTCTCTGGGGAATGGCAGAGTATGGTACAGCCTTGTAATCGACAAAAGGTCTGATAAAGGTTTTGTATGTGTGTAAAAGAGTTTTGGTATCAGTTCTTCCGATTCTACCGCCCAGAGCACCTAGGAGGGAAGCACGTTTCCTCATTTTGTTGAGTGTAAGCTCAACATCGGTATCCCACCTAAGTGTTCGAGTAAATCGAACCCCTAGATAGGTCACCTAAACCTGAGGAACGAGCTGTTTCCCCCATAATGACAGGTTGATATAGTCGTAAGAGAGATTTTCTCGTCGACTGAGGTTAGGATGTCTGAAGATGATGGTTTGTGTTTTGTTTGGATTTAGAGCTACTCTCCATCTGCTGCACCAGTTAGAGAACTGATCCAGCAGTCTTTGAGTTTTTCGATTGAGGGCTTCAGTCGACGATGCGGAGGTGCACAAGGCCGTGTCATCAGCGTAGAGCTGGATATTCTCCAGAGGAGAAATATCACTGGCATAGATGGTGTATAGAGTTGGGGCTAGGATTGATCCTTGTGGAACTCCTGAAAGGGGGGAGAATGGATCGGAGATTGCATTTCCAACCTTGACTTAAATGATTCTGTTGGAAAGATATGAGTGGATAAGTTTTATGGCCTGGATGGGGAATTGGATGTCAATTAGCTTTCTAATAAGGCCAGCGTGCCAAACCTTGTCGAAGGCCTTTTGGACATCCATAAATATAGCAGAGACGACTTTTCTCTGATTTAGAGCTGAAGTGGAGAAAGATTGTAGTTCTAGAATCGGGTTTTGGGTAGAGTGTTCTGGTCTAAATCCATGTTGAAAAGGGGGGATAATGTAGTTGGTTTCTAGAAAGTCCCTGATTCTATTTAGGAGCAGAAGTTCAAAGAGTTTGCCAATGACATTGAGCAGAGAGATTGGTCTGTAGTTGTGAGGGTTTGTGTGGTTTTTGCAAGGTTTAGGAATCAAGATGGTGTTTGAGGTCTTCATGATGGTGGGGAAATAGGATTTGCCGATACAAGAGTGGAAAAGAAGAGTAAGAGAAGGCATAATTGAAGGGGGGAGTTGTTTTAATGTTCGCCTAGAAATAGAGTCTGGACCAGGGGCAGTGTTTTTGCCTTGTTGGGAAGCAGTGAGTATGTCTTACTCAGTAAATGGGGTTAGAAATGGAATATTATCAGGAGGGGGAGTTTTTTGGTGAAGGAGGCAACGAGTAATGTGCTCCGTCTCTAGAAAGAATTGTTGATCGAAATTTGGATTTTAAGGGGGGGAGTAAACTTGCTGTAAATGGTTTTTGAAGATTGAGGCTTTTTCTTCGGGGGTTTCGATGAATTGGCCGTTTACCTCAAGATGGGAATGTGTTTTGTATTTTTGGCCTGTTAGAATTTTAAATTTGTTCCAAAATCTGTCTCCGTCTCGATAATCCAGCGTTGCCGTGACCTGTCTCCAGAGCAAAGCTTTGTGTGAGTTTATCGACAGCCCCACTCGAGCATTGAGACGGTTCCATTCGGTTTTGATAGCAGGATCGTGAGTTTGGTTGAATGCAAGCTTAAATATATGAGATATTAACTCTGCGCAACCTAACGGTGACGTCTACTTAATTTAGAAAAAATGCTGTGTAATTATAAAATGTATCAACAGCGCCACTTTAAGCTGGCGATATAGTGGTAAATTTAGTAAGAATGCTGTAAAATTAAAAAAGATATCACCTGCGCCAATTTGTATTATTTGTCATTATATTTTATTAATAAAACACATTTTAATAAAGTTTATTTTTATTCCTATATTAAGTAAAAATCTATTTGTCTTACGAAAGTAAGCAGGTGGAGCAGAAAGAAATAGGGCGAAATTTAAACGAATTTAATATTTTTAAGGATATCACTTCTCAACTTTTTTTTAATAAATCACAACAATAATTAATAATTATTAAAATAAGAGATAAATCTTATAGAGCAATCTTGTGATTTATTATTAATTATAACAATAGATACAAAATATATTCAACAATATTATAGGTATTAATAAACATTTAAAAACGAAACTTTCAAGATAGTAAATTTTTAATTATTGCAATACTTTATGACGAATACGATATACGATCACCCGTAAGTATTTATAGACCAGGGTAGATAATTTTTGAAACAAAAAAAAATTACAGTAGGATGAAACCCATTAGAAAAGGAAGGGAATATGATAGAAATGACAGGAAAAATAAATTACGGTCGATCCGAGTTCGGGAAAAGGGAGGGGGTGAGTTTTAAGGGTAAAAAATGGTTTATCTTGATTTCCGGCAAAACTACAAGTCCCATCGAAAAAAGTTAAATGGCAAAGTTGTAGGTAATGATTAGATCTACAGCTTTTACATAACCTCAAAATTTAGGTGAAAAATTCAAATAACCAAGTTTTTGGTTTTTTATTTTTATCCTTTTTAAAATTTTTTTTTTTTTACGAAATTTCATGAAAACTTAACTTGTTATGTCCCAAATCATTAATTTATTTGATTTAAAATATTTATTTTTTTGCGTTATTTTAACTTACTATCAAAAAAACACCCTTATTTTCAACCGAAAATTCTCACGTCAAAATATCATCTTTTTCCAAAAAGTCTGAAGGCTTTTTGTTCGCTGAAATCTCTAGTTTCTGATGGTGTAAAAAAATATACATTACTATAGTAAATGTTCTCAGAAAATGCAAAAACTTGAAAAAAATTCAAATTCGAATTTTTTTTTAATCACTATGTACAATTTCATCAAAAAAATGTGATTGCTGCAATTTTTTCATTTAAAAAGTTTATTCATTAAATTCGAATTATATTCATGTCATAGATAATCTCATAAAATATAAATATACATGTAAATCGTACTATTGAATTTAGATACTTAATTGTGATTACATCATTCATTATATATTTTTTTTCAAAAACGTTAATCTTGTTAGTTATAAATACCTTATCTGAAATTCTAATCAGTTATTAATTAGTTTTTGTCTCTTTGAAGGCATTTCTTCATCGTTAGATTCGACAAGCCTTTCCAACTCTAGCTGTTCGTCGAAATCTTCAAGACCATCAGCTTCGTCTCCAATGTTATTTCCTGCCTGCATTGATTCTTCATCCAGAATTTCATCTGAATCATTTATTTCCTCGTATATTTTTTCTTCCATATTGGAGCAATTTTCAGAACCATGACAATTAGTGCATAAATTTGTGGATTTTAAACCATGTTTTTGGCAGCCACATTTTAAACTGTTACATCCTGTTTCGAAGCTGCAGCAAATAGTTTTGAGCAACACTTCCGGAATTAAATCATTTTCTGTAAATTTTGGCATAATGCCACGTAGGTGTTGCTTCCAGCCCAATTCTGTTGCTGTCAATTCGTTACCCAACCAAGTTTGAAGCTGATAATATGCTCTGTAACAGTGTTGTTCTTAAAATACAGATAGTATTTACCTTGCTATGTAGATTCCAGACGATTCTTTAAATAAAGTAAATTTCTCACAATTCTCTTAGAGTAACTCAGCCTGCACGCGTTTTTTAACTGCTCTGTATCTCGAATACTTTAGCAGTTCTACCCCCTAAAATTACCTTAATTATTACTTAATTACTTACTAAATTGGTAGATCTGTAGGTTTTTACAGCTGCTACGAAGTAGCAGGCATGTAGTTAGGCTCAGACCCTCCTAGGTCCGTCCCCTCTTTCCTATGAAATACCTTACAATGGGCTAAAATTTACTGTAGGTCACTCAGGTATATAAAATATCTTAAAACAGCAACAAATAGGCATCTACAAATATTATTTAAAGAAAATTCTACAATGTTTTCAAAATATGTCTTATTAAATCTTAACTTTATTAACTTAATTGTTTGTTAATTATAGTAGTATATTTCAATTTGCAATTTTTTCGTTTATCAACTTAACATGAAATCTTACATTTTATGAGTAATTAAAGTGTAAATTTTAACAAATAGCTCAAAATTGTACATAAGAATTAAAAAAAATTTCAAAATTGAGTATTTTTCAATTTTTTGCATTTTCTGAGAACATTTACTATAGTAATGTATATTTTTTTTACACCATCAGAAACCAGAGATTTCAGCAAACAAAAAGCCTCCAGACTTTTTGGAAAAAGCTAATATATTGACGTGAGAATTTTCGGTTGAAAATAAGGGTGATTTTTTGATATTAAGTTAAAATAAGGCGAAAAAATAAATATTTTAAATCAAATAAATTACAGTGTATTTGGGACATAATAAGGTAAGTTTTTATGAAATTTCGTAGAAAAAAGAAATTTTTTGAAAAAGATGAAAATAAAAAACCAAAAACTTGGTTATTTGAATTTTTCACCTAAATTTTGAGGTTATGTGAAAAAATTGTAAATACAAAAGTTGTCGATCTAATTATTACCTACAACTTTGCTATTTAACTTTTTTCGATGGGACTTGTAGTTTTGCCGGAAATCAAGATAAACCATTTTTTACCCTTAAAACTCACCCCCTCCCTTTTCCCGAACTCGGATCGACCGTAATTTATTTTTCCTTTCATTTTTATCATATTCCTTTCCTTTTCTAATGGGTTTTATCCTACTGTAATTTTTTTTCATTTTTTACTATTTTTGAAGGCTTCGGCACTGGTCTATTATTTATTTATTGCGATAAAAATAGCAAGTTTACTTTGCGTATAAAGTATAAACTATAAGTAAGTTTTAGCGGTTAGGAGAAATAAGAATAAAAATAACGCGACGTTGCCACATTTCCAAACAGAATTATATTTCACAGTATATGTGTATACGTTTAAGGGATAGAAGTACACTCACGTTAACAAATTTAACGTACAGTCATAGTACAAACAAACGTGTTTAACGATAGTGCGATTCCGAAACTTTTTGACTGGACTGTCGCGGAGGAACTACCTTAATTAAGTAGAAATTGGGGTGTAAATATACCTATGATATATCAACTGCGCTACCTAACGATAACTTTATAGTAGTCAATTTAGTAAAAATTCTATTGTAAATATATAAGATATATAAGTAAACTATTATTTAAGATATCTGTCATGGGATTTTTGAACTTTTTTTTTGAAAGTATACTTTCTATAAATACCAGACATAGAGCCAAACTTGTTATTCCTAAACATAGCTTTCTTTAAAAAAGGGTTTCTTTATAATTCTATAATAGCTATACAACTCTTTGCCCGATGATATAAAGGTACATTCTTCAATTAGGTACGTTCAAATCAATGTTAAAAATTTTTTTTCAATAAGCATGATAATTCCCCACACGAAAATTGCACACAACATAATCCCCACAGCCATAAACACCCACACGCAAAATATCCACACTGAAATATACCCACATGGAAAAAAGACCACATGGAAAAGTACCCACATAAAAAATGCACACATAGAAAACTGGGCATATTATTTTAACTTAAATATAATACATTTTTCTTACAAACTTTAGTTGTTGATAGTATTTAGATGCCAGTTTTTAGAATAAAATATTATTACTTGTATAAAACAGGTTCTCTTCAAAGTTATTCATTCTCCTGATTAAATTAGGGTGTTATAAAAAATGTACGAATGACTTATCAGTAAAACGAAAGAATTTTATTTCATTATATATGTTGGGAAAATAATAGTGCAGAATTTTAGCTTAAGAAAGTTTTTTCAAAAAATTGTAAAATTACAAAAACATTCATTAGTCTAGTTCACAAGTGCTTTTTTGGTCAACTTTTTTCAGCAGTCTCCGAAAATTATGATCGAGGTGTCATTTGATTCGGAATGGCATCTAGATGATTTTTAAAAAAAATTATGTTCCGCATGCAAAAATTGCAAAAGTTATTAACAATTAACTAAAAAAAAGAAGAGGGTTTGGTTTTTTGCAAATATCTTAAAAAACTAATAAATAGTTTTTAAATTAAAAAAAAAAAAAGATTCAAAAAGAAGAAGAAATTTCCTACAAAAAATTCACAACTCTCGGAACTGTAGTACTAATATTTATAATTTTCCCAGATGGTTGAAAATACGGCCGAAAACGGGTGCTCTGGCTTGCGTAAGCCACGCCTGCTTTGGACACTTTTTTAATAAAAAATTTTTTAACATATTAAATATCAAATTTAGGATATGAAAAAAATCAGGTGCTTACTGGTTAGATAAATGAACAATAATCCACCTGAATTTTTTTTTATCACAATTTATCAATTATTTATGCAATTGTTAATTAAAATGTTTTTCTGCTTGAACATGAACATTGCAAGTGTGATAATTGTTAAACTATAAATTTGAGATTTTTTTTCTTTCTTGGAGCAATTCTTAAAAGGCTTTACAATAGATCCCCGTTGGTGAATTAAAAAAAAATATATTTTTTACTTTTTTATTAATAATTATCGTTGTTGCAAAATTAAAAAATTAAATTAATCAGTGAAACAATTTTTTTTTTAAATATTATTAATGATCCGTTTTTATGTTATTAGAAGCTGCATAAAATTATTTTTTAAAATTTTTATCAGTTATTGTTTAAGCAATGGTTATAAACAAATGCGTTGTTTATTAGATAATTGAAATTTTTTTTATGGAATTTCAATCTTTGATACGAATGATTATTAAAAGAAAAATTATTTCTTAAAAAACTTTTTTTATTGCTTAAAAAAGCATTTGTTAATTACCAATTTTTTTTTTTTTTTCGTTTCTACTTAATATTTAGGAAGAAGGGAACAATTTTTTTTAAATCATTTTTGTTTTTCTTTTCGATATAAAAAAATTCGTTTTATTTATTTGTCATTGTTTATTTAATAAACAATTTGTTAAAAACAAATAAATTTTTACCTTATGTTTTTTTTCTAATTCTACTTACTGTCACAAAAACAGACATGACTGTTTTTTTATTATTTTTTAATTTTTAATATACGGTCTCTGTAATTTCATCATTCTTATTTGGTTTTTCATCCTTACAATTATTATAATTTACTTATAACCTAATGAAGATATAATAAAAATTCTTAACACTTATTTATTCTCCATAGTTAAAAAACAAATTAGCTCAAAAGTTTAGTTGTTCCTAATTTATCAATTACATTTATAGCTATTGTTTATAAGAAATAATTTAGAATTTTTATTGAATGAAATGCAAAACTTGGAAGTCGACTTGAGAATAAAATAGTTCATTAAAAACATAATTTAAAAAAAAAATTAAAAACAAACAAACTTATGTCTGTTTTTGTGACAGTACGAAGAAAAAGAAAAAAAATAGGGTAAAAATTTATTTGTTTATAACGAATTGTTTATTAACTAAATGAAAAGAATTTTTTTATACCGAAAAGAAAAACAAATAATAATTTAAAAAAAAATTGTTCCTTTCTTCCTAAATATTATGTAGAAATGGAAAAAATTAATTGGTAATTAACAAATGCTTTTTTAAGCAATACAAAACAGTTTTTTAAGAAATAATTTTTCTTTTTAAAATTATTTGTATCAAAGATTGAAATTCCATAAAAAAATTTTAATTATCTATTAAACAACGCATTTGTTTATAACCATTTTTTAAACAATAACTGATAAAATTTAAAAAAATATTTTTATGCAGCTTCTAATAACATAAAAACGGATCATTAATAATATTTAAAAAAAAAATTGTTTTAATGATTAATTTAAGTTTTTAATTTTGCAACAACGATAAATATTAATAAAAAACTGAAAAATATATATTTTTTAATTTCACCAATGGGGATCTATTCTAAAGCCTTTTAAGAATTGCTCCAAGACAGGAAAAAAATCTCAAATTTATAGCTCAACAAATCACACTTGCAATGTTCATGTTCAAGCAGAAAAACATTTTAATTAACAATTGCATAAATAATTAAAAAATTGTGATAAAAAAAATTCAGGCGGATTATTGTTCATTTATCTATCCAGTAAGCACCTGATTTTTTTCATAGCTAAATTTGATATTTAATATGTTAAAATAATTTTTATTAAAAAAGTGTCCAAAGCAGGCGTGGCTTACGCAAGCCAGAGCACCCGTTTTCGGCCGTATTTTCAACCATCTGGGAAAATTATAAATATTAGTACTACTGTTCCGAGATTTAGGGATTTTTTGTAGGAAATTTCTTCCTCTTTTTGAATCTTTTTTTTTTTATTTAAAGAATATTTATTAGTTTTTAAGATATTTGCAAAAAACCAAACTCTCTTCTTTTTTTTAGTTAATTGCTAATAACTTTTGCAATTTTTGCATGCGGAACATCATTTTTTTCAAAAATCATCTAGATGCCATTCCGAATCGAATGCCACCTTGATCATAATTTTCGGAGACTGCTGAAAAAAGTTGACTAAAAAAGCACTTGTAAACTAGACAACATAAGAATCAAATTTACTAAACAGTTAAAACTCTTAAAAAAGTTATGTTATTGTCAGTTAGTCAGAATTTTTATATTCTTGTACCGACGTTGCAACTAAAAGGTGGTTTTGTTCGTATTTTCTTCTTTTAGTTTAAAGAAGAGTTAGCCAATAATAATTTATGGCACGCAAGGTCCCTCTTCAATCCATCGAACAGGAACCATACGCTGGGATGACTGCAATGAACATTTGAATCCCTCACATCAATTTGTTGTTTTTTGAGTAGGTACGCTCCAGAGCAGCATAATAATGATTTCATAGTCTTATGGAAAACTGCGGATCTCTACCTACTGCACCTTCAATATACGTAAAAAAAAAATACGTCAGTTTTTCGTTATACCTGTCGTCATACGGAACGATCGACAGTGTGACCAGAGATTTTAACATTAACCTCGTATCTATGACAGCCTCATAATGAACCTATAAGTATATGTATTCCTTTTTTTGCAGAAATGCGTAAAGGCAAGGTGGATATGAATTATCTACTTTTGCATGCCACTTTGTTTTAACTTGTTGTTACCCAGTTGTTTTATGGTCAGAACTACTGGACAGTTGGACACAAATGAAAATTAATTTGGTCATAATTTTTATGAAAATGTGTCTAATTTTCTGTGTGTGCATTTTTCTATGTGGTTATTTATTTTTCGGTGTGGGCATTTTTTGGTGTGGGCAATTTTCTAAGTGGGTATTTTGCGTGTGGGCGTTTATGACAGTGGGGATTATGCTGTGTGCAATTTTCGTGTGGGTAATTATCCGGTAACGGAGAATTACAATCTGACCCATAACTAGTTCTACTTGCCACGTGCCAAGAGGGTATTAAGTATGTATAGTTTTAGAATTTATTTATAGTTTAAGAATTTTGTTTCTTTCCTTTTATACTTATATAGACTTGTATATAGTCTTCTTATGTTTAATTTCTTAATAAAATTCCGCTAGCAGGTTAGGTTTGAATAGCCCTAGGTTAGACTTCGCCTGTTATAAAGAATAATATTTAATTATGAAAACTATTGTAACTATATTTTAGGTTATATAAAGCCCTTTATTATTATTTTTATTAAATTATTCCTTAAATTACGTGTAAAAACCAGCACTGACCTGTTGAATAGTAAAAAAAAACTGCATTTTGCTTAAATTAAAACTACTTGATTTTGGTTAGTAAAGTCTATTTGTTTGCAGTTGGCAGCACAGTGAATTCATTATAAATGAAAATCCTTCAAAGCCCAAGCAAGGGTGGTTCATGAAAAATAACTAAAAGTAGTATACATTTCTATTGAAACAAAGTCATAATTGTTATTTTTCAAAGAGTCCAACCTGTAATTAGAGATTTACTAACCCAAACACAATAGAAACCCTAGATAATATTGCCACAACAGGTAACTGAGTAGGTCCCATGACCGTAGAACCGAAGTTTTTTTAAAGCATAATTCAAATTAAAATAAAAATTAAAAGTAAAATAAAAATATGCTGCATATTAAAAATTAAAAATCGAAAAACAAAATATTCTAAATATCGTATTATGACTACTTATTCCTTACCTAAGAAGATTAAATTATGATCATTAAAAGAAATTTCTTAATACAGATATAAATAAGTACGTGCGCTACTGATTTAGGGTCTTGTTTAGAACATTTTACGATTTAATGACTTTTCTTAGCTGCCCACTGCAAACAAATGGACTATAACAATAAAATATCACTGTCTTTCTAGACACCAACAGTAAATAAAATAATCAAAGAAAACATTACAATCGACTTGTACTTTGAAGAGGTTAACCACAAAGAAAACTAGACTGTTTGACGTATTAACTCGTAAGGGGACAAGAAGTACTGATCACGACCAGAAAATGTCGATAATTTTACTGCAACACCACTCAAGGCAAATTTTTGAACAACAACTCTTAAACCAAGTAATTCTAGTCGATATAGGCACAGTTACATTGCTCTGGGAAAATTATTCATAATACAAAACGATTAAATAGATAACGTTTTTATCTGTCACTCTTTCTACGTTTACGCCGTTTAATAAAACATCTCATGAAAAGCATACCTACAAAAAAACAAATTTACACATTTTTACGATAACTTGCAAAACACAATAACATACTAATTGAACCGTATTTAAACTTTATCTATATAGAAAGAACTAGATTTTAAACATATAATTTGAAGGCATTTTTACCAATACATTTTTCTTAAATGTAGATACTTCACAGGAATAATCTTTTACTAATAGGAAATGTAAATTTAATGTTTATATTGAGCAAACAGTGTAAGAATGTAATAACTTGTATGTCTACACACCCTACATGTTTAATGTACCCTGAGAGAATGTGATATATATGACAGTTAGAAGAAATGATATTCTAGAGAATATTTATAACAAGTTCTTGACAGGTAATTTATATTTTACATGAAAATTATTGGACAGAGGATCAAGAATGTAAAAGAAAATTCAATATGGGAATACTCAGACATTTATTGAAGCACAGTTAACTGACAAGTTTAGTTTTTAGTATTTGAATTGTTTTAGGCCAACCGAAATTATAACTTATTATCATTAAAAATTTTTAACGATAGATACATAACTATTTCTTTTAGTATTTTTATTGTTTGATATCCACAGTTTCTTTGCAATTTACGTAATTCCAATTTAAGCCTTAAGCTTTCCACAATTAAACGATTTTTCTCAGCCACTATCGTTAGTAATTTTTAATATTGGACAAAACTGCTTAAAAGCCCAGCATGAGTAACTTCGTCCGGTGTGCCACATCTTCCATTTTCTCCCAGTTCGCTTGAGACATCTTAATAGATGTGGCCCTCTCCTTATTCCTTACCTTTTCTCCGATGTCCACGTCACAGCGACGGTGATACATTCTTATTAAAGACGAAAGCCACTGAGAGGATGTGTGTTGGCACACAGCCTGTCACTAAACAAAGAGCAGGTGCGGAAACTGTGCGGTAGGCATACAACACCCTCAGTAGACTTTTCCTATCAACACTTATAAGAAGATGTCTGTAGAACATAACACCAGACCGGAGCCACGTAGAGGACAATGGACTGTCCCGTCCAATGTAGGGGTTTTTTGTCCCTTAGGGTTTGGGCATTATGCCACCGAGCTCCCTATTTCGTCTAGTTGCTTTCGCAGTCACCCTTCTCAGGTGCTCTATCCTTTTAGCGTTTTCGTACAGAGTCACTTCTAGATACACGACGCGACGTATGGTTTGGGCGCGATTTTTCTTCGAAAACCACTCTTTCTTATTTTTGGTGAGCTTCAGTTTTATCTGTCACCAGATATAAACTGGTATCACGCATGCAGTCTCTAAAGAGACCACAACCAGAATTTCTCCTAACCATGAGCTCGTGTTGGTCCTTTGCCGACGCTGTCACTAAAAGATCATCGGCGAATGCTACGAGGGTAATACCTTCACCGCATAGCACGCGCATGAACCCATCGTATGCCAGGTTCCAAAGAGTCAGGCCTAGCACAGACCCTTGTGGGATCCCGGCCCCGGTCTACTACCAAACCTTTCTTTACAGAGATCTGTCGCTTTAATAACTAATCGTCGATGATGTTTGTGAGACACCCTGGTCATTGCAGTTCTTATTTTTAAACCACCATCTTTTGCCGGTTTAACAAGCTCTTGCTATTTTATTTTAAACTTAAAACACCCCAAATTTTACCGCAATGTTTTTTTATTAAATTTACTTTCTTTAAAATCATAACATTGAAAATAAGTCTTTTTAACTTTTAAAAATCAAAGGGGCTTTTCTAGGAACCCGCAACTCACAATTTTTGCAACCACTATTGTCCACAGCAACAGCTGATTGCTTCTCGATTTTCGACAAACTCCAGGATCTCTACGTTTTGTAGCATAACTCATTTTAAGGTCATTTTTAATAATATTTTTTATTAAATCTTATAATTTAAGAGCAGTAATAATACAGAACCAGTTTTAAAATCATTATCAATAATTATTATTTAAAGCTTATAAAACAATGTTGATTTACATGAAATTAATAGCAACTCATAAATTAAACCAATTAATTCGGATATCTTGTTAAAATTTCGACCCAATTTCCATTTTAAATAAAACGTTACTCTTACTCCTTCATCAATTACCCACCTGCTGCCATCTATTACCAGCTAATTACAAAACAATCTCGGGACCCAATATACCCGCTTTTATTTTCCGACCATTAAAACTTAAGCTGCTATAATTCTTCAAAGTCATCCATTAGTTTTGATGGCAACGTTCATCGAGTTTTCTGAGACAGTAACAATTATCGTTTTAATTGTAAAATTAAACTACAACGCTGGATCAAATCCTGCACCATTTACCCCAATTGTAATTATATTGTTCAAGTGTATTGAACGCACAGAGGCGGGTTTTAAGTATGAATTGGGAAATTTTTTATTTATTTCAAATATCAGTAACCCTTGATGTCGCAGATCCAATAATTATAACTATAGTTGAAATATATTTTAATATGTTGATCTTTTCATTTTGAACCTCTTAAGTTATGTTCTAAAACTGAAAATAATACCTAAATAATTTTATGAACCCCACATACGAGGTCTGGCTGTTAAATAACGAAAACAGGTTTTATTACAAAAATTATTCTACATTCGAATGCTCCTCTTCGATATACTTCCCCCTCGTCGCTACACACCTTCCCATACGTTTTTGCCATTCATCAAAGCAGTGCTGACAGTCTTCTTTGCTGAGGGCCTTTAGGAGCTCTGTTGTTTTTTGCTTTACCTCTTCTATCGACTCAATTTGGGTACCTTTCAAAACACAACTTATCTTCGGAAACAAAAAAAGTCACACAGTGCCAAATTTAACTCGTAAAACCCACAGAGACTATAATACCAATTTATTTAATTTTATTTTACATATTAATTCGTTTGCTTAGGGACAGTATCTTTGTACCAATAAAAAGGCAAAAAAAAAGTGTGAGGTGTAAAGGGACACCCGGATGGAACGAAGTTCCTTTCGAATAATTAGTGAAGGAATTAGTAATTTGTAAACACAACAGAATGTTTATACATACATAAGCATTTATTATTGTCTGTATAAAATCTCTACTTACCTAACTCTATCAGCAATATCCGGAACTTGTGCAGAAACACTGTCAGGATACATTATTGTTATTATTTACTATTATTTTAATATTTATTATCTACAAAAACCTGTATAAACTTAACAAAGTCGCGACACTACACTGTTCAAAGCAAAATAGAAAATGGTAAATCCATTTTTTCAACAGTTCGTCTCTTTTAACAAAAGTGTCCATTTATACAATACCAGAGGTTTAGATGATATAAAATATAATATATAAAATATAATACTATTATAGGTAATTATTTTTTTCTACAGTATTATCTTTTTAATGTACATTTTTTTTTTAATTTAAAATAGTGTCTTTTAATTGTAATATATCTATCTATGGGAGAGAGAGAAAGTTTTTTATTTTTTGGTCTGTTAGAGAGAGACAGACAGACAGAGAAACATGCGTGTGTCGTGTCGTGACATATTCTGGTCTGAATTTTTTTCGGCTGAACTTCGTTCCAATAAATATCTACCAACTAATGATAAAATGTTTGTACGACTTGTGTATCTATAGATTTGAGATAAAACGTCCAAAAAACTGCAAAATAATTGATCGCCAACGACATAAGTATCTGGGATAGATCTTCTTAAAGCCTGATCAGGTTACATACTAAGCGAATAAAATAATTTCTTAAAAGTCTAGACCTTATATACCCATCAAATAGATGTAGGGTATACACAAAAGATCTACTAGGTCATAGTGTAGTAAGGTCACCTGGACCAATCGACAGTCTTCTTACTACAGCATTTGAAAATACTTATTTATACAACAGTAAATCTAATTTAACATTTTTTACCAATTTTTCAGTTTTTTATTTAGTTACTTATCAAACATTTAAAATTTTTTATAGAATAAGTAATTAATTCAAGATTTATATGTAATATGAGAAATGCTACACTGCAGTCTCTGGAAATAATTAATTTATTGTATACCAGGAAACTTCCCTTTCAATTAACGGAACTCCTAATATTGCCGCAAGTTTAGGTGAATGTGCTGGCTTGCATTCTGATGTACTTAGTTGGTAAAGATTTCTATCTATACTGAACTTCGAAGCAAATTCCACACTAAAATAATTTTTTTATAGTACACTAAATTTTTTACCAAATAAAATTTTTATTATGTATTACAATAAAAGTTAAAAGTCTATTCGTGAAATGAGAAAAAACAAAATCGTTTTCATACCTCTAAGCGCGTCAGTTTCTTTAGAGTTTATTAAGTTTGGCGACCATAAAATCAGTTCCTTTATCTGGAACGAGCAGTGACCTGAGTCCTTATCAAATTAGTTTTCTTTCCGCGATAGGGGAAAGAGAAAAAGGACACTTTAGGGAATCAGGACCCGACATCGATTTTGTGACTTATCATCGTCAGCATATGTCTTTGATTAAGAGCTGGAAACCCGTTCATTTTAAGGGATTCCAAAATGAAAAAGATCCAAGCAATTGAATTTGTAAGTCAATTTTGGATAAGTTCATGCAGTTCAAATGAGATTTCTTTTAAATAAAATTTTTACATTTCAAATAATCACAAATGGATATCTTATTGCATTAATAGTAACTAAAATATATTATTATGATTAAAACGTTTTCTGTTACCAAGCGCTTCTCTCCAACAGATACATTAAGTTGATTTGATATAATGATTTATCGGATTCATTTTCTACACTTCTACAATTTTTCAAATGTGCATGTCACTGTAGAGATTACAAGAATTAAACTTTGTGAGAATTAAACATTAAATATATTATAGGTTGTTCCTACAATAAACACACAAAGTATAGCACCAAAATATATTCCAATATTGCCCTTATATATTTAACTTAACTGAAAGTTTTATTAGGTAAATTCGTGCGTTTTTAAGTAGAAAAATATATATTTTTAATAAGAACCATAAGCCCTCAATGAAATCTTGCCAACGTGAAACCAATTTTTGTATCTCGGTATTGTAGACCTTTCTGGATTTGGGGTGTCACGAAAAAAGGTTGAAAAAAGTATCATGGGCATAAAAAGGTCGCGTACAATTGATCGCGCGAAAAATGGTCGCGTAGGTAAATATATATTTGTTTTTATGTTAAAATTCTTAACAAGCAAATTATAAATCTTTCTTATTGAAATAAGTATTTTTCGAAATATTTGAATATTTTAAACTTTCCTTTTCTTAGAACTGGTATAGTTGATAACTGGTGTGTTTAATAGTATTTTCTTTTTTGTTTTTTATTTTTAATTTTTGTCATTTTTTCTATGTTTATGTATTAATATTATTATAAAATAAATAAATAAATAAATAAATAAATAAATAAATAAATAAATAAATAAATAAATAAATAAATAAATAAATAAATAAATAAATAAATAAATAAATAAATAAATAAATAAATAAATAAATAAATAAATAAATAAATAAATAAATAAATAAATAAATAAATAAATAAATAAATAAATAAATAAATAAATAAATAAATAAATAAATAAATAAATAAATAAATAAATAAATAAATAAATAAATAAATAAATAAATAAATAAATAAATAAATAAATAAATAAATAAATAAATAAATAAATAAATAAATAAATAAATAAATAAATAAATAAATAAATAAATGTAAAGAAAAATTAAAATATGCAAATATTTTGAAAAATGTCGATTTTATGACATTTATATTTCTCTACGCAGCCATCTTTCGCGCAGACAATTGTACGCGACCTTTTTCCGTCAGCGATTTTTTTTCACTGGCGACCTTTTATGCGCGATGTTTTTTTGCGCGACCAATTGTTTGCTATCCTTTATCGTAGAGACATGGTTTTAATCGATAAAAAACTGGAACTGGATTGGCCCCAATATTATAAGATACAAAATCAATAAAAACACTAGCTAGAAGATGGATATAATTTACTGTAAATAGAAAATTATCGTGCATATCAGAAATTTTGATTAGAATTAACATACACGTATAATAAGGACATTCTTAATGCAGATAAATTATGTTAAGTCTTGATAATTAAGTCTTTAGGTGAGGTTGGTAAGTAAGACGGATTATTGTTAATGACAAGAGAAGACGTATTCGACAGGTTTATTTGAATAGTGCATATGCATATACGATGCGTTAGTGCTGTGTTCGCGAAAATTATGGAAACGTGTGATATAAATTGATCGATAGCTCTTAAATTTTCCCTTAATATTCATGATAAGTTCACCCACTCTGTTTACCTAGATCCAAGCAATATTATACGTTACACGTACGTCTATCAAATTCTGTCAGTCAACGTCTTCGTTCGTATCGAATGCTTCACCTTATACGAAATACATGCAATTTAAAAGCTGTATGCACCTAGATAGGAAATGGTAACATATAAAATTTCAAAACTAAAATATTTATAATAAACTCCAAGACTCAGTTTACAGGAAGGATTTTTACGTCAACAGGCTTTTATAGGATTGTTACATCTGTAGAAAATTGTAATAGATTAAAGAGAAATAGATAGATATACAAATAAAGGTAAAGTCAGTAAGTATAACATATAAAAATTCCAAAAACTACAAAGAAGCAATGACACATAAAACACAGCATTAATATCCACAAAAATACAACATTTAATGCTCAAAAAAATCACAATATTCATGTTGACTGTAGATGCAGTTATCTAAAAGAAAATTGCTTTGCCAGTATGTCTGTTAAGGTAGAAACAGACTACTATCACGTAAATGACGTCACATTATCATGTTTTTATAGTAATATCACGCTTAGAAACACACTGCTCTCACGTTTAACGTGTGTATTGCATTTGTTATCAGTGCAGTTTTTGGTTTTTGATTGCGAACGAATTTAATAGCTCAATTAGTTCTTCGGATTGGGCAGAAGAACTTGAAAGTGTAAGTGGTTGTATAGCTTTGGATGAATGTGGTAGAAACATAAAAAGAGTATACTCGATAAAAATAAAATAAGGAAGGTACACGATATAAATATAATAAAGAAGCAATTACTTTTGGAATATTAGCTGCTCGTTGGAGATGTTTAGAAAATAATCCTATTTGGTTTGCAAACTTGTCCTTACATCGTGTTGCCTGCATAAGATGTTATGCGAAAATAAAATTTTTAAATCTGACACCGAATTAATGCAACTTTATCAATACGTGTTGTTAAATTTAAAGCTTATATGAAGAAGTTCGAAGTTCTAGAGAATTCTAAGAACCATTTTATTTCAGATAATGGTAGTTTAGTTTGGCAAAAAAAAGTTTGGAAAAGAAGAATTAATACATAATATCTTATAATTTTATTTAAAACAATAATGAATAATGCAATTAAAAATTTTAAATATAAATATCTATATGTTATTTGAAGTTCTTCTCCAATCTCTCGCCAAGTTTCTTGGCGAATATGTTGATCACAATATTCACTTGATTTTTCCTTAATAATTCCTATTAAAACCTTGTTCATTTTCTTTAATCAGATGAAAGCCACTAAAATATGTGAGCACACATTGTACACTTTTTGGCCGTGACGTGAGTTTGCTTGAGGTCACTTAAATTCATGTGACGTGATAGTAGTCTGTAGTATAAGTAATACAGGTTTAAATCCAATTTATTGTTTTCATTCAAACAAATCCTTGATCTATGGGGCAACAAAGTATTCGTGCTACATGTATTGTAATTATGTGTATCAGAATGCCTAAGAAAAACCCCGTCTCTGATGAACCTCTCTTAATGTTTTCAGTATTTAGGAACATAGGGTAAATCAATAATATATACTAGAAACAATAATGGACCCAGAACAGAACACTGTGGTCCACTCTTTTTAAGTGGAACTAGTCCAAAGTGTATATTTTGATATAATTATATAATACGAGGTCTGACTTAAATAACGAGACTGCGCGCTTAGAGGTAGCCCTAGAGGAGTGGAGAAAAAACCGAGTATGTAAAAGTTTTAGTTAAGTTGCAAAAAACTCCAACGAGTGCTATAAACTGTTGCAAGAAGCATATGGTGACAAGCGCTTTAGAGAGGACCGAGAGAGCATTAAAGATCACCAGCTTCTGTTAATCTTTTAACTCCGGAAACAGTAACCAAAATCAACCAAATTGTGCGAGCAGATCGTCAAATGAGCATTTGATAAGGAAAAGATTAGAAAAATTTTATACGAGGAATTACACATGACAAAACTCTGTGCACAGTTGGTGCCAAAAAATCCGACTCCTGACTAAATCCAGTGCTTGAACATGCATCGTATTCGCTAGATATGGCACTGTGCGACTTTTTTTTTGTTTCCGAAGATAAAATCTGCTTTACGATTTAAGTCGATGGAAGCGGTTAAGCAAAAACCGACAGAGCTCCTAAATCCCCTCACCAAAGAAGACTTCTAGCACTGCTTTGATAAAGGGAAATAACGTTGTATGGTAAACAAAGGGGAGTATATTGAAGGGGAGAATTTGGATGTAAAATAGTTTTTATAATAAAATTCTTTTTCGTAACCAGTCTCGTTATTTAAAAGCCAGACCTCGTATATATTGCATTTTATTTCCAAATAAGACGCAAGCAAACTTAGAGCTTTAGATCGAATACCATATAGTACTCTAATTTACACAAGAGAAAATCAGTGCTGACGCAGTCAAAGTCCTTGTTGACATTGCACATTATGGCAGTGGTACTTAAACCTTCATCAAAACCCTCTATTTATTCCCTCGGCTACAGCCTTTATGGTGAGTTTCCCAAATCCAAATTGATAAAAAGGTTTATTACTATTAGGATAAAATTCCTCGGCAGCAATCAATTATGTTTAATATCTTGATAAATAAATACAAAACTAAGGTTTAGGTAACTATTTTTTATATTAAAAACTGTCTTCTATATTTAGTTACAATTGGTGAGAGCTTTAAAAGTAATTGGGTGAAATACAGCTTTTTTTTAACATAGCCACAGGAAAGTCTTGTCATGATTTAGTGTGCAAGTCTTTTAGTCTAAAACTTATAAAAACGCAAATTACTGACCAAGTGTAAGGAATTGGGCAATAGAAAATCGTCGTTTCCAATCGAGAAAAAAATACAAAAACGAACTTGAATACTTACTTTATACCTCAAATCAAGTTGATTTTCCATTAGTATTCTTCACCTACATGTCTCGTTTGTTACACGTACCGAAATTCACATAAATTTCGTTCACTCTTCGTTTTCTGAGAAAAACGACGCAAAATATCCAGGGTCGCAAAGTTATTCTAACTTTCGTAAAAGGCAGTAACTATTTTCTAATTCAGCAACAGTGAATAATGCCCTGTCGAGGATCCCAACCACAGCGGAACTACGCCACAGACTTTTTAAAAGACAGATGTTGACAGTGATAAGTAACAAAATCGATTTGGGGAGCTGATTTAACAAAATGTGCTTTTCTTTTTTATGGTAGTCGTGTGGCCTCGTTAGATTGGAAATCGAGGTTTTATTTAAAATCTCGCAAAGAACTGTGGCCAAAATTTTAAGATTTTAATAGATATTTGATTGTTAAATAACAATATATTTAGAAAATAAGTAGGTACCTGAATAATTTCGAACTGCAAACGGTTTCCTGATTGTATTATAAGATGTAGCAGTTTTGTAATTAATTCTGCACTCTTAAAGCGAGAGCAAATACAAAATTCTCGGATTGTCTCGATTCCTTTACAACCGAGAAACAAAAATGTGAACTAAAATTATAAATCATTTAAATCCCAATTATAAATTTGTCAAATTTTCAAAAAAAAAAGTTAATTGGGTAGACTTAGCTATAAAATTAATTATTTTTCAAGACCATTCTAATTTTTCAAAATAATAAACTAAGTAAATGAGAGTTTAATAGTTAAGGACGTTATGTGTTTATCCTTATCCTATAATGAAATTTATATATTCATTTGAATTTAATTCAAAAGTGTATTTTAGTATTTGAATAGATTGGGAAAATGTCCACTTTCTGGTTCATTGATATGTACGACCATAAATTTTCGGTGATTCATTTTAATAAGGTAAATCACACCATCTATTTTCTTTATAACCTACTATGTACCTTATCGTTGTGGCTGTAGAAAAATCTCGTAGTAGCTGTGGATTGTGTTACCATACAAGATCAGCAAATTCTAAAGTTCAATTTGCTGTGCGTGCATTGTAGTTGCTTGATATGACTTTTGGCTACGTTGTGGATGTTATTCATTCTGATTTTGATATTCAGTTGATCGACGTAACTTCCACCTACGACGTATTCTTCTTTGGGTTGACAGCCAAACACATGGAAGACCTAATTCACGTCCAACCATAAGGCGAGCATACGTCTGACCAGTGGTCCCATTGACAGCAGATCAATATGCCATAAGGAACAAATGAAGGTATTGGTCCCAGTCTTTCTAATGTTCTGACACACCCTTCATAAGATATTTGCCCATGGTTTGTTTCATCCCTCTCTACCATTCCACCTTACTTAGGATGCAACAGTTATGTTCTCGTTTTATAGGCTCATATTAGTCGGCAGACATCTTGGAATAGAGCCGATTCAATCTTTCTCCCTTGGCTCAAAACAAGTGATGATTCCAAGTGTTCGTCATCCAATGTAGACGCCTTCTGGTTTGAAAAGGCATTTGCTTTGGTTTCCTTCGTAAAATACTTCATAGCGAGAAAGATATTTATTTCCACTATTCGATTTGGAAAATAATATATGTACTCAATTCTTTAAAACTGCTTCATTTCCGGAAACACACAATCCGCATCGTCGACCTTTTAAAGCGAGAGTAGTCGAAAGTTGGCAAATACAGAATTCTCGAATTGTCTCAATTTTTTTAAAACGGAAAGGCTAAAATGTAAAGTAACTTATAAATCATTCAAAATTCCAATTGTGAATTTGACATATTTTTAGAAAAACGGTACTTGGCTAGACTTAGTAATAAAATTAATTATTTTCCAAAATCATTCTAATTATTTAAAATGGTGAGCTAAATGAGAATCAAATAGGTAAGCACGTTATGTATTTATCCTTTATAATGGAATAATTTCCATTCATATATTCATTTGAATTTAATTCAAGGGTCTATGTATTTGAGTATTTGAATAGATTAGGGGAATGTCCACTTTGGGTATTTTCCAATATTTGACCCTAACTATTGAGTCATCTGAAATCAGTCCTGTCCTTCGGGTATCGGATTTAATTCAAATTTTGTTAAGAAAACACATTCTCGCTCTTTATTCAAACCCACATTAGTTTTCCATTCATGCGCACAAAAAAATATATCCAACAAAAACAAGTCTTATCCAGAGAAATATTGTTTGTTAGAATTCTGAAACCTTTTATACTGGTTTTCAAAACAGATTTAAATTAACTTTAATTCTAATTCAATTTAATTTTAAAGCTGTGTTTACAATATAAAATATCTAGAAGTGAAGAAAAATATGTGTATCTTGTGCATGTTGGTTTATACTGCAGAGAACTTTCAACTTATCAAGTAATTTTTAATTTTTAATTTTATTTGGGTGACGAGCCATTTGGGCGAAGAGTAATTTGGGCGCAGAGATATTTAGGTTATATCCTTGGCATTCTTGTCGATGCACCACTTGGACAAACCTCTTTGACAGCGGTTTGAGGATTCCTATACAGGAAGTCCAAATGGGAAAGAAAAAGGACGCCGACAGGCACTATTTCCTCCGTGGTCAGTACATAATCGAGTACTGACAAATACTAACAGAACTGACAAACACGCAGAGGCGGAACACAGACGTCTTCAAACTAATCTTTCAATAAACCGTCCATCAATTTGGAAATTTATTAGACAGCCCAAAAACTGTACTACGGGAAAGAGATCGGGCAAATGGTAGGCGATTAAAAAACCAGGTAGAAAAATACATTTCTGGTACAACAAACATTATTGAAATTTTAATAGACTTTTGTCTTATAATTATGAAAAAAATTGATAAACCATTGCTTATCTGTTTACTAAAGTATATTTGTATCTATTTTACTGGTGTCCATACGGCAATGCCCGAGTGGTTTCGCCCAAATGTCCTAGACTGTTCTTAATTATTGTATCTAATAACCTTTTGCAATTGCATTAATGGTGTAAAATTAAATTTATTTACTGTTAACAACGAATGGGTCATTCCATTTAGTTTTATTGTGTATTTGTAGCTTTAACGCTAGCTAAGTTGCTCGTTATCAATCTACAAGTAACTCGTTCCATATAATAAACAGAGACTGTGCAAACACAACTGTAAAAATCGCGTTATCGCCTCCACCCAGACAATTCTTTTTTCACGTCGTTGATTTTTTCCGTCGGTTTCCGTATTTCAAGATATCTTATTTCTTAACGTAAATTATGTATCTAACATAGAACCGCGAGGTTATAGCTTGTATATTCTAAAATATTCCTACTAATAAAACTAATTTTTCTGCTTATACTACGCCAATGAACAAAGCCCTAAATCGTAGTTCTCCTAACAGCAGATAATGTAAAACGGTAGGAAACTATGAAAGGTCCAGATTACTTTGTAAAAGGTGGCTTTTCCCATTTCAGCTGAAACAGTGAGATTCCAACAACAAATCTAGAGAAATCCCTTTTGCAGTGCAAACGAAAATTTGTTTCGATTGCGACGCGTGCGAGGATATTTGACTCGGAATTTCAGAAGATTAAGTATGGAGAACTATCTAACATGATTTAGAAAATTGTTCAATATGATTTTAGATTGCTGACAGCGTTCCAAAAAATAATGATTTTAATCAAGTTTATATTATAAAATTTTTATTTTACTCTTCCTATTTTAAGATTCAGGAAACCGTCTCTGTTTATATAGAGGATTTTATTAGCCTTTTTTATAGAATTCTCGTCCCTAAGCGTGTGAACAATCCCTCTTTTTTTGTTTCGGAGAAAATACCCACGTTTCTTTTCGTAGGATCCAGCAATGTCGTTGCTAGCACGAGAATAGATTTCTTAGAATCTATAAGTGCTCGATGACCGTTGGTCACGTGGTTACACCTTTTAACTATTCTAGACTTCTTCCGTGTTTCTTTTTTGCGCGTAGAAACAGGAAGTGGCTACGCCCACGAAATAAGACATAAATAGAGGTGTTTAATGGAATTCTAGATCTATTCTGATCTTTTGTTCACTAAATTCATTATTTCACTAATAACATCTCCTTTTTAATTTTGGGCCTAAGAAAGGTGTGGCTAACAATCTTACAGGACTTATGATAAAATTATATTTTCTTCATAGGTATATATTATACATCTTCATTAGTACTTTTTCTTTGTTAATATAAAAATAAGGTGTCGCCTTATATACTATCCATCTTGATATCTTCTTTTTCTTTCTTAGTTGCCTAATTTAGTTTATCTGCCTGTTACTGACTACCGTAAAATCTTGACTGCATGACTTGCTCTCCACTTACCCCCTGAGTGTCATTTGCAATTGTGACCTTCTGACTTTCGTTCCTTTGTATTCATTACTATACAAGTCAATATAAACATTTTCTGAATCACTTTTGTTAAAACCTTAGAAAGCGGAGAAAAACTTAATACATACAATATAATTTCGTAAGACCATGTGTTTATAAACTTAATAAAAATATATATTTTTGTTGGTATTAGAGCTTATTATAACCTTAAACTTCTCTGCAGATTTCTTTTATTACAAGAAGGAAAGTTTTGAATTAAATTTTGCATATCGAATCCTGTAGGGATAAAATCTGCAACTATTTCCAATTCTGCATAGTCCTCAATATCCAGAGAGTGATAAAATACAATACCTTCAATATTACTATTCTCTATACCGCATTGGAGCACAAAAAGAATCCAAAGATATTACTTTTATTAAAGAGCTGTACCATTTGACTCATCGCATTTCTCACGCTAACTGGGTAAATTGAGGTTTTTGTTTTTCATTTTCTTGTTCTCTAGTGCTCTTGAAGTGTGATTAATGGGGTAGAAGCTCCACGAGAAAAATGTCAATGCGAAATGTGTTTGTTGGGCATTTGTGACAGAAATCAATTCCTAGCTTGAACGTTAAACCTCAGAGAGGAAGCACAGAATTACTTTAAATCAAAGGAAAGATACCGAATGTAGATAGATTAGAGGACAATTTGGTTAAAGTTTTTTTGTTTTACCTTACAAAGTCGATTGTAAACTTTACTGTGGAACAAAGAATGAACAGAGCAAGCTACAAAATGAACTTAAACTTAAAATACGTGTCATGATTTAAACATTTTTTTAAAGGATATATTTTTTTAATTTATCTCTAAGTAATATTTTTTGACCTGGTTGTTTGATACGGCCTTTCTGTTTTTTTTTTACTCAGGAAACTCTATAATATCTTTCTGTTTTCTTTTGAAAGAGACCGCACAGCATTTCTTTCCAAATCGGGCGTATAGGGAATTTTGCTTTTACGACGACGAATATTTTTTCAACCACATACATTTTCATGAAGGCTCACGACTATTCATAAAGTTTATTCTCTGATGGTAGGTCAGAAACATCGACATGAAATATTCATTTCTAATACTTTCAACGGAAAACAATGAAACGCGCAAGTTTTCCCTTCTTTCAACACAGATTTTCTACTTTTAACGGTTTGCTCACATTTCTGTTAAACTTGGAATCATGTTAGTTTAACTTACTTACAGTATTTTAAATTCATAAAGTTAAAACTTTAAAGACTCCTGTTAGTAGGTATTAGTTAAGAAAGAATTATGAAAGTTTGTGTAGTGACTTTTACCATGATTAAAACATGAGTAACTTATATTTTTTTGTTAAATGTTAACATCAATTAGTAAACCAGAGAGAAATATGAATGTTAAATTAACCTTTTATCCCAAAATAAAAAGTTAATAACCTAATGACAATTTTTTACGATTTTCCTGTTTTTCATGATATTTTTTTAGTTTTTCCTATATTTTGTTAAATATAATTTTTCATGATAACCTCAGTTTGTTAAAGTACATTTGAAAATAGGAGATGTTCCCACTGACTGAGCTATCGATGTACGCACAGCCGTAACCGCTGATAGTAGAAACTTGAAATTTCAACAGATGTTTATTTTTATAGTGTGAACACCCACTAAGGGGGAATCTAATAAAAATATATTTGAGAGGGTGAAATAGGGTTAAAATGTTTGTATAAAAAGATCATTAAATCAGGAGGTACCAATATTTATAAAAATTGAAATTCAGACTCTTAAACATATTTCATTGAACAGTTTCGGTCTTAGTTTCGGTTTCGGCCAAAAATAGCCTTAACTTTCTGGCTCGCTGAAATTTGAGTGTAGTGAAATATCGTGAAATATTTTTGTCATCAGGAATTTGTGGTCTAAATCAATTACTGTTGTTAATTCAGATATTCGGACATTCAAACATTTAAGATATTCGGACTCTAATCATTTGGACATTCCAACATTCAGACATTTAAACATTTGGAAATTGGGACATATATACATTGGAATATTCGAACATTCACACATTCATACATTGGACATTTAGACATTAAGATATTTAAACATTTACACTTTAGGACATTTAGACCTTTAAGTATTTAGATATTTGTATAGGTGGACATTCGGACATTCCAACATTTAGACAGTCAGACATTTGAACATTTAGACATTAGGACGCTCGGACATTCAAACATTTAAACACTCGGAAATTTGGACATCCGCACATACGGACATTCACACAATATTTTTTTGATAATTTTCACCCATTGTATGGTTTTGTAAACTCATTTAACTTAAAAATTAAATTTTAGTTTTACAATGCAATAAAGTTTAATTTTTGTCAACTTTTCTCTTTTTGATTTAAATCAAATCCATATTTCATTTGCTCTCATATGTTTTGTGAAAATTTAAATATTGACTAATCATTATTTTAGTAATGCGAAATATGTCAATTGCACTATTTTAAAGTTATAACCATTTTTATTGTACTATGTAAAATTTTTAGTGTTTTTTTATTATCTCCAATTTCAACCCGAATCGATGCAATTAATGAGAGTTTTGTTAATTTTGCACTTATTTTTAATATTGGGTATAAAATTTTTACTGATCCTAATTTTTATTTTCTGTTCTATTTTAGGATTGCTGAAAATTAATTTCTTGTTTTTAATTTTATATTTTCTTATAATCTTTATATAGATTTTAAAAAATTCAGAATGTTTCGTTAAAGTTCTTAAAAGGACAACGTTTACGACAGCGGTTCTGGAACAATGGGGCGCGATCCCAGACGATTGTGGTAAATTGAAAATAAAATTATTAAAACTGATTTATAACATTTCCATTGTTAAATATTGAACTACAAACTTACTCTATACCTATAACAAAATTTAAATAATCTTCGAATACCATGACCAATGGTTGAAATGTGCTTGCTGTGCGGCACACAATCTCTAATTTGGGACATGGCGACTCTGGTTAAAGCTTATTTTGATACTTAGATTTTAACGAAGCAACAGCAGATATTACTGTTTTACAAAGATAGGACATGGGGAAAACTACCAAAAGCCGTATCGCTTTCGGTTTTATTACTGAGAAGAATTACAAGGTAGTTTTTTCTATAAATGCATTCTTTCACCAAAAGATTTAATCTTTTCAGTAAACTATTATTTTGAGATAACTCTCAACGTATTTTTAAAACTTTTGAAATTTAGAAATTATACAAACTTGTTTGTATCATTTCTAAATTTCAAAAATTTCAAAAATACGTTGAGAGTTATCTCAAAATAATAGTTTACCACAAATCAATGGTTCCGGTCTCCTAACCGAATAAAAATATATAAGACAGGGCACAAATAAAGTGACTTAGAGTTTGATGTTTCAATTGTCAATTTGACAAATCTTCTCTCTCATTAACGTCATGTAACATGTGCTTAAGGAGAAAGTGGGTGAATGTCATATCTGATGGGATTTGAGTTCATTATAACGTTTGGCTTCCTAATCACTTGATCATCCAATAGCTTAAGTGGTTAAAGCATGCCTGCGTATAAGGCAGTGATGGTGGGTTCGAGTCCCACTGGATGTGACATTTTTTGAATTTCTCCTTGATGTCAGTTAGTAATTTCTTGTTTGTATAAATTCTAAATTTCAAAAATTCAATCTTGTCGTACAAATTAAATTCTATAAACTTTTTTCCTGAAGTTAGGGATTAAGCGTATTAGGGTTTTCAAAGATATCTACCAAATAAAACAAGTTCATTAAAAATAACTTGTCTTTCTTCATATATACCGATATTTTACTTCTTAGTTCGTAGATAAGCTAACAACGTGATAACCATCTGGATAAAGGATAAAACAGAAAAGATTCATGGTCAGCTCCCATTTCTGTACAAAGCGCAGAGAAAATTCTTGATTTTAATGGCCTAGTTTTTATGTAGTTAACGACTTCAATATCTCCTTCAAAAACAATATTTATGCTAGGGCTTATAGACTTGGACGCTAAAGCTTCCCGATGAATCATGCAATATGTCCACATAATATCTGAGGATTTCTTCTTCGCAAGTGCTTGCAAACTTTTTACCAGACATGACTGCAAATCCCATTACAATTTTTCCATTGCAAATTCGCCATAATGATAGCAGTATGTGTTATCTAAATGATTCGGCCCATAATTTTGCAAAACTTTAATTCTTCGTATATTGTGATACTATCACAGAATCTTATGTAACAAATTAGATGAGATTTATTATTAGAGTAGCTGAAATTTAAGTGCTTCTGATTGTTAACAGAAATACCTGAAATTCTTTGATAGATTGTTTTATTTCACAAAGAAATATTGTCAAGTTGTTAAGCATAGCTTGCACCAAACAGTATTTCTACAAAGACTTTGGGAGCGGGTAAAATAATTTTACATTTAGCTATTATGTAAGCCACTTTGTATAAGGCTAAGCTTTCTCGTTCACTGCGACCATTTTATGAAAATTTCTCCTCTGTTTTTTAAATCTCTTGAGTTTTTCCTCGAAAAAATCAGGCCAATTACTGATATATTCCTTGTGCCATTTTTCTAGGTGCCTCTTCCATTTATTGGGTTTTAAGCTATCTGCAGTTAATAATTTTAAAGAAATAATAATAATTTCAATGCTTGTAGAGCGCAAATTTAGGTCAGCTTGGTTATATCTCTAGGTTTTACACTTACATCCCAGTCAATCAGTCAAAGTACAAGGTTCTTCCGCGTTTAGTGTTCGTTTGGCCCCAATTAGAAATTTATCTATATTTACAGCGTAGAAAACATTAAACATTAGAGCACTTAAATTGAAAAAAAATTGTTTAACTTTAACTTGTAATGCAACAACTGTCTTAAAGCAAAAAACTACAACTGAAGACGCGCTTCTTTATTTAATCGATGACGTTCGACATCTTTCGCAAAACATCATCATCTCACGTGCCAAACACACATGAGTGTGTTACCTAGTCTAATTTTAGTTCTTCGGGTTGACTATATAATTCTCGCAAAACAACGCAGTGCGCAAAATTGTTTGAAATAATGAGGAGGCGTTATGTATAAGAGTTTAAAAACCGCTGATTTACGAGAAAGGTAAAGTGTGTTATGATAATGGAACTGTAGTATACAAAAAATTAAAACAACA
The DNA here is from genome assembly GCA_964028335.1 of Altica lythri. NCBI lineage: Eukaryota > Metazoa > Arthropoda > Insecta > Coleoptera > Chrysomelidae > Altica > Altica lythri. Next base: position 31,823,931 of record OZ034807.1, on the reverse strand, counting down.
GTAAATGTTTTAGAATCTCTTATGATGAGACTGCATTCGTAAATAACAAATAGTATTAAAATATATTGAAATAAATCTAAAATTTTATCTTTTTATTATTTTATTTCAGCACTTAAAAAACTACTGTTTTACCAGTGTAATTATAAATTTATACGTAAATTTCATACTTACCTTATGTTACAGTCAATAACAAAGCAAATCTTTGGATACCACCAGTTTATCAAAAAGACAATGGCCATCAAACTCTCTACACAGTAACTATAAAGACTTCCCTTATCTCACAAACTGTTTATCAAGTAGGGTTTGATCCTCAATCTATTGCAATCAGTTTGTAACCCCACAACCCTTGGGACATTATTTTCTCCGGTTTCCTTTGAACCATGGTAGACGTGTATCCCGACTTTGCTAAATAATTTCCTGTTTACACTGTTACACTCAATTACATCTGATTATTAAACGCAAAGTTAGTAAAAATTTTAATTACATAGAAGAAAACTAAATTATAATTGCTTTATAGGTCATTTTCTAACAATAAACATAATAAAGTTGGAGTGAATACCTCAATAAAGAAAAGATACCGAATTATAAAAGTCATCGCATATTCACTGAAGAATACAATATAAAATTTAAACGCCAAAAATGTCTACCGGATCTACATTTTACAAGAAAAAAAAATTTTTGCTACAACCTTAGCATCCATGGCTTGCATCCTTGTCAAGGATATTTCTACATTTGGGAGGAATTAACAGCTGCAAGGTATGGCCGTTGAGATAGGAAGTTGTTGGTTTAAACATTTTTCCCAACACAATATAAAGGGTACACAACTAATTGCCATATTAGATAACTGTGGCGGGCAAAACAAAAATTAGTCTCTAGTAGGTGTTGGCTTCGTTTGTTGGTTTAAGGAACTTTTAAAGAAATCGTACAAGTACAAGTTAAACATACAATGCTTCCCTTACACCAATACTTGCATATGTTAAACAAATTTGTCCGAGCATACTGTCAATACAGCTGTAACTACCTTTTTCTGGTAGTTAATGGCTCACCAGAGGTTATCAGATTGCGAACGGCACTCAGGGGGCAGGAGGAGAACGAGTCGTGGGTTAGGGGAGCAACTGAGCGAGTATTGATAATTAAAAAAAAAATAAAGATACGTTAAAGGTACAATAACCAGATTTCGGTAACGAGCGCCACTTATCTTTTTAGAAACAGACAGGAGAAAAGATAAAAAACCTTGTTGGGAAGAATCCATTAGATTAGGGACATTAAGGGAATAAACTTAACATTGCAAAAATTATCAAAAAGATATCTTATATCTAAAGACTTACCTCATACGTCTATAAAATTCCTTGAACCCTTATATTTTTATTTTTAATTTATATTTTTCTTAAAAATTAAAATCATTTGAAAATTTCTTTAAGCTATATCTTCTTATACTAGAAATATCAGTTACCACTTTTAATACCCAAGCCCTTTAACTCCAAATTAATATCGGCTTAAAGTTTATATTTCTCAAAGAAACACGAAAAGTCATAATTTGTTATCACCCACAAAAAAATAATTTCTAAAGTTACACTTAATTGGTTATTACTTAATAACATTTAAACTATTTTCTCTTTCAACAAGAAAGCAAAGAAGAACGCGGCTAAAGAAGAGCAATTCAATTGAAATGGAAAAGTCATTAAAAGTAAAAAACTTTTAGCATATTTTGAGAGAGACTCGATTAGATTCACACATGTTTCCAATATCGCAAATCGAATCGAAACGGTCATTTTCACAGTTTTCGAAAAGAAACTTCTATTTGAAACGGGAAAACTGTTTGTTTACTAATAACAAAAGTGCCCATTGTCTGGTCGCAAGAGAGCTGTTGACTTTTGTGCATACGGGTCACGCACTGCACCAGCTCAACCTGAGATGATGAGAAGAAGTGAGAAGTGGAAAACAAATAAGGTCGTTCAAAGATAGGATAGAGTTTTAGAGAAAAGGGTAATAAGCATTTATTTACAATTTTCCACAAAACAGTTTCTTACACGTATTCGTCTTTTAACCAAGTTCAAAAGGGTTTGATTTTAATATGTTACTGTATTCGGTTAATAATACGAGACCTCCAATTCATAATAGATATATTTTTGCAATAAGATATTTAATACATAATGCAATTACATATTAGGGATATTAAGTAAAAGGTTATATGGAAACTATATATTTTACAACATTTACATTTTAACTTCTTTAAAAATTAATAAAGTAGACTGAGCAAATTCCTGTCGGTTCTGCAAGATTGTTTTGTCGGTTTCTTTAGTAATTTTCAACAATTTAATTATTTAGCTTTTGCAGGACTGTCTCCAACCGATTTCTTCAAGACTTAGGTACTTGAACTGTTTTTTAAGGTTTTATTCATCTGATTTCTTTAACTTTCTTTACCCAGCTTTCTTAGAACTTTCTACAGTTCCTACAAGACTGTGTTGATCTAGTTTCTTTCTACATCTGGTTTATTTAGGACTTTCTCCGTCTGTTTTTTTTTAAACTTTTTTTATCTGGCGGTTAATAACTGTACACTTGGCTACTTATTGAATTTTTGTATTTAACTTCTGCAGGACTGTATTCATGTGTATTCTTCAAAACTTTCTTTACCTGTTTATTTATGACTTTTTTATTTGACTTTTTAAATACATTCTTTACCTGGTTTCCTTATCATTTTCTTTATCTGGCTTCTGCAGGACTCTCTGTACTTTCGTCTAGGTGCTTCTCGACTCTTTGCACTTTCTTCACCTGGCTTTTTAAAAATTTTTCTAGGGTAATTCCTACAAGATTGTGTTGATCTACTTTCTCTACCACTTTCTACATCTTGTTTATTTAAAACTGGTTTCTTGAGTAATTTTCAAGAATTATTAAGCTTTTGCAGGTCTGTCTTAAGCAGATTTTTTCAGGATTTACTTTGACTGTTTTTTTCAGGAATTTCTTTATCTGACTTTTTTGAAACTTTTTTTACCTGGCTATTTTAAAACTTTTTATTTTTATCTCTACAAAACTGTGTTGATCTATTTTTTTTTACGACTTACGGTTTGTTAAGGACTTTCTTTGTCTGCTTTCTTTTAAACATTTTTTATCTTTTTTCTGACTGTGCACCTGACTTTTTCTAGATTTTTTTATCTTGCTTCTGTTGGACGGTCTTGATCTGGTTCCGTTAACTGACGTTTTAAAGACATTCTTCACCTGGTTTCTTCATAACTTTCTTTATCTGATGTACTTTGTTAAGGATTTTTTACATTTGGTTTATGAAGAACTTTTTTTAATAACTTTATAACCTGTTTTATCTGGTTTACACGTAACTTCCTTAGAATTTTTTTATAGCTTTTGCATTACTATTTTTTGTTGATCTTTTTTTACTTTCTTTGTACTTTCTTTATCTGTTTCTGAATGATTCTTCAGAACTATCTGCACCCGGATTTTTAGAACTTTCTTCATCTGGCATTCGCAGAACTGTTTTAATCTACTTTTCTTTAGACATTTTAGATCTGCTTTCTCAAACACTTTGTTTATCTGGCTGTGTTAGGACTTTTTAAACTAGGATTTTTAAGGAATTTCGTCATGTGGCTTTGCAAAACTCTCTGAATTTTGTTTCTATGGGACTTCTCAACTTGTTTCTTTAATTGGGTAAGTCATGATTTTCTGCAACTTAGTTTTTTATGAATTGCTTTATTAAAAACATCTAACACTATCTTAATTTGGTTTAGTTTGAACATTCTTTCCGGATTTTTTAATTTGTCGTTTTCATATGACTGAATTTTTTGTACCTTGCTTCATATGAATTTTGTTTTATTGTTTTTACAAAATTTTTTCTACGCCCATGACTGTAAACGTCAAAAATCGCACTGTAGACTTTCCGTGTAAGTGACATTTAACAATAACATGCACGTAATGAGATCTCATAACATACATGTGCGTTTAGATAAGAAAACTTAAATTTCTTTGTTTAATCAAATTGCAATAAATTTTTTATGTACGTACTACTTTATTTGGTCTATTTACAAACTTTTAGTCAATTTAAAAACATAAATATATAATAGTTTTTATTAAAAATTAAATATAAATAAAACAGATATAGGCAACATATATTACATTTTAAATTATTATTTAATCTAGGATGTTACTTATTGTCACTACTTTGATAAATGTTATTTTAAACGGCAAATTTCGTCATATATTTTTTAAGAGATGTCAAATATTTAGAATTAAAATTAAAATATTGAGTCGTAGAAAAAGCATAGTACGTAACTCGAGTGGTAAGAGGTATTACGTACTCGTGTAATTACGCACTCGCCGCTACGCGGCTTCGTGCGTAACTTTTCCACTCGTACGTAATATCCTATTTACCACTCTTGATACGTAATATACTATTCTTGATTTGATTTTACCAGGACTTTCTTTATATGACTTATTTAGGACATCTTACAGATGACTTCTTAAGGACTTTCTTACTGAGGTTTTTGCAGGACTCTATTCATCTGGTTACTTTAGTACTGTCTTGATATGGTTTCTTTAGCACTTTGCTCATCTGGGTTCTTAGGGACTTTCTCCGAAACTTTTTTATTTGAGTTTTTGTTCTTACAGTGATTAACTGTAAATGTATCCGGGGATAACTGTTAATGTCAAATTAATTAAAACTTATCAATTCAGTTTATTGTCTATTTTGTGTAGATTTATACAGGGTATTTCATTAACGGTGGCTAGCGGCCATATCTCAAAAACTACTAGACATAGAAAGTTGAGAATAAAAATATTACAAAAGCGACCATAAGAAAATCTTAAAAAATAGTTCTGCAATTCACCACAAGAGGGCGCGATCGAAAGTCAAATATTAAAATGTTTAATTTCTCCGAAAATTTTCACGTTAGGGTATAATTTAGGTAACATCATTAGAAAGCTGAGAGAATTCTGCATTAATTTGATTCTAAGGCTTATTAGTATACCGACGTTAAAAAGAATGGGGAAAGCTATTGACAGTGTAATTCTTTAAATTGTTGTAATCACTAAACATCTTATCCGATTTAAGAGATTTGATAGAGGAAAGTAGTTTTTTAAGATTTTCAGTAGATTCAGTAATATGGCCGCTAGCCAACCTTATGAAATACCCTGTACATTTTTAATATCTTTTTTATGTGAAACATATTCAACATAAATTAAAATTATCAAATTAAATTCGTTTTGCCATTATAATTTGTTAAAATTGCAACATTTCTCTTGTTTCTGTAGATACGACTATTCTAAAGGCAGAATCATTGACCTGCTTTCGTTCCGAGAGCTGGAAAAGTGGAGAATATTGAATTTTTAGGGTGCTCTCAGAGCCGTGTTATTAGAACATAATGAAAGCTAAACAGGGATTAGATGGGCGTGCAAAAAAATAATTATGTTTGGGAATTATTAATCCTAATATGGAATCATACAAAGAGCTTACTGGTATAGGGGAGAGTGTGTATGAAAGAGCCAGGCTTTGAAAGAGCTGATGTCATTTGCTACTATTTACCAAAAACCTACAGTAGTTTAATTTTATTATTTACATGGCAACACTAGATAGCTGTTACCCACAAACATTTGACAGTTCTACAAAAAAAAGTGGCGTTAGTGGACCACAAAAAAGATTTTAAAACTAAAAGGTAAGTATATATTGTGTTAACATAAGTTGTTTTACAAAGAAAAGTACAGTATTTAATTATAAAATTGTTATGTTATATTGTTACGCATGTATTTAGCATTATTCTACAATAGTTTTCATCTGTTTCAGTTTACGCCAAATAGCTATATTTTGAGGTTATATTTCAAATCACAAAATGCTTTGAAAGAGCCACTTGTGGAGGCCATGAAAGAGCCGGCTCTTTCATGGCATTATAAAGAGCACATGTTGAATAATGGGCCTTCTGGTGCTTTGGGTTTAGCCCATGCTTCAGGCTGGATGACTGAAAATAATTTTATGAAGGCCATGGAACATTTCGTTAGCCATGTAAAACCAACAGAAGAAAATCCAGCATTGCTTTTATTAGACAACCATGTCTCCCATGTCAATCTCCGTGTCATAGAATTTGCCAGAGATCACTTTATAAAAGTGTTGACTTTTCCGCCACATTGTAGCCACAGGCTACAACCTCTGGATGTTTCAGTTTATGGGCCTTTTAAAACCAGATATCGAATAGTAATGAATGAATGGATGCTTTCCAACCCTGGTAAAACAGTAACTATATACCAAATTGCGCAGTTTGTTAGAGATGCCTATTTAGCAGCTTTTAGTCTACCAAATGTTACTCAAGGATTCATCAAAACTGGCATATATCCTTTAAATCGTAACATATTTTCGGATGATGCATTCCTTGCATCATATGTGACCGACAAACCTAATCCAGTTACTACTCCAGATATTTCTACTCCAGAAAATTTAAGACCCACAACACATTAGTGCAGCACTTCCGATATAAATGCTTCAGAAATTTTTAGAACTCCAAATAAAACAGATGATTTGATCAGAAATATGTCATTGCCCTCAACATCACAAATCTTAGCCCCGAAGATGTAAGACCTTTTCTTAAATCGGGTCCCAGAAAGACTTTAAAATCAAACAATCGTAAAATGTCATCAGCTGTTATCACGGATTCTCCAGAAAAAGATAATATTGAAGAAAAAGAACAGAAAAACAAACCTAAAAAACCTAACATTAGGAAAATGCCAACAAAACAAAATATTAAAAAATTAAATTCCAAAACCCACGATGAGTCCAGTGATTCCAGCGCCAACATTTTATTGCACGATGAATCCTCAGTAACAAGCTCTGATGATGAAATTAATCTATTAGAATTGAAAAAGCAGACGACTAATTCATACAATGAAGACAGATTCCCAGAAGATAAAAAATATTGTATTGTGTGCAATGGGAATTATTCTAAGAGTAAGGTGGAATGGTACCAGTGTAAGATTTGTGACAATTGGGCACATGAATCTTGTGGAATTAAAGGTGCCAAAAATTTCTTTTGTCATAAATGTTTCTAGTTAATATTTTAGTAACGGAGACTGATTAAAATATAATTAATTATTGATAAGATTAAGATTGTGATTTTAGACTGATAATTTGATTTGAACTGATATTTTCATAGAAATAAGCAATATTAAAGTTTGATTCGAGTTTTGTATTTGATAATAGTTTATTGAAAGTTTTTATATGTCTGTTTTTTTTTGTTAAGAGGAACCCGGCTCTTTCATAGCACAAGCCTAGCATGGACAGCTTGCTTTGAAAGAGCCGACTTCCCTTTTTATTTTAAGTTAAGGTTTTAATAATTTTTATCATTATTTCTCATTTTGTTTTGTTTGTATAACTGAGATTATTAAACTAATTATTTAAAAAAAATAGTTTTATTAAATAACTTTCACCTAAAGTTCCCTTTTTGTGACGTTTTCTAAAACTGGCTCTTTCATACACACTCTCCCCTAATTATTATTTATATAAACTAACTTTAAAAGAGATTATCAAAGTTTTAATACTTAACAATATATAAAATGCTGTCAATATTAGAGTTTTATAGAAAATGGCAAGAAGCAAGTAGAGATACTTGGAATACTTGAAGCTGTTTGAGATGCAAACGTGAAAACTATTTTCAATTTCTCTCGATAACTGGATCTCAATAGAAAATAAATGTGGAGTGATATTTATTGCTTTTGTAGTATTCAAATTAGAGATACCAACTTTGCAATTTAAGCTTTGTATATTGGATTCTTTTTATTTTGTTATGCATTTTATACTTCAAAAGAACAAAACGATATTATCAAACAGAAAATCAGCTAAGATTATAAAGGGAAAAGAAAATCAAATTTAGTTAGCAATATTTGACTGTACCTACAACTATTTAGTCTTTTAAGGGTAACAAGGGAAATTATATTTTTTTGAGAACTAAGAGTTGGAATATTCAACAATTTCACTTTCATGAATATTCATACAATTAACTGAACGCAAAGGAGACCCTACTGCTAAGGAAATTAGGCTGGCCAAAGTGGCCTGAGCTTTTGCAGATTGCGTCAATAATTGTTAGAAGCTTTTGTTGAAGAGTTCATTTTAATTTTTTTGTTCAAGAATTAATCTTTTCTTATTAATTTTAAATTCTTCTGACTTTTGTGGTAAAAGATGTAACTCGAAATTTAATAAATTGCTTAAGAAATGAATTTTTTTTTAATAATAAAATAATCAGAGCGAAATGACTAATTTAGTAAGTTTAGCTGTTTGAATACTGTATTTTTTAATGAATAAGTAATTGTGTTTTGATTAATATAGATAATTAACTAATATTGTATTATTTAAAAATTTTTGTTGTGTTGATTATAAGTCCTTACTACAATGCGGCCTAAAAGATGATTTGAGTACCCTACATCTAATTACGAGTCCATAGGGTCTAGTCCTAGACTTTTAAAAAAGTCTATTATCCGCTTAGAACGTACGTTTGTAACCTGATTGGGCTCTAAGAAGACCTGTCCCAGGTATTTATGTATTTATTTATGACGAACGAATACTCCGCGCAGCCGATTTGGCGCTACCCATTTGGCGCAGCGGATTCGGCGGATTCGGCACTAACGAAAATTTTTACAACAGATGTGTTTTTCAATTCAATTCGAAAATATATTATTTAATATTTAAAAATATGTTTTATTTTAAATAACTGAAGTAAGAAGTGCACTTTGGACAAATAGAAAATATTACTAGCAATTATAATCCTTTGACGAAAGTTTTCTTTCGAATAACGGATCTAGCCCATTAAACATTGTTATTTTCGGCAGAAAGAAGAATATCAGCTATTTGGAGCAATCGCGGACAATTTATTCAGATGGTACTTTTAAGTCTCTCTTATTTTAACAATTTTATATTGTGTTAGCAGAAGTTTATGGAGCTGTCATTCTCGTTTTGTATGCTTTACTTTCAAATAAAAGTATACAAACTTATAACTCGTTTTTAAGACTGGTCACTTATATTGCTCCAAACAATAACTAACTTGTAACTTTTGAATAGCCGCATTTGGTGCTTTTTAACAGCAATTTTCAGAGGCAACAAACGCGGATGTTTTTTTCACCTAAACCCAAATCTGCAAAAACATATTTCTCAATTGGAGCTGAGTGAAAGGTACAACAACATTATATGCAAACATAATTTTAAGTCTCTCCTGTGTCCGCATTCTGCACCTAGATGAGGCAGTTGAAGAACTCTCTGCAGATTTTTCAAACGAATTACAAGATGTACTAAATTATTTTGAAACAATTATGTCGGTAGGTTAGGAAGAAGACTCAACGCAAGATGCTTTTCCATATTTCCAGTTACAGAAGCTGCCAATAGAAGTCTTAAAAATAAATTAATGATGGACCATCCAACTATGTGGCATTTTATTGAATCTCTTAAAAAGATTCAAAAGGGCCGCGACCTTTTAGGATCGCGTGGTGAAGGTTGTAAAAACCTTTTTGCTTGTCTTTGACCTGGAAAGTTTTTTCAACAGGCAGCACTTTGCCAATTTTACAGAGATGGTACCTTAGTGGACAGTGTTTTGTAGAATTTTTGCGATGAATCTAAATTTAGATTTCTAAAGCTTTATGAGTAATTTAGAATAGTGTAGTAAAGGCCGTATTAACTTTTTGCTTTTCTTTGGCCTGTAGTAATTTTGCAGTTGGCTACACTTTACTTATTTTACAGAGATGGTACCTCAGTAGACAGTGTCCTTTGAGAATTCCTGTGATTACTCGGAGTTCGGGTTTCTGAAGCTCTAAGAGTAATTAAGAAAAGCGCAGTAAAAGCTGTATTAACCTTTTTGCTTGTATTTGGTCTGGAGTGTTTTTCCAGTAGGCTGCTCTTTCTCCATTTTACAAAATTGGAACCTCTGTGGACAGTGTCCTGTAAGAATTTCTGCGATGACTCTGAATTCAGGTTTATGAAGCTCTAAGAGTAATTTAGGGATGGCGCAGTGAAGGCCGTATTACCCTTTTTGTTTGTCTTTGGTCTGAAGTGTTTTTTAAAAGAATGCATTCAGTTCATTTTTCTAATTACAAACTTCATCTTATGGCTTCATCTATAAGATGCTATGAAAGGTATTAGTTCAATAAAACAAGTACTAGCCTTTTTTTAGCAATAGTGTCAGCAAGCTCGTTTCTGACAATTGCTTTATGACCTGGTGCAATTTCTTCGCGCTTCTAACTTAACATACCAGTCGATATGAAGTGTTGTCATTGTTGGTTATCCCAAATGTCTTTCCCAAAAGTTTTCCGTTTCACGATAACGAGTCCAAAGAGATAACATTCTAAAAGGTTTTCATATCATGTGCTACATTAGTGTTGCCCAAATGCAAGAACAAGACGAGACTTAGCCAGGCTTGGTCTTGGTCTTGCGCCAATACACCTGGTCTTGGTCTTGGTCTTGGTCTTGCGCTCCCAGTCTTGGTCTTGGTCTTGGTCTTGCAGCAAGAGTCTTGCAAGTCTTGCAATTACCTATTAGTCTATTACTATTTATTAAAGTTTATTTTAAATCTTAGAAAAACGTATTAGAATTGGAACATTGTGAGCTTGAATTAACATAGCCATAGTAAAGATCAAGCAGATTAATAAATTACTGAAGATTTAATAAGAAATTTGAAAAATCAACTGACCTATATGTCGTTTTTCATGGAAGTAACTGTTTCTTAATAATAATATCTTAGGCTTTTTGTTTTATTAGTAGGTAGGTAAGTATCTACGCTTTTTATATTATTTTATTAGTATTGTAGAATTGTTTTACATGTTTCAGGTATATTTAAAAGTAGCTACAATATTTATCAAACGGGTGATATTTGAACACTTTTTTGCTATTTTTTCTTGTAAAAACTTAAGAATTATAATGACTGAATGTACAATAATAGTACCTAAGTAATTAGTTTAAAACCATATAATCAATATTATAATATGTATATACTAACTAGAATAAATTATTATGACATCTACTACCTATCCTTACCATTTTATCGTAATCATATAATACTACTTGCGTGATCATTATAATGTATTCATTTTCATTCTAAGCACTCTGAAACTTATTTATTCTTTGGAGCACCTGTAGGTACTCTTAAAATTCGAAATTATTTTGCATGAGTATACCTACGCCCTGTGGCCCTATATATGATTTCAAAAGAAGCCGTGAAATAGCGCTAAGTCCTAGCTGCAAGACGCAAGAGTCTTGCAGGCTATGTCTTGTTCTTGCTAAAGTCTTGCACGGTCAGTCTTGGTCTTGGTCTTGCTAAAAATACGCGGTCTTGTTCTTGGTCTTGGTCTTGCAAAAACGCAAGAACAAGACCAAGACTGCAAGACCAAGACTGAATTTGGGCAACACTATGCTACATCAATTTTGCGCATTGCTGCCTTAATCATGACGTCGAGGCATACTAAAACAATTTTTTAAAACACTTATGCAAGAAAACAATAAATAACAACTAAAAAAATCTTGATTAAAATTTTAAATTATTAAAATAATTTTTTATCATAGATTATTTAATTTTGTATTTCTTTAAACAATCAATTTTCTTATAGGATCATTCTTTGCAGATCAATTTAATTTGAATATTTACACTGATACCTATTGCTAGAACATAGCTTAATCTGTAAAATAAATAAATAAATATTTAAAATATTAAATATCCCTAGATTTTGAGCATGTACTAGATCATTTTTGAGTTTAAAACTCCATGTTTTTCCAAAAGGTCCACAGAGTCCTTGTAGCTTAAGACTTTAAACTAAATGTACAGTATGGAATTATTAACAATTATGTATACTTCATATATTTATTTTGCGACAACTTAGCTAATTATTATTACTAGTATATGATTTCTCAATTAGTTTGTGAGAAATTTAATGTCATAAATATTTCAATCTTGATAGAGTTCATTAATATCAGTTAAATTTGCGGTAATTAACAAAATTCAGATATAATTTTATATTAGTGTTTCGTTTGCATTACGGTTTTCTGCCAGTCGAGGTTGACACAACAAATACAATGATGGATTTACTATACAAATATGGTGCTTTATTTTACACGTACATAAATAACGATGTTACCAGATTTCTGCAATAAATAGAATTGATGCGAAAGTGTAGACACAAAAGCTGGGACATGGAAATATATTTAATTAATCGGTTAATTATCCCAACTACACTAATTAAATTAATTTGCCAAAAACAAACTAGAGAAAAACAAATTTGTTTGAGAGGTGCATAGATAATTTCAGCAAGCAAATATATCAGTAAGCAAAAACGTCTATTTAAATTTTTCTTTATTTATTTTTCAAATGTCTTGAACTTAACTTAATTCTTAACCACTTTATAAACATTCTTATACTCCTTCTCGTCAGTATCAGTTTAAACTAAACTATCTTTAGGAAAATTTCTTAAATAGAAAGTATATTGGCTAATGTATAATCATCCAGCATCATCGACAACCCACTACTGGACGTACGTCTCCCTTAGCTCCTTCCATCTATCTCTGGTTTGCTTGGTTTGCATCCAGTTTTCGCTAACTCGCTTTAGATCATTGGTCCATCTGGTTGTTGGGCGGCCTCTGCTCCGATGTGCTTCTTGTCTTGGCCTCCAGTCGACAGTACGTCTTGTCCATCGGTTGTCTGATAATCTGGCAACTTGTCCTACCCAATTCCATTTTAGCGTCTTGATTCTTTTGCTAGCGTTTGTTGTTTTTGTTCTGCGATGTATTTCTTCATTTGGGATTTAGTCTCTAAGACAGATACCCAATATATACCGCTTCATGGCTCTCTGAGTCACGCGAATCTTGTTTACTGTCTTTTTCCCAGGGTTAATATTTCGGCTCCAATAGTATGAATGCGCAACACACACTGGTGTGTGAGGCACATGGTAGATCCGACTTAAAGACATAATTTAGTTTACCAAACGCTGTCTAAATTAAACATAATCGAAAAGCTGTGCTACTCTCCAATTATGTTTATACCATGTTCATTTAAATCCACCCTCTTGCAAGTATATTCTGTAAATGTTGTGAATAGTTTTGGAGAGATGGTATTTTCTTGCCGTACTCCTCGTTGTATACAGAATTTACTTATTTCTCTTTCGGATAATCTTACATAATCTGGCATTTTGGTAGATATTTTTTACTATGTTAGTAAAGCGATGGTCTATTCGACATTCAGTCAATTTTTTTAATTTTTTTCTGGTTTATAGTGTCAAATGTCTTTTCGTAATCCATAAATATTAGTGACAAAGATTTATTATATTCTACAGATTTGTTTATTAGGTTCTTTATTACTAGCAAATGGTCGTTTGTGCCATACCCCGATCTGAATTCAGCTTGTTTCTTGTGCTGATAAAAGTCTAACTTAGCCTCCAGGTGTGACAATTTTACTGTTGAGTCTTTATATATGTGAAAGCGAGCTGATAGGGGGGTAATTTTCTAGATCTGTTGTCTGTTGTATTTGCCTTATTGTTCCATTGGTAAACACATTTAGTGAAAAGTTAAGCTAAAGCCTAAATGATTTTATTCTCACCTATTTTGATCGCCTCAATTACTACTTCATCGTCGCCAGCCTATTTGTTATTGATGTGAAACATCTATAGCCGCACGTGAATCAGATTTCTCGCGTGGCGACGGTGACGTATGATTCGTATGACGTAAAAAACCTAACGCATCGATAATATATAATAAAGAGATGTACTGATACCTTATATGAAATTGGTCTCATGTTTTGAGCGACGCCGACGGTGGCGCGGCAACAATAGGGGGAAGAAGCTCATCGATTCAAAAATTTGGCGGGACAGGGTATGAATTGTTTCATAAAAACCTAACTCGTTTCCGCCTACTATCTATTCTATATATATATAAAAATGTTTGTTTGTATAGGCAAGATAATATACCTACATATTTTGACCTGTAAAATTGACAGCTTGTTAATCAAAATAGATTGTTGGTGAATGGTCCCTGTAAAATTTGTGTATAAAGTGTTTGTTTTAAATATGAATAAACAAAGTGTTAATAAAGAAAGTGATGAAAAAATATTGAATAAAAATGAGTGAGTACCTACCTACCTACTCTATATACATTAGGGTGTCCGTTATTTCCCAAATTTGGTTTTGTTCTCCAAACACCCATCAAATTTTTAGATTATGACCTAACAAAAATTATCAGACCCAAACCAGCCCTTAATATTCACATTAACCCGTGCCTAAATCATAATACATTTCCCATTTAAATACCGTTTAAAAGTTATTCAACGATAAAGTTGTATTCATAGTTAAATTCATCATTTTCCTATTTTTTATTTACTATCGCTTTTTGTTTGTACTAAAATTGTGAAGTAACTACAATTATATTAATATAGTAACGTACTTCTATATAAATTTGTGTTTTAATAATTTCCTTTTTTAAGATTATTGAATTTAAGGTAATTAAATAAAAAGCTAAACGAAATCACGTTTTAAATTTATTTTCGTTCTGTAATCTATCGACATCTGTGAGCAATCTGAGAAAACGTACAATAAATATTGTGATACCATTGTGATACTATTATTTATAAGCGATAATATACTTTATTTTGTATCCAAATTTTGTATTTGTTAATTTTATTACCTATATATATATGTATTTAGTTTGATATAAATAAAAATTATGGTGAAAATTACAAAAAAAAATCGTGAATTTAACTCTGATGACAAATTTATTGCAAATTTCCTACCAGAAATAGATATTTAATTATTTTTAGCTACATTTGTTTCAGTAAAAAAATTAACGACAAAAAGTGCAAAAATGCCATGTTATTTAAATTGGCAATGTCTTATGATTTAGGCACGGGTTAATGTCAATGTTTCACATCTGCCAGGCGTCCCGTGACGGCTCACATTTTTATAAAATTTCTTGAAATTGCTTAAGATGCACCAAAAGTCGAAACAAAGATTTTTACCTCTGGTGTTTGATTTAACATCTTTTGGTTATTTTATTTACAACTCTTA
Organism: Altica lythri; assembly: GCA_964028335.1. Taxonomy (NCBI): domain Eukaryota; kingdom Metazoa; phylum Arthropoda; class Insecta; order Coleoptera; family Chrysomelidae; genus Altica; species Altica lythri. The sequence continues at coordinate 31,808,922 of OZ034807.1, read as the reverse complement.
GATAAGATTGACAAATGTATGTGGCTATCATTATGAGAAACAGTAGTTAAAGAGATTTCAGTTTTTTTTTATTTCTAAATGTTCCGTTTTGACTTTACTGGGCATTAATTTGTAATTTTGGGGAGGGTTTTCTTCTTTTTTTTTATCGTCTTTCTTATACATCTTACTATATATCTCACTATGAAACATTCACAGTGAAAAGGGGTCCTACATTTGGTTTTTACTTTTTCTAAATAAAAGCTATATTAAAGCTTGTTTTGATTTACTTAATTCCAATTGAAATAAAACAAGATTTTAATATAAAGCAACAATTCTAAAATAAATTAATATATGCTTCGTTATAGTGTTTAAGAATGCATTGGTGAAAATATTTAACAAGAAGTAATTTATTAACATATTTCCGTCATCGCACATCTCGTAGACAGGAATTTTAATTTTCTTAAATAATTCACCAGTGAAAAAACAAGTAGGGTTGGAAACACGGCATTTAAATGCACAACTGACTAATCAGTGAAAACTTGCAGCAGAATGTCGATTTTTTCGTTTTCCAAATAGAGCGATGTAACAGAAGACAAGATTATATTCAGGTCCCGTTTTTAAGTCTTTTAGTCACATTTTTAATTTATTATACATTTTTTAGCAACGAAGACTTTTATTAATATTTAAACATGTTCGTAATGAAATTTGTAGCGTCACATAAAAGAAAATTAAACTTAGCACTTTGGGACACTTTAATCACATTTTAGGAACATTTGGAAGTGAAGAAGGAAGCGTAGAATACATTTAAGTATATTGCAATGTTTGGATCCTTACTAGATATATCTGTGCAACATTTAATAAATACCAAAAAAATATATCTTTTAAAATTTTTTGTAGAAACAATCTCAGCTCAGATTACATTTCTATTAGGAACATGTTTAATTAAAATAATTATCAAATTTCAAATGTGAAAATGTGTAATGTCAATTGTTAAATATATAAAACGTCAAATTTTAAAAATATCAAATGTTAAAAGAATAAATGCCAAAAATGTTAATAATATTAAAAAGGTCAAATGTAAAAAGTGTTAAATGTCAAAAATATTAAATTTTAAATGTCAAAAATGTCAATGACAAAGATATTAAATTTTAAAAATCTCAAATCTCAAAGTCAAATATGTCAAAACATTTTAATGTCAAAAAGGTCTAATGTCAATTGTTAAAATATCAAATGTCAAATTATAAAAATTTCGAATCTCTTATGACAAAAATGTCCAAATTTAAAAATGTCAAACGTTAAAAAAGACATTGCTAAAAATGTCAAATGTGAAATTTTAAATTCAAAAGTAACAATAAAGATTAATTTTTAAGAGAGAAAGGAATTTCAAATAAATTAGGAAATTTATACCAGATACACCGGTGTAGCATCCAGTACGGTAATCCAGGACATATATATTTTTTTAAATTCTGCATGGATGCAAGGCTGTAACAAGACTAACTAATAACCCAGCTCACAGTTACAATTAAGAAATGTTTGGATCACTTTATTATCTAGCATTTGCAAGTGTAGGAAGAAATAGGTTGGTGAAATACATTCTAAAATTTGCTGCTATTGTGGTGTAGAAGCGTTCCACACAGAAAATCTGATTTTAGTACACAATTTACTTTAAAGAAAGTTTAATAGGTCTTTTAGAAGATTTATAAGCAAAAAAGGAGATGTAAATTGTATTCCGTTCTTCTCTGCTATTATAGCGTTTTAAGAAATATCCGATAGTAGTAGCAGCATCTGTTATTGGAGCTAGCGTTCTTTACTGATTTTATGTCAAAATTTTATGACACTCGAACCACTTTACGCTGAGTTATCACTCCCAAAGTGACAGTGCCTTTTTAACATCGGTCGAAAAATTAGTATTGAACAAACCAATATTAAGTTCTGTTTAAACTAAGTAAAACAGTTACCAAAACGGATTGATTGTTCAAACAAATTTATAATGATGACTGTTAATCTCGTAGCCAAGTCCACGAGTGGTTTACAAGGTTCAAAGAGGTTCATGAGTCGCTGGAAGACGACGAAGAAGTGCGCTGTTTATAAAAAATGAGCCAAAATCTTTATTGAGATACAAACAAATGGTATTAAATGTCACCAAAGAATGAATATACTTATCGCATTTTAACCAGGAATTTAGGCATAAGAAAGATGTGTTCAGGATTTGTTCTCACAAGCTCACGGATGACAAAAAAAAAGAAATATCATTAAAGAAACCAAAATGGATAAAAAACTTTCTTTACAACATTGTTACAGGTGACGAAACAGTGCTTTCAATACGATCCCGAAATCAAACTAGGTTCCGCATGGAAGCACCCAAGTAAGACAAATCTAAAGATTATGCGTTTGGAAAAGTCAAAAACGAAGATAATGTTGATTTGTTTCTACGATTCGAAGTGAATTATTCGGTTAGAATATCGCAAAGAAGGAAACTGGTTCTTGTTGCACGATAATACACCATCACATCGATCGACACTTTTTTTCCGATTTTTTGACTAAAAATGGCATTTTAAACATCAACCACTCCCCATATTCTCCGGATAATGCACCGTGCAACTTTTTCCTGTTCGAAAGACATTTGCCCAGGAATCGATAGCGGTATACCGACGTATACTCTATACTGTACACTTATATCAAATTAAATTTTCATTAACATGCACCGATAATCCTAATTAATATTTTATAAATGGCGATTTCTTCCTAAAACTAACAACACCTTTTCCGGAGTCGCGTTATAAACTATTTTGCATAGTGAAACAAAGCTTGATGGATTTATTAGACAAAGAGCAGGGATTACTCGTAATGATAAACAACCTTGGATTGCCGCCAGCGGATTTCACCAAGTAATTTAATAATGAGAGGTTTCTCATTCAAGACCGTTATTCATGCGTGTACAACACAGGGATAACCAAATTCAATGCTCTTGATCACTTGTGTACTCTAATAAACATTCACAAAGTTGCGGATATTTACTATTAATTGCACCAAAATATGTGTTTTCCGCAATTAAATACTGTATATTAGTTAAGTTTGTTCTGCTATCATGGTATAAATTTTATCATCGAAAATATTTTTAATGATAAATTTTTCCAATCTAACTTTTTTGATTTGACTGTTACGACATTATATTTAAGTTCAGTTTTCATCCAATCGCATTCAAACTTTTTTGGCTTTTCAACTTTGTGTTTCAGAAAGTAGTCGTGCCAATAATAATTTATCTTTTCTTCGTTATCTTCTTTTGCCCGTATTTCCACATACCCAGTAATGTCTGTTAAGGTAGTGATTCCAGTCTCTTATTCTGTTGGTTTATCGACGTCTGGTGGCAGAAATAATATATCGGCCCTTATTTGTTCTGACTACAGGTACTTCACTGCTTCTTCAAGATTTTTAAATTTCTCTCTTCTACTTATGTTATCACATAAAATTTTAAAAAAGAAGTGCTATAAACATTATACTTTTAATCATAAGCAGATTAAAAAAAGAGTATACAAAACTCTCAGTACCTCCCTGCGATCTATTTATAGAACGACTTAAAAAACAAAGTAAAATAAACAAAAAAAGAAATATTTATAACGGTAGTCATTTAGTTAAACTTATTAAACTCTTTCTAAAATAAATTTAATATATTATTAATTTATCTTTGCAATTTCCCAAGATATCACGGAAAATACCACTTGGTACACTTAACACAAATAAAAACTATTTACTGAATAAACAGTTTCATTTAGATTATCATATCAATCACTCAAAAGATTATATTCAGCTTCCAACTAAATATTGCATTACCTGGTGACGTTTAAATTAACCGAGGAATGTTTTTACCACCTGTTTTATGTTGTGATCTATAAATAGATGGCTGAGCGTTTATGGGTTAGATAAAATTGAAAAAATTTCGCACGTAGCAGGACTCAAACCCGCATCTTTGCCTCTACGCGGCAACGCTCTAACGTAGAAGCCATGCATCCTTAGAAATTATTTAGCTTTTTTAGTCGTTAAAATCAACTCATATCACTTACTCACTTTCTCATTAAGCACATATCATGTCATTAATGTGAAACAGATTTTGTCAAATAGACAATTAAAACATCAAACTCTTAGTCAGTTTTTTTTTGGTGCCCTGTTTTATATTTTTATTCGGTTATGAGACCGGAATCATAGATTCCGATTATTATTGAAATACCTCTCATGAGATTTTTAAAACCTCTTCCTTATCTATTATATATATATATAAAAGCGAAAGGTCACTCATCACAATATCTCAGAAACTATAAGACCTACAAACTTGAAATTGGGCAGGTTGGTTATTTATAGGGTTTAGACGTCCGCTAAGAAAGAATTTTACGAAACTTTACCCCTAAGGGGGTAAAACGGGGGTTGGAAATTTGTATGAAAGCCCTATGTTTTTAAAGTAATGGACTAGAAAATTAAAATGTGTGCTCTTTAGAGGTTGTGGAGGTGACTGATATTGTATTTTTAGAAGTCAACCCCCTTTAGAAGGGTTGAACGGAGGTCCGATATTTTTTAGAACCCAAAAATGTGGTTAGATTTTTTTTGTCCCGCTGTTTGTCTGTATGTTTGTGCGCGCATCACATGAAAACTACTGATTCGATTCGAAAGCGGTTTTTAAAAATGTTTTTGTCTTTTTTAAGCTTTACATCTGGTGTTTAAAAATTTTGGCTTGATTTTTGTAACGGGATAGTTGAAAGCATAAAGAGTGACATAGGCTACTTTTTATACAACAATCAACACGTCACGCCAACGACGTCGCGGGTACATATAGAACCCAAAAATGTGGTTAGATTGTTTTTTGTCTCGCTGTGTGTGTGTATGTTTTTGCGCGCATTACATGAAAACTATTGATTCAATTCGAATGTGGTTTTCACAGATGTATTTGTCTTCTTTCAACTTAACATCTGGTATATTAAAATATCTTCCCCCCACACCTTTAACAGGTCAGTACAGGGAGTCACATTTTTTATGAAAGTAACTCATTGATACATTTACAAATACAACTCAAATAATACACAACATGCATAAATAAGTGTAATAATTTAATATTGATATTCGAAACTAAATGGCGCCACGATGTTATTAAAACGCGCTATTGTTGTTCTTTTATCGCAAGTTCATATACAAATCATTTACAGATTACTATATCCTACAAATGATTAGGTCCAATGTAGAACTGTCATAGATCAATATTATAAGATAGTCATAATCGGTGTTGTATGATTTATTATTATCAAAATCTGTTCAGTGGTTGCAGCACGAAGTATAGATACCAGGAGTCTACACGGTATAGGCTTTTCCGTAATATTTCTGGTACACAATAATCAACCCAGATCATGGTTCTAATTTTCACCACTAGCTGCGCAAGGATTCAGGATGTACCGATGTTTAAACGGATTTAAACGAGTACTTTTTAAACAATGGCGCACTCTACCGGCAATAGTTCTGTCCCTTAAATTGAGATCATTCGTTCAACATTACCTTTAGACTCCTGGTATATATAATACTTCGTGGGTTGCAGCGTGATTGACTGACAAACATGAAATTTTAAATAAAAAAATTAAAAGTAGTTAAGCCAGACTTATTTTACTAAGGATATACCTACAGAATGATTAAAATCAAATTTTATATGTAAAATAGACAGTCATTAAATCATTTGTAAATGTCCCAATTCCACGCTGGCAAAGCCGCGTGTAAAAGCTAGTATATTAATATATTCTTGTTTGTAAACTTTCTACCAATTTCAAAAATCACTTGAGAGATATCTCAAAATAATCGCTTACTTTTAATATAATTTCCTTAACCCTCTGCCAAGTAAGGAAATATCAGCCACAATTATTCTGTAGCAATTTCGAGTTTCTATTAAATTAAATTTCTGACTTCATCTTCTTTAACATTAGATTTAAAAATATTTCTCTTTGGCAAACTGGCAAACTTTATTTATTAACTTTGGCAACTTTCACGCTAAATAAATTATGCTGTATGCTATCTGAAGCGTTCGTTGTGTATATTGAAAAGAGAAATATAAAAAGTGTACATGAACGGCAAGTTGTAAGAGTTGAGAAAAGTTCACAGATGTTGTTTCAAAAGAAGTGAAAGAATATCTGTAACAGCTAAATTTCATCTAAATGGAAATTGGCACATATTGCTTGTCCCAAATATCCAGAGAAACGATTCTGGAAGACTTGTTGCCACTCCGGGGAATTTCTCCACAGTAATTTGTCTGGAAGTTTTTGATAATGATTTATTACCTTAATTTCGAGTATGATATTCTATTAAATCGCTCTGAGAATTTGATTAACACAAAGATTTAAGATTATAATTAATCCGTAAAAAATGTTTTATTTGAAATAAATTCAGAAAGATTATAGAAATTCATTCAATTATAAAGAGGGATTAAGAAAATGTAGGTTGCACTCCGAGAGTGCTTGCAGAAGTGAAAAGTTTAATATTAACGTTGCTATTTTAGAATGATTATGCAATAATTTTGTACGAATTGCTTTAATTACCAGTATAAAAGTACTATCATTTAAGTGATAAAATCCAATATTCATTTATCACCCTTTCGTACTCAAACATGACAATTTATATTATATTAAACAGTTTATCTCCCGGAAAAATTAAATTCAATTCATAATTTTAACGACTATTTTACCATCATAATTAGCAGAACCATCATCGCCAATCTCTGAAACTGATACGATAGGTTTATGGTAGGCATAAGCATCGATATGCGATCTTTAAAATAGATCAATATTAGATCACCTTAATTCGATGTTTTCAACATCGATGGTGGACTGTCAATATTGTTTTTACTATTGATCTGTACGTCTATGATCTGTTGTTTGCAACGCTTTACTGCCACTGTGATTACCTATATATTTTTATGTAAGAAAAGATGCCTAAATTGTGATTCGTGATAAGGGTCATTTAAAAACACTGGACAAATAAAAAACAAACAAAGCTGGATACAAATTTACGTCCTGAACTGTCCCTGTATTTGTCCGCCCTAACAGTGTCTTGAAGGACACGTAGGCTACTCGTCCGAATATGTCGAAAGATTATTTTCAAAAGCAGGACAAATTATTTTTAAAAGCAGAAATCGTCTAGAAGTTCAATTAGCTTTGAAGCTCCTTTTTTCAAGTTTTTTTATTTTTTATATTTTTTACTTCACTTGGAAAATTATTAAATATTTTTTTGTACAACTGTCATTAAAAGTGACACTTTTAATGATAGCAAACAATGTTAAAAACGATTGTTTACATAGCAGCGTGTTAAAAATACTTTTAACACGTTGCCATGTAAACAAGTTTACTTTTAACACGGTTTAGTTTACTTTTAACACGGTTTGGTTTATTGTCATTGCAAATTCGCTCGTTTCATTATCAAAATAGGGAAGTTGTACAAAAAACATTGTATGGTATTTGTGTTAAAAGTAATTTTATTTTGTTCGTGAAATTGTTCAATTCGCTCCGCTCATTTCACAAACGCTTTCACTCACAAAATAAAACCTCACTTTTAACACTCATATCATAAATAACTATTATTGCATTAATCATACCAGTGTTCTTAATTTCCTATATAAAAGCACATTATTAAATAATCTTAACACTTGTCAGGGAGATTTCAAAAAATGTTTTAAAACGGATTTGGGATTTTTGATTAAAGTCTGCTTATGGAAATAAATTGGTGACAAGAATCAACATACGGGGTCTGGCCTAAAAGTATCCGACCTGCATTTAAACCTTCGCGCCAAAGTGTTGTAACGACCCCTACCAGGCAGGAACATTAACAGTAAAGCCTCACAAATTTATTGTTTACTTGCTGATACCTGCCGGACGTATAGTTCAGTGTTTTTTAAGTTTGTCGGATTTTTAAGCAGATAAAAATTACCGAAAATTTGAGCAAAGAATTTTTTGCTTTAAACATAAAAAAAACTTATGCAAAAACTATTTAAATGTCGCAAAATACCTTTGGAGACAATTGCTTGGGCAAAAGCAAATAAAAGAGTGGTAGTGGTATACACGGTTTAAAAATGGTCACACGTCTGTTGACAGTGATTCTCGTTCTGGTCGACATTCGACGATTAAAAGATCGGATAATGTTGAGAGTATGCAAGCGGCATCCGAACAAGATCGTCGTTTGACTGTTAGGAAACTAGAAGATGAACTTGCAATAGCAAAAAGTACAGTTAACCGCATTTTAACCAAGAATTTAAGTATGACTCGTGTGTGTGCTAAATTCATCTCAAAACTGCTCTCAGAACAGCAAAGAAGCCATGAAACAATGAAAATTTAATCAAAAAGTTTATTACTGCTGATTAAGAATAGGTTAAAGGTTATAATCCTTAATCTTTTTAGTGGAACCATGCGTCTTCGCCCCGACTAAAAAAGAAACGTTAAAGTCGGAGCAAAATCAAGTTAATGTTGATTGTCTTTTCGATTATGAAGGCGTTTTGCATCACGAATATGTTACTTCAGACAGACGATCAACAAAGAGTACTAAGCTGAAATTTTAAAGTGATTTTAAATGTAATTGAAAGAAAACGGCCTCAATTTTGGCACCACGATAATGCTCCAGCTCAAAACATAGTGTTGTACAACTTTAGAACCCTTCATACGGTCCCGACACAGCTCCTTGTGACTTCTGGCTGTTTCCTTGATTAAAAAAGGACACCTATTCGACGACAAAAAGACTGTTGAAACGAATGCGACAAATGCACTAAAGGCGACTCTAATAACCGACTTTCAAGACTGCTTTAAGAAGTAGAAGCATCGATAAGAGCGTGTTGTTTAAACAAATGGGGGCTACTTCGAATAATAATAATAATAATAATAATGTTTATTCACTTAGTAATTTACATAAATATAAATAATAATCATAAGTAATAATAATCATAAATAATCATAGTCATAAATAAAGAATAAAGATTTGAAGCAAATAAACAGAAGAAGCCCATAAGAAACCGTAAGGTTGTGCATGGGCCCGACCGTGTTTGTTACATTCACGAGAAAAAAAATTTAATGTACATATTCTATATATTATTTCCGTTCATTTTCTACTTTCTTTAATTAATACTGACACAATACAAAATATGAATTATTAAAATATTTTGTTTTTAATAATTACCTAAGGTTAAGATCTTGAGAAAAAATAAAATATCTTAAAATGTAATAAATTAAAAACTATGTAAATACCACACAATTTTCGCAATTTAAATTTTTTAATATTTGATAATAGTCCTGAAATACCGATGCATTCTATATATGTATTTTACTACTAAAATTTTACCAACTCTATTATTAAATGAAGGACATAAAAAGAAATAAAATTAAAAATGTTTAGAATAAGTAACGAATTTGTGAAATACTTTATTTATAGTTAGACTTGGAACCTTTTCTAGTCCTAAGAGCCAGAATGGGTTCCTTATGTTTTTGGATTTCCTTCGTATGGGTCGGAGTACTTTGTTGTTCCAACTTTGACTTGATTGCTACCGGTTGCTCATTTTCTTGTTGAATCATCTTCGAAGTTTTTGGTTCTTGGGAGGAAGGGTCTAAGAGGGTAACACTCTCAACTATCTGTTCGTTCTGTTCAATTTCTGCATCAAATAATTTTTTATCACTTAACAATGGAGTACCAGGGTCACTGTATGTGTCGTTAATAATTTCTTCTTCCTTATTATCCAGATTTGCCAAGTCTTTTGGTGTATATCGTTTATTGTTAACAAATAAATTTCCTCTCTTGATATAACAGTTAGATCCGTTATTTCTTGCTAAAAATAAGTGTTTTCTAAGCAAGTTATTTTCTTCTCTTTGGGCTCTGGTTTGATCGTGAGCAATGCGAATGGTAGAACCTTTAAGATTTTTTATATTTTTAAAAAGAAGTTGCTTTTTCAACTGAGAGATAAATTCTATTTTAACTGGAGCAGACTTATTTTTCCCCAAGCTGTAGATATCATTTAAATCAGTTTCACAAATTTCAATTTTTAATTCTTTATTAATTGAGTCAAGTATTTTTTTTGTGTCCACTGACTCATCCGATCTTGGAAAACCAAAAACCACGACATTATTTTTTCTATTTACTCGCTCAATATGTTCGATCCTTTCTTGCAACCTCTGATTCTCGTCTTCAACACTTTGCAATTTGCGTGTAAGTTCTGCGACTTTTAAGGAAATTCTCACTTCGATCGCATCGATTTTCTGTTTTATTTCATTGTTACCTTTTATAATTAATTCTTCCAACATTTTAATTTCTAAAGTATTACTCATTCTCGTGTATTTGCAACAAAATTTAACTAGGTCACTGCATGTGTAAACGAATGACCTACAATAAACACGTAGTACTACACACTACAAGTCAAAACAAAACAAACATATGAGTTAGTCGCTGACCGTGCACAAACAAAATACAAAAACAAAATTTAACAGACAAAAAAACACGACTAGACACTACGGCTGACAACAACTAACTCGAAGGATGCCACATTTAAGTGACAGTCACAAATAAAATGTTGTTTTTAATAATAATAATAATAATAATAGCTTTATTGCCCAACAGATATAAAATCCCATTACAGAGCAATATAATACATAGTACAAGATTCAACATATAAAAGAGGATAATAACATAATTACTTAATACTAATAAAAAAAAAAAACATAATTACTTAATACTAATTAAAAAAAAACACAGTTTACTAACTCAGATAATTCAAACGTGCGCTCTTTGTTATGACATTTAGGTTATCTACAAATAAATCACAGGATTTACATAAATAATTAAAATTACTACACATAATATTTATGGGCGATTTAAATAATAAATTCGTTCTTGGTCGTTCACAATAAAAGGTAAGATGTTGCCTATTATTATATCTGGGTACGTTAAAATTAATCTTGGCTAAAATATCTGGACAAATAATTTCACCATGAATAAGTTTATATAAAAGAGATAAGGACGACACAACTCTACGAAAAGACAGACTATCAAAATCAAAATGTCCTAAAAGAGACTGATAGCTTATACCTCTTGACGGATAAGTTCCATTTACTTTAAATGATAAATATTTTAGAAACTTTTTCTGAACTGATTCGACTCTAGATATGTGAATTTCATAATGAGGATACCAGATAATAGAACAGTATTCCATCTTAGAACGAATATATGAGAAGTAGAGTGATTTTAATGCTCTTACATCCCTAAATCCTTGACAATTTCTCACAACAAAACCATATAACCTAAATGCATTGGTTAAGAGTAAATCAATATGTTCAACAAAGCTTAAGTGCGAATCAAAAATTATTCCAAGATCCTTAATAGAGGTATGTCTAGATATAATATTTCCGTTAATCTTGTATTCGAAATCAATTATGTTTTTTTTTCTGGAATACGATACCGTTTTACACTTTGAAACATTCAAAGCCAGTTTATTTACGGAACACCAACTACATAACTTATCCAAATTGGACTGTAATAGTAAACAATCATTTACATTTGAAACAGAAAGATATATTTTCATATCATCAGCATAAATCAATCTACCTGAGTTTAAGGAACAATCGATGTCATTTAAGAATAGAAGGAACAACAAGGGACCGAGATTTGATCCCTGAGGAACGCCTGATTTAGCTGTAAATCTCCGTGAGGTGTGCCCCTTATGAAATACAAATTGCTTTCTGTTTTCCAGATAAGATCGACAAAATAATATTAATTTAGGAGAAAACCCGAATTAATGTAATTTATCAGGCAATACACCATGATCCATACGATCGAATGCCTTCGAAAAATCTGTATATATTACATCTATTTGGCCTCCAGCATCTATAACTTCCGACAATACCTGGGTCATACTTAGGAGATTGGTCATGGTGGATCGTTTACTCATGAAGCCATGTTGTGAGGGCGTTATAAGATTACATACCGAAGGATATACACGATTATAAAGCACCATCTCGAAAACCTTAGAGAAGTTTGACAAAATGGATATAGGGCGATAGTTGTCTATTTGAGTCCGATCGCCTGATTTAAATACCGGAATAATTTTAGCCTCCTTCCAAGCTTCCGGGAAAGTTGAAGTTTTCAAAGATAGATTAAAGACAATTTGTAACGGATATGCTAATACACGAATACAGTCGCGAACCAAAAACGATGGAATATCATCATATCCAGCAGTCATTTTGTTTTTTAATTTCTTACCAGCCTCGACTATTTCCTTTTCGGATATGTTATTAATGTTTAATATATCTCCACCAAAATCAAAGTCAGCTGCAGATGCTCTAGCATAATCAGAGTCAGATTGCACAAAAACACTTTCAAAAAATGTAGCAAATGCGTCAACTATACCTTGTGGATTAGATATGTTTTCATTGACGAAGGACATAGAACTGGGGATGCGTGAACTTTTATTCTTTGCATTAATAAAGGACCAAAACTGACGCGAGTCATTAGATATATTATTTTCAATCTCTCTAATATATAATTGATAAGCACGTTTTATTTGGAATTTAACTTGTTTTCTCAGATGTTTATATTGATTATATGAGTATTGACTACCAGTCTTTCTATAATTATGAAAGTGTTTCTCCTTAAGTTTTATGTCTTTTATAATGTGAGATGTATACCACGGTGGGAAGTTACGTTTAAAATTTTTGTATACAGGTACAGAGGCATCTATTATGGTGTATAGTTTGGCATAAAATTCATCGATAACTTGATTAACGTTATTTATTTGTAACAAACAATCCCAGTTAATATTAGTTAGAGATTCATACAATTGCAAGTAATTAGCACGTTTAAAGTTATATGTTTTTTTATGTAAATTAGGCAGAAATGGATTTAAACATTTAGACAAGCCACCAACTGTGATAAACAATGAAGGGTGAAGGGTTTTTGAATATTGACTACTTAAAAAAACATCGATGTTTATCACCATCGGTAGCTAGGCTCCGATTTTTATTCATCGATGTTTTTCTATCTCATCCCTAGGTTATGGTAGCTGAAGTAAGGAACGAACAATTTTGATTTGAACCTAATTTAAATGTATCAAAGACCGCATCAATAATAGTTGTGCGAAGATTGAAATCATTTGACACCGTTAAACTAAATTTATTATTTAATTTTTATCGTCTGCAAAGTTTCTCTTGAAATCTCCACTTAAAATCGTTGGCAAATTATCAAACCTTTTTTCATATTTTTTTGAAACAATGCAGATGCCTCCCAAGGATAAATGAATAATTTTTTATACAAGAAGTCACGTATAGCACAAAAGGACTATTATTTTAGGATTACTCACTTCTGGTTATTTCAATAGACACTTTTCCTACATTCTCACTTGCCATTTGACCACTAAGATAATCATGGACAGCACAACACCTTCCTGTTTTTTTAAATTTTAACTTATTTTAAATAAACATATTAATATTATATATTTAATTAAATTAAAGTTTAAAAATTTTACCCGTTACAAAAAAGTGCACAAAGCCGCTAAAGAAGTATTCACATAAAAAAAATGTGTTGTTTAAATGTCTAAACTTTTGGATAGCAAACAGTTAAATTATTGCGCTTGTGTCCTTCCACAATTGAATTTATTCATTATAAACTTTTTGAATTAATTATTTTTAGCAGCTTTCAAATATATAATCCATTTGTTTTGTGATTAAAATACTAAAATCCCATTTGTTTTGTATATTTAAATTTATTATTTTGTGATATATATATAATCGATTTATGTATTAATTAATAGTTTGTAGACATACAAAAACTGTGGTCTTCAAGTATAAAATTTAAAGTTATGATTTGAATTGTTAATCCAAAAATATTACAAACTTGCCGCATATTATAGTCCTTCTAGTAAGTATCATAAAAAAACAAAGCCTAATTATTATTATTTAGTATATATTTTTAAAACTTAAACAAAAAAGTTGTATTTACTTATACAACCTCCATTAAACTGTAAACACTTAAGTAACCGCCAAGGTACACCAAAAACTAGGTCAGTGCCATTGTTTTCAGAACTAAAAAAACTAGTGTGGCAGTCAGTGGGACTGCCGGCAGAAGTTATACTTTTATGCACGCGCATGGATTCATAAATTTGTATGCGAATGATTTAACAAACTCATTATATGATATTCCTCCTGGTACCGTGTGCACATTTTTTTTTGTATCGAATTTGCATAAAATTCCTGGAGACGAGGTCCGTCTTATGCACAAGGTGTTTCGAAGACCATCGCCATTATTATAATCGTATTTAGCGACTCAAAAAACCACCGAGCACCAAGTATGCACTGATTTCGTACAGAATTTAAATAAAACCCCAGGAGAAGAGGTAAATAACCTAGACACCAAGTGCCGCGGAGACTTTCGGAATCGTGATATTCGTGTTCAGCGACTGCAAAAACCCCGAGTATATAAATTAAACCCATTTTCAGCAATACTTACCGAGTTGTAAGTTTTCTCTCTATTGTCTGTTCGGAATTTACTTTTCGAATGCAGAAATGCAATTTCCATTTTTACATTATAAAATATAGTGACAAATTTCCTGATACTTTAACGAATCCAATGCAAAAAAACGCATTCCGATCCATCTTACTTTACAAAATTCGGAGGTTTTGGTGCTTTGTTTCCTCGACTATTCGTAAAAACTCTGTTTATGTAGCCAACAACCTCAAAAGCATAGTGCAGGATATACTGCAACCATGTGACGGTATTTTAGACTACAATACAATACTCATTACTGAATATTATTTTTAATATAAAATACTAAACCTAATATGTTAACTTACGTGACAGAATTATAAATTAATCTGTCAAATAATCATGTGGTCCGTCACTATAATATTCATACATTAGTTCAGACTGTTTTTTGTATATCTATCCCTTTTCAATGTACTGAATCTTGAACGGTATTCAAAGGACTTATAGTTATGACTAATAACATGTAATAAATATTTTATCTTTGTTTTTACCAACCAATATACCTTATAAGTGTGTCTGTCTCTCTCTTACTCACACCATTACATATGTAATGATTTTTCCCATTTAACTGTACACAAATCTTTTCCACCGAGTGCATGAATAGAAGTATAACTTCAAAAACTGACTTAATCAATTCATCTTTACCTCGTTCAACTTTATTAGACCCCATATATTTTCAACGGGAGTAAGATCTCGTAAAGCTGCTGGCCATGGAATTTTGTCTCTTGCATCCAAACTTGAGCATAGACCGAAATATGGCGTCTTGCATTATCCTGCTGAAAACGCTACCCCTCTGCATATAAAGCATGAACTTTTTTAGAATTTCACTATTAACATTATCATCAACTATACAGAAAGGTGTAGCACCACGTTGAGATATTGCTCCCCAAACAGTTATTTTGAAGTGAAATTTGGAAATTTAACAAAGATTGGTTTGATAGGTTTTTAAATGATACATCTGATACAATGACATTATTAAAATTATCTTCCTGAAGAACGTTGACAAATTTTTTTAATTCCTTTTGTAAAGGTGTCATTATAGGATTTTTTTATGGTTTTATGGTTCTGTACATTACCAAATCTCTTAGCGAATTTGCAAAACTCTAGACGAAAATTGTGTCATCCTAATGTTAATAAAGCGTTAAAATTTTTTTCTTCGATCTTACGCGGTCTTTTTAAAACTGGTCTATATCTCATATATAGGCCATATTTTATTCTATTTGTTTAGTCAATTGGACAAATTTTTTAACATTTTGAAACCTTTTCTATACTAGTTTTCTACCTGTTTGGTTTTATCTAGTTGCGATATTATTTTAAAAATTGTAAAACTGTTGACAATTTACAATATTTGACAAATAGTGTTTTGACGATATAGGTACATGTTACTATTAGATCATATAGGTAATTTGTATTATTATAATTTGTTGTTTAGATATAAAAAAATTAAATTGTCTTAAACACTTGCAAAATGAGCCGAAACATATGTAGTGTGTAAAAGTTTTTAATAAATTATTGTTGAGCGAATTCCAATAAATTAATACATTGTTGTCATGAAATTTTGGTCATTGCCTACTATCAACATTAGATACTTGATGCATTACTTTGCCTTTTAATGGAACAAAAAAGAAATATATTAAAATTATGAAAAATAACTAATTTCATATACTTTTTAAAGTTTATCTAAGCACAATATACCAACATAAACACGCCTCCTAATCCTATCAAAGAGACCGATTTTCGAATCAAGATTGTCAGATATACTTCCTAAATTTACGGCGGGCCCGTAGCAATTCATTTACTAGAGTCCCAGGGACTACACAACGCCGATTAAGATTTAACATTGATCGTAAATGAATAAAAAGAAAAGGGGGTTAAATAAAGCTGTTTTAATCCTTAGACACAAAGATATTAAAACACCATTACTGGAAATTGAATATGAAAATCATATTGCATAAAATTGTAATTTTATTGAAAGAAAAAAAATTAAACCAACACAAGGCTAATAGAATTAATCATATTCTCATTAATTGTAATATTCATAATATCTAATTATTTTGAAATACGCCGAGAAATCACTCATATTAAAAAGAAAATAATATAATAACAGGACCCTTAATTCCGCAGAAATCACGTTCATATATGACAAGCCGTAAATCACCATAACCAAATTATTAAAATTTTATCGCGTACTACATTTCGCTAAAGGCAATTAACAACTGTACCTATAAAATTTATGATCGCGTTAAAATGAAAAATACGTCAATACAGGTTAATAGTTTAATAATATTAATTGCAATCGTATACAAACAATGACAATTAAATAGTAATGGTAAATGAATTCGATACAGATCGCTAGTAACTAACCAAACATGTAATGACAAATATCTAAACTTAAAAAAAAATGTAAAATCGAAACCATCTATACTCAAATGAGATCGAAGACAAAAACACTCCTAAATGTGAACCTAATTTATTTGGTAACTTCCTCCCAAAGCTCTCTATATATTTTTTCAAGAATAGCAAAAGAGGATACAAAAATTTGCATTTACAAGGACTAGCAACGCATCAACACCAATACAAAACTCCGGAAACGTATTTTGGGTGTGTTTCGTGTTCAGTTCAATTTGTGAAAGAAGGCCGGCACTGCAGATATAAAGAAATTTTGGTCGTTCAACAGCTCGTTTCTACCATGTGTCGGGTTAATGCATCAGAGACTAGAGGTGCGACAAACTACAAATAAAAAAACTACAAAAATATGGTTTTTAAACCGTTAGTTAACAAAACAAGGGAAAAAACCCTAAAGGTTAAATTCCCTAATTTTTAATTGGAATACACAAAGATTGTGTAATACATTAAGTTATAAATCTAATTACAAGTTGGTCTCATTTTTGTTTAAGATTGTTAAACTCTTATATACTAAAGAGATAACAAAATATGAACATTATTATATTAGCAAAGTCTTTTTCGCTTTGCATATAGCCATAAAGACAACAAAAAATATAGACTTTAAGTTATTGCTTTCCAACATACGTTCCACCAATATCGATAAACTTTGGCATACGTTCAAAGCAATTCCTAAAACAGTTAGGTATTCAAGTCTTCATTTGACACCTGCCAAATTACTGTTTTAAAGGCATCGATGGCTTCTTCTCGCCACTTGAATCACTGTCCACCCATTGAATTCTAGATCTTTAGGAACGTGAAAAAGTCATGTAGAATTAGGTCGGGACTATATAGTGGATGGTTTAAATATTCAATGTTTTAAAGCTTTAAAAACTCGGTTATCTTATGGGCAATATGAGCACTTGCACTGCCTTGATGTAGGATGAGTCGCCGATTTGTGTTGTCGGAGTTTTGTAATAACTCCTGGTACACAAACTTTATATACCAATTAAAAGTAACATTTCTTCGATCTTCTAAAACAATTATTGCCACATGGCTAGATTTACAAAAGTAGCAATAATTTTCAACCATTTTTTTTGACACACATGGAGAACAAATCACTTTGTTTTTTCTCATTGTAAAAACACCCACACAAGGGATTGGCGTTTATTTTTCGGTTCGTGGAGTAAATCGCCACTAGCAATATTATAAACGTTTTGTGAGGTTTCTTTGTTGAACCGTTCCAGTGCTTTTTGACACTTATTGACGCAAACTGCTTTTTGCTTTTTAATAAGCAAATGAGGTATCCAACAGGAAAGAAACCAACTTTCTAACACCCAGTTCTTTTGGATCGAGTTGTTAAATATGCCCAAAGATGTATTTACTCCCCGGTATGTTACACGGTGTTCATCCTTAATTAGCTGACAAACTGTTTCAATGTTTTGCTATATAACTGCTGTTTTGGGTGAACCTAGACTATATTCGTTTCTGAGATTGCAGCGACCACGTTGAAAATCGCACAATCAGCGGGAAATAGTTGACTCTTGTTGTGCTTTATTTCCAAATACAGAAACCATTTCAGCGAGACATTGCTTTTAGAAAAATCCTCTCCAAAATTGTAAAAAAATATTGCTTAAAAAGGTTCTCGGCTAGGATCCATTTTTTAACCAACTTGCTAATTCCAAAAATTCACTGTCCAAACACGAGTTGTTGTCTAACAATAGAACTCTGGATTTATCTTAAAAAAAGATTAAGGTGACATGTGTGTCTGATGGTTTTATTTGTGGTGCCTTTTAAGCGGCTATTTGCAAAAGTAAAAGACAACCCTCGGAATTGTATTTAAATTTCAACTTCGGAAACAGTGCCGCCTAAAATCAACCAAATTGTGCTTGCATGGTCAAATTTGCATCCAAATGATTGCCGAGGCTGTAATGGCCGATAAAGGAAAAGTTAGAAAAATTTTACACCAGGAATTACACATGATAAAAGTCTGTGCAAAGTTGGTACCAAATAACCTGACTTCTGTTTAAAAGCTCGTGAGTCAACAGGTGATTTCCTTGACATTGCAGATCCTAGACTAATGTTAAACATTATAACCTGCGACGGAACGTGGATTTTTCAATGCAATGTTAAAACAAAGCAGCAATTAATGCATTGGAAGACGCCTGAATCGCTCAGAATCAAAAAAGCAATGTTGATCATTTTTTTTACTTTGACGGTATCGTGATGACTAAATGGTTTCCAGTTGGTCAGACTATCAACCAGACTTACTATTTGTCAGTATTGGTAACACTGCAAGAATGATTTCGTAAGACCCGAAGTTGTAAAAGAACAACTCGATTTTGCACCAGGAAAACGTACCTGCCTATAACGCGCTATATGTAAAACAGTATTTGGCCAATACACGCATTCCAGTGCTCGTATACGCAACGTACTTACCATTGCGTTTTTTTGCTTCTAAAGATAAAATCTGCTTTAAAAAGGACTCGATTTAAGTCAATGGAACCAGAAAAACAAAAAACGGCAGAGCTCCTAAAGGCCTTCACCAAAGAAGACTTCCAGCACTGCTTTGATCAATGGAAATAACGTATGAAAAGAGGGTGGTAAAGTATATTGAAGAAAAGCATTTTTATAATAAACCATTTTTCGTAATCAGTCTCGTTATTTATTAGCCAGACCTCGCATCACATTAATGTGACTTGAGCGTCGCTTTTTTTCTCATTAAACCCAATCACCTTAATTGCTTTAAAATAATAACTATAACACATTTCAATAATGATCTTTGTTATTATGAGGGTAGTAACCGTTAAAAATTGTTACAAAACATCTGCCTACATCTTCAAAGAACCTAAAATTATATGAAAATAATTTTCCTTACCTTACAAAGTTGCAACTATATAATCTACTCGTTATTCATTTGTTTTCCTGTTTTATGTCTTCACATTATAAGAAATATCTAAGGTATCACATTAATGTGACTTGAGGGTCGCATTTTTCTTAATAAACTCGTTTTGCACATCTCTAGCATAATCTCCGTCGAGAGGTTCTGTCGTTTTAGCTACGCCGAGTTACAGCCCGTTCAGACGGCATGAGAATTGCTTACCACTGATAATATTTTTTATTAAAATGAATCCACATCTAACTCTTATTGCAGTGTAATAAATGTTAACGTGTCTCTCTTACGCGCTACAGTTTTGCTGGTTTTCTAAAAATTACTTGGAAATGGAAATTATTATTATTATCATCGTTTTCTCTCAAGCGCATTTCGGATAACTGTAAATTTAAAAAACAATTGGTTATTTAAATGTAAGAAAGAAGTGAAATTCCATTACAATTGATTTTATGTTTTGTGAACATAGGATAAAAAGATATATAATTTACATTTGTGCGGTAATCTTCCTTAATCGGGTCTAATTCATTTAGAACATTGAGAAAGAGACGGAAGTATATTCGAGCACTATAGGTACTAATCGCATAAAGTTTTACATCTAGTGGGTCCAGAACATAGGAATAGAAGTAATCGAAACCGAAAATAATCTGGCAAGAAAGGAACTGAGACACCATATTTGAGACCAGAACCATCTAGTGGAATCATGAGTAGTTTAGTCTTAGAAAAACTGTGAGAAAAAGTGAAAAAAAAAATGCAATTATTGGCACGATATACAAGGACTAAGACAACCAAAGACGCTCTTGGGAAACTATAACCAGAAGAGATCTTTTAGCTATCTAAACCTTAGTAAAAACAAGCTCCGTGTGATTACAGGAATATTAACCGTGCACTTCTGATTCAGAGGACACAGGAAGTTAGATGAAGCAAAGTGTAGATTCTGTGAGGAATACACATACTCTTAGAATGCATTGCATTTCGTAAATCTAGGGTCAGATACCAAGAATCTTACGAAATGGAAGAGAAAGATCTGCCTAACTTGAAGCCCAACTATATCCTAAACTTTCTAGAAAATATAAGACTAGAAGAACTAAGTTGTTGTAATAAGAAAGTGTGTTTAAGTGTAAATAAATTAAAATAATAAACCTTTGTAAATAAAAGTGTCAGTATACTTTTTGACTTGAAAGTGACGGAATTGCGCCGAGAGTTTAAAGATCGGGAATTAGAAACAATAGGAAACAAATCAAAGTTGCTGGAGCGACTTAGGCACGCATTAGAAGAAGATTGATTGGATCCAGAAGCATATGTACTTTGTTATGATTCTTCGGCTATGATTTCTTCGATTTCTTCTTTGGAAAATAAAGTTTCTTTGTATAATCAGAATTATAGCAAGAAAATGGGGACACAATAGATCTTATAGGTCACAGGTGTATCTATCACCACTAATTACGCTTATACATAAATACGTCTAGTTGCCAGATTTATATTTACAAACATTCTAATATTTTAATATTCCAAACTGGCGATGAAATTTTCTGTTCACTTGCATCCAGAAATTTTTAATATTGCTGGATAATCTTATTAGTGTGCATTAAATATTATAAAAACGTCTTAAGTAAGCAGTAAACATTTAAATAGATTGGGACTTACGTTTCGATGATAGGCATTAATGTTACTCGTACTTCAACCAAAAAGTACTTACCAGTGCTCTTTCCTCTTTCTTCTACTGTGATGTTTTCAGTGAAAAAATTTACTTGTTTTCAGCTTCATAGGGTGATTAAATAAGTACTGACCTCACATATCCCGCCAGTAATTATACCAATCTAACCTCACGTGCGATCGTGTTTTGATTATAATTCTAGGGCCAGCAATAAATCACTGCAATCAAAGTTTGCAGCGGTAGATTGCTGTTCATAAGAAATTATCCAGATCGCACGCTATTGGCTTTACAGCAACCCCGGCATTGCCACCTGTGCTCATCATTTTACAAAGAAATATTAAGCTACTATTTTTTCTAAACAATGTTATATCGTTTAGTAAAAAATTAATATTCGTTTTTATTAATTTAGTTCTAGGAATAGCACATTAAAGGTTAAAAAAAACTAAAATCTATTTCGGTGAATAAATTTGCCTTGCAATCCGCCGGGAGTAATTATTCACTGTTGTCCTCAGTAGTGTATGCTAATTTTCTTTTGATCCGGTCGAAAAGTCATAGCCAATTATTGGCGGAAATATGCCGCAAATAGAGCTTATGGCGACTAAACAATCATGGAATAAATATGTTTTGACCATGCATGTATATTGCGGCGGAAATAATCTAAGGCACTAAGTAATATTGTAGGTATAATATCTACGAATTAGTAATGTTAATGCTCGTTTTTAATATTTTTTAGCATTTTTAAAAAAATAACATTAATTTTTTTTGTATAAAATATTTTCTATATATAATACGGCCCTGTGTTTTAAAGTAACTTTTTGAAACAACGCAGTACCTAGACGTGCAAAAAGACACATCTTCCATATTACGTGCTTATCGGGTGCAGTTTTGTGATTGATTAAACAGACTCATTTTCTAGTAGCGTGATTACGCCAGTAAGTTACGTGGTAATTAACCTGATAAATACTTCTTTTACAGATTTTTGCACTTATTTTAGATTTGGTCTAACCAGAAATCGATAGTCAAGTTTTTTCCTATTGTCTGGGTTTCTTATCTTTTCTGTTCATTGGATAAAAAATAATTGCACCCATTTTATTTTATTTTATTTTTCGACTCACACTAATATTTTGAACAAACCCACGACTCGCTCTCCAAACCACTGAATCCGTTCGCATAAGTGAACCTTTCGAGCAATTACCACCTACTAAAAGGTTACAACTTAATTTGTAATTAAAATATATCTACCGGTAATATTTAAATTATTAAATTGACAATTTATTATCATTGATTAGTATTTAATCGATTTTTTTATCGGAAATATATAACAAAGACTCTTCACCAAAAATGTGTACCTATATAAACTTCAAATTTAAAACTATTCCACGCACTGACTAATAAATCTTTTTAATCGAATTCGTCAAAGTGATTAATGGCATAATAAATCGAACTGTTTAAGGTGATGAATAATTATAAATTAAATAATTCACCGTTTTCAAATAAAAAATATTTAAAGAATTTTTTTAGTGATCTTGGTAATGACGCAACGTTAAAAGCTTTTATACCGAAATGTTAAATTATCGTATAAAACCTTAATCATCTCCAAGAATCGGGATAAATTAGAATGCAAAACGAGGGACTGGTTTCTTTAATGCCACATCGTAAAAAATGCGTTAGTAGCTGATTTTAACTCCTTTTTCGAATGATTTTTTATTCTGTTAAATATAAAGAATCAAAAAATAATGTCTTGATAAGCTGAATTGGCTCGTTTGCTAAAAAAATAAAAAACAGGATATCTAAAATCGAGTGAAATATGCTTCAGACTGTGACAAAAGAGGAAGACTAATATCGCATTAATTACAAAGATTTTCCTGAACAATTTCGCGCCAGAAAAGGTTCAACCAGGCAGACGTAATAGAAGTTCGACTTGATTTATTTCTCTCCTGTTATTCTTCTTAATTACCTGAATAATGTTCTTATCTCATTTACAATTTATTCTATTTGGATAGTGTTTCAAACCTTAAGAGAATTTGGTAGAAAGAAAACGCTTATTACTCTATTTTTCAACGTTTATTTATTTATAATAAAAAAAAATTTTAAGACAGAAATAAAATTTGTCTCGAATAAAAAAAGCTTATACTAAATTTCACTAAATTTAGAATAAAAACATTGAGTAGGTTAATTTAGGTCTTTTATGTTTTTCAAGTATCATTAAGAGGCTCTTTAATAAAAAAAGAATATAAAACTTTACAGACTGATCGTTTTAAAACTCTTAAAGTTAGATAAATAATTTAAACGTAATAAAAATCATAAAGTCGTTTGTCCTATTTGGTCTAATTTGTCAGCAATGAATAAATACATCGACGGTGCGTGATCGGGGTTTTTCTTTCGGTAATACCATATATCTTTCCTCTGAGCCAATATTAAAGTGGAGAATGTTGAACTTGAGCTATTTGTTAGTCCGTTCAAAAAAATCCCTGCAAGCTGATGCTGTTACAAATAAAATACGACCTTTTTTTTGTTTGTTTCTTCTTAAGACTTACTCCGGTTTACGTTGTTTTATGGAGAAAGCAAAAAGCTGTTCCACCAGAATATACGATAAGAAAAATGTATTTGTATTTAAATAAAGATTAAAAGTTTTTGTTATCTATAATGCCGAAAAGACTTTTTTAAGAGCTATTTGTTTACCTATACATTTATATAAATTAAAACTACATTTTTTGAAGTTATACTCATGCACTCGGTGGAAAAGATTTGTGTACAGTTAAATGGGAAAAATCATTACATATGTAATGGTGTGAGTAAGAGAGAGACAGACACACTTATAAGGTATATTGGTCGGTAAAAACAAAGAAGAAATATTTATCACATGTTATTAGTCATAACTATAAGTCCTTTGAATACCGTTTCAACATTCAGTACATTAAAACGGAATAGATATACAAAAAATAGTCTGAACTAATGTATGAATATCATAGTGACCGACCACATGATTATTTGACAGATTATTTTATAATTCTGTCATGTAAGTTAACATATTAAGTTTAGTATTTTATATTAATAATAATATTCAGTAATGAGTATTGTATTCTAGTCAAAAATACCGGCACATGGTTGCAGTATATCCTGCACTATGCTTTTGAGGTTGTTGGCTACATAAACAGAGCTTTTACGAATAGTCGAGGAAATAAAGCACCAAAACCTCCGAATTTTGTAACGTAAGATGAATCGAAATGCGTTTTTTGCATTGGATTCGTTAAAGTATCAGGAAATTTGTCGCTATATTTTATAATGTAAAAATGGAAATTGCATTTCTGCATTCGAAAAGTACCTACATTCCGAACAGACAATAGAGAGAAAACTTACAACTCGGTAAGTATTGCTAAAAATGGGTTCAATTTATATACTCGGGGTTTTTGGAGTCGCTGAACACGAATATCACGATTCCGAAAGTCTCCGCGGCACTTGGTGTCTAGGGTATTTACCTCTTCTCCTGGAGTTTTATGTAAATTTTGTACGAAATCAGTGCACACTTGGTACTCGGTGGTTTTTTGAGTCGCTTAATACCATTATAATAATGGCGATGGTGTTGGAAACACCTGGTGCTTAAGTCTCCAGGAATTTTATGCAAATTCGATACAAAAAGAGTGTGCACATGATACTAGGAGGTTTTTGGGGTCGCTTACTACGAATATCATATAATGAGTTTGCTAAATCATTCGCATACAAATTTATGAATCCATGCGCGTGCATAGAAGTATAACTTCTGCCGACAGTCCCCACACTAGTTTTTTTTTGTTGTTGTTTTGGCTACCTCGGTTTTTCTCAAACTTTTCAGCTTCGTAAAAACAGTATTTTTTAATAAATTTAATTGTTAATTAAATACTAACTTTGTCACGATTTTTTTATTGCTTTAATATTTTCAACTTTTCCACGTTATTTTCAATTTCTAAAAATTTTTAATAGTTTTTTAGTAGTTTTCTAGGTTTTCGTGAATTTTCCAATTTTTTTACGAATAATTAGTTTTAATGAATTCATTGTTTTGGTTTTTTCCAATTTTCCAACTTTTGTTTTTACTTCGTTAGGTATTACTGACATACATTAACTCTTTTTGTGTCGTTTTATTAGCGTTCGCCACTATCGCCAGTAAGTCCCATTAGTGGTAGGTACCTCTAAGTGTCGATCATGCGATGCTCTGTCTATGCGTGCGTAATTTCACATCGCGATTATGAAATATAAAGATAGATTTACACATTTGGCAAATCTCCGCAAGCATGTACAACCTCTAAGCCTTCACATCCGCTTGAATACCATTTACACGCTTGCGAATGCGCTAGTGTGTTACGGACAGGCAAACATGGTTGTACGGCGCGAAGTCGTGAGCGGCACTAAACATGAGCCAATGTGTAAAAACGTCACATGCTCTTGTTGCAAGCTTTCTTTGATCGGTGTTCGAAACCGACACTGGCCTGTATTAGCAAAAAGCTCTTTCAAACTCACGCAAGCCAAACAGCCCCTTTATACGCTTGTGTTTGCGGAAGCTTGCTCAGACTTCTTAAACACGTAAACCTATCACAACACATTTAATGCGTTTTTTAAATTCCTGCGTTAAAAATTGAAACTTTTTACAAATCGGGAAGTTATAGGTTTCACCCCGATTTCGAGTTTTCACCAGATCGTCACGTTTTGAGGTCTTAGGAAGCTATCCTGACTATTCCTGCGATGATCTCTGTATATCTGCATGTATGTGTGTGTGTGTGTGTGTGTGTGTGTGTGTGTGTGTGTGTGTGTGTATGTATATATGTAACCCTCTAATAACTTTTTCATATCACATGCATTGAAACAGCTAGTTTTGATTACTGTTTTGCCAATTGAAACAAGACCATTTCAGACCAATGCAACTGTCAGTCAGAAACTGACAGTTTTTCCTGCCCTAGGGGAAAAACAACGTTGTTTCTTTCCTAGGGCAGAAACAAATGTCATTATTTCAAGTATGTCAGAATGTTTCTGACCGACAGTTGCACTGGTCTGAAATAGTCTTACTTCTACTGGCTACAGAGATCAAAACTTGCTGTTTCAATGCATGTGATACGAAAAATATAGTGTGTGGCACGAGATGAAACAAAGACGATTATTGACCGGGCGCTGAATCTTGTCCTAGTCAGAAATCGTGTTGGTTTACCCCTTGCCACACAATATACTATTGAACGGCTTGACCGATTAAATATACTTATGACGATCAAAAGAGTTCCAATCGACTGAGACCAACTAATGGTAGATTAACATGCTTGGCTGGTCTCGACAAGCTTTCTCAAACACAAGCGTGTAAAGGGGGTGTTTGCCTTGGCGTTCGTAAGATAAAAAGAGCTTGTGGCCGATCGAAGCCAGAGTCGGTTTTCGAACACATATCAAAGGAAGCTTGCGACAACCACTTGCGCAGTATTTACACGTTGGTAAATGTTTAGTGCCAAGCCAAAACAACTTCGAACTCTACGTTGTATGTTTGCCTGTTCGTAACACACTAGCACACTCGCAAGCGTGTAATTGGTATGTAAACGTTTGTGATAGCTTGGATCTAGTGGATGTTTGCGACGACTTGCCAAGACTGTAAAACCTCCATAAGAATTTATAAGTAGGGTCCAAGAAAAACGAAATAAAAACATTAACGATGTTTTTTAAAACTAAAAAATTATGTCGTATGCCGCTTTGAAAATGAAAACCGGTTTATTTATTCGTCAGAAAAAGTGTTTTTCACAATATTCGAGAGATTTTCTGGCAAATTAATTTACTTCGTTTTTTTTTATTAAAACAGAGCAAAAAATACCTTCTTGAGTTCGAGAAGGTCAAAACATAAAAAAAAATACATTTTTGGTGTCTCAAATTAGCTGAAAAATGCAAGGATGGCCTGCAGGAGTTTCCTTTTTTTGTTTTTTCTGCGTACACTTCGTTCTCTAAGTTGTCTCTTAAGAAGCAAAACTTCTAAAATTAACTTTTGCTTAAGCTTATTTATGCAATATTTAATATACCTAAGTAAAAAACTTTTTAGTTTTTGAACTTTTTTGTTGAAATATCTTGTTACTTGACAAATTTTTGTATACAATAATAAATAAATTTCTGAAGTAAATTAAGTCATTTAAAGTAGACGCCATTCTGAACAAGACAAAAATTTAATTTTAATAGCTTTTGTAGTAACATAATTTCCACTGTTGTTCTTACCCAAAAATAGCTTTAACCCTTCTTTTGTGTTGGTGCCTGGCTTAAGGTTTTCAACTTATTATGAATTTGTTAAGATCAACTTGAATAATTACCTTCCGCTTCCTGAGACTTGCTCATTTAAAGAGGATGCTATTAGACCGTACTTATGCAATATAAACTTATCTAGTAAATACAGCTGTAAAGAGAATGAGCCGATTATATTATAAAATGTTTAAGAACATATCTTATGTAGAAATTTCATGTTAATAATTTTTAGTATATAAACAACCCTAAACAAATACCTACACTTTATTTTGTTAAACAACTTTGAACATGCATTGTTTAATGTTTATACATAATTCAATAAACTCCCAAAACTTTGGAACTCTCTTCAAAGACTGTTTTTTTGTAACATAATTTAATTATTTACTATATATCTTTCAATTAAAGGCAACAAGATTTTTTTATAAAAGCTTAGCCTGTCTCGTCTGCTAAAGGCAACAAATCTACCTTTGATTTTAAGTTAATTTAGAATTTTATTCATTTATGAACCCTGACCCTATTTTCGTTTACTTTAGCATATTTTGGGTTTAAAGTTGGCAAAATGGCATTGTTATTTTCGAGATTATTCCAAGATTCGAAATTACGGTTTCTGATGTAACGATAACACAGAAACCCGCGTCATCATTTGTATTTACCAGGATTCCCACTATCCGTTGGAGGTGCGCGACCAAGATACGACACGTCGTCAAGACTCGCGCAGACCCATTCAGTAAGTGGGAGCACCGTTCAGCGGGAATAAAAAGCCGATGCCATCGCTGCAGAATGCAGTTCGACTGAGAGTACTAATCTTAGAAGAACTCCAACCTTGGCTCTGGGTATTGACCAGTAGCCACCGACGTTCCCTGCCTTTGCAGCCGAGTATTGTTTGGCTGTACCGTCCCGATCCTTGGGTATTGACCAAGGATTATTCTGCTCCGCAACTGAGTATTGATCAGTTGCACCGTTCCGATCCTTGGGTATTGACCAAGGGTTGTCCTACTCCGTAACCGAGTATTGATCGGTTACACCGTTCCGATCCTTGGGTATTGACCAAGGATTGTCCTACTCCGTAACCGAGTATTGATCGGTTATACCGTTCCGATTCTTGGGTATTGACCAAGGGTTGTTCCACCCCGTGACCAAGTATTGACCGGTTCGAACCTACCCTAACTATCCTATGCTAACCGGATTCTATATTGAATTTATTTACAGTGAGATCCATCCGAGGGCCAAAGGGGTCGCAGATCCAGTTAATTTTGTTTAATTTGTAGAGATTATATTTTATTTTCGTTTTCTTGTACATAATTTATTTTAGAAATAAATCTTTATTTAAACTGAAACCTTATTTTACTGAGTCTGGTGTCTAAAAGAAGTACCCGTTACACTGATTGGTTAGTCGATTCGAAAGAACTTAAAAACGCCCGACCCCCTTGTGCAAGGGACAGAAAGTAAAGCTTCGCGCCATTTATGATCAGATTGGTGATGAGCTAGGGTACTCTCGCTTACATGCGAAAATCAACAATGGCCATCTCTTTTGTATCCACTCAGGTGTCCTCCTGCCGGAATTTCGAATTGTCGTATCAATACCTTTGACTAAAAAATGTTCATGCACATTATCGATAACGACAATTTCCCGTAAAAATTGTCATATATAATATAACAAGAGAGTGAGAATAAATTGAAAATAATTTGACAGATTGTTTGAAAACTTGTTGCCAGGCAATAGTCACGAGAGCCCGCAGGGCTCGAGTGCCTATTGCCAAATGGCAACAAGTTTGAACAAAATCTGTCAAATTATTTTCTAATTTATGGAGCTCCCGAGTTATATTTGACAAGATTATTTTTTGATTCACAAACTAAACCGATGACTTTCACCTATTTCGCGTTGACACAATTAAGTAATTATTTTGACAAGTATCTGACAGTTGCTAGGCAAATAAAACCTACAGTGATTATTCCCGACAATAATCACAAGAGATTTATTCCCACTATAATAATGACATAATTGGTTGAAACTTACCCTTGTGACAAATAAAGAAGCATTTCATTGGTTTTAAGAAACGTCAAAAAATAATCATCTTTAAACCCCAGTATTCACTATAGGGTGTCCGCCTGAGCGGTAACGTTAATATCTTATTAAATGAACAATTTGCAAAAGAGAAATGTCATATTACGGATGACGGCGAAATGTCGGTTTTGGCTCATAGATGATTTGGTTTCACTCAGAGCGTATGTCTGATAGACATATACATTCTTTTATTCTTTAAACCAGAATAAAATTGCTTCATCATTAAAAACGAACTCAAGACCAGTACAGCTTTTTATAAATTGGCAATAATCTATTAAGATATCAAAGAGATTCATAAAAGCCTAGGTATTTGTGCTCTTTCGTTATTTATGTTTATTAATTAAACAAAGTCATATTATATGATTTTAAGTGAAATTAATCAGCTTTCTTTAGGTAAGTTCTGTACTTTTATATTCGATGGTTTTCTCTATACCAGACAACCAAAGGCATTAAAAAATATGGGCTTTGTACATGAGCGAAAAAAGCTACTCTAGTTTAATATGTTTTAAGAGACCCTAACTTTCATATTAATTAACATAATGTACGCTCAGTAGTCCAACAAGAAAGAAGTTTTATCAGCATTTCAATTATCTAAGTAGATTTTGTATATTTTTTGGTTTTTATGATTTAATAATTTGTTCAATGTAGAATATGAGTCGATAATTTAATATATGTTTCGACAGACTATAAAATCCTAACATTTTGACCGAAAAGACGAAGGTTTTATAGATACTTTATCGAACTTTTAGTACCTGTTGTAGTTTTTACAATATCGCCAATAATTGTTAAATTACACCTAAAAATGCTTTAACACACTTGTTATTTAACGAGACAGTTGTTTTCTATTTTTTGCTGTGTAAACTGAAATGTGAGTAATAAATTCGACATCTGAAAGTCCATTAAGTTCTTATATTTGAATACAGAAATTTTTACACAGATTTCATTAGCGTAAGTCATTGCAATTGTAAAGAATTAATGGTTTTAATAATTTTACTATTTGGTAAACATAGTAAATTTTCATCATATCAATATTTAAGCAGATATTCTTTATTTCCAAAATGGGGTTGGTCGAGGTAATAAAGCATTAAAATCGGCCTTACCTAGGAAATTTAAACGGCAAGACGGATTCTAACGATTCTTTTTGCATTCGATTCCACTCATCCAGTCTGTTTTTTAAAATATTGACACCGGGTACAGAGATGATTTTGTGATCCAAATTATTCCAAATATCAAAAATTCTATTAGGTAGAAAGTGTTGTCTTGATCTAGCTATTAAATTTTCCTTGTTTAACTTAAAATCATGTCCTCTAAGTCTTGAATCTGTATTTAAGGTGAAAATTTCATTTAAATCACCAAAATTATATTTTAACATCCGAAAGGCTACAACTAGATCACCTCGCAGCCGACGTTGTTTAAAAGTAGTGAGATTTACTATGGATAGTCTCTCTCCGTATGAAGGTCTAACATGCCCTAGAGTAATTCTGGTGGCTTTCCGTTGTAAGTTTTTGAGTAAAGTTCTATCACGAATTAAGTCCGGATGCAAAGTTGGACCGGCATACTCAAGAATAGGTCTTAGATAGGTGGTGTACTGTTTACAAAAGGAATGAAAGGTGACTTTTTTAAAACACATACTGATAAGATATAGCTTGGTATTAGCACGTTTACGTATTGAGAGCAAATGATCCGACCAGGATAATTCGCTGTTAACAATTAGACCTAAATCATTATAAGACGTTAGGGTTATTTTCCCCGACATAAAGCAGTACACATTTTACGGTGTTTAAAGGAAGTAACCACTCTGTGGACCACTTTAAAGCTCCGGAGCCAAAAACCGGAGCTACAAAAAACATTATTAAAGAAAATTAACTATTTAAAGAGGAAAAACAAAAAACCGGGTCACAAGGTACAGGTAGAAAATATAAGAAGCTAAAAATATTAACTACATAGTTATATTTTAATGGCTAATCGCATTATTATTATTATTATTATTATTAATCTGTGGACCACTGGTATACCGATAACAAATCATTCTGGATCAGTTAATTATAAGTAACTGGATCTTTATATAATTTGGAGTCATCTGCATATTGGAATATTTTACTACATATGTGAAACTGTAGATTGCTGAAAACGAATTGACATTAAAAGTGATCTCTGGAGTTCCAGGTATCAAGGCTACCTACTGTTTACGTAGTCTCCTGGATTTTTCAGTAATATCGTAATACAATTAATTAAAATTCCATACCTAGAGGATTTTGGGCTTGCTGAAAACGAATATGACATTAAAAGTGATCTACGAAATATCTGGTTCAAGGATACTTACTGTATATCTTGTCTTTTAGAGTTTATGGTAATATTGTTAACAATAAGTCAAAACTCATAATTCAAGGTAGTCTGCCCTAAATAAAAGAAAGGTTTTTATTTTCAATAAATTTAATGGAACTATAGTCGATGGCGTAAAGGTTGATGTGCTGAGCACTAGATACTCCGTAGATCGTGTAACATTCAAAATTTGAACTTTAACAAATACCATTCCACTTCTACTTCTGTCTTAAGAAGCGATGTAAACAGGAGGTATCCTGGGCACCAGATAGGTACTCCGGAGACCACCTTTAATGACATATTCGTTTTTAGCGAGGCCAAGTAACAAATTTGAACTTATTTCAGCCAATACATAACGAAATCTCTTTGAGATATTAAAAATGCTTTTTCGGAGGTTCATTACTTCATTGACTCGACTAGCTAAATTTAAAATTTTCAATCATAAGTTTACTTGCAAAATATTATTAAACAATATTTTTTAAAATACCTGCCACTCCGGTATCGATTAAAATATGTTCTGAAAATTCAATTGCTTTGTAGCACAAAATGCATATAAATTCTGCATCAAAGTGAGTAATTGAAAGTTCTATGTTCAGAAAATCGTAAAAATAAATTCTACAAAGGCCATTCTTTTGCTGCAGGTAACCGAAAAATGTTATTTATTTTATTTAACACCGACACAACGTGTTTGAGGTGCCCTGGTGAAAAATGAACTCTATATTTTCCGGATGAACTCAGACGTGACAGCTCCAGCTCTGTTATTAGGATTTACAACACTCACTCGTTTAAAATCACTGAGTAGCCGCCCGAAAACAACATAAAATTATTCCTTTGATGCGATGTTTGATTGTGTTTGAATTGCTTTTTTGGTGATTTATGGGACTAATTACAGATTTATGTATTAAAGGAATCTCTTTTTATATCAACATAAATTTACAGGTACAAAAATGCATTGTCGCACGAGTTACACTCTATACTTTTTCTACTACGTTTAAGAGATTGTTAATTTCCTCTGGCTTTGAATTTCTTTTTACCACATTTCGTTTCGGTTTGCCGACGTTTTTTGTGGAGTCTTGTGAGAACTGGTAAGCAGCGATGCCTACTCTACAGAAGTAGGTCTACCGGCACTGGTGACCGAAATGCGGACGGAGAGCTTTGGCGGCATGAAACAAGTTTTAGCGAGAGTAATTTAACTATTCTTGTCTATATACAGTGCTTTACTTGCTTCTATAAAGTTAATAGTAAGTTGATTTTCTATGTTTCTAATTATCTATTTTTACAGAAAATATTAAATTATATTCAAGCAATTTATACCCTTAGACCTTTGTTTCTAAACTCGCCTATTAAATCAATATGAAGTTGATAAATGTGTCTACTTGTATAACATTTCATAGATTTTTGCATTTCAGCTTGTTATAAAAAGAACAGTTCAAAACTAGCTCATAGCTCAATCATTCCTTTCAAGCTTTTAGTAATATTACATGCATACATATGAAAGATTACATGAAAGTCCCTTTGAAAGGTCCTAGGTATGCATAATGCTTTTAATATATGCATGCACGTAGATGTACTTTTATTAAACATTTATAAAATTCATATATGCGTAACACCTTTCTAGAATGATTGCTTACATGATTTATCTTAAATAAAAAGTATATTTTAATGATAAATTTGATATGAGATTTTCTCGTTATATTTTTAGATAAAAAAGATACAAGCTCTGTCCAAAAACTATCCGATATATATAAAACTAGCTGTTCCGGCGGACTTTGTACCGCATAACACTGTCGTGCCTATTTTTTTCCATTTTTCATTTTTTCAAATTTTTACCATTTTGCTTTTTTTTGTTTTCAATGATTTTTTTATATTAGATATTTTATATAAGAAATCCACTGCACCACCTTACAGTGGCTTTATAGTACTTAAGAAATTATTAAATATATGAGATAATAACTGCGCCACCTTACGGTGGCGTCCTAGTTATTTTAAAATTGTAATATCTTCTAAGATGTTCATTGAAATTAAGTGATGTCAAAGACAATTTTGTTCACAATTTAATATTTTTAATCAACAACACATTTATTTGGATAAAGATTAATATTATTACGTTGATACAACTCTTAACAAATAATGCATAAATTTCGACCAAATTTGATTGCCATAAAAACGGTTCTAGTGAGTTAGTTTTAAAAGATAGACATATACTGTCACAGACATTTTTTTAGATCATTTCAAGAGGAATAATTCTTTCATACATATATTTTTGGTACCCTTAACCGTTTTCGCAGCGCACGTAATGGAAGTCCTCAAGGATCAATAATTTTCCCCGTTTTTTTCACATTTTCCATTTCTTCTTGGCTCCTAATAGTTGCATCGTGATGTTATATAGCCTAAAGCCTTCCTCGATAAATGGTCTATTCAACACAAAAAGAATTTTTCAATTCGAACCAGTAGTTACTGAGATTAGCGCGTTCAAACAAACAAACTCTTCAGCTTTATAAAATTAGTATAGATTAATTAGAAGAAAATGTCACTTTAGATCTACACTAATTTATTACACTAACGCGACATGTTTCAACGCAAAGCGTTTTCTTCCGGCAAATGGTATCTTAATCTATTAACAAGAGTATTTATAGGTCTAATTCTAATAGATAGTACATACTAGTAATCATGTACACACAGAAAATAAAGGTATTATATTAAATTTACTAGAAACTACTGAAATAGTTAAACTAAAAAATTAAATGTTCTTTTAAATAATCAACCAGATTTAAATAAGTCTTCATTACTAAATAATTTTTACTATTAGTCCATGGTATACAATTTTATGAAACTTTATGTTAATATCCATCACCTGTATAACCAATTACCAATTACCAGTATGCGTTATCTCTTAAACCTATAAATACTCTTGTTAATAGATTAAAATAGAATTTTTCCAAAGAACACGCTGTGCGTTAAAACATGTCGCGTTAATAAAATAAGTTAATGTAGATTTAAAGTAATAGTTAGATATAAATTGATTGGGTTGGCTGTTAGCCTGTATTACTGCGACCTTTACAGATCTATTGTAAACATCGATCATCTATAGATTAGATGTCTAGCCATGCCTTCTATTGAAAGTTGATAGCCTTGACAAAGGCCTTTCCACGTAACTGGGAGCAGCTGGTTTTCCCTCTTCCAGTACTAGATACCGCGTCCTTGCAAGGCCTTCACATTGGCATAGGACATTAACTGCGGTTTCCTACTCCTCTTAAAAAGTGATAATTTCATTTTTATTAATATTATATATTATGGATTTACACCAAGTATCGGATAAATCAGTTCAACAGTATCCGTTCGACATTCATAATTCTGTGTTGGTGTTATTTTTCAACATGAGAAGAATAACATCCTGGCAGCGGTAATTTCACTTTTAAAAGCAGTCTTTTTGTAGTAAAAGCGATGTTCTTTAATCGTTCTTCCTTTAATTCGAATGTCACAGGAGACTACATCCTAACAGTGCACTGGCACTAGATTAAATTAGATGTTTATTGGGTTGGCTGTTAGCCTGTATCACTGCGACCTTTGCAGATCTATTGTGACCACCCATTATCTTAAGAATATGATTAGAGAACCTTGTCCAGCCCCGCCCTCTTAAATAGCCTTAATAGTAGCCAAGCACTGGCACTATCGTGATAGACAAGAGAGTCACGTTTTAACTAAAAGTTCAACAAGCAATCGATTGAAAACTTCAACTTAATATTTGTTATTAACCTACTTGTCGATGTATATTTCTAGTGCGAACAGCTTTATGACAAAAAAAAAAACAAACTGCAATGACTTGACGTTGCTTCGGTGGTAGCGTGCCTTATTCGAACACGAGAACTTCTATTGTGAAGATTGTTATTATGTTATGACTCACGATTCGTCACCAGTAATAACATTTTTAAACACATTATTATTACTTGCCGTTACCAAATTGATTTCGAAGCTGAAGTTGTTTTGGTCTGCCCTTAGCAATTTTAGAACGAACTTCGCACATAGATTAAAATTAATGTCGAAATGTCGATCAGAACCAAGTGATGTGCGGTCATTTTTTAAACGACAACGATCAGACAGTCGCTTAACCTGAAAGGTCTTTTGTATTATTTGAATAGTTACCAAATTGATAATTTTGATTTAAAGCAACATTGGTTACAAATGTGTTGATCAGATGTTTTAGTCATTTTAAACAATAGCGAAATCAAATTAAAGCGAAATAGCGATATAAACAAAGACACTGCACATAAAGTATACGTCTCATAGTTGTCTTACAGAAGTTTGTCGAACACTGATATAAAGTCAGTTACTTTTCAGAAACACCTGTTAATGAACTATATTACTTACGTAGATACATGATTTTAAAAATTATATGTTGGGTAAAATATAAGATTTTTAAAGCAGATAACTCGCTTTATTGATCTAACCAAAGTTTTGGTTGAGTTTACTAACGATTTGACAGTTCTTTTACCAAACTTTAGATAATATTAACTGAAAAATCTTAAAAATTAAAGTTTCTATTGTTTACTTTTTCTTTAATTAACATTTTTAGTAACAGAGCTGAAATTTAGACCTTAAAAAACAAACATTTCTTTACTTTTTCATTCTAAAATATAACTTATTAAAAAATTATATAATTTACTTACCAATTTACAGAATTTTCTTATTAAAAGTTTCAACATGTTTGTTTCGTGAAAATAACAACCTAGTTAAATCCCAACATCATTTTCTAGCCAATAGAAAGCAACGCACAAAATACTCTTGGATGAAATATTACAGAGAATTTCTCAACCGTTGTAAGCCATCATTCCACCCAGTTTCTTGATATAGACAAATGACATATCGTGTTCTTTTTTAAAAACGAATGGTTACCCCTCACTTGTACTTGTTAGCAAGATGGACACCCTCGACAGATGGTTCGCTGAGATTTTGCTGTCATGGTGATAGACAGCTTTTGTTCATCAAAACAACCTTAAGCAATTTCCAAGAATACTTGACGGAAAAGGTTACTAAAGTTGGAAACTAACAGATTTAACGGTAAGATAATATACCGAGAAAAATGATATCAACTGATCTCTCTTATAATTTACATGTATATTATTGTAGGGGAGATAGGGTAAAATTGATCTAAGGTTTAATGCTATATAACTTCTTCCAGATGATCCCTAAAAATATGTCAATTACACTTTGTCAGGTACAACGTATATATTTTATCATACGTTATTCTCTAAAATGTATTTCTAATTCTGTGGGACATATCACGGTCATTGAAAAGTACTGCAAAGGGATCATTTTAACCTAGTGGGTGGGGTAAAATGATTACCTCAATAGAGGTAAAATGATCCCCTAATTTCATGCTAGCTTTATTAGTAAAAAATAAAATAATTTCCTTAAAAAAGATCAACAAGTTTATTTGGTTTAAAATAACACAAAATTCTAAAAAAACTTTCAGAAAACAAAATAAAAGCAATATAAAATCTAACTTATAGACTTGTTAACAATTTTTTTTTAAAACGAAAACCCTGACTACATAAATCGCAAATATAGTTATCTTCATTGTCATCAACTCCAGTGCATTTATCATGTGCCCAGTTCAAGCACTTTAGGCATTTTATCCAGCCTTCACCAGCAGCAGAATTTGAATACACTTCTACACTTCTCTTCATTCTCCTTGTCATCCTCAGAAGAACTTTGTTCTATCACCGTCTTTTTTAATTTTTGTTTTCCTTTTGATTTATTAATTTTTGATTTACACTTAACCTGACGATTTCCTCCATGGTCTTTCTTTTTTTCTAGTTTCCTGCGTTTCACTTCCAGTATCTTTTCCTGCTTTAATTTTTCTTCCTCTAACATGTTCTTGTAGGGACTAGAAGTTAAAATTACTGTTGTTCCTTTTTTTCTTCCACTTTTTTTTGTAATGAGTTGCTTCTTAGGTATTGGGCGAATATCTTTAGGAGATATTAAAAACGCTTGATCTGTGAATGGTTTACTGGGTCCGGGCAAAGATTGAATGTCTCTTTCATCAGTAAAACTTTCAGAAAGTACTTGATCTTCACTAGCAACGGGTTCTGTTCGGATAGTATCTTTTCCTATTTGACTGTTATCTTCTTCCATTTGGTTTGCCTCTTCTAATTGAATGTTACTCTCAAGAGTCTCCATTTGATTGATTCTTTCTAATCGATTTACGATAGCTTCTAGGGGCTGGTCTGTAACTGTAGCAGCAGAAAATTCGAAATCTTGAAATAGAACATCATCAAATGGATATATACCACATTTCCTAAATGCTTTAATTGCATTTTCTGCTGTACATGATTTCAGATAGGCCTGAGAGAACAAGTTGCTAATTTGAAATACTGTAATGACACGGCCAGGGTGGTTATTTAGCCAGTTCTCCAGAGCGTTATCGAGATATCGACTTAACGGAAACATGACTCCTACATCAAGTGGTTGCAACTTGTGGGAGGTATGTGGGGGAATACACAAAATTGAAACGTTGTTCTCTCTAGCTTTTATAATAACTTCTAAATTTTTGGTGTGTGATGAATGGCCATCTAATATTAATAAAATGGGGCCATCTGAAGTTGGTTTTGTATGGTTTAAAAAATGATCAAACCATGTATGAAACACATTTATATTCATCCACCCAGACTCATTACATGCAAAAATGGAACCAGGGGGTGCTCCCTCCTTAAGCTCCTCTTTCATTCTTTTTCGTGCAAATATTATCAATGGAGGGACAAAATTTCCCCCCGCCGACGCACATATGACAGCAGTTGTGCAAATGCCCCGTTCAGCAGACGTAATCCTCGCAACTTGTTTGCGTCCCTTTTACGCCATAATTTTTGAATTCTTCCCAGGAACAGTGCATAATGATGTCTCATCCACGTTAAAAATGCGATGTTGGGGAAATTTATGTTTCTTTGTTTCGTTTTAAGGAGTTTATAAAATTTTTCTACAATTGGTTTATTAAAACCGCCAGCCCGAGCAATGGACGTCGATTCTGGACTTCTCAGAGTTAACTCAGGAAATCTACGACGAAAATTAGCTAACCAGTCCTTTCCTGCAGCTTGTTTATTTTTTGAAAATGGATGATTTATTCTATTTCTTTCAGCAAGCTGAAAAGCTAAACAGCGGACATCCCGTGTTGTCAATCCGTACATTTTTGATTCCATATCCAAAATATACTGTAGCAATTCTCGTTCTTGCTCTTCTGTAAATACTGATTTAAGGCGCCCTAGACCTTTCATTTTTTGTACTTTATTAGACAGTCTTCTTTTTAGAGCCATAATCGGAACAGCAAATTGCCTTGCTGCAGATTTTTTAGGCAACCCTCCATTAACTGCATTAATGGCTGCCACCATATTTTCGTAGTTCCAATTTTGTCTTTGAGTTTTTCTAGTGTATATTCTTGGCATGACGTCTGTAAAAAATAAAATACCTACTTACTAAAACACTTAAATAATTTAAGCAGCAAAAATGTAGAATAATAGAAAAATATAACGGGGTAAAATGATCCCGGATCATTTTACCCATATTTATGGGGATCGTTTTACCTAAAAAAGCTATTTAAACACAAATTAACATATCCCACATCAATCAATTTAAAAGTTCCGGCACTTAATATATTTTTTAAAGTCCGTACTTTGTGAATATATAAAAAAATATTTACCTTAAGGTATCCCTGTTCACACTACAAACAAAACAAAAACGATCTATTTTAGATTATACTGGCAGTTAACACAAAAAATTAAGTATACGTCTTATCGTCACAACTGCTCAATCCAGACTGCGAATACAATACCAGGCAAGTGCAAAGCAGATATTTTCAAGGTTATATATTTGTTGTCATCCATTTTATGTGCGTACGTCACAGGGATCATTTTACCTGCAGGGATTATTTTTACCTGATCTCCCCTATATACAGTGTTAATATAATCAAATGTACCTAGTCATAAAATATTTGCAAGCAGAAGTTGCATTAAAAGACATTTACGAGTAGGTTGTAAAGAAGTAGACCTTACAATATGTAAGTGGTTGCGTAAATGCGTAAACGTAAAAATGTAATTCGGAAAACCAAGGACTGGATTGGATAGATATAAAACGTATGAGGATACCCCAAAATTCAAGAAAACATGGATAAGGGTGTTGTCTTTTTAGTATTACATATAGCTGCTAAGATAAAAATATATGGATTTAAAGTACTTTAGTGCTTTTTACAATATGTCCCACTAATTGGTAAAACAGTTATTTAAGTCTTCACTTGACACTTGCAAAAACTCTGTGTTAAATGCATCGATGGCTTCTTCTGGCGACTGGAATCGCTGCCCACGCATTGAATTTTTGATCTTTGAAAACGTGGAGAAGTCGTTGGGAAATTGGTTGGGACTATACGGAGGATAATCTAATAATTCAATGTTTTAAAGATCCTAAAACTTGACTCTCTTTTGGGCAATGTGAACAATTGCACCGTCTTTATGTAGGATGATTCGCCGTTGTGTGTTGGTTTGTCGAAGTTTCGCGATAAATCTGGTAAACAAATGTTTATATACCAATCGAAAGTAACCGTTCTTCGATTTTCTAAAGCAATCGTTACCACATAACCACATTTTGACACAAAAGTTGTGACAATTTTTTTTGACACACTTCGAGAACGGATCCCTTTTGTTAGTTTTTCCACATTGTAAAACACCCACATAGTGGATTGGCGTTTATTTTCTGGTTCATATAAAAAAATCCAAGATTCATCGCCACTAACAATATTATAAACGTTTTATGAGTTTCTTTTGTTGAACCGTCCCAAAGTTTTTTAACTCCAATTGACGCGATCTGCTTTTGCTCTACTGTGAGCAAATAAAGGATCTAACTTAATAACACCCAGTTTTTCATGAAGGATTTTTGGGATCAAGTTCTTTTCCAAAGATGCCTCTATCTCCCAGTATATTACATTAACCGCATCAATGTATTGCTGTTGTTACTGCTGTTTTGGATGTACCTAGCCTGGTTTAGTCGCTAAACCTATAGCAACCACGTTGAAAGTTGCAAAACCAGTGGGAAATAGTTGACTAGTGTGGTGCTTCATTCCCAAACACAGAAACATTCACTGTACCTACACGACTTCTTGTATTGTACTGTTGTATTACTTTGAATTTATATCAACAAAAGATTGAGATTTGTGTCTGAAGATTCTATTGGTAGTGCGTTCTAAACGGCTGTATGTAAAACTAAAAAGACAATCATAGATTTAAATCTTAAATATTTATCGAGCATTGCCAAAAAATTTCTAGGTGGAAAACAATTTAACAATGTGGTTGGCATAAAAATACATTTAAAAGATCTAATACACAAGAAGCTAATATATATGGTGAAGTTATAGACTTAAAGAGGTAGACATCAGTAGTGTTAGTCTAAAAGAAAAGGGTTAAAAGGTATCGAAGTGAAATAGGTGGTATGGAAATACAAAAAACTTTAAAAAACATGATATGCTTTTGTATATAAAAACGTAAATCTGGAAAATATGGACGACAAAAAACTGGATTTAAAAGACTACAAGAAATGCAAGACGTGATCATAGAACATTTGGGAGCTGTATGTGAAATCATGAATGTGGAAGTTCAATAAGTGAAATCCAAAAATGGGGCTTAATTTATATTCTGTAGGAAGTTATCTACAGTCAAAATTAAATATATCGACTAAAACCTTTACTATATAAATATTTTATGACTTTTAGCACTTGATTAACGTCTGCATAACGTTTGCTATGTCATAAATAAAACACTCAATAAGGAAAAGCATAATTTCCGTAAATTTTAAAACGAATTTTTCCATAACTTACTTCATAATCATGCGAAGAAAACTATTTTGGCCGATAAAGCTATGCAAAATTTCTGGGGTAGAATTTATCGGCACGCCGCGATCTCATATTAGAGATTTATCTCAAAAAGCGACCGTAAAATTTCCCGAACAAGGATAATTAAGTGCATAAATCAAAGGAGAAAACTAGTTTAAATACGTTTCAACATGCAGTGAGTCAAATAATTGCAAATAGTGGTATAAAACTTTGAGTCTATAAACCATAATTAAGCTAAATCATTCAGTTTTAGAAAAATTGTCAGTTTGACTTTAAATTATATTTTCAAGCTATCCAAGTTATTTTCAGATGATTTCGTTTTAATAGGGAGGTAAATATACTACATTTTACTTATGTTTTCTGTTTGATGATTTCCAGTTATAAGTGCTTTGTAATTAATATAGATTATTGTCCACCACTTAAGAAAATATAGAAACAGCAATACAATCTATTAATTATAACTTAGGAGACGATAAAATTCCTTAGGTATCTATCCACAAAGTAGCTGTAATTACAAGAAATCTATAAATCAGCGGTTCACAAACTCTCATACTTAAATTAAATAGTCAACCCAAAAATTAAAATTACACTGTATATTTAGCTGGTATAAATTATAAGTGACGGACGATGATATTTCGCGTAAGATTTTGAACGTCATCGAATTGTCCCGACGCAAGATAATTTTGTGAAAAAAAAAATTTATGCAAAAACAAGTTAAAAGAAAACTGAAAATTGCTTTGATAATGTAACGGGATAACCGTAAAGGAAAGGACCTTAATTTGAAAGATTGTTATTCTAGATACTTCTAAACACACTAACTAGATTAAATGATGTTTCTAGATAATTCTAGAAAGTTTTAAACACACTGACTAGAATAAATAATGTTTCTAGAAAATTCCAGAATGTTTATTTGTTATATATAAGGAGATGTATGGACAGTTAACGGCAGTTCAAGTTCAAGTATTCACAAGAGTTCATTGTATTGTCAAGTAGTTAGACGTTATCCAGCAGAGTTCTGTGTATCTTAACAATTTTGTAAATAAATTGTGTAAAAGACCCCATAAGTATTTCAAATTGGTGTCAGGTGTGGAGTGAAGGACAAGAATGCCTGGAAAAAAAAATAAATGAACTATTGGTGGCTGAGTTTAGAAGAGAGCTCGAAGAATTAGAGTTGGAAACTACTGGGAGCAAATCCGTATTGTTGAGAAGGCTCCGTGAATACTACCTAGATTATAATATGGACCCTGACGTTGTGAAGTTCGATGACCCGGTTCAAAAAGCAATTTCCTGCCTGCAAGAGGAGCTATCAGGACGAATAACAAGCCAACAAGAAGAACAAATTCAACAACTTTCCCAGCTGTCGCAACGAATGACGAGCCAACAAGAAGAACAAACTCAACAACTTTCCCGGCTGCAAGAAGATCCATCACAACCATTTTCACGGCAACACGAGGAGCTATCACAAAGAATGACGAACCAGCAAGAAGAGATGTCCCAGCTATCACAAAGGATGTCTACTCTTCTAAAAGAGTTATCCAGTTCGTTTTCCCAGCAAATATCGCATCTGCGCTCCGAAATATGCACTCTTCGCGACGAGCAAAATCAGCAAGTGGCCAACTTGAATCAGCAAATGGCCAATTTGCGAGAGGAAATCAACCAGCTAATGCAGTGCGAAATAAGGAAGCTTCAACATAAACAGGAAGCTTGTCGTCAAAACCAAACCATCCACCACGGCGATGGAGATGCAGAAAGGATGGAAACCTGCCACGTAGACGTCGAACGACGAGGAAACGGGAAGGCGACCTTCGACGGGAAGACTTCCTGGCCAAATTACCTAAAACAATTCGACGCAGCGGCCAGAGCGAATGGATGGTCACCCCAGGAGAAGGCATTGTCTCTAACCGTAGCTCTGCGAGGCGAGGCTTTAGACGTCTTGCAATCATTGACACCGGATGAAGCTGACAAATTCGAGTTATTGGTCAATCGTCTAGAGATGCGTTATGGTCAAACTCATCTACAACCGGTGTACCGAATGCAATTAAAGAGCCGAAAGCAGAAAAATGGAGAGACTATCCAGGAGTTTAAGGCAGAAGTAGCAAGAATGGTACGGCTTGCGTATTCCAATGCAGCGGAGGATTTCCTGGAGTGCCTAGCAGTCCAAACCTTCACCGATGGTCTTCGAGACGTCGAGTTGCAGCGCGCTATAGGGTTGACGCGGCCGGAGTCTCTTGTGGACGCCTTGATCATTGCCCTGGAGTTTGAGGCGGCGACGGAGGCCTCACGTGCAGTTGCTCGACTAAGGGAAGTCACCGGTAACTACGACCATGCCGTTCATTTCGTTAGCGACGTCGAAGCGGTAGTAGAGAGGTTAATGAAGTTATCTCCAAAAAGAAGGCGCCCAGTGAGATGCTGGAACTGCGGAGAACTAGGCCATATAAGAAATACTTGCCCCCAAAAAGAAAAAACTCCTGCTGAAGTACCCCAGCAGCAGGAAAACTTTAAACGGGTTGACTTCTGGAGGGCGACGTCGACCCCGAACATTCCGGGGGCCTCTCACACCATTAAATTGGCAACTCTGCGACATCA
Organism: Altica lythri; assembly: GCA_964028335.1. Taxonomy (NCBI): domain Eukaryota; kingdom Metazoa; phylum Arthropoda; class Insecta; order Coleoptera; family Chrysomelidae; genus Altica; species Altica lythri. The sequence goes on along the minus strand of OZ034807.1, from coordinate 31,764,413 downwards.
CGTGGACAGCTTATATGTAGATGGCCTCATTGATGGGAAGAATATAAGCATGCTGGTAGACACTGGAGCTACGAAAACTATCGTCCGACCAACCATCATTATGCGAAATAAGATGTTGCCTACCAGCTGGAGACTGTGTACCGCTACCGGAGAATCTGCTAGAGTCTACGGTGAGATACAGGCGACGCTACAGTTTGGTTCACCTTCTCTTGTTCACTCGGTGCTGGTGGCTGACCTTGATGAAGATGTTGTTCTGGGTATGGACGTTATGCTTCACTGTGGTTTTCATTTGGATCTTCGCCGACGTATCCTTCGTACGGATAATGAGGAAATATTCCTGCACCGAAAACAAGTTGACAATACCTCGATTAAGCTAATCGATGATATTGAACTTCCGGCGAGCTGCGAATGTGTCGTCACAGCGCGGTTGGATGGACTGGAGCCAGATGGTGCCCCAGCCATGATAGAGCCGAAGAACCATGACCATAAATTGGGAAAAGGACTCCTTGTGGGTAACACTCTTGTTAGATCCGCCAAAGAGGTACCCATCCGAGTTATCAACTTGAACGATCATCCAGTTCATCTCCAAAAAGACACGGAAATGGGAAGTTTAGAAGCGGTAACGGCCATAATTCACAAGGTAAACGTTACGGAAACAGATGAGACCAACGGAATTGAACAATTAATGACAAAATTAAACAAATATTAAAGAAACAGCTAACGTCTGCCCCTATTCTTGCTTATCCACTTCCTGACGGTCAGCTTATTCTGGACACCGATGGAACTCTTTAATTTTGGACGGTGGGCTCGTTAAAAGACAGGGCACAGAAACAAGGAAACAAATAGTGGTCCCAAGAAATGCTGTACCAGAAATTTTAAAACAGATGCATAATGATAGTTCTGGAGGACATCTAGGTATCACGAAAACGCTGCAAAAGATCCGAGATAGATTTTACTGGGTAAATTGCACTAATGATGTTAAAGATTCGTGTCGTAAATGCACAACATGTGCTGCCAGTAACGTTCCGCACCGAATACCGAAGGCGGAAATGCAGCAATACCTGGTTGGAAGTCCTTTAGAAAGAATCGCAGTAGATGTATTGGGACCACTTCCACAGACCGATGAAGAAAACAAATACATCTTTGTTGTAAAGGACTACTTCACCAAATGGGTTGAAGCCTATGCAGTTCCCAATCAGGAAGCCACCACTTTAGCAGATATATTAGTTGAAGAATTCGTAAGCCGATTTGGGGTACCACTGGAATTACATTCAGATCAAGGGAGAAATTTTGAGAGCAAGCTGTTTCAAGAAGTTTGCCAAAGATTAGGCATCCGCAAAACGAGAATCACAGCGCTGCATCCTCGGTCTGATGGAATGGTGAAACGAATGAACCGGACTATAACCAACTGTCTGTCAAAAGTTGTGTCAGATTGTCAGAGGGATTGGGATTGACATATTTCACTATTTCTTAAGGCAATTTCATCGGCCATTAACGAATCAACTGGCCAAACGCCTGCCAAGGTCCTGTTCGGTAGAGAAATGAGGCTACCATGTGACTTGATGTTTGGTTGTAAACCTGGTAAAGAAGTATCCCGTGAACAATATGTAGTCGATCTTCAGAATCGAATGGAGAATATAAACAACCTGGTGCGTGGAAAACTACAATTATCTAGTGATCGGATGAAGAGGTACTATGACACGCGGACAATGGAAAAGAGTTCCCAAGTTGGAGATTTAGTCTGACTCTATAACCCCCGACCGCGTCGAGGTATTTGTCCCAAATTACAGAAAAACTGGGTCCATACACCATTAAGATGAAGATTAACGATGTCATTTATTGGATCGTGAAAATTCCCAGAGGGAAACCCGTCGTGGTCCATCATGATTGTTTGGCGCCTTACCAAGGAAACCACAGTGGAGATGCGCAGCAGCTCCAAGAAGATGGTTTGGCTGGCTCAAGGAGTGTGCGGGATTCCGATTTAGGAAATAACATTCCAGGAGGAATGAATCTAAGGAGGGGGCAGTGTAACGGGATAACCGTACAGGAAAGGACCTTAATTTAAAAGATTGTTATTCTAGAAACTTCTAAACACACTAACTAGAATAAATGATGTTTCTAGAAAATTCTAGAAAGTTCTAAACACACTGACTAGATTAAATAATATTTCTAAAAAATTCCAGAATGTTTATGTGTTGTATATAAGGGGATGTATGGGCAGTTAACAGCAGTTCAAGTTCAAGTATTCACAAGAGTTCATTGTATTGTCAAGAAGTCCCCATAAGTGTTTTAATATTGAAACACTTATGGGGGCTTTTTACACAATTTTATTTACAAAATTATTAAGATACACTGAACTCTGCTGGATAACGTCTAACTACTTGACAATACAATGAACTCTTGTGAATACTTGAACTTGAACTGACGTTAACTGCCCATGCATACCCTTATATACAACATTATTTAATCTAGTCAGTGTGTTTAGAAGTTTCCAGAATTTTCTAGAAACAATATTTAAAATAGTCAGTTGATTTTTAGAAACTTCTAAAAATCAACTGTCAACAACAATCTTTCAAACTAAGGTCCCTTCCTTTACGGTTATCCCGTTACACTGCCCCCTCCTTAGATTCATTCCTCCTGGAATGTTATTTCCTACATCGGAATCCCGCACACTCCCTGAGCCAGCCAAACCATCTTCTTGGAGTTGCTGCGCATCTCCACTGTGGTTTCCCTGGTAAGGCGCCAAACGATAATGATGGACCACGACGGCTTTCCATCTGGGAATTTTTACGATCCGATAAATGACATCGTTAATCTTCTTCTTGATGGTGTAAGGACCTTCCCAGTTCTCACATTTGGGACAAATACCTCGACGCCGTCGGGGGTTATAGAGCCAGACTAAATCTCCAACTTGGTAACTCTTTTTCATTGTCCGTGTGTACCTCTTCATCCGATCACTAGATAATTGTAGTTTTTCACGCACCAGGTTGTGTATATTCTCCATTCGATTCTGAAGGTCGGCGACATATTGTTCACGTGCCATTTCTTCACTAGGTTTACTACCAAACACCAAGTCACATGGTAGCCTCATTTCTCTACTGAACAGGACCTTCGCAGCCGTTTGGCCAGTTGATTCGTTGATGGCCAATCGAATTGCCATTAGAAATAGTGGAATATGTCGATCTCAATCCCTCTGACAATCTGACACCACTTTTGACAGATAGTTGGTTATAGTCCGGTTTATTCGTTCCACCATTCCATCAGACTGAGGGTGCATCGCTGTGGTTCTCGTTTTGTGGATGCCTAATCTGTGGCAAACTTCTTGAAACAGCTTGCTCTCAAAATTTCTTCCTTGGTCTGAATGTAATTCTAGTGGTACCCCAAATCGGCTTACGAATTCTTCAACCAATATATCTAAAGTGGTGGCTTCCTGATTGGGAACTGCATATGCTTCAACCCATTTAGTAAAGTAGTCCATTACAACAAAGATGTACTTGTTTTCTACATCGGTCTGTGGAAGTGGCCCCAATACATCTACTGCGATTCTTTCAAAAAGACTTCCAACCAGGTATTGCTGCATTTCCGCCTTCGGTTTTCGGTGCGGACCGTTACTGGCAGCACATGTAGTGCATTTACGACACCAATCTTTAACATCATTAGTGCAATTTACCGAGTAAAATCTATCTCGGATCTTTTGCAGCGTTTTCGTGATACCCAGATGTCCTCCAGAACTATCATTATGCATCTGTTTTAAAATTTCCGGTACAGCATTTCTTGGGACCACTATTTGTTTCCTTGTTTCTGTGCACTCGGAATTTCGTAGTTACCGGTGATTTCCCTTAGTCGAGCAACTCCGGCCGCCAACCGTACAGCGCGCTGCAACTCGACGTCTCGAAGACCATCGGTGAAGGTTTGTACTGCTAGGCACTCCAGGAAATCCTCCGCTGCATTTGAATACGCAAGTCGTACCATTCTTGCTACATCCGCTTCAAATTCCTGGATAGTTTTTCCATTTTTCTGTTTTCGGCTCTTTAACTGCATTCGGTACACCGGTTGTAGATGAGTTTGACCATAACGCATCTCTAGACGATTTACCAATAACTCGAAGTTGTCAGCTTCATCCGGTGTCAATGATTGCAAAACGTCTAAAGCTTCGCCTCGCAGAGCTACGGTTAGGGACAATGCCTTCTCCTGGGATGACCATTCATTAGCTCTGACCGCTGCGTCAAATTGTTTCAGGTAATTTGGCCAGGAAGTCTTTCCGTCGAAGGTCAGGGGTTTTATCGTCGTTCGTACTTGGGTAGTCTCCCCATTTCCTCGTCGGTCGACGTCTACCTGGCAGGTTTCCGTCCTTGCTGCATCGCCGTCGCCGTGATGGATGGGCTGGTTTCGACGACAAGCTTCGTGTTCTTGTTGAAGCTTCCTTATTTCGGACTGCATTTGCTGGTTGATCTGGTTTTGCTCGTCTCGCATGTTGGTCACCTGCTGATTCATGTTGTCCACTTGCTGATTTAAGTTGTCTACTTGCTGATTCAAGTTGGCAACTTGCTGATTTTGCTCGTCACGGAGATGTGATATTTGCTGGGAAAAGGAACTGGATAACTCTTCTGGTAGGGTAGACATCCGTTGTGATAGCTGGGACACCTCTTCGCGCTGGCTTCTTATCTGACTGGATAGCTCCTTTTGTTGGTTCGTCATTCGCTGTGATAGCTCCTCTTGTTGGCTATTCATTTGACTGGACAACTGGGAAAATTGTTGAGTTTGTTCTTCCTGTTGGCACGTCATTCGTTGCGACAGCTGGGACATATCTTCGCGCTGGCTCTTTATCTGACTGGACAATTGGGCCAGTTGTTTGGCTAGTTCAGAATTCGCTTTTTTATTTGGATCTTCAAACTCCACAGCGTCAGGGTCTAAATTATTAGCTAGGTAGTATTCACGGAGCCTACTCAATAATACGGATTTGGTCCCAGTAGTTTCCAACTCAAATTCTTCGAGCTCTTTTCTGAGCTCAGCCACCAATAGTTCATTTATCTTTTTTCCAGGCATTCTTGTATCTTCACCCCACACCTGACACCAATTTGAAACACTTATGGGGGCTTTTTACACAATTTTATTTACAAAATTGTTAAGATACACTGAACTCTGCTGAATAACGTTCAACTACTTGACAATACAATGAACTCTTGTGAATACTTGAACTTGAACTGACGTTAACTGCCCATGCATCCTCTTATATACAACGTTATTTAATCTAGTCAGTGTGTTTAGAAGTTTCTAGAATTTTCTAGAAACATTATTTAAAATAGTCAGTTGATTTTTAGAAACTTCTAAAAATCAACTGTCAACAACAATCTTTCAAATTAAGGTCCCTTCCTTTACGGTTATCCCGTTACAATATGTTTCCCACATTGTGTAGAAGTTAAAAGAAAACAAATTTCCGACGATAATTATTTGCAGAAGATATCAATTTGTCCACTTGGAATTAGGTTTGTAATCCATTTAACAGTAAACCTAATGATCTATCACTGGCAGTTAAAAAACAACTAATAGACGTTTATTTTAGCACTTTAGTGGAAATGGATTTTAGTAAAACATTTTTGGATCGAACTTCCAAATAACTTCTTAGTAATAAAATCCGAAGCGATATGGATTTTTTTAGTTTTTCTATCTTTGTGAAAGAGGATTTTCTGCTGTTGCTTTGTTAAAATCTAAATATCGAAATAAACTTCAGCGAGAAAAAGAACTCAAGAGTTTCAGAGATTGTGTGACACATAGCAAGCGCATGTCAGCCATCAATCCTTGCATTCTAAGAATATTTAAAAGTTGTTAAGCTTAAAATAAGTTTGTAGTTCAACATTTGACAATAAAAATTTTATAAATCGATTTTAATAATTTTGTTTCTCAATTTACTGCATCCCCTTACCAACTGAACGCCTTCCAACTGTTTGAGAACCGCTGCTATAAATCAATATAAGTATATAATATTATAATTATCGGCACATAAAAATCTATAGAAATATAAATTAATTTTCTATTTAAGTTCATTTAATTAACAGCTTGAATAGACAAAGTTTTTTGAACATATATACAAACCTCCGCCCTATTTATTTCTGAATTATAAAAAAGGTAACTGGTCTATTACGATTTTAATTAAAGGGAAAATGTAATTCAAGCTGATTAAAGCTAATTAATTAACTAAAGTACATAATTTTGTACTATTATTTGCAAATGAGGATAATAAAAGCAATTGAAGCGAATACACAAATTATAGAATGTAATGATTGTATTTTATCAGATATATTTCAGAAAAATAATTTACAACGGTTGGAAGTACATTTTGTTTCTAAATTATTTTATTTTTAAATATTATTATAATTATTAGAAATAGCAGCTAGTGATATATTTTTTTATTTACAGATTTACAAGAATTATTTAAAAAATTTGAATAATTACTTTACTTATCACAAAAATTAATTTCCTTGCTTACAGAAATTGCACTTTAAACAAAGGCAGACATAATTAATTTTACATGTAGAACCTAATGGAAATATGTCAACTTGTTTGTTTATGTAAATATGAAATAATGAAACAGTATAAAATTGAATCAATACACTGTAAAAATAAGAGTCACCTTAAGGTATATCAGTTTATAGTCACGTTTTCCTTATATATGACAGTAAGAGAAGAAACTGGATAATATATTGGACGAAATCCAATTTCGTCGAGCTTGAGGAGTTAGCATGTTGCATAGCAGCAGGTTGTTCTTCTGAAACAAAAATGTCCTAATAACCAACACTGTAACTATTGAGTATGAAAAAATTTGTGACAGTCTTTTTCCCTAATTTTTTATGGTTAGTATTAAGTATGCATCATTTACATACAGCATATTATCGATAAGTTAGAGCGTCTCGTGAGTGTAACGGTTAGCCAAAGCCTTTTCTCCTTCCAAAACATACACATTGAGGAACATCATGAAAAAACATTTATTTAAGTAATTGTTTATCAACAAAATAAAATCGCATCCAATCAATTTTAACTGCCAGTTGAAGTTAAAAAAATTTTTACCAACCATTTTTAGGTAATTTTTGGTTTACAACATATCTATTTATACATAATAGAAGTCTAAGAGAGTCATGTTTGTACATAACCAATATCAGAGGTTATGAGGTGATCATAAAAACAACAAAACCATAATTTTCAGACATATTGTCTGACTATTGCCTTATGCATGATAGATTCGAAAAGTACTGAACAGATTTTTTACAGTTTTCAACAACAGACAGAAAAATTCTGGATAAGGTTTTAGTGAAGTATTATTACAGAACACTGTATCATTGTCGTATTTTATAAAGCGTGTTATCAATCGATATTAAAGATCAAAGAATATTATTATTCTAACGATTTACAAGTTTTTGAAAAACATTTTCAAAGACAATGACCGTTCAACTAAGAAGAATCAACTACTTCCTGGGCTATATGCTTCGCGGTTCGTTTCACAAACTACACTTTTACTATGAAACCTGTCATTGTAACACTTGTATTACAATATACTATTCTGTGTTCTTTGCAAACATAACGATAATAAATGTATCTTCAAGGAATCAAGTGTCTGTTAAAATCTACCTAAAACTTTATTTAAGAGGCCTTACTCATAAGCTCTTAACATAATTAATAATCTTTCGCAAATGAAGTGCTTACATAACTGTGGAAATTCTTAGAGCTATCTTACTTTCCACAAACCCTATCCATTAGTGTATTGAAAGGCTAAATGAAGTTCGAATGGTTTCTCAGAACTTATCTCTTGAACTCTAACCATTATTTATAATTTGTAGCGTTGAGTCTCTTATTGAATACACACAGTTCACAATGAATTATGATAGTGTTTGGTATATTCTATTAACAAAAGCAACTAATTTACAGTATTCCCATTATCGTTTGTGAAGTATCAATATTTTGTTTATATTTCCTTTAAAAGTTTGGTTAAAAACAGCTTTTAACGTAACAAGCTACATTTTCAAGAAAATGTATGGACATTTTTGTAACAAAACAGCAAACTCCCTGAATGCGACACATGTATATAAACATATAATATGGGTCAAAGGGAGCTCACAGCGTTGTAAAAGAAATGTCTCAATAAATATGTACATAAAGTACACATGAACTATGCCTGAAAATAATTTTGAAAATAGTTCCTAGATAATGTTTACATTTTATGTTGTATTGTTATATGTAAAAAGATGTCAAATAAATGTTTTATAAGCAGTGATAAAATAGTATATATATTGTGATCTGTTACTCCATCTTTGGACACATTCCTAACAATAGAATTGTGCGAGTTGTGGATTCTAAACTTAAGAAAATCTGCTGTATTACAAAAAAATCTCTTCTCTCCTCTTAATTTTTCTCTTTTTGTTGCTTGGTATATACATTTTGCTTCTGTACTCGCTAGCTCCGCCTTCTTCTGTTTCTGATCATGATTGAATATATTTTTCTATTTCTCTGTTTTGTTTTATAAATATTTACTGTTTATATTTACTGCAACTTGTTTTTTACTATCCAATTATTTTACATTTATTCCCATCAATTTAAATCATTTTTACATTTTTTTGAAAAAAATTTTTAATTGCATTTTATTAGTACTTCTTGACATTCCATATTATTCAATTAATAACTTTTTTTTAATATTATACCAAAACCAACTCTTAAAAATCTATCAGAAAAATAATTTTAACCTAATTTTTGGAACCGATTTCCTTAAAGGCGATACACCCTCACAGAAAGTCACCGATAAAGTGGGCTCCCGAGAAAACATGCAATATAAGTAACTGTTTACTAGAGCCCTGCATCTTCAACTTATATAAAAAATTAGGTACCTAATTAATTTCGTTTTAACTGATTACATCCTAATTAATTTTTCATTTTGTTTTGTTTTATTGCAGTCTACTTTCTTTCGCAGAAAAAAAATCGACTTGTCGCAGCTATTAGAAAAAAACATTCTGATGTTTAACCGGCCTTGGGTATTTTTGCTAAAAAAAAGTATTTGAAATACAAAATGCAAAATGCTTTTATAAAACTTATTTGGAATGCTAAATGGAAAATGCTTTTTTCAAAATTATGCAAAATAGAAAATAGCTATTTGAAATAAAAACAAAAATTAATTTTAGAAGATTTTTTAAATAATATATTTATAGAAAAAATACGAAAAATATACAATTTGAATAAAAGTTTATAGCACTATTATAAAAAAAAATTGTTAAGTATTAATAAAACGAGTTTCTCAAAGTTGCAATCTGTTAAATTGCCTCTTTTAGCTGTCATTATCATTCCGCCATATGAGAACAGCCTTTCCACTGGCACAGACGTGCACAAACATGTGTTATATTTATAAAATAACTTTTTTATATTCGGGAAAGATTCTTACATATTAATATTTACATTTCTTGAGGCCAAATATTGGATTGCTTCTTTTGTATAAATATTTTTTTTCTTGGGTCTATTACAAAATTTTTAAATAAAAATTCATTTATTGTATATATAATGCAACTATTAATAAAATACTCTCTACTTTTGTACCGCGAATTGCGATCCCGCGATAATGTAAATTATTAATGATTAATTAATTAATCTTACCTTAAAATGGTTTCTAAAATTAGTAGTTGCATCTTTGCGCCCTCGTATTATTTTAAAGCATATTTGGCACTTAGCACTAACAACATTATTTTCAGATTCTTCTGTAATAACAAAAAACTTTCCATCTAAGATTAGAGAAACCAACTCTGTCGACGACATTTTCGTAAATAAAAAATTAAGAATTTGCTCACAAGTGCATTCTATATTTAATAACTTTTTTTAGTTGGTGGAGTGAGATTTTCACCACCCCTTTTTTCTCTGAATTCGTATAATCTTATAGATTAAAACTTGAAATTACAGAAACGAAAACCGGATGTAAATACAATAAGCAAGTTTCATAATCCATTTACCTGCCCTATACCGAAATTAATAAAATAAACATTAAAATAAAAATGAATACAAAATAGGTAATTTATTGGCCCTATATTAAATAGCACTTGGAAAAACCGATGAGAGTAGCAAAACAAAACATTTCTTGTAGTCTGGCAAATCTATTTTAAATACTTGTATTTAAAATGGATTTCTACGAAATTTTTTATTTGAAATGCAAAATACAAAATGGATTTTCAAAACCCATTTGAAATACAAAATAGAAAATGCCATTTTGTATTTTAAATAGGTATTCCAATTACTTTTATTTGAAATAGGTAACTCTGCTTACGTCAAGCATATTTTCAAAGGGATTTTAAACTAGAGATTGTATTGGCCAAGACAGAACATCAAGATAGAAAACTGTTTGATCTGTAGAAAAAATCCTTCACCAACAAATCCTACAAAAGAAGTACAAAAGACAACAGAAAATTGGTACCATATGAATTTGAGTAAAGAAAATCTTAAAGTAAAGGAAGAGATGTTCTTTTTTCAAAACTAATTTCGTTTTTTAAAACATAGAGGGAGCTTTTAAAAACACTACTTTTAAGGTAATTACAAAGGAATATTCGTCTAAAATTCAAAGACGAAATCAGCTGCACGCTGTATTACATTCTACATTGTAGAAGACATATTTGTAGCTCGGGTAATTAGAAGATGTCCTCACGGAGGAGTTTCTGTGGAATGTTGTCATTGACGTACTGATACTGAGACTTGATAATGAAAGATCGCATGTGATGGGTTATGCGGATGACCTGGTAATCCTAGCTCATAGCAAACTTAATACTACAACTAGCTATACAATAAATCGGGATCTAAATAGAGTAATACCTGTAGACTAATAAACTTACAAGAAACGGATCAACCACAATATTCCACAGTCCAGAACCAAGTCTATGGATACCAAAAAGTACCGTTGGAAGTCAAATAAAAGCAAGAATTTGCAGACAACACAGTAAATACTACAAAGAATCTTTGACCAAGCACACAAGAGAATGTGAATTAAACACAGAAGTGTTCAAATAGTGCCCAAAATTAACAGAAATCAGCTGCGAGTCATTCCTTACACTGACCAAGAGCACATGCAAACCATGGGAGTATTTAATGGAGATGATGGGATAGGTAACCTATAGTTCGTTCATAATTTGTTGATAGCACAAAATGTGCGTTCAAGTCATAAAACGGTCGTAAAAGTCGTAAAATCATAGGCGGAGGTTCCTGAGGTGTTTATTCATTAAAATTAATAGAGATTTACATTTATTTTCCTTTCCAAAACGGTTATTAATATTTTATTTTGAATAAAATAACGTTTTTAATACTAATTTATTCAGCAAAAAACAATTAAAACGTTCACGGATAATGTTTGATAATGTAACCGTTAACAATTTTGTAAATAAAATTACCTTATCTTCTAATTTTTACAGGTAGACATCAACTATTCAAAATATACATAGTAGTACTTATTCAAAAACTAATTATACTAAAAGTCCGTACACAATTTGTTGATAGCTCACTGCAAGTTTGACCCTCATTAGAGAACTGAAATACAGAGAGGACAGGTAATATGATATAATAACCAACCTAAAACTGGCAGTTTAAGATGTTTTCGATTAACCCACCTTGTATCTGAAGAAATACAATACACCTATAGAACTTTTAATCCGATTATGTAGGTATTTTGACTGGAAATGACTGACCAAAATGTAATTACTTTAAGTACCTGTAAAAGAGAAATTATTGTTATCCTCAAATAGATCTAGGAAAAGTATTATATTATAGTAATAACTTAAAAAGCTTCAGTTTATATTCGAAACTTGACTTGAAAGGGTGAAGTTGTTACGAACGAAAATAATTTTTGGTTTATTACGTTTTTGATCGCATTTAATTTACGGCTCGTTGGTGTTTCGGCGTCTACGGCAGTAATTAACGTCTCTAATATTTATTTTGCGAATTTTGTGCAGTGTGTGAGTAACTTTTTTTCATATTCCTACAAACATATACGTACCTTTCCTTCCTGCTTGTTTTGTTTGATTGCTTGCGATGGCTTCACCGGTACTGTTGCGTACAGTCAGTAAGTCTGTCTATTCACCAAGAGAGAAGACTATTGTTTTGAACGTTCACGATGCTCTGGTTTCTCAGAATCCCACTAACACTGTTCAGAACATAATCAAGAGTTGTGCCAACATGACGGGCGTAGGGGAGTCAACAATATATAGGTTCCTATCAGAAAGAAAAAAACAAGGTATAGCTAACCCAAATACAAACGAATACTTAAAGAGGGGGAGAAAACCTATTGAAATTGATGAATTTGCCAAAAATGGTATTCGAAGGAAAATTCACGAATTTTTTTACAAAAAAGAAATACCCAACTTAAACAAAATTTTACAAGAAGTTAGAGACGACCCGGATTTGCCTCATGTCGGACGAACCAAATTGTGGCAAGTTTTAAAAGAATTAAATTTCCGGTGGGAGAAATCAGACCGAAAATCACTTTTGATTGACCGGGAAGAGATAATATGTTGGAGAAGAAAGTATCTAAGATCGCTGAAGGAAGGCCAATTTACTATCAGGACGAAACGTGGGTAAACGCAGGTCATACTCTCACAAAAATTTGGTCAGATAAAAATATATCAAGCTCCAGGCAAGCCTTTATGGAAGGTTGGTCTACTGGTATTTCCCCACCCTCTGGTAAAGGCAGTAGATTAATAGTTTCTTACATTGGCAGTGAAAAAGGATTTGCTAAGCATGGTTTGTTGGAATTTCAATCCAAAAGCACAAAAGACTATCACGAGGAGATGACAGCTGATGTTTTCGAAGAGTATTTTAAGCAGATGATTGAACATATACCACCAAACTCAATTATAGTACTAGATAATGCACCTTATCATTCACGACTAGTAGAAAGACTTCCAACGACTGCGTGGAAGAAACAGGATATCATTGACTGGCTGCGGAATAAGTCCCTGCCTTACGAAGATGGAATGGTTAAAGCAGAACTTTTAAAAATTGCCCGGCAACACAAATCCATGTTCAAGAAATACGTAGTTGACAAAATGGCGGAAAGACGAAACATCACAGTCCTTAGACTTCCACCCTACCACTGCGAATTAAATCCAATTGAACTCATTTGGGCACAAATGAAAAGCTACGTGGCTAGAAAAAATACGTCATATAAAATACAAGCTGTACGTGAATTGTTATATGAGTCTTTACAACATATTACAGAACAGAATTGGCGAGATGCAGTAAGACATGTAATAGAAGAAGAACAAAAAATGTGGGATCTTGACAATATAATTGATGCGACTGTTGAGACACAACCGCTAATTATTAATCTGCAAGACGACTCGGATTCCGAAGATGATCCTGTTTATTTTGAATTTGAATAGTTTTGTAAGTAATCGTAGTTTGTAGTTTATATCATTTAAAAATAGGTATTAATTAAATAAATGTATCTTTTACAAATTGCAAGTAACTTTTTATTTTTGAATAAAATAAAGAAATTGTATTAAAATAAAAATACAATTTACAGTACCTACAGTTTAAGAATATTAATATATTTATTTATTTAAAGTAACTAATGTTTTAATCATATACTCTACGACACTGGTCAGTCATTTCCACTCAAAATACCTACATAATCGGATTAAAAGGTATTTCTTCAGATGAAAACATCTTAAACTGCCAGTTTTAGGTTGGTTTTTGTTATTATATCATATTACCTGTCCTCTCTGTATTTCAGTTCTCTAATGAGGGTCAAACTTGCAGTGAGCTATCAACAAATTGTGTACGGACTATAAATCAGCTAAACAAATACTGTACTATTGTAAGGTGCAGAAGACAATCAGTCAGTTTTTGGGGTGCCTTCACAAACAAATAGCATTCATCTTTTAGATCTATATAAACTAATATAGGGTACAAAAATCTGGAGTACGTGACATGACCCAATTAAAGAAGTACAATAAACCTAACTAGGCTGCAGTACGGATGGTGACCATATATCACACGGCTTCCATCTCAAAAAAAGATCAACTCAACAGTACCACCACGCTACGTACGTAAGCTGGTTCTATATATGCAATTGGTCGCGAGACTCTTTTTAAGTCTAAATAATCAAGATGCGCCTGTAGACAGAGTTATGTACCATTGTTTATTGGTCCACTAATCAACTTTCTTAGGGTATACGACATAAGAGCAAGTCAAAATAATACCAAGATTTATAAACTAAAATGAAACACATTTGCTGTTTAAAATATTTTGTTTAACCTTTTATGTTGAACTATTGTTGAATCCATTTAGAACAAGATCAACATAGTAAAATGTGAAGATCATAATAAAGAACACAGAAGAACTGATGACATTTAATCTTAAAAGAATAAAAGTAAACAGGATTACTGGATTACTTATATCAACATAAGTTTGGGGTTTTGATAAAATCAGTATCAGTCTAATACCACAATTATATTGTCCAATAGTAGTTAAAACTTAAGATAATCTATTTTAACCAACTAAACAATCATTTTTTTACTAAAAATGTACAAAACAAACTATTTTACCTGCCGTTGCATTAAGCACGTGTACATTAACAGACGCTGACACTGCATTTGAAGGGTTACATGTGTAGTTACCATTGTGGCTTTTATCAGCTTCTTCGACTTGAATAATACTGGAACTCCGGCTGTCTTTAACGAACACCCCTGGATCATAGTTGATCATTTTTTGTTCGTGGAACCAAAAAACGTAATCTGGAGGTTCAGTTGAATCTCTTAAGGTGCACACCAACCGCAGTCGAGATCCTGAATGGACGTAAAGGTCTGGAGCACCTTGAATCTCAGCTAACGCTTCTGAAACAATTAAAAAAAGACTTAGTCAAGAAGGCAGAATCAAGAAGATGATATAATTATAAAAGCATGTATTATATTCTGTAAACAGAATCAGATATTTGAATAAAGTCTACCTGAGATTTATGTGATATGCAGCAACTCGGTATTGGATTGTTTACGTTATAGGTAATTAAAAATAGTTTACATTTTATTTCTAATTTGATTTAATAGTCTAAATAACAAAAAAATTAAAATTAGAAAAAAATAGCATGTTTTGACTTCCTACGTTACTTGTTTTGCACTGTTGTGCTAAGACATACAGTTAATAGTAAATGAGTGCGTTTAAGTATGAGAATTTACGAAAATTTCTCTTATATTGCGATATTAAATATTCGTCAAAAATAGGCTAGGTACATTCCAAATAGCACCGAAATATGACCTCCGTATAAAAATTTATACACACATATTCAGTTTTGTGTAAACTCCATTCCAGTTATCGACTTTCACAACTTCAATCCAAAATTTCGAACCCTTATCTCGGTTCGTTTGAACATGCCAATTCACCTGCGTCCTGGTCACAATTCCCAATTGCGTCGAGGCCTCGAGCCCCAAGTATTCTTCAAGAATAATTCATTTTGTCTGACCTACATATTGCAGAGACTGCACAGGATATGGATAGAGATCATTATTCTCAAGATTTACGGTGCGGCATTCAAATTTTCGTATAGTGTGAAGGAATAAGGAAGTGAACTCAGATGCAATATGCAGCAATAAGAAATAATACACGTTTTCGTTAAAATATCTTTATATATGGAAGAAGTTGCGTATCTTGTTGAGAATCTGCGTTATTGTATTTTGTGATGTACTGTCTTGTAACTAAAAAACTACATTCGTCTTCAGTCTTCATATTATTATTATTTGTCCGTTATGTTTCATTGTCATTGTTTCACCACAGCTTCAATTTAGTTTCTTTATTTTGTATCCATGCGTTTGGGTTCATTTTATTTTTATCTATTTATTAATTTGCTGCTGTTAATACCATAAAACTCTTAAAACAACGAGAATACTACCCATAAAGGACACTTGGCTAATTCCTACGACTGGTTTGCTGTGGCAGCACCCACTGATGGTGCTCTTAAGATGTTATACAGAAAAGAAACAATTTCTGCTTCTTTTCGAAAGTTTTTTTAAATTTTTATTGAATAATATGAGTAAAACTTTAATAAATTTATTCTTACTCTTTATCAGCATGAGGCAATGTTCGCTTAAATTTAATACTCTTTTCTGCTTTTTATGGTCTTTAAGCCTTCCAGTTTACACTTCCAGTTGACCTGAAAATTTGATGGTTTTTTTAACTCTTAGTAGTCTAGTGATGTTGTAGTAGCTACGCGTAACTTTTTTGTTATTTGCGATGTTAGCGGTTCAATATTTATGCAAGATATTTTTAACTTTCCGCAAAAAAAATTAAAATTTTTTTTAAAATCGGGAAGTTTTGGTTTCACCCCGTTTTTCGATAATCGAGTTTTCATCGGATCTCAACGTTTTGAGGTCTTAGGAACCTCCCTTGACTATTTTTACGAGGGTGTCTGTATGTCTGTATGTACGTGTGGATATGTGTGTGTGTGTGTGTGTGTGTGTGTGTGTGTGTGTGTGTGTGTGTGTGTGTGTGTGTGTGTGTGTGTGTGTGTGTGTGTGTGTGTGTGTGTGTGTGTGTGTGTGTGTGTGTGTGTGTGTGTGTGTGTGTGTGTGTGTGTGTGTGTGTGTGTGTGTGTGTGTGTGTGTGTGTGTGTGTGTGTGTGTGTGTGTGTGTGTGTGTGTGTGTGTGTGTGTGTGTGTGTGTGTGTGTGTGTGTGTGTGTGTGTGTGTGTGTGTGTGTGTGTGTGTGTGTGTGTGTGTGTGTGTGTGTGTGTGTGTGTGTGTGTGTGTGTGTGTGTGTGTGTGTGTGTGTGTGTGTGTGTGTGTGTGTGTGTGTGTGTGTGTGTGTGTGTGTGTGTGTGTGTGTGTGTGTGTGTGTGTGTGTGTGTGTGTGTGTGTGTGTGTGTGTGTGTGTGTGTGTGTGTGTGTGTGTGTGTGTGTGTGTGTGTGTGTGTGTGTGTGTGTGTGTGTGTGTGTGTGTGTGTGTGTGTGTGTGTGTGTGTGTGTGTGTGTGTGTGTGTGTGTGTGTGTGTGTGTGTGTGTGTGTGTGTGTGTGTGTGTGTGTGTGTGTGTGTGTGTGTGTGTGTGTGTGTGTGTGTGTGTGTGTGTGTGTGTGTGTGTGTGTGTGTGTGTGTGTGTGTGTGTGTGTGTGTGTGTGTGTGTGTGTGTGTGTGTGTGTGTGTGTGTGTGTGTGTGTGTGTGTGTGTGTGTGTGTGTGTGTGTGTGTGTGTGTGTGTGTGTGTGTGTGTGTGTGTGTGTGTGTGTGTGTGTGTGTGTGTGTGTGTGTGTGTGTGTGTGTGTGTGTGTGTGTGTGTGTGTGTGTGTGTGTGTGTGTGTGTGTGTGTGTGTGTGTGTGGATGTATGTAAACCTCTTATAACTTTTGAACGGCTTGACCGATCGGAATGAAATAAAAAACATTCCAAAGAGTTCCATCTAACTTAGATTCCCTGTAAGTTTGAACCGATTCCAGCCGGTAGATTTCGAGAAATTTCAAAATAACCGAAAAAAACAATTGGTAAAAATGATGTTTTTGGGCATATCTTTTTGGCTATTGCATCGATCAATTTCATAACCTAATCAGCTCTTAAGCTTAAAAAGCCACGTCGAATGCCGTTTTGCAAATTAAAATCGGTTGATTCGTTTGTGAGATATCGTTGTCAAAAATTTTCAAAAAAAAGTGTTTTTTTTTTCAATAACTTAGAGATTTTTTGACTAACCGATTTTGCAATCCCGGTAACGTTTTTAGGTCTCAAAAAACTGCGTTGAATGCCATCTTGAATATCAAAATCAAATGGCGTTAAAAATTTATGGCTTTTTAAACATTTCAAAAAAAGTCAAAAACGTCAAAATACGTCACGTTACTATAGCTTTGCGGTTAAAACTAGCGGGAAGTTGCAAGGATGGCCTTTAAGGTCAACCTCTTTTCGAATTTTTTTTTATTACATTTCTATTTTTAAAGGGTGTTATTTGCAGGTGAATTTTACAGTTTGGAAAAAATCCTTTTAATTTTGACAACTTTCAATTATATCAGCACAAATTTTGTTTGATCTACCTCGCTTTAATGTGCAGTAATGTATTAAAAATATAAATTAAAAATAGTGTATAAACACATGTATTGCAATGTAAAAAAGCGTGGGCTGCATAATATCAATAGATTACTTAAACGCACACCACGCTTTTTTACACTACATTTTTAGGTCAGAAAATCTTATTTTGTCGGACAAGGCCAGAAGATAAAAATGAGTCCGGTAAAAGCTTTTACCGGACTCATTTTTATTTACTTTCCTTCTATGGTAACCGAGTTTTGTATATATTTAAAACTATAAAATAACTTGACATATTTTGACGTTTAGTTGAAAACGTAAAATTTATTATAAAATGGATATTTAAAATGATGCATTTGATTGTGAATTAATGGAAATTATATCAGATGAATTTGTTAAGGCGGCCACGCAAGCAAGGTTTGTTAAAAAAAAATTAAAATTATTTAATAAGAAGTTCTTGTTATAAAAATGTAAACTGAATAATAGGAAGTTCATGGTTCAACAATGCTTATTTTAAAAAAAATATTGTACGTAATACAACCCAAAAGTGCTTTTACTGGACTCGCAGGCTTGCAGGGTTCGCCTGTGGCTCGCCCTGCAATTTGCCCACTCGTCCAGTAAAAGACCACTTTCGGGACTTGTTACGTAAACTACTATTATCTACACTATTCTTAATTCATATTTAAAAAAAAAATATATTTTTTCATTTTTAGTATATTTTTTTTACAAAAGCATGTTTTAAACTTTTATTTACTACCATTTTTAGTAGAATTTTATACAAGCGTATTTTTTAAGTTTGTTTAACTCTTATTTTTTATTTTTCAGTTGCATTTTTCAGAAAATCCGGATTTATTTAGTTTTTTTCTTAGTTTTATATTTTATCATTATTTATATGTGAGAAAAACTTAATAAAAAAACAAGTCTACCGGATTTGAGTCGACAGGACCTAGACGAGGTAATAAAGCACGAAAATCGGCCTTACCTCCGAAACTTAAACGGCAAGACAAATTTTAATGACGATTAAATCACAGGAGTACTTTTCGATATTCACTTTTATTTCACACACGTACATGACATATTTTGATATACAGTATACAACATCTTCATCCGATGTAAAATCAGTACATACTAAACTAATATAATAAGGTTCTAGAATTTATGGTTATTTTTAAAATATACTAGCTGACCGGCGAACTTTATACAGCCTAACATTGATTTTTTTTACCTGTTTTTTACCATTTTTGGAACGAAGTTCCCTTTCGGGTGTTACGACCAGTTACGACTGAGGCTAGAGACTAGCCGAAAAAAAATCAGACCAAAATATGTGACGACACGACACACGCATGTTTCTCTCTTTCACAGACCAAAAAATAAAAAACTCTCTCTCATAGATAGATATATTACAATTAAAAAGACACTAATTTAAATTAAAAGAAAATGTACATTAAAAAGAAAATACTGTAGAAAAAAAAATAATTACTTACCTATAATAGTATTATATTTTATTTCATCATGTTTTTATAAATTAATTAATTCATAAACATTTCAAAAATAGTTCTTAACTTGACTAGTTAGGTACCTATGTCAAATTACCTTAACTGTCAATTACTGTCAAATATTTTAATTTTAAAATTTTGTATTAAATTGTTTATTCCTGTTTTAAATTAAATTAAAATAAAAAGTTATTCTAGGTAGATGTATATTATCTAAACCTCTGGTATTGTATAAATGGACACTTTTGTTAAAAGAGACGAACTGTTGAAAATAATAGATTTACTATTTTCTATTTTGCTTTGAACAGTGTAGTGTCGCGACTTTGTTAAGTTTATACAGGTTTTTTGTAGATAATAAATATTAAAATAATAGAAAATAATAACAATAATGTATCCTGACAGTGTTTCTGCACAAGTTTCGGATATTGCTGATAGAGTTAGGTAAACAGAGATTTTATACAGACAATAATAAATGCTTATGTATGTATAAACACTCTGTTGTGTTTACAAATTACTAATTCCTTCACTAATTAATCGAAAAGAACTTCGTTCCATACGGGTGTCCCGTGGCACCTCACACTTTTTTTTAATTTTAGGATATTTTGTCGTTAGCTAAGAGTTTTTACTATTTTTGTTATAGTTCTTCGTAATTTATCAATCAGAGTTTTGCTCTCTAAATCTATCAGATATTAACTTTGCCATCTTATAGTGGCGTCACAGTACTTAATTACGTAAGAATTGCTGGTGTTAATTTTAAGATATGATTTGCGCCACCTTGCGGTGGTGACATAATACTTGATTTGGTAAGAATTGCTCGTTTAATTATATTAAATATTTACTGCGCCATGCCGTCATAGTATTAAGTTAGATAAGAATTGCTTGAATATATGGGGTGTCAACTGCGCCACCTAACGGTGACGTCATAGTAGGTACTTAGTTTAAAAAAAATTAATCGTTTAAGTAGATGAGACTGGCGTCTTGGTTCTTTTTACGTAATTTTTTGTTTTTTTTTTGACAATTTTTCATTTTACTTTAGTTTATCGTATTTCTTTTTAGGGAGAAATTGATAAACAACACAATCTTTCCTAGATATCAAAACAAATTATCACCATCTATTGGGAATTTATTGAACTTTATAATAAATACATAATTTGTATTGAAACATTAAAAGATGGCGATTAACGGGATAAGATGTATCCTCTGTCGTTCTTCTGGTTCTAAGCTACCTCTCCATCAATTTTCAGCCAAATCGGTTTAGCCGTTCTTGAGTTATAAATAAAATAGTGTATCCAACACGACTTTCTTTTATATATAGATTTACAAGATTAGAAACTTCCCACTTAGGTAAAGAGATTAAGGGCCCGTTGTATAAACGTTTTGAACTGTAGTTCACAGCCGAACTTCAGTTCAAATTAAAAAAGTTGTTGCACGAACAGTATTTTACACTGATTTTAGTTCAAATCGCGAGTTCAGTTGAACGCCCATTTACGGCGGTTCAGGAAGTCGAACTGTCGATCAACGTAACTTTTTAACCTCACAAATTTTATTTCTGTTATTTACCTTATTTGTTATTTCGTTTATCGTTTCAAAATGTATGAAATTGACGAAAATATAACTGAAGATGAAGTTTTTTTGGGTCTTTTGGATGTTGTAATGAATGATGCTAGAATGCCACGAATATTCCGGGAAATTATTTTATTATTTTGATACCCATCTAAAAATTTATTTTTTTAAATTTGCATTTTTACTTCAGTAAAAGTGGTATAAAATAAAACAAAAATTATAAAAATATACTTATTTATAAATATATAGGTAACTAAAATTTCAATACTACAATTAAATTTACTTCTTCAAATTTGTCAAGGGTCGTTTTTTCAAAACTGAATAATTTTTTTTCTGAGCTTTCGACAACCGGATCGATTGTCCTTTTCAAAGATTTTTTTTTAAATACTTCTTATTTTAATGCATTTTGTTTTTTAAGTTATAGACAATATTTAACTACAATTAAATTGTTTAAGTAAATGCTCCTTCTGCAATTAAAGGATCTCAAGCTCTAATTCAGCTTTCTTAGCTTGAATAAGGATTCTTTCCTCACTCTCCTTCGAGTCCAAATCCATTTGATGTTGGTGTCTCTCCTTCATCAGTTCCACTATCAACTGATGTTCCCTTTGCATATACTCTCTTTGTTGACAAGCTGTTTCAGCTTTATTGGTCGCCCATAAAGTTACATTATTAGAAAGTATATTTTTATTTCCTACAAATAATAATAAATTCTAGAATTTCTAAAATTTTATAAAAATTCAAAATTTACCTTAACCAGAAGTCTTCTTTTTTTTAGTTTTCATATTTACCTCGAAAAATTTTGGCATCTCTAAATGGCTTCCCAGAAATGCTATTGAATTCAACTGAGAACTGCTACCAAGTTTTTAACTTTAGATCGTTATTCGTTATCAGTTTTTCTGCATTCTGTTGAACTTTTAAATTTAAGTACGAGACTCATTAATATGCCAACCTTCTTTAGACTAATTTTTTTTGCCACTAGCCATTATATTACAAAGTATTCACCACCAAATACTAATCTACAAACAAACAGAAAAACCTTTAAAACCCTATGAAACAAATTTAACATAAATTACTAATATTTATTTTGCAGCTATCAAAAATAACAATTTGTTTGTACTTACCTTCCTACTTTACTATCAGAAAATTAACTTTAATTCATAAACCAAACACAAACAATAGATAAAATAATATCCCGCTAAACACAAAATTCAAAAATTTAGGTTATGCTATCTGTCAAAAATCGTAAATAGCAAAAAGTAACTAAATATCTGCAGTGCCAACATAAACAGATCTGAGTTCAGCTGATGCACATTTCAGTTTACATTGAACAACGTAATTTCGAACGAAAGTAGTTCACCGCTTGATCGGCGTTCTATTCCGTTGAACCGAAGATCAAAATTGTTTTATGTTTTAAGTAAGGGTGAATTTGTTAAATCTAATTGGTCATTTAAAAGCAAATTAGAATTTTTATATTTATTTATCTCCAGAGATTTTAAGAGGTTCAGTTTATGGCATTTAGGATGTATATGTAGAATATTAGATTTATCATTAAAAATATGTTTTTCTTCTATTAAATGTTTGGCATAGTTTGAATTATCACGATTATTATAAAACGATCTTTAATGTTCTGCTAATTCAAACTATGACAAACATTTAATAAAAGAAAAACCTATTTTTAAAGATAAACCTTCTACATATTCAAGCAAAAACCCATTAACTGTACCTATTAGAATCTCTGGAGATAAATAAATAATTGCTTTTAAATGACACACTAGATTTAACACATTAACCCTACCCTTACTTAATTTCTTTAACTAATTTGGAAGTTTCCAATCTTGTAAATATATTTAAAAAATAACTATAAATTCTAGAACTTTATTATATTAGTTTAGTACTGATTTTACAGCCGATGAAGATATTGTATATCGAAACATGTTATGTAAGTTTGTGAAATACAAGTGAATATCGAAAAGTACTCGTGTAAATTAATCGTTAACATGGATAATTATCAAGTAAAAGCAACCCCAAAAACCCCCGAGTAATGCGTTTAGATTAATTGTATATCGATATTAGCGAAAAATCCAGAAGACGAGGTAAACAGTAGGTATCCTGGGCATCAGGTAAGTACTCCGTAGATCACTTCCGATTTTTATATTCGTTTTCAGCAAGCTCAAAAACCCTGAGTGAGTTTTGACTAATTGTATAACAATATTAATAAAAACTTCAGCAGACGAGGTCAAAGTAGGTATCCTGGCACAAAGTAGGTACTCCGGAGATCACTTTCGATGTCATATTTGTTTTCAGCGAGCCCAAAAACCCCCAATATAGAGTTTTGACTAACTATATAAGTAAATTACCAAAATCTCCAGGTGAAAAACGATTTAAATCCAAGGCCGCACTGCAGGATGGTGTATGATCGCTTAAAGAATGGATGCTGAAGGTGCATCCTAGACGCAGTGAAAGAAGTAATATCCAAGAACAAGAAACACATTCTGCGATTATTTTAATGGTGTTGGTTCAGGTACATGCTCTACCTCACATTATCATTTGTCACAAATTTTCCTTAATGGGTCTTCTGGGTCTTTAAATATTTTTATTCCCTGAACTTATGGCGCTTTCTTTCATAGCTAGACTATCCAGATGAAATATTAAACACAATTGATTAGAGTGCTGGCATACCTTAAGATTGTAGTGGGTGGCTACCAATCGTTCTATTACTCACGTTTATAGATGGGAGCTCGATGTTCGCCAGGCCAAGCAGGTATCTACCATTCATTATCCTACCAATCTACCTGCAGTGAATCCCTGCCTTTAGCGCAATTCACACTACCTCCAGAAGTATATGCTCTTAGTGCAAAACATGTATTGTGGATTTGTGTTAAAAAGTTGTTGTTTTTTAACTTACCGCTAAAAAAAATTAATTTTTTTTTTTAAATCGGGAAGTTATTGGTTTCACCCCGTTTTTCGAAAATCGAGTTTTCATCGGATCTCAACGTTTTGAGGTATTTGGAGCCTCCCCTGACTATTTTTACGAGGGTGTCTGTATGTCTGTATGTATGTGTGTATGTGGATGTATGTAAACCTCTTATAACTTTTGAACGGCTTAATCGATTGGAATGAACCAAAAAGTGTTTTAAGGAGTTCCATCTAACTTAGATTCCCTGTAAGTTTCAACCGATTCGGACTGGTAGATTTTGAGAAATTTCGAAAAAATCGAAAAAAAAAATTTTAAAACTGATGTTTTTGGGCATATCTTTTTGGCTATTATATCGATCAATTTCATAACCTAATCAGCTCTTAAGCTTAAAAAAACACGTCGAATGCCGTTTTGCAAATTAACATCGGTTGATTTGTTCGTGAGATATTGTTGTCGAAAAATGTAAAATTTTTTATTTTTTTTTTATTTTTGAGATTTTTTGACTAATCGATTTTGCACTTCGGATAACATTTTTAGGTCTTAAAAAACTGCGTCGAATGCCGTCTTGAACATCAAAATCGAATAATGTGTTAAAAAGTTATGGCTTTTTAAAAATTCCAAAAATAAGCTCAAAAAAGTCAAAATACGTCACTTTACTATCGCTTTGCGGTTAAAATTAGCGGGAAGTTGCAAGGTTGGCCTTTAAGGTCAACCTCTTTTCGAATTTTTTTTCGGATATTAACGTATCTTTAAATACATTTTGTCTTAAGCAATTTGGAACATTAAATGATTAAATAGAGTAATTTAAATCATTTAAGTAACTTTAAAAAATTGCCATCAAAGCAGAATTGGGGTATAATATATTATTATGGCGGTGAAATCAATCTAAGTTTATTGGAAAGATTCACGACATATGAATTCAACTTAAAGATTTTACAATAATAAAGAAAGAAATCACTGTAAATATGGTTAGGTATACTATTAAACAAAATAAACTATTTTATCAGTTGGTATCGTAAACGATTTGTATTAGACCAGAGCTGCTGTTTTACTGTTTTTTAAAATATTCACTCTCACATTCGATACACTTGCGAGTAAACTAGTTGTCTGTATAAACATTTTTCCAGTCAGAAGAAGCCAAATGTTTATTTGTAATTGTTTCAAAGGTATAATCTAGCATTGAAAATCGTTGACCATGCAATTTATTTTTAATTTGTGAAATCATTTGAGCATAAATCAGGACTGTATGAAGGAAGGGACCATCAATTATTGCACTTTTTGAGCGCTCAAATAATTCCATGTTTGTTGTGCCGTATGTGAGCTTGCATTATCGTGATTCAGAGTGATTCGGCGTTTTCTTATTTTTGAGAAAACTGTCGGTAAACAAATGGTTGTATACCGCTCAGCATTTACAGTTCTACGATCTTCTAATAAAATAGTGTTCACATTCCAGTACAAAACAGGCAATATTTTTTTTGGAAACACTTCGACATCGCGTGAATTTTGTTGGTTTTGCTTCATTTTGAAACACCCAAACCGTTGATTGTTATTTCGTTTCGGGATCGTATACAAAAATCCAAATTTTGTCACTGCTAAAAATGCCGTATATCTACCCATTTTGTTGTCTCTGAATCATTAAAGTGTTTCCTTGAATCATGTAACAAGAGCTTGTTTCTAACATTGAGTTAAATTGTGTGGAATCCAACGCGTGCATAATTTTTTTTACATCTACGTGATCATGTTAAATGTAAATTATTTGTTTCATGTCGATGCCCCCAATGAAGCATGAATATCCCTATATTTTACATGTCGATCTGCCTTTATTATTTCTCGTATATCAATGTTTGCTGCTCACAGCGCTTACGCTCACAACCCCAGTTATTCTTATTTCACTTGCTAATGGGCGTTACTGTCGTAAACTTGAGTGGAATGGATTATGGAGCGTTTTGAGCTTGGGGGTAAATAATACAAATCACAAAAACTTTACCTACTACAATATCACTTTCCGCATTAAATAAGTTAACTTTTACGTCCACCACGTTTGTTGTTTGAAAATACCGCTAATTTTCTCATCAGTTCGATCTACCTTTTCAGATGGGTCGTCGTGATCTTCCCGTGAGCGTAAGTTAAGGAGCATTTTGAGGGTTGCGAGCGCTTATTGGAACGCACCCGGTCGCAAGCTCGCTCATGGGCCAAACATACTCGCTGTAAAATGCAATTTACTCCACTCGTAAAGTAATATACTAATACTTTACGTTAACAGCACAAATGTCAAACATTACAAATTTTCATATCTCAATCATCTGATAGCAACAGTATTGCCAAATGTCGAAATTAAAGCAGCAACTTTCGTACAATTAAACTGTACCGGATTAAATTTCACGTATTG
Source organism: Altica lythri (assembly GCA_964028335.1). Taxonomy (NCBI): domain Eukaryota; kingdom Metazoa; phylum Arthropoda; class Insecta; order Coleoptera; family Chrysomelidae; genus Altica; species Altica lythri. The sequence goes on along the minus strand of OZ034807.1, from coordinate 31,738,049 downwards.
TAAAATTTTTTTTGTGGAGTTTTTGTCCAAAAATTTTTTGTAGTATAAATATAACTTAGGTATATGTTATTCATTTTAGTTATGCAAAAGTTTATTCACTATTAATTACTATTTTTGCGGAACAAAGTTAAACTCTTTCATCAAGGGAAAAATGTAATCGAACAAACAAAAGTGCAGTCGAAAAATGGAAAAGTTTTAATAGCCGCTTTTATTGTTGAAAATGATAATTATATTTCGTGTTGAACAGAGCTGCTGGCTAACAGAGGGAAGATATGTTGGTATTTAACTTTAATAGTACCTATAGCAATATTTTATCAAACTTTTAATGTAAAATGTTGTAACAAAAAGGTACAAAATTAAAATCTTGTTATTAATAATGACTGTACATACATTTTAATTTATAATTTAAATCCAAAAAGCATTGAAATAAAAAGAAGTATTTAAAAAATATCTTTGAAAAAGACAACCGATCTGGTTGTCGAAAGCTTAGAAAAGAAAATTATTTTAATTTTTGTTGGTCATTTTCAGTTAAAAAAAAAACAAATTTGACATGACAAGTTCCCCGATTAAAAAAGTAAATATATACAATTATGCCACAAAGAAGACAATATTTGATTATTGAATTATTCACATAAGTTAAGACAGCCTATAAACATAATAGAACAAACCCAAATGCCTAAGAAAAGCTTATAGCGGTGCAATCATCTAGAAACGAATTTGTTCTGAATGCAAATGAAGTAAATAGCCAAGCGGCGATTTCGTGGCCGATCAAAGTCCACGGAGTTTCAAGATATATTCTTATAGCCCGATCAATCTAGACATTCGAAGTTACATTATTTTCCATGAAGCTAAAAGTTTGTAAAATTCTTAATTAAAAACAACATTTCCAAATTTCCCATCGTTTCGGTATATGTAAGAAATTTAATTCGTGGTCAAAGGTAGAAAAAATGGGTTTTTTGTGATTTGTTTTCCAAACGGTGAGTTTTATCGCAAAACTTCCATAGGCTAATAATAATAGGCTAATGCTACGCGCGCATTAATGTGCGGGGTGTGTGGAGCGGTGAGGCGGTAAAACGCTGCTGCTGGCCGACATGACACTGTCGATAGACGCGGGCGGCCGCTAGTTTGTTATAAAACGATCTAGTTTAAAGTAGAAATCAATATTTAACCACCGTCAATCGATTCTAAAAAATAAAAAAAAAAAACAATCTAGTCTAAGGTTTTTTTAAAAAGTTTAATTGTGACCAAAGATATTGCAAATTTAGTAAAAATATATTAAAAAATTACGGTAAATTGGAGATACCTCCGTAGATTCTTATCGACCACGAAATCGCACTAGCTGCTAAACTAAACCATCAAATACGTCACTTTAAAGAATAAAATCCGTTTGTACTTTGTATATAAGATTCATCTTTTACAAAGTTTTCACAATTTTAATATCGAATCCAATATAAAAACCAAATTCCCAAAGAAATAAATTACGTCCATCTGGAAACTTTGATTTATGTCTGGGAATGCAATGTAATAAATAAATGGATTTTCCTAAATATGAGCCAATTTCAACTAAAGTATTTGCCAAAGATTCCGTTTATTAAGTTTATCTGTATCAAAGTAAATAATTTTCAGCATCGGGTAAATGCGAAAACTTTGTTGAATCTTCTCATCAAGACCGGAAGGAATGCGCCTTCAAAGCTAGCCAAATGCCATGCGGAAGATAAATATTAGATTTTGTCCTATGACGATGTCGCAGTAATCGGTTTAGTTGCTAAATACCGAAATGGCCAAAGTATACAAGACATTAGGAAAATGTATATTTACGATGTTTGTTACTTTGTACTCTTAGAGTTTCATAAAATTTTGTGGTTTTACTTGAAATTTTATTTCAAATTTCATTTAGAGATAATCGCCTTTACGGTGCAGATAATAATTGAGTACATACCTATATGTATTAGGTGTTATTTTATAATGCTACTGTATTTTTTTTTATTAACTACACATCAATTAGTTTTTTGAAACATACAACGAAAGAATTTTTACACAGCATTAAAAAAAGAACTAAATATGCGCTTTGTGCACATCCCGAGCTTCATAGGGCATCCGCAAATTTTATAGCTTTAATGACTTTAAAAACTATTGTAGCAAAATTAAAAATAACCGCACGATGCTCCTGTACAAATTCATGTACCTCATTATTGTTGCAAATATAAATAAAAGTAAAAAAAACAATGTATATTTTGCTTTAGGTTGTTAGTTAAGCATGGGAAGAAAATTTGTATAATCTTTAAAACTAATTTTCGATTAAAGTAAAAAATTATTTGAAAATAATAGTATAATGTGTATAGGTCTCCCAGGGAAAGTTTGGGACAGCCACGTGTTAGTCGACGCAGGTAGGCGGAGTCTTTCTATCAGTGGCGGACGGAAATAAAAATATATTATACATCTTTAATTAATTTTTAATGTATGATGCTAACATAATTAAGAAGAATTTATTTTATATAAATTTGTTAGTGCCCACTTTAAACTAAAAAAATACATACATTTAAAAAACAACTCAGAAACTCTCTCAGCATATTCGTAGCTAAATACAGTTTACAAAACCATTCCAGCTACCACACTGACAAGCTTTCAGAACGGTCGTTGTTATCGTAATGCTCGTAAACAAACCACTGCGCATTGAACGAGAGGCCACGTGGCTGTCACAAACTTTCGTTGGGCGATCTATATCTAGTAGGAAAACCAATACATTGCCGGACGCATTTTAAGATCCTTTACAGACCCACGGCACCATATAAAAATCGCGATGCCTTATTGGTTAAAATTTTTACACAAATGCCCGCATGCAATAAGGCAATCCAACGATGTGTCAAAAAATAAATTCAATATGGCGGCGGGGGTCAAACAAACAACAAAGTTACTGTAGAGTGTTTGAGTTTTTGTTGATCCTTTGGTTTTCTTTCTGTTTTTTGGCAGTAAATTGTGGATTTTAAATAGTGAAGTGTTTGTATTGTGAAATGCCTTCGATATGTGTTGTGGTTGGTTGTGGAAGCTGTTTTAATCGGGATTAAGTTTCGTTTTATCGCGTTCCCGCAGAGACAAAACACAGTTTTCAACTGAGAAAAACGAGTTTACCAAACTTCGCAGGGCTGCATGGATTGCGACAATAAAGAGAGACGATCTGACCGAATCAATATTAAAACACCAGAAAGTTTGCAGTAGACACTTTATAACAGGTAGGCTTCTTATCGAATATTATCTCGAATAGTATATCAACTCTTCTAGCTCCTATTATACGTAGTTTGTAGGTGCTCAAGTAGATATTAACTCATTTTAGACAAACCTGCTGCCCTCGAAGATAAAGACCACCCTGACAGGGTACCATCTCAACATATGTCTCAGAAAGTAGAAAAAAGGGTTGCAGATGTTGACACAGTAAATCTCACAGATAAAAGGAGAAAATTGGCTGACACTAAGGTAAAAAATAATTAATAGTAGTCCTTTTTTATATAAATTGTCTCAAGAGCTTGATGACAATTGACTGGGATATGTTTAGCTGATCATCCTGGTCAGTGAAAAAAACTATATGAGTATGTTTTGCACTTTATTTTATTAAAAAGAATGTTAGTTTTTAGGCAATGTTAAATTATGTAGGTATTGATAGTTGCTGAAAATTGTTATAATTAATTACTTTGTTAACAGGTCATGGATATTGATGAAATGCCTCAACAGTTGCAGAATAATCAAATTGAATGTATGGAGACTGATCTTACAATGGCTAATCTTTCAGTCAAATTAGAACATAATGAATTTAGTTCCAAAAAAATGCAAGCATTAGAGTTGAAAGTAGAAAATTCACCTTTAGGACTTATGGATGATGAATCCGATGATAGCAAGTGGAAATATTATACAGGGTTTAAATGTAAAATAGTAAAGATCATTTTCAAAAGAGTAGAACCATTTGTTTATACAACTAGCACTACAGCATTGAGCAGCTTCAATCAACTTTTGTTGACTTTAATCAAATTAAGACTAGGTTTGCATTATAAAGATTTTGCGTACAGGTTTAAAATTTCTGTATCCACTGCATCTACCTATTTTGAGCAGATATTGAATATTTTGTACTATAAATTTAAATCCTTGATTATATAGTTTGTTCTTAAATTAGTAATAATTCTTGTCTCTTCATAATATGTATAATATGTACACACTATTCCAATTACTATGTTAAGAAAAGGCAGTAATGAAAAGGTCAATATGCTAGATAAAGCTGTTACAGTATGTTGTGCATTAATTAATCTCTCTCCACCTATTATAGTTTTATTATTTAAATAGTTTGTTTTTTTTTGAACAAATCTATTACTTTGCAACTTTTATTATTTCTTTACATTCAATGCATGTTTTATATTAGTTTGTTCTTAAATAAGTAATAATTCTTGTCTCTTCATAATATGTATAACGTTTATGTATTAAGTGTTATTATAATAATATATTTTTTTGGCAATAAGATCAACATATTTGTACAATGAGGCGTTCATTGATTTTAATCATGTTAAAACTAGAAATATGTATTTTAATGTACTCATGTCAAAATAATTGTTTTTCTAATGCATTAAATGTCTAACATTTTAGAGACAATAAAAAAATAAAACTCTTGTATAACAGTTTACTTTTTTCAAAACAAAAAAAACTAGAAAATAAAACTCCAAAGGTCATCGAAACAATTCCACAAGACAACATCGACAAAAAACTTACAATTAATAAAAGGCTAACTTATTCTACATTTATTTACAAAAAATACAGCACTAATTTAATTGCAGAGTTACACATATACAACACACACTACTTGTATAATCTTAAACTTTGCTTTCCTCCTTAACTACTACATTTATTTAGTTACAAATAATATATGTAATACAGATTTATTTCAATTCTAAAACAATTTCAACTGGACCAATACTAAAACATACTTAAAACAGCAAGCTTCACTATTACCAGCCTACACCATACTTCTAATGGTTTTGCACTTAACGGCTGGGAATGTTTTACCTAAAATAAATGCCCAATATAAGTTTACAATAATCAATATAAAATCAAAAAATTCTGATGTAATACATTTTTTATATAAGAACAAACGTACCAGAGCTGGGTAATTCCGTGGTAAAAAGTAATTCGTAATTGTACTTAAATACATTTTTTTATTAGAATCATTTGGAACTGTAATTAGAGCAAATTTTTTGTTGAAATTGTAATTTGTAATTAAATATTTATTAATCTAATTACAATTACTGTTACCAATAAAAACAAGAAAATTCCTGCATGACTCATGACCTTGCAGAGTTCCTTCCAGACACTTCCTCAAACGTTAGGCTAGAATCTGCTTACTGTTTATATTTTTTATATTATGTGTTGTATTTATATATTTTAATTTACTAAAAAAACTTCTTAGACCAAAAAGTAATTATGAAAATAATTGTTAATTAACAGTAAATACAAGTAATTACCCAGCTCTGAAACGTACCTAATAAATATTGAAAGATTACATACCTTTCCAATCAACACAAACAAATCAGTTATCCTTTTGTTTCCTGCCTTTATAACAAACCCAGATTCGAAATATTTGTAGGCCTATAAACTATTGTATGCTCTTATTTAATCCTTTTTGTATAAAAGCTATGTGTTAGAACTAGATAACTTACAATATCCATATTGGTAATTGGAGGAAAACCATCAATAGAAGTGTTAAGGCTCTCCATATCAACAGTGTATTATGGATCTAAGCCATTTATTATTTTTAATTTCTGTTAATACCTGTAGAATAAAAAAGAAGTCCTTAGCACTATATTTCAGTTAACTTTCTACTTTACCAAAACCTTCTAAAAAACAGCTACATCTAGTTTATTAATATATTTTTCTCTGTTTATTATTATTATTGTACAATCGATTTTTTAGTTTTGTACTTTTAACTGTTAGCCTATTTTTAATTTTTAATTATTTCTACTTAAATTGTTTAATTTTTTTTACGGAAACGACCAAAAAGTTGTAAAAAACATAAAAAATATAAAGATATCTAACATGCACATACGGGTGTACCTACCACCAGGTGCAAGAGAGAACTATGTTACTTATAAAAACCTTATTGTAACCTTTAACACTATAATATTGTTACATGATTGATTGCATTATTAATAAAGTCTAAGCATTAAGTAAAGAAAACAAATCACGGGATATTTAGCATACATACCTTTTGCCAACATCTGGATTTTCCGCTAATAATGATTTTAAATAAGCACTCTCTATGTTGGAATTGGAAAATTATCCTTTTTAAACACTAAAAAACACCTTTAAACATCACAAAATAAAAAGCAAATCGTTTTATAACAATAACACTCCTTATTTTTCTGAAGATAAATCCAATCTCGTGCCAATTCAACGATGTGTCAAAATAAATTCAATATGGCGGCGGGGGTCAAACAAATAACAATGTCACGTGGTTTGGATTGCCTTATAGGCAATAGGCAACCATCATACCATCATAACCTCAAAAGTAGAAAAACTTGGCTGTAAAGTTAATCAAATTTGTTAACAAATTGACTTCAACTAAGCTTAGCTATTTCTTGGGATGTTTTAAGTGTTTTTATTGTTGCTTTAGGATTATCTGTCATACTCTCATTGACTAATTCAAAGTTTTTAATAGTCCAAAATTGTATAGACACTTAACTAGCATATCAACCTGATCTAAATAAAAAATTTGTTATTTAAACAAAGAATATTGTTTTCTTAATTTCTCCTTGTATTTGTTTATTTATAACTCCCAAGCTGTATTTTATGTATTTATCTTGCGCAGTTACTCTACTCTACAGGTATATTGTTAAATTCTAAATTTTAAGAATAAACAAGCATAATTTAATTGGCAGTGTTCAGTAAAATAAAAATAATGAGTATTATTTTCGGTAAAATAAGTAGGTACCTACTATTGTATTGTTTATTTTGATTCCTAAGAATTCTTATTTTGCATTTTTAACATTTTTATAGGTCTACTATGAGAATTAATTATGAAACTTTTATTTACCTTATAAAATATTTGTTTTTTTTTTTAAACAACATTTTCGAATACTTTTGAATTTTATACTATTAACATTAAATTAATTAAAAAATTGCATACTTGAGACAATACTAATACATATATATATACAGGGTGTGTCACGACGAAGGGACAGTAGAAATATCTCGAGATCTATGTCGATTTGAAATCTGAAAATTTGTACTTGGCCATTTTCATTGATGGCCTAACTGCTTAAATTAATGTCATTAATCTTACACTTCCGGTTATACCGGAAGTCGCCATCAACTTCGTTATTTTAAATGGAACACCCTGTATATTATTACATTTTCGGATTTCGCATAAAATTCTAGACTAATTTTATGAAAAGTAGTCTATATTTTAAATCGATAGTTTTTGAGTTATTCAATTTTTTTCAAAAATGTTGACAGATGCGACTGAAATTTGAAAAATCAATAACTGGACTATTTCACAATCAAAGAAAACAAAAGTTGCTACGCTTGAACGGTAAGTGATGTTCTTTAATTCGATAAACAAATAATTTAGTTTCACAACACAGGGTGTTATTAAACGGTGTGCCATTTTTCAGAACTTTGAATCAGAATAAGTCAAAATTTTCAAATAGGACACCCTGTATATACTTACGTCGTCTTACGTGAAATTTATTTGGCTTTCAAATTGTATTAGGGTTCCCTATACCTAAAGTCAATAGTTTTCACATAAATCAGAAATTATATCCTAGGGGTAGATTTGCACATACTAATCGCAGATTATATGAAAGTTAATTTGAGAATTTTTTTAAAAACATGGCAAATAATTATGAGTTTATGATGCATTTATTATTATCTTCATATGACTTCAGTAACTATAAAACACTAAGCTTCCATCAAAAGAGGTAAAAAGGGTCTTACGAAAGAGATTATTAAAAATGTCATTAGTGGGAGACGAAACTGTTAGCGATTTTAGTAATTTCCACAAATAATATTGCATTTAAGAAAACAATAATTTAATATAATCAAATTTAATAAAACACATCAAGGATTACTTTTAATTTAAATGTTCAAATTGCCGACCGTTTGTCGCTAGACATTTGTGAATGCGACGCACCATGCCTTCTGTTACGGACCTTCGGATCTAAATTCCTAAACGCCTCCCTAACCCTTTGTTTCATGTCTTCTTTGGTGGTGGGAGGAGTAGCATACACTAAAGATTTGATTTTTCCCCAAATGTAGTAGTCCAACGGTGTCAAATCTGGTGATCGTGGAGGCCATCTAAAAGGTCCGTTCAGCGCTATCCAACAATCGTCAAAGTCTGCATTAGGAACTGATTAACACCATGAGTGTTGTGTACAGGAGCACCATCGTGTTGATACCACGCTGCTATGTACTCCGGCAATGGTAAAGATTCTAATGCTTCTTGCAAATTATATCTTAGAATATTTTCGTATCCTACTCCATCAAGATTGTTATCATAAATGTGCAAGCACAGAATTCTGTTGTTTTTAATGGAGCAGTACACGTTGAAAAAACAAGAATCTTGGAATCGCCTTTCTCTAAACAAATACATATTTTCATCTGCCCAGTAATGTGAATTCCGCCGATTAAAGATTCCATTTTTGCAGAATTTCGCTTCGTCACTCCAAATTATTTTCTCTAAGAACCTTTCATCTTCTTGAGTCTTCATCAGCAAAAACTCACAGAAATTTACTCGTTTCAAAAAGTCTTCTGGTGTTAAATGATGCACCAAATTAATCGAAAACGGTTTATACTTAAATTTTTTCAAGACTCTCTCAATAGTTTTGAATGCGAAACCCAAATCTCTTTGAGCATCTCGTAGAGAAGCATTAGGATCGGCAGTGAAGTATCCCAGTATTGTAATCGTAATGTCTTCATCGTTTAATATGGGTTTGTTCTTTTCAATTTTTGATTTAAATGATCCATAGTTAGTTAGATTTGTTATAACTGATCGTACAAGTTTCCTATTAGGGCGTGGGACGTCTGGGTATCTTTCGGTAAATGTCTTACACGTTCTGGTCAAATTTTTGTGACACTCGCCGTATATAAACACTAAATTTAAGTAATTTTTGTTAGTATAGCCTAAACGCGCCATGATTTTAAAAACAGTTGGTAACTAAGTTTTGTAACATAGAGTGACGACCAAAAAATGACACCTAATAATAATCACAATGCGAATTGACGGATTGTTAGCGACTTTTTTTCCATGGCCATTTTTTGAAATCAAGTACATAATTTCAATAGGTAATAATCTCTTTCGTAAGACCCCTTTTACCTCTTTTAATGCAAGCTTAGTGTTTTATAGTTACTGAAGTCATAGGAAGACAATAATAAATGTATCATAAACTCATAATTTAGAAAATTTGCTATGTTTTTAAAAAAATTTCTCAAATTAACTGTCATATAATCTGCGATTTGTATGTGCAAATCTACCCCTAGGATATAATTTCAAATTTATGTGAAAACTATTGACTTTAGGTATAGGGAACCCTAATACAATTTGAAAGCCAAATAAATTTCACGTAAGACGACGTAAGTATATACAGGGTGTCCTATTTCAAAATTTTGACTTATTTTGATTCAAAGTTCTGAAAAATGGCACACCGTTTAATAACACCCTGTGTTGTGAAACTAAATTATTTGTTTATCGAATTAAAGAACATTACTTACCGTTCAAGCGTAGCAACTTTTGTTTTCTTTGATTGTGAAATAGTCCAGTTATTGATTTTTCAAATTTCAGTCGCATTTGTCAAAATTTTTGAAAAAAATTGAATAACTCAAAAACTATCGATTTAAAATATAGACTACTTTTCATAAAATTAGTCTAGAATTTTATGCGAAATCCGAAAATGTAATAATATACAGGGTGTTCCATTTAAAATAATGAAGTTGATGGCGACTTCCGGTATAACCGGAAGTGTAAGATTAATGACATTATTTTAGGCAGATAGGCCATCAATGAAAATGGCCAAGTACAAATTTTCAGATATCAAATCGAGATAGATCTCGAGATATTTCTACTGTCCCTTCGTCGTGACACACCCTGTATATATATATATATATATATATATATATATATATATATTGATATGGATTTTTCTTCGTGGTGCATGTTCTTTCAGTGAAATGTTGGAATGTGTTCATGATTTTTAAATCGGTTGTCTGGATTAAGTATTTTTTTGATATGGTATTTGTTTTTGTTTAGTTTATAGATGTTATGTTGTTAGGATGATTATTAGATTATTGATTAGATTGTCATTGAGTTAATTTTTGTAAAAGTCAGATAAAATAAAACTATTGTAAATAAAAGCATTTGAATTTAAATTAAAATAAAAACATAATAATAATAAATAATTAAAAGAATAAGAAAATACAAAGAAACCAAAACTTGAAAGATACAGAAAAGCAGAGAGTTGGAAATTTTAAGAGAGCAGAAAGGTGATAGATAAGTAGAAAGGCGGTAGCAAGAAAGAGTTGGAAGATTGTAAAAGAGGAAGATATAGAGAAAGAGTTGAGCAGCAGAAAGGTATTAAATAAATGGAAAGGCAGCAGCAAGAAGGAGTTGGAAAGTAGTTGGAAGAGGAAGATATAGAGAAAGAGTGGAACTACGGAAGAAGATTGATTTAGAAAGACGCGAAAGAATTTTTTTTTATATTTATAATTTTGTATTTTTTTTAGGACAATCAATTTAAAAATTTTGAATCCACGACCGAGAATTTTATTGAAGGAGGGTGTTTCCAGAAGGAGGATCCATTTCAATTGGCGCCCAGAACGTGGGGCTGCTTCGGCACTGAGGGTAAGAGATTTTTCTTAACTATTAGGTGTCAAGCTTGCTTTAAAAAAAAAACAAAGGTGTGTGATTCGGAGTGAAAGATTAAATAAATAATAAATAGTTGTATGAAATTAAGAGGGGGAAAGGTTATTACAGATAGAATGTTAGAGCAAGGGGATAATAGTGATAATCAGGAAAATCAAATCAGTCAGGATAGAGAGGGTATTGATGATAGTCAAAATAGGCAGGGTAGTCAGTGTAGTAAGGATAATAAGGGCAATCAAAGTAATCAGGATAGTAAAATGGGGGATAATGAGGAATCAGCGATAAAACTAATGATGGAAATGTTAAAAGATATAAAACAAGATATGAACAAAAATATTAAAGAAATAAAACAAGATATAGAAGCAAATAACAAAAATACTGAAGCTATAAAACAAGATATTAACAAAAATAAAGAAGAAATAAACAATAATATGGAGTCTATGAAAAAAGAAATGAAAGAAATGAACAAGAATATGGATGTAATAAAAAAAGACATGAATAAGAATATGGATTCTATAAAAGAAGAAGTCAAAAATGAGATAAAGAAGCAAATGGAAATGTATAGAGAAACATTAGAAGAAACAAAAACAGAAATAATAACTGAAATGATAATGAGAAAAACAGAATTAGAGGAATTACAAGAAGTAAAAATTAAAACAATTATTAACAAGGAATGCAAAGATGAAATAAAAGAAATTAATGCTAATACAAATATAAAATTAAATGACTTAGAGATAATTATAAAACAAGAGAATGTGGAAAAGAAAAATGTAATAGAAGAAATGCAAAATACAATAAAGAAGATATATGAGATGGAAGAAAAAGTAGAAAAAATAAATGTAGTACAAGAAAAAGAATGTGAAATGTTATTGGAAGAAATGGAAAGAAGAAAAATAAATAAAAATCAAAATAATATGAAAATAAGTAAAAGTGAACATGAAATTAATGGAAATATTAATAAGATTCATCTAAAAATTTTCATAAGAATTGTGAAAAATAAGTTAAAATGGTGTGAAGATCATGAAGAATTAAGAAAATACCTGCGTGAGATGTTAGATGGGCAGTCATTGATATGTTTTGCCAGTAAAGATGAAATATTTGTGTTTGAAAAATTTAAGAAGATGTTTTTGAGTTATTTCTGGGGGAATTTTGTTCAATCTAAATTTAGGAAAAAGTTATATACAGGGAAATATCAAGAAAGGGGAAAACAATTTAAATTTATAAAAAGTTTGTATCAAGGGAAATATCAGGAAAGAGGCAAAGTATTTAAATTTATCAGAAAGTTATATACAGGGAAGTATCAAGAACGGGGAAAGAAATTTAAATTTATAAAAAGTTTGTATCGAGGGAAATATCAGGAAAGGGGAAAGCAATTTAAATTTATTAAAAGTTTGTATCGTGGGAAATATCAGGAAAGGGGGAAGGTATTTAAATTTAGAAAGAAGTTATGTATAGGGAAATTCCAAAAGTGGGGGAATAAATCTAAAACTTTAAAAAAAAATTATATTTTGATAAAAGTTAAGAAGGGGGAATAAAAAAAATAGAAATAAAAGAAGAAGTTCAAATTAGATATAGTGATGGGAATTGATATGCTAGGGGTAGTGTATTTTATAGTAAAATTCAAATATTCTAAATTAAAAGCTTGACAACTGATGGTGAAGAAAAATTTCCTACTGAAAGGAAATTTGATTTGGCAAGGTGAAGTGATTCACCAAGTCAAATCAAATTTGGGGGAAATTGATATGGATTTTTCTTCGTGGTGCATGTTCTTTCAGTGAAATGTTGGAATGTGTTCATGATTTTTAAATCGGTTGTCTGGATTAAGTATTTTTTTGATATGGTATTTGTTTTTGTTTAGTTTATAGATGTTATGTTGTTAGGATGATTATTAGATTATTGATTAGATTGTCATTGAGTTAATTTTTGTAAAAGTCAGATAAAATAAAACTATTGTAAATAAAAGCATTTGAATTTAAATTAAAATAAAAACATAATAATAATAAATAATTAAAAGAATAAGAAAATACAAAGAAACCAAAACTTGAAAGATACAGAAAAGCAGAGAGTTGGAAATTTTAAGAGAGCAGAAAGGTGATAGATAAGTAGAAAGGCGGTAGCAAGAAAGAGTTGGAAGATTGTAAAAGAGGAAGATATAGAGAAAGAGTTGAGCAGCAGAAAGGTATTAAATGAATGGAAAGGCAGCAGCAAGAAGGAGTTGGAAAGTAGTTGGAAGAGGAAGATATAGAGAAAGAGTGGAACTACGGAAGAAGATTGATTTAGAAAGACGCGAAAGAATTTTTTTTTATATTTATAATTTTGTATTTTTTTTAGGACAATCAATTTAAAAATTTTGAATCCACGACCGAGAATTTTATTGAAGGAGGGTGTTCCCAGAAGGAGGATCCATTACAATATATATATTGCGTTGTGGCTAAATATTTGAATCAAAGATTAATAATAACCAGAGATATGAGACATTACTGACTTGCTTGCTTGCATCGACATTAGATAATTATTTAAAAGAGGCGGAAAAGCTGGCTGAAACGCTTTGACCAATAAGGCATCGCGATTTTTATATGGTGCCGTAGGTCTGTAAAGGATCTTAAAATGCTTCCCTTCCCGCATGACAATGTAAATTGTTGGCCGAGGCGTATAGCCGAGGCCAACAAACATTGGATACATACTTTTTTTTCTGAAATCGCATTAAATATAATCGTAAACTAAGAAAGTTTTATATATGTATGCATAACTGTTTTTGATTATCATCGAATTTTCTATGAAAACGTTTCGTTGACATTGTTTGTTAATCATTGTCTATTAGTGTCACAAAAGTGTCAGTTCGGTTAGTTACATATTGCTTAAAATATTTTAAATTATGTTTAAAATGGACAGTGACAATGATGTCCAGAGGTGCAAAATGCCTCTACAGTTACTAAACACAGCTACTAACGTGGTTTTAAATTTAAGCATTGCCAAATATAATCAAGGCGCAAAATATGAATTTGCTTATAAACGTTTTATGGAGCATTCCCGTACACAGGTACGGAAAAAATATTTCCTTACAGTACGGAAAAGTTTGTTGCCCAGCAACGGACTAAAATACAAGAATAGTGTATTTTGTGGCTCGAATTTGATCCGAAAAACTAGACATTTCCAGGCGATTTCAGAAAAACTATTTTTTTGCACGATAGAACGATTTTGTTTAGTTACTGCGTTTGTTGCCTGATCAGTATGTTGTGTTTACTGAAACAGAAAGGTAAGTAATTTACTTACCGTTTTAGAACTGTAAGTAAATAATTGCATATGTGATGTATACAGAGAACTTTTGACATTTTATCGTTACTAAAATGTCAAAAGTGCTTTGTCTAATGTCTAATACGAAAAAATATTTGTATCGTGCAAAAAACGTTATAAGCATCACGAACGGTAAGTAATACCGACCTCAGACAAAAATTGGAGTCTCTGTCCGCTACGCTCCGCTCCTCTCCAAACAATTGTCTTCGATCGGTAAAATGTCCTTACCGTTCTTGATACTTAATATACTATTTTAAGACATTTGTTTTTTGATCAACAAACCGACTTACCCCTAAGTTACATTTTCGCGCAATATTTTTTTTACAATTTTCGGAGAGGATTATCCCAACAGCAATGTCTCGCTAAAATAGTTTTTGTGTTTCAGAATAAAGCACTAGACCAGTCAACTATTTCCCGCTGGTATTGTGAATTTTAACATGGTCGCTCCAGTCTCAGTGACAAATCCAGGCTAGGTCCATCCAAAACAGCAATTACACAGTTAAACATTGACATACAAACCGGGACATAGAGGCATCAATTGGTGTCAAAAAAGATTGGAACAGTTCAACAAAGGAAGCTCAAAAAAAACATCTATAGGACTGTTAGGGTCCTACGACCTGATAAATAAACGCCAGTCCGCTATGTAGGTGACTCACGATAAGGTAAAACCAACAAAAGTAATTCGTTCTCGAAGTGTGTCAAAGAAAATGGTCGCAAAATTTGCCCTAAACATAAGCTCGTGTTGATCATTTGCTGTCGCTGTCTCCGCAAGATCATCAGCAGATAGGATAATACTCTCGCCCTATTGCACGCGCCACCCAACCCCTTTGTATGACAGGTTCCAAGGCATCGAGCCTAACACGGAACCCTGTGGAACCACAGCCGTCACGTGTTCTACCACACCTTTCTCAATAGGGATCTGTCACTCCGACAGATAATCGCCGCCGCAATATGTGAGGTACCCCAGGCATTGCCTTTCTGCTAAGGCCCCCATTACCACTCTCCAGGGGATGATGTTAAAGGCATTTTTGATAAAACTAGTGTTACTATTTCCATTTGTACCTGGACCACGTACTGCACATGATAAATAACTTTGTTTTGTGTATATCGATTATTGTTGTTTTATTTCGTGTTATAATTGAAATAAGTTAACGTTTAAAGCCGGGAGCAAATGTCATCACTGCGTGTGGGAGGGACCTTTTAATTTTCCTGATTTTACATAGCATACGCAACAGATTGAAGTATGACCTTGTTACTTATCCTTTCTCCTGCACTTTATTATTATATATGTATGTAAGTGCATATAATTTGGAAAGTACATGGAATACAGACCAGACTGAAGTTTACCAGTCCCCACTCTCTTATATACGCTTTTATTGTTTAATTTTATTAATTACATTAAATGAGACCCAATAAATGTGGTTAAAAAAATATGTTATTCTGGTTTACTCCTCTGTTAAAGATTGCACAAAAATCTTCGCTTTTATTCCAATTCCCCGAGTTCCACATGCCTTTTACATACTTGTGTATTGAGTTGCTTACTATTTCTGTTTTTTTTTTATTGGTGTTAAAGCAAACTTAATTTATAATCAATTGCTGTACTTAAATTTTGTTTGTAGGTTGTAAAAAATTTGGTGCTAACAGTCATCCCATAAATAGTTACAATTCCATTTGAATATCTTTGCTATGATCAGTTACGTTTTTAATGTGTTGTGTGTTTTGGTATCCTTTCCCTAATGTGTTCGCTGCATGCAAATTAGGACTGAGCACGAAGTGGAAACCTTTGCTTAATGAAGTCCGATTTAGTCACAAAACGCACCGGTTAACTAAAATTTCCTTTAATGTTTCGCTCTGATAACATAATTGTATCGTTAAAGAAGAGTGCATTTTCTATTTGATAGTTAAATTTGTATCCTATAAATAAAACTAGAAGTGAGTCTTTGTAGCTCAATTAATAATTTTAATTGTTAGAGAGAATTTGGTTAGTAAACTTAAAGTATTAATAAATATTAATATCGACGATTTTCCTTTCTGTATTATCTTATAAACCAGCTGACTCAGAGAATTTCGTGCTGCCGAACAATTCATATTTTAATTTTCTCATTTTCGCCTTTTTTTAATTTTTCTCATTTTTTATGAATGAGAGAATGAGAGAATGAGAGGTAGCAAGTATAAAATATATGTTGAAAGAACTATAGGATCTAAAATTACGTCTGGTTGATTATTGTCAACACCTTTTGTGTAGCATCAACTTCCCTATCTTTTAATTTAAATTACGACTGGTATTGCTGTCTAACAACTACTGTTAGGATTTCACTTGACGAGTTTTTCGATTCGTTTTGTTAATCCGTGATGTACTCACCAAGAAGTTAAAATAAAAGGTTTATAAAGTGAAATCTGTAAATTTGTCGTTAATTTTTTGTTTTCTATAAAGGTCTTGAATGGATCAGTTTACTCACTTTTATTTAAATTGCGACAAAGATATTTTGTTTTTGGACCAAATTTGGAATTGGCTATTTGTAATATATTTTTTTTTAATTTTGTCAGTTCGATTAGGCTCTAATGGCACCTCTATACAATAGACGATTAAAGACAATTTCTGGCCACCACGATTATGCAGAAGGCTAATCGTCTCTAGTTGTCGATCATATTGCGACGTTCGGCAGTTCCGAATTGCTTTTTATATTAAAATCTTTAAATGTTAAAGTTATCTTGTCAATGACATGGGTGAGCAAAATGGACATAATGTAACTCGTTTACTACCTTATTATTGTGTATTTAACCCCATCGAGTTAATTTGGAGCAACATTACAAGAGAAGTTAGAAACGAAAATGTGACCTCAACTTTCTCACTTTATCAGAATGTGTGATTGGCACTATAAAGGAAGTTGTTGCAGATAATGCGATAAATGATGAATTATGGGTATTGTTACGAGACGGTCCGGACCTGTCGCCCAGGAAGTAGCGCCAGACATACACCAGTTCTAAAAAATTTCGAAGATTATAGTTGCTTTTCTATTGATCGGAAGATTCGAGAGTGTTTTGTTCTAGATGTAAATTCAGAGACGCTTCGAGAAGGAATTAGTTTCATATATAAGGGATGGCTTTGGAATTCTAATTGTAATAGCTCGCGATAAAGTGCGGATTTTTGTAGGAGATATTTTAAAGACGTTATTCACTAAATGTAACTGTATCAAAGTTGTGTAAATTAGTTTAAGAAATTGTTATCTATTTGTGTTTACCAATAAATTGTTAAGTTTGTCTGCTGTTTATCAGTTATCCCGAATCCACGAAGAAAAAAATATAACAGTATAATTACGTTGGCCATGTTTATAAAATTAAAAATAATTAGAGTGCTTCCGGTTCATCCGTGTTATCGACGTGAATGACACAGAATGACACATCTAGTGAAGATAATGGTTCTGACGAGAATTAGTTTTTTTATAGGTATGATTTAAAATCTAAATCTGTATCATTTGGTACACATTTTAGTTGCAGGTTTTTACCGATTTTCCTTCTCGAAAGATGTAACCTTGACGTGGTGAGAAGGCGTGCTTGCTTTAATCATTATAATTTAAAGTCGGAATAATATATCTCAGATTATAATTAGGCTTTAAAAGTTTTGTAAATATTTATATATATATATATTTACATCACTATATCATTACTGCGTCCATCAAAAAACCAGTCATATTGCGTCCATCAGAATTCTTAGATATATCAATAATTGAAGTTAATTATACTTATCAACAGGTTTAGTAATGTCAGATAACCACTTTTAATTTTTTGTTAATCATAAAATAAAATTTCAGTATTTATATGTTTCTCTATCATTTCTGCGTCCATATAATATTCTATCATTATTGCGTCCGTTATATACGATTTGTAAAAATTATATTCAAGTAACCATCATTTCTGCGTCCTACAATGTTGCCATTTAATATAATGTGTAATTATTAGGTAAATTTAATATGGTTTTAACTATATAGTGAACAAATTTGATTTGGTAAATATTTGTTTTGTCTATACCAATGCCTTTTTAGAAAGAATAAAAATGTAAAAATACAAAATTAATAAATAACAAAGAAACAGATAAACAATTTGCAGTGAAATACAAACTATATGTTCTATGGAACATTTAATCTTTTTCTTTGCTATAAGTTGTTTTTACAAGAAAGTATTTTAATAAAACTAAATAATTTGTCAAATGAGTGTCATGTGATGTTGGTATTGGTATTAATCAAAAGATAAAACATTAAAATGTTCTTTATTTTCTTCATTGCAATTTATGTTTTTAGTGTGGTTTAAAATACCCACTATATGTTTATTAATGAAGTTTTTAGTATTAAAAAAATTACTTACTATACTCAGTGACATTAGAAGTGTTACACCCAGAAGGAATCATTTCTTGATCCTAATTTTTTAACAACAGAATGACTATATTTAAAGAATGCTATGATAACTATGTTAATGTTTTATCTTTAGTAGTTTTTGTAACAATAAAATTTTATCTTAAATTAAAAAAAAAACGATTCATGAAGACCGGTTGGTAAAGAAATTTTTAATTACTGTTCTTCAGTTCAGTTCCTCGAGTTCGAGGAGATCAAAATTACCAACATGTTAATGATTTTGACAGGGGTAGAATTGTTGTCTATAAAGATATGGGTTTGTCGTATCGCCAAATTGCCCTTCGTGTTAATTGTACGGGAATGACGGTAATGCGTGTGTGTCGTGTGTGGTCAAACGAAGGTAGAGGAGCACGAAGAAGACCAACTGGCCAACCAAGGCGTACCACAGAGCGTCAAGATAGCCACTTCAGACTACTTGCTCTGCAAGATCCTTTTGCTACTACGCGTCAAATCGCTGATAAATGGTTTGGATAGGAAGGTAGACCTGTTACTATGTGTACACTATACCGTCGCATTCGAGCCTTTGGACTGTTTTCATACCGCCCACGACTAGTGCTACCTTTGACACAGGACCACTGCCATCAACGTTTGAATGGGTGCACAGAACGGCAGCAATGGGTGGAAGAATGGCATAATGTAGCATTTAGCTATGAATCGCTATTTTGTTTAGGCATGCACGATGGCCGTAGAAGGGTTAGACGCAACGCTGGAGAGCGACGAGATACCGGGTTTTTTCTTGGATGACATGTACACAGGACAGTTGGAGTAATGATTTGGAGGGCTATTGCCTATGGTAGCCGATCACCACTTGTGTTCATTTGAGGCAGTATGACAGCTTTACGTTATGTTGATAATGTCTTAAAAACCACTTTACTTCCTTATCTAGACGGCCGTAGCCACGTCCTTTTTTAGCAAGATAACGCGCGTCCCCATATTGCTCGTCGAACTATGAACTTTCTCCATGAAGCTGGCGTTAATTTTTTGCCGTACCCACCTCGTTCACCAGATTTAAATCCCATCGAACATGTGTGGATTATGATGGGAAGAAGACTGTCCCATTAACACCATTCTCCACAAACTCTGGCAGAGTTAAACCATGAAATTCAAGTTGCATGGAACAAGATGCCATCATCTCATTTTGTCAATGCCTAGACGTGTACATGAGTGTATGCAGTTACTGGGTCACCAATTTTTTTTTTTTGTTATACGATATTAAAAATTCTTGAATATGTTAACGTTTTATTCTCGATGTAAATCTACCATGTTGCCAAAAAATTAAGATAAGAAATTATTTCTTCTGGGTGTAACACTTTTAATGTCACTGAGTATATTTATTTAGATATTAACTATAATTTCCAATTCTCATCTATACTTTTTTTTATTGAACAAAAAAACAACTTAATATCAATTTTACCTTCCGAACAGCAACGCTGTTATAGGAAGGTATTGTGATCGCGAAAAATTTCGATCTCGGGTTTTTAGCGGAAATACGCGTTTTAGGGTTCCCTGAGCCTAAAAACCCAAAAATAAAAAATGTCTGTCTGTCTGTCTGTCTGTGTGTCTGTCTGTGTGTCTGTGAACACATTTGCGGCTAAACGGCTAATCGGATCGGAATGAAACTATAAAACCTTACTTATAATCACCATCGGAGGAATCTGATAGAATTTGAGTAAAATCGGCCGACCGGAAGTGGACGTTTACTCTTATCAAAAAATGGAATTTTTTGAAAATATTGGGTTTTTATATAGTTATTGGCAAAATATTTATACTTTGTGGAAAGAACATGTAATTTCCGACATTTTTGAAAGAATACATTTTTTTGATATTTTCATTAGTTTTCGAGATATTGACACTTTTATCAAAAACTGGAAATATGTGAAATAAAAATTGTGGATTCGCTTTTTTTAAACAAAAATTGGTAGTTATTATATTTTCAACATCTGACAGCTGTCAAATTATGTTTTGGCGTATTTCAACATTTAATTTTCTATATTTTGACATCTGACAGCTGTCAAATTATGTTTTTTGAGAGTATCAACTTTTGACTAGTGTCAAATTATTTTTTTTTATATTTTTGACATCTGACTACTAACTAATTAGTTTTTTCGATATTTTTGACATCTCCATACTATGGCCACTCCAATTCTACCACCCACTACTTGTTAATATCAGTCAGATTAGCTCCTTCTATATTTTGACATCTGACAGCTGTCAAATTATGTTTTTTGAGAGTATCAACTTTTGACTAGTGTCAAATTATTTTTTTTTATATTTTTGACATCTGACTACTAACTAATTAGTTTTTTCGATATTTTTGACATCTCCATACTATGGCCACTCCAATTCTACCACCCACTACTTGTTAATATCAGTCAGATTAGCTCCTTCTATATTTTGACATCTGACAGCTGTCAAATTATGTTTTTTGAGAGTATCAACTTTTGACTAGTGTCAAATTATTTTTTTTTATATTTTTGACATCTGACTACTAACTAATTAGTTTTTTCGATATTTTTGACATCTCCATACTATGGCCACTCCAATTCTACCACCCACTACTTGTTAATATCAGTCAGATTAGCTCCTTCTATATTTTGACATCTGACAGCTGTCAAATTATGTTTTTTGAGAGTATCAACTTTCGACTAGTGTTCGGAAGGTCGTGTGGTGCCCACACCAGATTTTTTTATTATGTTTTAAAGTATAAAAATAATGATACATTTTTATAATTCCAATAAACACATAAAAAGAGTTTTTTTACAAAATAAATAAATAATTTAAAATGAAAATTTTTCAAATAACAATGATGATAATTTGAGAACAAAAGAGTGGTGCCCAAGATTGACTTGACATTTTTGTATGGAGTTACTTAAAATCAAAAAAGTTCTCATTAATAGACTACAAACTTTTAAAGATATAGAAACAGAATTAGAGTGGACATATAATGTAACTTCAGAAATTTTTAAGAATAATCTAGTTGTCGAAATAATTACTGCTAAGAAGTTTAATTTAATCTATTTGTTAAATAAACATTTTGTTGGATTGTAACATGTAATTTAAGATGAAATCTGTTTTGCCACCCTGTATAAATAATTAATGTGTTAATGTTTTATTTTACTATATTTTTTTTATTAACCTTTAAAATGAGCTATAAGAGAACTTCCATTCTTAGATTATGTCATCACGCCCAGGATGGCATGATAAATATATAAACATTATAAATAAAAAATAAAAATCAACCTGTTTTAGAATTTGTTTCTAAAGTTGCGTATTCTTGAAAGAATGAATTTATTTATAATTAAGTCTCTCTCTTTCTCTCTCTCTCTTTCTCCTTGTATAAAATATAAATTTATCTTTAATAAATTTCTTACAAATATTATACAAACAATCTCTTATAACGATAAAGAGAGTATTTTATTTTAAAGTAGTCATAAGTTAGTAAACAAGTAAAAAAATAGATAAATAAATAAATAAGTAGGTAAATAAATAAATCAATAGATAAATAACTAAATAAATAAATTAATTAATCAATAAAATATACGAAAGTAGTAAGATTCGAACTACAAAGCATTTTCTAAACCATAATAAAAGCAATTTGCATTAATATGGTAACAGAACTTGAAGTGTAAATATAATCAAATAAGCAATTACCTTTTAAGTATTATTTTGATTATTTGATTGGTGTTGAAACCTAAAAAATATCACAATAAAGTGATATAGGTACTTATTTCAAACTAAAATCTATAAACGAATTTTTCTCAGAGACCTGTCTATAACATATTAAAATTGACTTGTAGCTGGACGGATAATAAATCTTACCTTTAAAAAGATATTTAGGCAATAAGAAATAACAATATTTTATTTTAATACTTACTTTATATTAATACTATAATACTTTATAATCCTAAATTAATACATAACAACCAGGCTTAATATTTTTTTTGAACGATTATACATACTTACTTCTATGCAGAAAATAGGGTATACTATAAAATAAAATTCACAATCGTTTCACATCGAATAAAATGCAGCGGCCTTTGCAACGTTGCCTACGTTCTTTGTAAAATTCATATAGCGCACCGACAAAAAGGGATAAGATCGTATATAACGGCAGCGCCTCTACTGGTAAAAAGCCACAATACAAAAATATACATTTAACGGGTAATCTATCATTGATGCGTCCCCATCAAATTCATGTAGCCACTCCGGGGTTGCCATATGCACAACTTATTATAAAAATTTAGGATGTACAAGTTATTGACCGTTTAATTTCATTGAAACAATATCCGTTTTATGTGTAGATAGGCAAGAAATACACAGTTTGTAAAGCTGCGTCCGTATACGGACGCAGCTTTGCATCGGACGCAATATTGATAGGGATTCGCCTATTCAATGACGCACTAATGATAGCTGGATGTATATATATATATATATATATATATGAATAATGGTATAGTGACTGGTTCAATATAACGTGAAGTCAATAGTGGAGTTGCAGTCAATGTTATGGCCAATGTAAATAAAGAAAACTCTTTTATTTTTGTCAAGCTTTCGAATTTATTCAATTCTTTTTCAGGACATCTGTGCTGAAGAAAAATTTTTTATATAATAAAATTTTTTTTTTATAATGTTTTATATGTTATGACTTGGTAGAAAGAAGTATTAATTAAATACCATTCAGAATTCCTTTTATCAAACGTTTTGTTGATGATTTAATACTTGCGATACCATTTAATAAAGTTCATCTTGTCCTAAAAATTTTTAATAACCAATGTAAACAACTGCAATTCACAGTAGAAAAAGAAATTAATAACAGTTTACCTTTCCTAGATTTAATCGTCCATCGCACACAAAATAACATCTTACAAACAGAATGGTACCGTAAACCAATATGCAGCAACAGGTTTATTAATTTTTATTCTGAACACCCTCATAAAACCAAGATTAACCTAATTCTAGGACTAAAAAACAGAGTTCTAAAATTATCACACCCAAATTTTAAAAACCAAGGTTTACTTAAATTAAAAGAAATACTGTTAAATAATTCATACCCTCTTGGATTATTAAATAAATAAATTTTTAGTACCACGTGCATTACAAGAATAAATAACAACAATAATTTCAATCAACAGCAAGCATTTGACATTAAGAATGGTGTCTTGTCAAATGAAAATTTACAGCCAATTTTTGGTTCTTTACCTTATATCCCTCAACTCACTCCTAAACTTTTAAAACTTCAAAAATTATAAAAATTTCAAAATAGGCACTAAAAATATCAAAACTATTTCTAGATTATACAACAAAACTAAAGATCCGCTTAGTAATTTTGAAATTTCAAATGTAGTATATGAAATCACTTGCTCTAATTGTGAAAGAGTTTATATTGGAGAAACATGCAGAACTGTACACAGCAGGAACATCTCGCATAAAAGTGATATTAGAAATAATAAATATAATGCTTGTGCACTAACAGAACATGCAATCAAAAATAATCATAGTTTTAAATTTGAAGAAACAAAAATTTTAGAAAGAGAAAGGAACCTTAAAAAAAGATTATTCTTAGAAATGACACACATTGATAAAAGGGAAACATGTTTAATAGAAAATCAGATATAGAAGGGCTGAGTAATATTTATTGTTACATTCTATCATTTCAAAAATAAATATAAATAAATTTAACATATAAATTTAACTTATAAGTATAAAAAAATAAAAAAAACTATTAATAAATTAAAACAGGATTACAAACATAAAGATTAATATAATATTAAAATAAATAAAAATAAAAACACAAAAAACAACAACTTTCATAAAATTTAACATATAAAAAAATTTTTATAAAAATTTTTGAAATTGAAATTCTGTATTTCACGAATTTAGTAATTTACTTGATATAATAATAAAATCTAAATAAATTACTCATTAAAATGTTTTGCTCTCCTACTGTGTTAAAATAAAAACCATAGATACTTAAAAAAACATACATATAAAAAAAGAAATTGAAGACATATTAAAAGTCAATCATTTACAGACAAACCTTCATACTAAAAATAACAAAACAATTAGTTTTAAATGTATATGTTTTTATGTATTTTAATAGTATGATTTACTTTAATTTTGTCAAACAGAATTCGCAGCTTCTTTCATAACCTCACGTATTAGTAAGTTATCACATATAAAACATTATAAAAAAATTTTTTTATTATATAAAAAATTTTTCTTCACCACAGATGTCCTGAAAAAGAATTGAATAAATTCGAAAGCTTGACAAAAATAAAAGAGTTTTCTTTATTTACATTGGCCATAACGTTGACTGCAACTCCACTATTGACTTCACGTTATATACATATATATAAACGAACGGACCACAGGAGCCGTTAGGCGAGTGCGGCAATTCCATGAGTGAACAAAAGACACTGTATGCATATGTTGCATACAATATTTTTCCTTCAGCCTTATACAAATAATAAAATCAAAACAAATAAGATTTAGAACACGTTAATTTAACTTCTTCTGTAACTTACAACGAATACAAAATGACTAAATTGGAATTGGAAAAGTATTAATAATAATAAATAAACAAAAATCAATAACTAAATTTTGAATGTTTCATTTGGTAATGCGAATATTGAAAATGCAATATTAACGTCAAATCAAGTACAGTTCATACGCTGTCAAAGTTAAAGGTAACTTGATATTTTATTTTTATTAATCAAATGGTTAGCGTGAAATAAAGTTAACGTTATGGCACTTTATTTTACGCTTTTTTACTTTTTTTCACTCTAGCTATAAACAGCCGTTTTAAGTGCAATAAACCGGTGTAATATGTATAAGGAATTTTAAAGGAAGGGCGTAGAAAAAAATGATACAAAACGTATCTAGTGCCATGCTGTCAGAATATTCTGAAACGATTTTATGTTTGGTAGTCAATTGGGGTCGAAAAAAAAAGACTGCCCGTTCACATATAAAACCGTAAGAATAGAAGGATCACTTTGAAATTCTTTGTGCCACATTTCGCTTAGGTTTGCCGATGTTTTTTGTGCAGTTTTGTGAGATTAGGTGAGCAGCAATGCCAACTCTATTGATCTACTAATATAGGAAGTACCTAATCAACCAATGCACCGTTATAATTTTCTTTTATAATTATTTTACTTTTCTGTAACTTAATTTAAACTTACCTTTTTTTATCAAATTACCACTTTTTAAGTTTACCGTTCTTTTAAATCTACCGATTTCAACTATTTTTTTTTTGTGTCAATCCACTGATTTCAGAAATTTTAGGTTAGCAACACTGCTGGTGAGCGACAACGATGCAGACTGAAATGTGTACCGAGAGCTTCGGCGACAGGAGGCGGGTTTTTGCGAGAATGGTTCTACTATTATTGTCTTTATACGGTGAATATACCTAATGCCTAGACTAAGCGCCCCGGTTTCAGCTTGTTCTTTCAGTCCGAGAGATAAAAAAATGCCGGAGCACTGTTTGCTTCTTTTACTAATCGCCTGTACAGAAAGCAAAAACAATACCTCAATACCTTAATATCACGTGGTTGGTATACTTCGCCTATTAGAAAGAAAAGTAATATTATTTTTTCTGCACTAGAAGAACAGGTTAGAATGGGTGCGCCCAGACTAGGTATTTTAAATCGATGCTCTCAACCATGTACCAACTTTTCTCCGCTTTCTAAGGTGTTAATAACGGTGATAAAAAAATGGATATAATGATTTATCTACTGATGAATACAAAAAAAGAGAAATAAAGTGTCAGAAGGTCACCAATTGCAGACGGAACTCAAGGGGTATGTGGAGAGCAAGTCGTAGTTTTAAGATGTTACAGTGGTCAGTAAAGGGTGGATAAACTAAGGGATTAAGCTAACTGAAAAAAAAGGAAAATACCTAGATGGATAGCATATAGAGCGCAACCTTATTTTTATAAAAAGAAGGAAAAATTAAAATACCAAGTTACACTCCTTACGAACTGGATCTAACCAACCTCTATGTCAAAAAAGATGAGATAAGATCAAGAATTTGGACGATCACTCTATTTATGCTAAAGCTTGGAGGCGTGATCTACGCGCAAATAAGAATTTAAAGGGACGATTTAGCATAGCAACAGGTGTAACCACGTGACCAACGGTCGCCGTAAACTAATCAAATTCTCAGAATTCTAGTTGCAACTGCTTTTGCTGCATTCTAACGTCAAAAAACGAGAGTATATTCCAACTTCCATACAAATTGATACAATAGAAAGAGATAGGAATGTCTAATAAAAACTGTAAAAATGGAAAATAAAATGTTATAACAATGTAAAAGCATTTAAGATTGTTAAATAATAGTTATAAATGTTATTTTATATTGTAATCTTTAATCCTTTATTGGTCCAAATAAACCAAAACTTTTAACAAAAAAAATCGTATCTTTATAAATCTTGATCCATAATTATTTTCTGATTTATATTCCGTATATTTTAACATTTGGTGTAATTATTATACTCTGCCTAAGATAATTCCGCTTTTCTTTAGTCAAGAATTATTTTACAATCTGTATGCCATACATTAAATATCTCGAGGCTATGGCTTTATTACACGCTTCTGTACCTCAATCCATTATTTACCTCTTGAATAGTTCGAAGCTCAATAGTGAATTCTGGTTGATGGATAAACAATGAATGAAAGATGATACAACTTTTAGCAAACTTAATATATAATTAATTAAAACTCTAATCAAAAAAGGAAGAATCAAAGATCCAAAGAAGATCAGATTCTAATTAATTTCAAAAATGTGATTTACCAAATACTTATTTAGTTCTCAGAAAACAATATTTGATTTAAACTAAAATTAAGGCTAATTAATAACAAAACATAGGAAACAATTTATAAAAAATTAAACACATATGTTTGTTAAATTTAAACAATAGACTGTAGAATCGTGAGTGCATACAACCACATGCCGTTAGGGTCGGGGAAAAGGTCTTTTTATTTTGGCCTCCCACTGGTCCCAGGTTAGGGGTGACGTGAAAAACTCTTAAACCAATAATTATTTAATGATTCAATTGTAATTTATTTTTAATCATAAATAAATTGTTTAAGAAGAAACTTATTAGGGAGTTTTCATTCTAATGTTGATTAAACTGTTTATTATACACTGGCCCGCAAAATTAACCGGACATCGAAAATTTACCGGTTATCGAAAATTTAGTTCAAACTCAATCCTTAATAACTTCTTTTGTATTGCATTGATTTTAATAATTTTTTGCCGAGTTTTAGGCCATTTTATGATCATCATGTTTTAATATCGAAGCTACAAAAATTTCCAACAGATTTGTTGTTATAGAGGGGTTAATAAAAAGTTGATTTTTACTCTAAACTTTTAAACACCCTGTGGAAAAAATTGACAACCAAATAATGATTCTTTTTGCTGCATTTTCAAGAATCATCTTTTCTTAACAACCTGTTTTTTTATTCATTCCGATATCTGTATCCTAAAAGAAAAAGCACTGGTCTTAAGAAAACAATGCAATAATGTTTTATTAGCAACAAGAGAATTAAAAAATAACATGGATAATGGCGGTATTAAGATTTATTATTTTTTTCTAAAATCGGGTAATATCTCCACGAGTACGAATATCGGCCCTCATTCTATGGGGCATAGATTCAATTAAATAAGCAATCGCATCTTTGGGTATTTGTTGCCACTCGTTTGTCAGTGCTTCTTCTAACGCAGTTTTGAAACTCGCCGTAGTTCTGCCTAACTCTTCTTCCCAGTGTATCCCACAAGTGATTAATAGGGTTGAGGTCTGGACTTCTTGGGGGCCAGTCCGATTCATGAACGTCAACGTCGATTAAATTAAATTGCTTAGTTATTTGTGCTATGTGCGGTCGATAAAATTTTCTCCTATAAATGGCTTATAACGCACCACATGTTCTTCTAAGCACTCCCTAATGCATCTATCGGCGTTAATACCCCCTTGAAGTGTAACAAGGTCTGTACGAACTTCGAATGAAATACCGCCCCATACCATCACCCCACCGCTTCCAAATTGCACTCTAGGAGTGATACAACATCAAGAGTATCTTTTTCCGTGCCTTCTCCATACTCTTTAACGTCCGTCAGGTGAATATCTCGTAACGAGACTCGTCTGTGAAAAGAACATTTCGCCATTCGTCCAAGCCCCAATCTGCATAGGTTCGAGCAAACTCCAGGCCCTGCCTTCGATGACCCGCATCTAATAGAGGACCTGTAGCAGGTACACGGGATGTTAAATTCTGATCCGCTAACCTTTTGTTTACGGTATCAGGTGAAACCAACAAAGAACTTAAAAACATAACAGCCAATTTTGCACTATTTTTAAAAACAAATTCTTGCTGATAAAGCATTATTGCATTGTTTCCTTTAAACCAGTGCTTTTTCTTTAAGGATACAGATATCGGAATGAATAAAAAAGCAAGTTGTTAAGAAAAGATAGGGATTAAAAATGCAGCAAAAAGAGTTATTATTCAGTTGCCACAGGGTGTTTAAAAGTTTAAAGTAGAAATTAACTTTTTACTAACCTCTGTATAACATCAAATCCGTAGGAAATTTTTGTTGCTTCGATATGGAAAAATGATGATCATTAAATGGCCTGAAACTCGGCAAAAAATTATCAAAATCGATGCAATACAAAAAAAGTTATTAAGGATTGAATTTGAACCAAATTTTCAATGTCCGGTTAATTTTGCGGGCCAGTGTATCTTTTACTGAGAGATTAATGTAATTCTTAGTTTTGGACCTTTTCTTTATTTTCTGTTAAAAAAAAAACTATTTAAGGTGGATTATCTTCTAAATCAGATTAAAGTTGTTAATGTTTTGTATAATATCGTCATTAACTTCAGAACACTATTTACAGATGTAGAAATGGTAGACGTCGCCCACTGTTTTCACATCAGATGTGGGCATTGAATGGTCAGGGTAGGATCAACGACCATGCCAAAGCTGCTCATAGAAAATTACAGTTAGAGTTAGGGATGAAGCACCCAACAATATGGAAATTTATAGACGGGCAGAGAAAAATGGTGTTTTCAATACGATCCCGAAACCAAGCGACAAAAAAGCCGATTAAAAAGTCAAAAGTAAAGACAATATTGATTTGTTTCTACGATTCGAAAGAAAGCTGGTGATATTGCACTATCACACCGATTGACAATTTAGTTCGATTTTTCACAAAAAATGGCATTTTAATTATAAGCCACTTCCCATATAGTACAAGCGGCGACCGCCGGCGCCGTAAATAGGTGGTGAACCAGAATAAGTACAAAAATATATTCTATTACTTTTTGGATATTAGATGAATAATAGACCATTGGTCTGGTAGATTATGACGTGTCTAATTTTTTTTTAAATAAAATCTCTATTTTATTTTTTTGTAAAATTGATCTAAATAACTTAAGCATAATTTTTTAGCTTACGATGGCGTTTTAACCAGATAAATATAGAAATTCAAGTCTGGTGTTCTTGTTCTTGGCGCAACCCTTTTTTCAGACCACCCCCAACAAATTTATTTCAACAACAAATTTTCTATACAAAGTATAAAAAAAATTAAACTTCAAAATTTTTATTTGTCATTCCTCTTTCGAATAAAATTGATCTGCCTTGTTCATACTTGACCAAAATTCTGTCAGGCCAAGATTAAGCAAGTCCTTCTCTACTGCTTGTCGCGAGTTTTTTTTATTTTTAACATAACTGATATCATTTAATTATGTCAAAATGTGATGTGCGTGTTTTTTAAATAATTTGTTATTGAATTAGAACAATGTAATGTCACTAATAGCAAGGAGAAAGTATTATCGTTAAATGCTGATACATCTGTCAAAGATGTTGTTCATTTATTAAAATAAGAAAAAAAATCATTTCAAGTACGGTTGCATATCAAGCCATTGACGTTGTCAGAAAATTACTAGTTCAAACCACAAAGAATCCTGTAAAAGATTTATTTTGTTCTTACAGAACAGTCTGTGAATACTTTTTGAAGTAGTTACTATTATTAAGATGAGAAATATTCTAAGTTGACAGGATATTCGTTAGTTTAAAATAAAATATATTTATTAAAAAATGAGCTAAGGAGACTGAAATTACGTAGTGCCAAATACAAGCTAAAAGAGTACGGTTAATAAACAGTACATTAGTTGAACTAGTAGACATTTTTTAAGACCGTAAATCTTAAAAAAAATAAATTATCTTGTACTTCTTTTACTATTATACGACAATTGTCAATTTTATACGATTTGCTAACTTACAACCTAAGAACATCAGAAACTTTTTTTTAACCTGCACAAAATCATTTTTAACAATTAATCAGTATTAACAATTTTTTAAACAATTCTAAAAATTTATCTGTTCGTTTTTAGTACAGTGATGAGAATAGTATATTGTAATACAAGTGTTACAATGACAGGTTTCGTAGTACGAGTTCAGTTTGTGAAACGAACCGCGAAGCGGTGAGTTTCGCAAAGAACGAGTACTACAAACCGTCATTGTAACTCGAGTGTTACATACTATTTTATATAATGAACTTTTAAAAGTATAAAAAAATAAATAAAATGAGTTTTTGGAAATATTTATTTGTGTTGGCAATCTTGACACTTTTGACACTTGTCAGTTTTAACGATTTTAAATTTGAATGTTTGTCAAATTTGTATAAAATATTCCGAATTAAGCAATAACGCTGATAATGTAGTTAATAATTTACTACAACATACTTCTTGATGTACCTGAACTCTCTCGTTGACAATCAGTGCAGTGCAACCAATTGTGTAAAACAAAAAGTTACCAAAAACAGTGTTACAATGAATCTATTTCGATACTGTTTTTAGTGTCGAAATAGAAACTTTGTGAACGTGAATAATAAAAAATATTTTTGTATGATTCCGTCGTAAAATATCCTTCCAAAATCGAGAAATATTAAAAAATTAATTCAATAAAAACCAACTCGCGCTTTACAAGCATTAGAAAAGGACTTGCTTAAACTTGGTCTGGCAAAGTTTTGGTCAAGTATGAACGTGCCAGACCAATTTTATTCAAAAGAGGAATGACAAATAAAAGTTTTGATGTTTAATTTTTTCTTATACTTTGTATAGAAAATTTGTTGTTAAAAATTAATTTGTTGGCAGACCAAAAAAATTAGACACGTCATAGACTACCAGAGTGATGGTCTATTATTCATCTAATATCCAAAAAGTATGTTAAGAAATATAGATTGCATTCCCCACTGTATATTATATAACATTATTAAAGTCCGCTTATCACGCTGCACTAGAATATTCCGCAGAATCCGCACATTTTGCATTTTTTATCTACTATTAATATACGCTTCTATTATTATTTAGTTCAGTTATAATTTATTATTCTTGACTTTAACATTGTCAATAAAATTGTAGCTCACAATTTTGGGTTTGATTTTTGAAAATAAAAAGTCATTTTTTAAAAATTAACTTTAATGCCCATAAAACTTATCTAGTAATAGAATATATAAATGATTCAACGTTTATTTATATCTAGCAGGCTGTTTTTTTATTTATTCACGTTGGTATTGGTTTTGGTCATGTTGGTGTTTGAAAGTTACCAAGTCACTGCAAGTCACAAACTGACAAGCTTGACAACAAATATCATAAATATAATGGTTAAATGCATTAAAAAAATTAATACGCCGGAAAAAAATTGTGTAGAGACAAAAAAATGAATACAAAAATGATATTACATGTTTAGAAAAGACCAGAAAATTTCAGAAAAAGGATTTATATAAGATCTCTTAGGTTTTTAATGTAAGTACTAATTCTGTTTTTATACAAGGTTATTCCAATGTTTTGATCAGAAAATAGTTCCGAACATTTTTAATTTCATTAATAGTTGTATATGAAGTTATTTGTTTCATTAAATACACTTTTACATTCTTATACATTCAAATTACTTATAATTTATTAAACATACCTAACCTCAATATTCTCCTGACAGTCATTATTTTACAATGTTGCCAGATTACACACGTTTTAAAAATAAAATATTTTCATTAATTTTTTTAATAACAATGATCTATAATAATAATTAAAATGTAATTTGATAAGACATGGACGAATCGATGTTTTATTCATTAATCTATGACCAATCAAATATCATTTAAATTTTAATTTAATACATTTTTTAAATATTTCGTGTTTTTTTTAGGTTAGTGTTAAATGTAAACGAAAAATCTTGAAAAAAGATTTAGTTAATGGTAAAGAAGCGGCAAATAAAAGGAAGAAAGAGGAAGCAGATACATTTAAGAACTTCATTTATAAAAAATTGCAGCGGCAGATTTGGACGTACAATTACAAAAACGAATATTTTACTTCAAATAAACTTTTGACTGACGCAAAACAAAACTGAGATTTAAACGGTGAACGAACTTATTTATACAAAATTAATGATATATAAACTTAAAAACGCGAACTGACGACAAATTTTAAGTGAGCGAAGACATAGCAAAATCTTTTTTCCTTCAGAAATTTATGGAATTAAAAAAGCGCAATGAAATCATCAGATTCGTGGACATAAACATGGATATAAAAAAATGGTACTTCAACGCGTCGATGGGTACAGTAATCTGATTTAAAAAGAAATCCATTGCATGTGTAATCCGAAGAAAAGCGATTTACAATTTTACTCGCAGGAGCAAATGGCGGGTCAATAGAGGGATGTGATTTGTTATTAGACTCTTCAAATACTGACATTGACTATCACAAAACTATAAATGGTGATATTTTCAAAAACTGGATTGTTAATTAACTTATTCCTGCTTTATTCAATTTTCCAAAAAAGGGGTAGTAAACATAATGCTTCAGTTCATTCTGTATAACAAAACAGACCACCTACATTTTCAGCAACAAAATAGATATAACAGAGATGGTCACGCAGCAATAACATCGAATTTGATAAAAAAAATTAAAAAAAAAAAAAGAATTATACTTACACAATACAGAAGCAACGATAAGACATGTAATAGATGAAATATTAAACCCACATAGACATGATTTACTTCGATTACTTACTTCAATTTTGCATTTTTATATTTAAACAAAAATTGGATAGAACCGTTAAGACAATGTATACCAGACATGTGGAAAAAAAATTGTAGACATACAGAAGAAATTATTTTAACGGATTGGACTTATAACATGAAAAATTGTTCATTTGACAACATTTTACCTTTGATACTGGAGGTGAATTGAAAATACATAACGAATAGATGAACGTGACAATAGTTTTAACCAAATCTGTTACTTCAATTTTTGTTGTTTATATGTTTTTTTAATGTTGTATGTTTCATTTTTTTTTACTTTGCTTATTTTACTATTAGTGTATCTGCTTTTCTGCTGAATTATTGCACTGAACTATTGAACACATAATAAAAACGAATTTCCATTATTTGAAGCATAACATTTTGTGGGAATTTTTAGCTTTGTTTTACTTATCAAAATAGCTGAAACCAATTGGTACCTATGTCATAATGCCGCACTACCTGGAAAGCTCCACGAAAAATTCTCCAATATATAGCTGCTGTAATACTTATCGACAGAATGAAATATTTTGTATTTTCTCATTTATAGCTGGTCCAATGTAAATGTTTGTTGTAAAACTTATTTTATAATACCGTTATATAGACATAGAAAATTTGTTCTAAATTGCAAATGAAGACTTTTTTGTAAATGTTTTTATTGTTTGCTTTCATTTAATTACTATTATTTTGTAAATGCGTTCATTATATCTAAATATATATTTTTAAGTTGACGATTTCCTCTTTTTGTGAAAGTACTAAGTTTTAATGATTTGATGGCGCTGAAATGGAGTACAAAATTGTTATTTTATTTATTGTCACTAACATTATGATTTTATTGAGGACGTGACAACAGCGCATTTACAACTGAAAATAAGATTAAATATACAGGGCGAAATTCGTCACTCTAACAAGGCCTACTTTAATATAAATAAATTTTTGTACTTGTTCTGGTTTACCACCTAGTTACGGCGGTCGCCGCTTGGACTTATATTATCCGGGTATGGCACCGACCGACTGTTTTCTGTTTTGAAGACTACATTTGTTTATAAAAAAACAGAGGTATGACTACCTAGAGGCCATCCAAATGGCATCCACGACCATTTTAAAGAAAATTTCGGTTAATGAGCTAAAATCCTCATTTGTATAACATGTGGACCATGCAAATCACTGTATTAACTCTGAAGGTGCCTATTTTGAATAAAATCAGGGTCATTTGCAAAAAAAAATTTGTTCATTTTTTTCTCTTTGACTTGTTTACTTTGCGACAGACCTCGTATGCATAGATTAAACATATGGTTATGAAATGTCTCTGGGCTAAAGCTTCTTTATACGCTTTTGTACCTTAATCCATTATAGTTTGAATAATTCGAAACTCAATACTGAATTTAGTTGATGGGTAAACAATAATGTTGGTAAATGGAGATTATGTATTAGTACATTACGTAACGAGTGCGGAAAGCAGGTGATCCCATCACGAGCGCGATAAAAAGCACGAGTGATGGGATTACCTGCGCACCGCACGAGTTCCGTATTCTATTTTTCACCACTCCGTGAGAAAAGCTCTTGAATTTGTCTAAAATAAAAGGAAAGAAGATAATAAAAGTAGTATTAGGTCTGATCCGCCTGCACCGCGAAGACGCTGAAGGAGGGTTGAAGGAGGCGGAACAAAATTAAAACAAAAATTTTTAGAGTTAAGAAATTATTATAAAATTTTATTAAAAAAAAAACACTTTTTTATTACAAAATTATGTATAGTTATGAATCTTTGTTAAATACGTTAAATGTAATATTTGAACAGTTGCGACATATTTTTTTTAAATCGAAAAGATTATCCATCCTCAAATGTGGTGGTTTATGACATAAACGAAAAATCAAAATATTTTTTTTTTATTTAACTTAAGTATATTAGATAATAATTGAGAATCAACAAAATCTTTATTTAGTAATGAAACGTTTGATTGATTATATTGTGGTGCATTTACTACTGCGTTATCAGATGCAAAACTATTAGAAAATTCATCCTCAATTTGTCTTAATTCACTTTCTATCTCATTTATTTTTGATTGGAAAACACTTATTAACTCTGTTTCGGTCATTCATTGCTTTCCGCACATTCCTGTATGGTCGAAAGCAGTGCTTTTCGCACGGAGTGATAAAAAGTTTTATATTTCGTAACGTTGAAGGAAGCATTGCTTTCCGCACGCTCCTGCATGGTCAAAAGTCGAAAGCAGTGCTTTCCGCACGGAGTGATGAAAAGTAAGTAAAAGATTTTGCGGCAATTGTGCTAATAAGTTAGATCCTGATATAAAAAGCGTTGTTACTTACTTGTCACTCTGAGTTCTATGATAATACTTAAAGGGGGATGAGTAGATACCTGGCATTCATACAGTCCTTCATCGGACGGTTGAACTTTTTTAATAAGAAGTCCCCAATTTTGTAAATGACGAACATGTTCAACCAAAAAACGATCATCAGTGTTATAGGTTCCTAAGCCAACAGTTAATAAATGGTAGTCTCTTTTACGAATCCATGATACCTGCAAAATAGAAATAGATTAAATTATACAACTACCTTAAAAAGAAACTCGTTGGATATACATTTAACTAATTTAATTATATACTTTATTTTCATAAATTTAAAAATTTATGCAGGTTGTAGCGTGTTTAAAAAACTCTAAGAATAAAATTTAATTTTTTATTTTTTTATAATTCTTTCTTACTTATTACCGCCCTGTATTTTCGACTTATTAGACGTTGTTACATCCCTAACGGTTTTAGTTGCTAAGCAGAATATCGATCGGTGAATTACCCAATAAGGTTCCGATTTTAACATCACATGATGAGACGCGAAAGGCAGCGTCCCTTAGTACCGCGATTTCCGAATCATTCTAGCTTGGGCATTTGTACGAGCAAGATCATACGTACAGCCACTAGTTTCAAGTTCCCGGCAAATTTTCTTAAGATAGTTAAAAATTACTTGCTATTAAGTGTTTCTGTTATCGTTTACCGTTTATTGTACCAAGGAACCACATAAAGTATTCCAGACAGTGTTTTTTATGTTTTCCTGGGTTTTCTATGTAGCAACGACACGCCCGCCATTGCTACGTCTACCGCTTCCTTTTTCGAAACCCACGCTTCGAAGATTTAGTTTATGGTTTTCTCTAATTATCTATAAATCTAAACAGGAATGGGTTTAGATTATATCGTACCGTTAAGACCAATTACCGAGAGAAAGAAGCCATCTACTATAAATATCTCTCAGAAACATTTAGGAGACAATGTAAGTTTTTAATAATATTTTTTTTACACCTGTATCAAGCATTAACGTACCATTTATTTTTATGGAACATTTTACCTTAATTGTATTCACCTGTAATCAAGTGATCAGTGCCGTAATAAGAAAATTCGGGACGTGTTTTTGTGTTTTAGCTTATCTGTAATTTTTTTTGCTCATATTTTTTGTACCTGCTATTTGTAAACTGTTTTACATATTTTTTTATGTTTTAATTATTATCTCGCCTTATTTAATTAAGATCTCTCTATATTTTTCTATATGGGTACGTTTTATCTCGAGATAATTGAAAAACCAAAAGTGATATTTTTGATTTTTTTTTATCTAAATTTTTCTCTCTCACTTTTAGTTTTAAACATACCAAAAATAACAATAGAATTATACTTAGCTGTTGTTTTATGGTAGTAAAAGTTATGTTTTTAAATTTAATAATATGATTTACTGTTTATGATACCGATATATGATTTACTGTTTATAACACAGATATTTTCTTTATTTTATTTTGTTTATTGTATCTCTTACTTATTATCAAACCAGATAATAAAGTCTGTTTAGTGTTTAACTAGATTTTCTTTTCCTAGCTAGAGCCTGCTACTCTGATCAATACCTTCAGTTTCTCTAATCTATACTTTACCAAAGTAATAGATTTTGTTTCTTAAATATACCTTATCTTATTGAAGTAATAGATTTCATTTCTTAAGCATATATTATTTTATTAAAGCAATGGATTGTGCTTTTTTGAATCTATCTTTATCTTACCGATTAGATTGATAACCATAAGGATGAGTAAAAGAAAAGTGTAAGTATCATTTTTTTAGGATCTTAAATAAGAGTGCGTAATTTAAATTTTTAGCAAGAACATCTGCCGGGTTACCTAATTTTACCTTATCTTCTCTTATATCTCTTATATCTTTCTTATTTTAACTTTATCTACAACATCTGATAAATCAGTTTATCCAACATAGGTATATATTCAATATTTTTTTTATCTGGGTTTCTTATATTTTCCCATCCTTATGATAACAAAATAAGTGGCGCCCATTTACCTTTCCCTTTTCCATCATTTCTCTCATTTTCTGTTTAGTCCCTTTTAAATTCTTTTATCTTTTATTTTTTCTTGTAAATATATCCCCTTATATCTTTCCAATACGATATCATCTAGCTCGTTCGAATCCACGCTCGCTCTCCTCCTACCCCCTGAGTGCCGTTCGCATTTGTTAACCTCTATAAAACGAGCCTTTAACATCATGAAAAAAAAGAGGTTACAAGGTTTTAGGTACTTTGATATATTGAAGTACATACAGTACTGTTAACGCGTCATAATTATTCTATATTTACTTTTGTGCAGTTGGCATTACGTTCAATTCAATGGTGGGGGCACTGCGTTACAGATTCTTAGATTCTCTCTGGTCTCTGATTCTGTCAAGAATGTGATATAACCAAGTTACAGACGCGTTGCATTTCATTTTTACTTTGAATTATAGCATGTCTGAAAATACTTCACTTCATTCTGATTTTTGTAAGATGGATATTTCTCCAAAAATACTTACTATAATTTTTACTTTGAGTAAACATACATCAATAACACAAAAAAATATTGCTAAGGAATATAATGTGATCTTGGGAGATTTTAAAACAGAAAAGGAAAACTGGGACGATTGTGGTGAACAGAAAAAAACTGTAATGGGAAAAGAAAGAAAATCGCAAGGGATGAAGCATTTTTAGTAAGGGAAAGTAAGTTAAAACCTAGAAAACCAAGTTAAGATCTTCAGCAAGATTAAGCACGTGCTGGAGTTATTGGTCATGACTCTATGGTGCTAAGATGAGTTTGAAAGGTGGAAAAAAAAGCAAAAAGACCTTAGAAGAAATAATTTAAGATTAAAGAAAAGTTTTATTCTCAGATGAGAGCTACTATTTGCTACAATTACAACGGTCCCATTTCTTTACAAAAAGTGTCAATAAAAACTTACGCCGGCTCATATTCAAAATTAAACATCCTCTGCAGATCATGTTTTGGGGCTACTTTTCTTATAATGTTACCTGATTTATGGTGCCAATCGAAGGCATGATAATTTCTCAAAAATACAAAGACTTGTCGAAATGGGGATAACAAGGAGATCTGAGAAAAGCGGATGTTAATGATCAACCAATTATCAACAAGATTCGGTCCCTTGTAACTTTTCCTAGATGATAACAAAATATTTCGGAGACAAGAATGACCCATGTCTTAAATGGCCTGGATATTAATCCAATTGAAAATCTGTGGACAATTGCAAAAGCTAGACTGCGTATCATAGATTGCACAACAAAAGAACAATTGATAGAGACTGTAATTCAGATATGGTTTGGGTACCTGCAAATCACAGAAAACTGTAAAAAACTTGTTTAAGAAGTTATTATAGCGAAGAGAGGATATATTTCAAACAAAAAATTAAAAAAAATGTTACATACAACAGGAATCGAATCTACGAACATATCTACAGCAGTTAGCTATTTAAACCGTTTAGTCCCGGATAAACATATCGGTTAGTGAGCTTCTTTAGTATAAATATGAAATTAGACAAACAAGCAGTGCCGGTTTTAGCAGTACCAGCTCCCTGGGCGAGATATCTAAGAACCCCCTAACTGCAATACAAACCCATGCGATAAAAGAAAAAGTATATATTAAAATTACTATTTTATAAAAGAAGCAACCATTCATTAAAAAATAATAAAATTTTACTTTTCTATCCTTTCTATCGGCGAACACTTTTATTTTTATTTTATCAATGTCGAGGTTTTGCAGCAATTTTATTTTCGATTTACAAAGTTGCCAAGCGTGTCATTTAAGATTGAGATATTGTCCATCACAGATCAGTTTTTATCAGTTTAAGCTAAGAAAAAATGTCCCCACAAGTAACCGTTACAGGTATAGTTAATAATATGCCCAGTGCTATCCATACATTTGGATACAGTTCTTGTAAGTCGTGATCTTTGATAACATTTAAAACAAAAACAGAGTTAGCCACATTCTGATCAGGCAAAAAAGATTTTAATTTTACGAGTTCATTACACAACATACACGTCTATATCTGATTTAGTGTCTAAAGTTATTTTCAATTGGAGATCACCACAGAGTTTGAGACGGTCAGGGTTTTCCGGGATTTGTACAGTTAAAATATCGAACTTTAATTTTTTTCCTGAGAAGCAATAGGCTCATCGTGGGCAGTTTCACCAGCTTGGCGCTTAATATATCGAATTCTTGACGTGGCTCTAAACACAGATTTCCAGTTCTTCAGCCAATTCCTTCACCGTTAAAGTCTTGAAGCATGTATTTTCATATTCTTTCAATAAAGTGTAGCATTTTTTCAACATTTCTGTGAAATGAAGCTAAAACCTTTTAACTTTTCGGCTAGAAAAGTAGCCTTATGAAAGATTTGAACATCAGTTTTCTAACATTCAATACCTAATTAGAGCGTCATGGATGGCACCAATTTGATAACAGACTGCTTTAACACTACTTATTCTTACTTTTAAACGTGTGTCACGGAGCTATTTAATAGTATATAATCCCCAGAGATCGGTATTAATTTTTATCGAAGCTAAAAACAATCTAAATAACCTCTGAAGTACCCCAAAGTGACTGATTTTAGGAATGAGTTAGCAGGATCGCAGAATACGAGATTGTAGCTGTGACAGCCATACCGTACATAAACAGAATTCTCTAATGTCACTTGGTAGTTGGAACGAAAAGTGACGAACATCAGCATCGCAACTTACCATAAACCGTCAGATTACTGAGTCTCGTTGTTTTAAAATAATTGGATGGAATAAATGTGTCAATAACGCCAACTCTTTTGAATTGAAACATAAAAAGAGATAGATGTTTTTCTCTATGGTCAGGGATTCCTGGTAAAATGATTTGAATATTGCGCTCCATTCTAGTGTTGCCAACATAATATTTTTTTCGCTAAGTTCAGTGGCTTTACGAGTAAGTATGCCTTGCTCAATAAGTGACGCCCTTTTATATGCGGCGCCCTACCCTAACGCCGCTACTGCAAACGAAAAATGAAATTGAGGAGAATGTCTCAAATAATTAAGAACCAAATATTCGCATTTCTTTTTAAAATTTAAACAAACATAAAATTACAGTAAAAAAAATTAAAAACATTAAGAATTGAACCTACTATTTCTCTCTGTAGTCGAGAGTGTCTTAAACCATGTGGTGCTTTTCCTTCAATTTGTTACCGGATTTAATACATTTTAATGATTGTTACAATTAAAGACAGAATCCTAATTATAATCTACCTATATTATCAATTAATTTATATTAATTAACCTATAAAAACTGTGACGTTAATTAAGTCGTAATTATAGTTTTAGTTACAAAGAAGCAAAAGCTACCGAAACATAAATCCCAGCAGGTTTCACCAAACGAATCCTTTGACACATATCCGCTGACGTTGTAGCTGCTGCTCAGTAATTGTTATTTTCCTTAACAAGGTATTCTCATGACAGAATTTCTCTTTATATGGTTGTTCCAGTACAATGGCGACTAATTTTGACAACGTTTATATTGAATCTTTGTTTTCACGTAAAAAGGTTTTGTATAGAATATTAATATTGCAATTTTTAACCATGTAGGTCCACAATAGAATTTAAAGAGATCAATGAATTTAATTACAAACGAGAGCCGTGCTTTCAGGTAAATCACGTATTCCGTCAGAATTTTTTATGTTCTTTCATATTAGTTTGCTTATAAAGCTTTCGTTATAAAATCAAGGATCTCATTTTACGGTCACTTGTTTTAGAATTACAAAAGAAATGAGTTAGGTACGATTTCTAATCAAATACTAACATTTATATATACATTTAAATTTTTTTGACGACAGATATACACAAGTTTAATAAATTTAATATAAAAATAAAACATCGGAGGAAAAAAATCCCATCAGAAAAATTTGGAATACCTTTTTGTAAACAGCAATGTTAAAGGAATGTGTCGAGAACGCCATATTTAATATTATCATTTGAAAGCAAATTAATAACAAAACATACGATGCATAACTAATAAAAAAAATTGTACAGCATTCGAGGGTTGCCTTGTTAGTTTTGCATATAGCAAATTAGAAAGCGCCACCAACAGAACCTTCAGACAAAAATCTAACCTTAATCTTTTGTTAACATAAATCCAGAGTTTCATTGCGATATAATAGGTCGTGTGGGTACAGTAAAGTTTTAAAATTAGCAAATTGATCGAAAAATTTGCCTTAGCCGAGAACATTTTCGAGCAATAATTTTTGACAATTTTCAAAGAGGATTTTTCCAACAACAATGTCTCGCTGAAATAGTTTCTTTATTTGAGAATACAGCACCACGCCAGTTAACTATTTCCCTCTGGTATTGTGAATTTCAGCGACGAATCCAGGCTAAGTCCTTCCAAAACAGCAGTCACGCAGCAAAACCTTGATGTGGCTCATTACCTAATTAAGGATGACCGCCGTGTAGCATAAACGCATCTTTGGGCATTTCAAAGACCTCGATCCAAAAAATTCTACATGTGTTACAAAGTTGGTTTCCAATTAGATCCCCCATTTTCTCATAGAAGAGTAAAAAGTGATTCGCGTCAATTGGTGTCGAAGAACATTGGAATGGTTCAACAAAGGAAGCTCAAAATACGTTTATAATATTGTTAGTGTTAGTGAATTTTGGATTTACTCCTACGAACCGGAAAATAAATGCCGATCCGCGGTGTGGAAGTTTTACAACGAGGAAAAACCAACAAAAGTGTTTCGATCTCAAAGCGTGTTAAATTCTAGAAGAAAATGGTCGCATCCTTTGTGTCAAAATCTGGTCATATGGCAATTATTGCTTTAGAAGATTAAAGAACGTTATTTCGATTTTTATATAAGCATTTGTTTACCAGAAGTTATGGAGAAACTTTGACAAAGCAGCACACAAAAACGAATCATCCTACATAAAAACAATGCAAGTGCTTATACAGCTCAAAAATCAATCGATATTTTGGAGCGAGACATCGAATTTTTTGACTATCCGTATAGTCCCGACCTAAGTCCCAACGACTTCTTCACGTTCCCAAAGATCAAGAATTTAATGCAGGGATTTCAGTCGCCAGAAGAAGCCATCGATGCTTTTAAACAGAGATTTTGCTGGTTTCAACTGAAGACTCGAATAAGTGTTTCACCAATTGGTTTGAACGCATGCAAATGTGTATCGATCTTGGTGGAACATATTTTGAAAAGCAATAAAGTAGTTTAAGTCTATAAATTTTTTGTCTTTATGGCTGTATGAAAACCTAAAAAGACAACTGTCGTACAAAAATTGTCAAGCTAAAATATAGAAAACAGTTGTAACGGTTGTAACGCTCATGTTGCCAATGTATAAAATCAAAAGTTTAAAACGTAAAAAAATATAAGAAGTGGTATAAATAAATACACAGTAACTGAAATCTACTTATTATATCACAAACTGTTTAGGTAAAATATCATAGACAATGGAACATATAATATATAGTAATTATCAAAATGAAATTAAGGTAGAAAGGAACAATTAAGCAGATTAATTGTAAAACCAATTAAAACCAAAACATTATAAGCTAAGAATCGATGTCATATTTCTGTATACTGTGCGAATATACACCACCAGCAATATCAATATGCTAAAGAGACTATTGGTAATTAATTTCTAGATACATCAAACAACGTTAATAAGCAAGTTGTTCAATTCAAATAAAAAAATCGCCCGGACAGGGAACCGGAGCTTAAAAATCGAAAGCTGACCGACAACCCACGAAATATTTGTTTAAGTGCAATATACGAGGTCTGGCAAGTTTCGAGACTATTGCAATAACATCATTATTTCGCAAATTTTTACATTTTTTTATTTTTTCCGTTAAATATACTATCCATCCGCATACGGATACCTCTCTATGCGAACCTTTCACTGTGCAAAGCAGTGCTGCAGGCCATCTTTCGACAGGCTGGAATATAGCGCATTCCTTACTTGTAGAATATACAAATAATTACAATTTTATTGGTGATTAAATTTTTATAAACAAACAATATAATAATGTGTTTTCATTTGCTATTTTTTGTGAAATATATATAATTCCAACATTAACTGCAACCATATTTACCCATATTTTGTTGT
Organism: Altica lythri; assembly: GCA_964028335.1. Classification (NCBI taxonomy): domain Eukaryota; kingdom Metazoa; phylum Arthropoda; class Insecta; order Coleoptera; family Chrysomelidae; genus Altica; species Altica lythri. Next base: position 31,693,954 of record OZ034807.1, on the reverse strand, counting down.
TCACATTCATTTAAGTTATAAATTCAACTGCTATTTCAAACAATAGAACCTTGTAAACATTTTCGTTCTGCTATTATAATATTTAATGAAAAATTCAGTGGCATGAAGTTTTAATTAATTCTAATCTTATTAACGTCAAAGAAAACAACCTCCGCTATTCAAAATGATTCCCTAGGAATGAAATCACTGCTTTAGTTACAGCAAGTAGGTACTTAATTATGATTTATTCGCTGACACTTATAGCTTGCAGAAAACCATTGTATATTAAAGCATAATTAGTTATTCAGAAAATATAAGGTTTAATACCAGAACAATAAAGGAAATTAATATCTGTAAGAAACATAGCTTTTAGAGTTTATTAAAAACGAGTACAATATAATTTCAATAAAGGTATAAGCTTACCATAAGTAAAGTAAAGGAGAATTACCTTTTATAATTAAACTCGGTAAAGTATAGGAATTAAATACCAAAGAATCTAGCAAAAAAGAGCCTTAAATAATTTTGCGTAAATATTAACAATATAATAGACGACAAAGTTTCTGTATCTTAAATAATTAACAAACAAGGAGTTAGACAAAAAAAATCAGTAGCAAACTCTAACTATAAAAGAGTTTGTCAATAGATTAAAGAAAAAATTGCTTTTAATTAAAAAAAGTATTAAGCTTTGTAGAATATTGATTTGTTTTGAAGAAACAAATAAATTGCTACGGGTCTTGATAAAAAAATAAATTTCTATAGGATTAAGGAAAAGGGTCCGCTTAATTTAAATATACTAAGCTTTTTTAAAGTTTGCAATATAGATCTGACCTAAAGAGACTAAAAATATACAAAAATACAAAAAAAAAAGTCTAAAAAAGCGTTAATAGATCAACGTATTAAAGACCAACAGGGTAGGTACTACGAGACTATAGACTTAAAGTACTTTAGCGCTTTAGATAGATAGATAAATAGATAGATATTTTTTGGGTTGGCTGATAGCCTATATCACTGCGACCTTTGCAGATCTATTGTGAACACCCATTATCTGTGGAATAGGATTAGAGCACCTTGTCCAGCTCTGTCCTCTTAATGAGACTTAATAGCCTTGACAGTGGCCACTCCGCATAACTTGGAGCAGCCGGTTTCTCCTCTTCCAGTAATAGATACCGAGTCCTTGCAAGGCCTTCACATTGGCATAGGACATAAAATGCAGTTTCCTCTTCCTCTTGGCAGTATCGACAAATGTCTTCATCTGCTAAGTTTAGCTGACTCATGCGTTTTCTGAGCCTACAATGTCCTGTCAAGAGACTGACAACCATTCTGACATCATTTCGCCTTTGTGATAGCAGCTCTGCAGTAAACTTCGCCGAGTATCCCTTTATGAAGTGTTTGGCTTGTCGCTTGCCCGGTGATTTTTCCCACCACTCCTGGGCCTTTTCTAGCCTCCATTTCTCAATTGCCGCCTTTCTGAATGTATTAGCAACTCCGCCGAATGGTTCCGGGCCAATCATTGGAGTATTAGCTCCCGCACGGGCCAATTCATCAGCCTTCTCATTGCCCCGAAAACCTGAGTGTCCTGGTATCCATGCCAGTGTCAGAGAATTTTGACTAGCGGCATGTGTCAGGGTCCCAACGCAGTCCCACACCAGCTGTGAGCTTATTTGTGCTAAGACTATCGCCTTTAGAGCTGTCCGAGTATATGACTACGGTTTTACCCGTTATACCCTGACTTACGATCTCCGTTGCACAGTGTTGTATGGCCATTACTTCAGCCTGAAACACTGTGGCTTACGCACCTAGACTTAGTTGAACTTTTATCCTGTGTCCTCTACTGTATATACCTGACCCTGTGCCTTTCTCAGTCTTTGAGCCATCGGTATACCAAACTCACTTACCTTGGATTGGGGGGGCCAATATTCCATGAGTCCCTTTCCAGTATTTCTACTCGAAAGTTTCTCACAAAGTTAAACCTGGGGATTATCCTGTCCTGAGGCATGCCCATTATTTGATCTGCCTTAACCCTATTGTATAACTCTGCTTGATTGTTGCCTTTAAATAAGGTAATGGGGGCCTGGCCTTGTAGCAGCCTGTGAGCAGTTGCCATAGCCTCGCCCTGAATGTAAATGTGCAATGGTGGTAGGTTGAGCAGAACCCGTAGTGCGTCCGTTGGGGCGGTCGTCATGGCACCTGTAACATTCAGGTATGCCTGCCTTTGAATGCTTTCCAGCTGCCTGATCGCCCTGGACTGCTGCGTTCTACTCCACCACACCACCGAACTATAGGTTAACATTGGCCTAATGACTTGTGTATACAACCAAAGGTTCATTTTGGGGTTCAGGCCCCAGTTCTTGCCACACAATTGTCTACACCTGCCAAGGGCTATTCTAGCTGTGCGAGTGACCTTTTGAATGTGTTGCTTTCATGATAGCCTCTGGTCAAATACCACACCCAGGTATTTGGCCTCTGTGGCCATTGGAACCAGCACGTTATTGAGCGTTATTGGTTTTAAGCCTTGTAACGCTCTTTTATTAGTGAATGGGACAATTGATGCTTTTTGTGGATTGACTGTTAGGCCTTCATCCTTGCACCACTTATACACCAGATTCATTGCGGACTGCATCCGCTCTGAGACTGTACCCAGAAACTTCCCCTGAATGATTATGGCCATATCATCTGCGAAGCCTAGGCAGTAAAGGCCTTCATTGAGGAGTTTTTTAAGGAGGTCATCCACAAGTGCTGACCACAGCAGAGGTTACAGTATCCTTTCCTGCGGACAGCTCCTGCCCACTGTTGCCTCAATGGACGCCTCACCTAACTTGGACACTACGATCCTATGCGTTAGGTTGGCATACACCAATTGGCATATTAGTGAGGGGACTCCCCTCCTTGAAAATGCGTCGGTTACTGACTCGGGTCCCACATTACTGAAGGCTCCTTCAATGTCAATAAACACCGCTAGGGCTACTTCTTTGTCCTCAATAGACTTTGACAATAGCCTATTTAAGTCATCCAGCGCTAGGTCTGTGGATTTTCCCGGCTGGTATGCATATTGACGATCACTTTATGGGTTCTCCGGTAAGATTTCGTTCCTTACATATCTATCGACCAGTTTTTCCAGCGTTTTTGCTACGAATGACGATAGACTTATTGGTCTGTATGACTTGGTCGTTGGTCCGTCATCCTCCCCACTTTAGGGAGATATAATACTTCCACCTTTTGCCAAACAGATGGTATAAATCTATAGGCCAAACAAGCCTTAAAGATTTTACACAGTTGTGTTATAATTACATCCAGCCCTTTCTGGAGTAGGGCTGGGTATATTCCATCTGTTCCTGGTTTTTTGAATTGACGGAATGTGCTGATAGCCCATCTGATTTTTGCAGGTCTGGTTATTTCGGTAGCTAGCTTCCAGTCATCCCTTGAGGGCCTTACCGGCCTTTGACCGTGGCCTGCGCTATCCGATCCCGCTTGCATAAATCGTGAGCCAGGAAAGTGTGCCAATGTTAGCATTCTTAAACTTTCCTTCAACGTTTTGGTGTATAATCCATCCTCCTTTTTGAGGAGGCCGACTTCTTTCGCTGTACCATCCTTAGCCAGGACCTTGTGGATTCTTGAACATGCGCGGGTCGTTTGGACTTCCCCGCAGAACCTCCTCCATGAGTCTCTTTTGGCTTTTCGGATTTCTTTATTGTACAGCGTTAACTTTTGTCTGTACTCTTCCCAGTTATGAACGGTTTTGGCCTTGTTAAACAGCCTTCTCACCTGAGCCCTAAGCTTCTGTAGGTGTTCGTTCCAACAGGGAGTGTTTCTCGTGGGTTTTTTTGTCTGTTTCGGGCAGTTTTCACGATAAGCCGACCCAATAGCCTTGCTTACCCTGTCCACCTCCCAGTCCAAACTGTACACATCTCTTATTGACACCATTTTGTCGAGATTTTCATTGAGGAAATTTACATAGTCCTCCCAATTCGTTCTCCGTGGATTTCTGAACGTGGTCTCAATAATTTTAGTGCTTTAGTGCTTTTCAAAATATGTCCCACCAAGATCGATACACTTTCACATACGTTCAAACCATTTGGTAAAACAGTTGTTCCAATCTTAAGTTGACACCTCCAAAATCGCTGTTTTAAAGGCATCGATGGCTTGTTTTGGCGACTCGAATCGCTAAACTTGTTGAGCTGTTCCAATGTCTTTCGACATCAATTGACGCGAACCGCTTTTTGCTCTTCTATAAGCAAATAAGAAATTCAACGGAAAACCAATTTCGTAAAATCATGTTTTTCAATGTAGGACCTTTTAGATCGTGGTCTTTGATACCTCTATCTGGCAGTATGTTATACGGTTGGCATCCTTAGTTAGCTGACGAACCGCATTAATGTTTACAAACTCCAAAAATGAAGACTCAAAAGCTCGTTTTAAACGATTTTTTACAAATATAATTATGTCAAAAAAACAATTAAGTAAATAAAATAATATTGAATATTAGGTCAAAGAAGATTAATTATGTTAACTGAAGAATTAATTATTTTCTTATCTTATTAATGGAAGTATTCAGAAACCCTTATTCTATGGGGATAATTTTTTCTTCCAAATTTCAAAATTTTGGACAATATTTTTAAAATCATTTCCCTTTCTTTCCTCAAATGGCTGTAACTTATCCAATGTAGTCATAGTTTATTAACTTGAGTGCACCCCTTCGAATAAATTTTGAAGTATTTTGGATTTTGAAGGTGTTTAACACACAAGTACCAAATTGTTTGACGTACCAACTCGTAAGAGCACGAAAATTACTAATCACGACTAGATAATGTAGATAATTGTACTGCATTACCGCTCACGGCAAATTTTTGAACTACAACTCTTTAACTAAGTAATTATTACCCTTATAAGCACGGAATCAAGAAAGTACTCATAATATTCATAATACATAACGATACATTATTACAAATGTTTCTTTTACCTTTTCAAAATGCATATGATTTGAAGTCTTTAAAATTATACAATACAACGAGTACACAAAAATACCATAAACAATCCCAAAATCATCACAGATAGTTTTAAACTACTTATTCTATTTTCTGTTACGATCAAATCAGATTTTGCCTTTGACAGATACGAGAATATAATTTGTTGAAATGTATCGTATTCTGTAATTCTAGATCAATCAGTGAGTCGAAAATAGAGATTACAATGTTCTATTGACGCATAAGCCTCTATATATAACAGATTTTCGCAGACGTATTGTCGGGATATATAGAAAGCTGCTATCTGCTATACTCTAAAGTTAAGTGGAACATCCAGTAAATCAGTTATTAATATATGAATAACTTTAGATCATATCCATCTTCTTAACACAAGTTTGTAATCGGCTTGTAGGCAACACATTAAGGACTTCCTATGTAGAAACTTCAAACGTTTATTACACAAAGATATCTAGCCACACTGTTATTAAACTTATTAACGACATATGTCAAATTTGTAAATTTCAAAGGAAAATCTCAAATAACATACTCTACAGAATTTAGGGGAGTTATTTGAGGGACAAAATATTTGACTTTAAGTACTCTTTTCATCTACAGGTTGGTAGAAAATGTTTGAAAACAAAAATGAAAGAATGTGTATTTTTTAATGAAATTGTTTTTTTTTATTTAATATAATTTCCCTTAGCTTAAACACACCTTTTCCAATGATTCATTACATCTCTGTAATGATTTTCCGGAACATCTACAAAAGTGTTTCACGGCTGCAATAGCTACTTTATTCGGCGAAAACCGCTTTTCCCAAAAGAATTGTTGCAAGTTCCTAAAGAGTATTAAAGAGAGCCAAATCTGGTGAATACGGTGTGTGTTCAAGCAATTCTTACTTTAATTTATTCAACAAACTTGTGTAAACACGTGCATTGTCTTGATGGAAGGAAAATGATTATTTTCTTCTGTAAAGCGTTTTTTTTCAGGATTTTTTTATGTAACTGGTTTGGAGCTGTTTTAGAGCTGAAGAACCAGCTTCAGTCCAATGTAAACGTTCTGGTTTTAGTTTAGAATCACGATAGTAGATCCAAGTCTTATCCACAGTTATAAAACGACGCACATAATTGGTTTTATTCTGCTTTAAACACTCCAAATTACGCTGAATAATTTGTTTTCTATTCAGTTTTTGTTGAATTGTTATTGAATGCGACACTAACTTTCCGAACAGCTTTTTCATATGTAATTCTTTGTGTAAAATATAGTTACTCATTCATCTAAGATGCCTATGCTATCAGCAATATTACACTTAGTCAAAACTGGATCTTGTACAAAAAATATCATAGACTTGCTCATTGATTTATAATGTTATTGCACTTTTTGGACGTACACTACTAATTTATCTTCAACGCTTGTACGACCTCGTTTAAACTCTAAAACCCATCGATGCACAGTTGAAAATGAAGGAGCAGATACCTTTTAATACTTTCACCATTTTGTATGAATTTCTTTTAATGGTAAACCTTCCAAAACAAAGAATTTTATCACTGCACGATATTCAGTTTTTTCCATTGTAACATAATACACTAACACATCAAATTTAAATGTCTTGTACACACAGAATAAATTCACTAATTAAAATATTTATTTTGTGTATTGTGTATTCAAATGAAAGATAAAATATTAAAATAGCGAATTAGTTTTAATTTCTTTACTGGTTAATAGTTGTCGCTTTCAAACCTTCAACCAACCAACCACTATTAATTAGTACCTACATAATTAATTCATTAATGTATCTTCTTATTTTAGATTATAATTTAACAACTTGAATATCGTTTAATTGTTTAAAAATACTCACCACTCCATTATTAAACTTTCTTATGACACAAGGCAGCGTTGCAGTTCCACCAATTTGAGCCATAACTTCCGTGCAATTTTCGGTAACAAAAATATTTCCCGATTTACTATTCCCAGCCTTCGTAGACTTCATTATTGTTTCTTTGGTTTTGTGTCGTTCGTAGCTTCGTCTATGTCTAAATGTGTTGTTGTCTCCTTTCTGGTAACCTGAAACAAACAAAGAACAACGTTTATCACTGTTTTTTTAATGATTTTAATAATTAAAATTTTTTGTTATAGATTCATTAAAGTAAATTACCGAAAAATGTAAAAATAAAATAAAGTTACACTTTTACTTAATATGCTTATTCTTATTACGTTAGGATTAAATCAAAATCAAAGAAGTGTCTGTTCTGTAGTTAACTAATTATATTGAGGCTCATGATTTGAAATATTGGAAAATTAGAAACTAAACTAAGAAAAAACGGCATTTAGAAAAAATTAAAAACATGTTACATATAACATAAATATTTATTTACTAAAATATATTTTTAAAGAATATAACCTGTAGAAATATTCTATTTACAAGTATTTTAAGAATAAAAAAAAGACTAAAAAAGATTGGTAATGGTATCGAGAAAATCTCACATGAAAATGCTCTCTTAAAGAATGAAATGCAAACTCTGAATTGTCGAGTTGAGGCTCTAGAGCAACAAATTCGATCTAACAATTTGGAGCTTTAAGGGATTCTTGAAAAGAATAATGAGAATCTATTCCAAATCATAGGAAAAGTGGGCGAATTCATCCAGTGCGACATCTCAGCGGATGACATTGATCAGATATTCAGAGCGAAGACCCGGGATGCTAACAAATCCATTATCGTAACACTAACCAATAGGAAAAAAAGATTCTAAATTAAAACGTAGCGAGAACAGTGCCCATGGTAGAACAGCACCCGGACTAAAGATAAATAATATCTCTAACCAGGTATTTATCAATGAACACTTAACTGGTTACACAAAAAATTGTTAAACAAGGTTAAAGAAAATGCCAATACCAAATACTTTAAATATGTTTGGATTAAAAATTCCCAAATTTTTACAAGAAAACTCGACAATTCTAAAGTCATAAGGATTAATGTCGAGGATGATTAAATAAATATGCCGCTCTACACAAACAACATAATGACAGATTTATAATATGTGGTGATTTTAATCTGCCATCTATAACTTGGTCATTTGATGATGTCAACAAAAATTGTTTACCATTAGGGTTTACCGACGTTGATTCAAACTTGTTTATAAATAATACAGCATACCTACTGTGGTTTGTCACAATCCAATTCCCATATAAGTTCAGCCAAATATTTTGTAACAAATTTATTATTGATAATGTAATTGTAAGTGATTAGCCTCTTATTCGAAAAGATAATTATCATACTACATTAGAATTTAAGGTACCTACTACTCAATTTTCATCGTCTTAAAATAAACGACTCAAATTTAACTTATAATTTTAATAAAGCTAACTATGATCTGATAAAAACTAAACTAAACTCAATCGAAAGGGGCGATGAATTTGCAAATCTTAATACAGAACTAAGTGTCAATCAAATGTATCTTCTGTTAGACATAGTCATATCAAAACATGTTCCCAAATTTTCCAGATTTTACCGGAACTTCCCTGGTTGGTTTTCTATAAATACAGTAAGGGCGTTAAGGAAAAGAATAAATTTCATCGCAAATGAAAGAAATACACAAACAATTTAGAATATTTAACTTTTAAACTTCTACGCGGACTTTCAAATTATCTCATAAAATTATATTATTCAAATCGAATTCAATATAACCAATAATCCCAAAAATTTGTGGCAAATAAAAGAAATACACAAACAATTTAGAATATTTAACTTTTAAACTTCTACGCGGACGTTCAAATTATCTCATAAAATTATGTTATTCAAATCGAATTCAATATAACCAATAATCCCAAAAATTTGTGGCATTTTCTAAAAACCAAAAAAAGGGGCTTCTTCTATTTATTAATGCTGTTTAAATCCGGATGGAGTAAATATCTCTGAGGCTAAAAAAATCCCGTAGATTTTTTCTTAATAGTTCAGTTCTGTTTTCACATTACTCTTTAATACCTCAGTCAGGGATAATCATTTTGATATTAAAAGCAATCATCCATCTGTAGCTTCGTAGTATATTCTTTAAAAGACTATCCTGGACAAAATTATAGCACTTCCAGTTAGACCTTCAGGTGTAGATCGCATTCCAACAACCTTTGTAAATAATTGCCCACTGGAAATGTCAGAAACTCTTCATATCATCTATATATATATATATATATATATATATATATATATATATATAACAAAGGGTTAAGTAACAGGATGCAGCCAGTAGGATGAAAAAAGTACACTCTTTTTACTTTAGTGAGAGCTTTCGGAATGACTTTATTCCTTCTTCAGTCACAACTACAATAAAGTGAAAAAAGGAACTATTACTACTTTAATACAATTCATAATAGGATACAAAAATTTTTTTAAAAGAACTTTTAACAACTACTTACTGTAAGTTGAGATTAATTATGAAGAACTGCATACAAACGAAAAATGATGAGCACATTATTGAATGATATTAACAACACATTATTACTTTTTTCACAGTACAATTTGAAACAAAATTGGATTACTAAAATTCACATGTGGTCTAACGGAAATGTTTTTTTTAAAACCTTAAAGTTTGTTACAAACTTGGCATGTCAAATTTTCAAATCTCTTCTTCTTTTTATTGTACAGAAACGTTCTGTGTTAAATGCAAATAGACAGTTAGTTGTTTTTTTGATATTGGGGTCAGGGTCACTCTCAACTTCTCAAGACTAGTTGGCAGTAACCCCGCACCCAACATCAAAAACAATTCTAAGCAATTTTATATAGTTTCTGATAAATCTAAAACTGAATTGTTATTAGTTTGTAAAGACTTTTCTATATGTAATATGTTAGAGTAAATTATGTTTAAATTCTGTATGTCAGTTTTTTTATTAATTGAATTAGGGTTGTTATTGATGTGAACCATTTCTAAGAAACATCTTTTGAAACCATTTTTTTCACATGCCAAAATTGTTGTATCTTCAAAATTTGCTCTATGACCTATTTTAATGCAGTGTGTTGCTAGTGCACAAGATTCCTTACCAAGTCTTATATTACTCTTATGTGAAACTATTCGATCTTTAAGTCTTCTAGAAGTTTGCCCAATATAAGATAATTCACAATTATTACATTTCACCTCATAAACAACATTTGCCCTGAGCATTTTGTCAGTTTTATCTTTGGTTTTGGTGAAAAGTTGTTTTACAGTTTTAACTGGTTTGTTAGCTATAATAACATTTTGATTCTTTAAAATTTTTGATATTTTTGGTGTGATATCTTTGATAAATGGAACTCCAAAATATTTTTTAAGGGTAATTTCGTTATCAGGTATGTGTTTAACTAACTCTCCAATCCGCACATTACTTGTGGAAAAAATTAATTTGTTCAATAACTTAATAGGATATGAGTTCTCTCTAAGTAAATTCACAAGTTATTTTAAACTGTTATGTTTGAGTGTTGGATGACATATTTTGGTGATTCTGTTTTTCATAGCTAAAATTAAGTTGATTTTCATTTTATATGGATGGTAAGAATGGTAGTTAATGTATCTACCTGAACTCGATGGTTTACGATACCAGTCAAGCAGGATCACATTATCATTACCTCTTATTACTCTAGTGTCGAGAAAGGGGACACTGTTGTTGTTATCTTCCCTTTCTATTGTAAATTTTAAATGTTCGTCGTAATTATTAAAGATGTTTAATATTTCAGCTTCACCTGTAACAGGAATCGACGATAATATGTCATCAACAAACTTTTTTAAAAAAGGTAATTGATAACTCAGCTTAGGAATACACTCAAAGAGTAAATCATCCATAATGTACTGTGCCAAAATTGGAGAGGTCTTCGAACCCATAGGAGAACCGAAATGTTGTTTATAATAAGTTCCGTTAAAAAGGAAACAAGTATTATCAAAGACAAATTTAACCAATTCTAAGAAATTAGATTTTTTTATATCTGTATGGTTAGCAATATTATTCCAATGTTTATTTAAACTTTTTTCTACTAATGCCCAAGAAATGTTGGTGAAGAGGGATTGTACGTCAAGACTGATTATTACATATTTACTATATATATATATATATATATATATATATATATATATATATATATATATATATATATATATATATACATATATATATATATATATATATATATATATATATATATACGTTGAGGAAGGTTGATTGGGTGTGCAGCAATAAAACATCGAATTTAGTCCTTAAGTGATATTTACGGGTACTTACTTACCTGTGACTGATTTCGTAAACTAGTAAAAGGTGCTCCGTTGGTGTTTGTGTTAGTTTTCATGTGTTTTAACTACAAAATTTCGGATTTGTTTTGTTTATTTTGTAAAGGTACAATACTATAACCTACTTATTGCAAGGTCGTAATAATGACATTAGCTCTTCTTCTTTTCTTTAAGAATTGACTTTAATGTTCCTCAACATATATACAGCTAACTAATAGTAGTCGGAGTATTAATATTTCTTCTAATTTGTTAAGTCAAAAGTCAATATCAGTCAATGTCGAGTAATGACACTTGTCGTCTGGTTAATATTATATAAAAAAAAAAATTTTCTTTGTCTTTTCATGCACCGCTGCAATCTACGCTTTTTTGAAAAAACGCTAAGTTTTATAAAAATTATAATACTAGCTTATTTTATTACATTTTACATTAGTATTAAAAATACTTACCACGATCAATATACTTACCACAACATAGTTGTCCGAACGAAGAACTTTCGATACAACCTCAATTGTAAGTCCTTTCAGGTTTTTGTTAAAACACCTAGTTTGATTAATTTATACCTATTTGTAGATCTATCCATGAAGATGGTCAAAAATTTGACCGAAAGCTTGGATTTATATAAAAGAGTGAACTAAATTTGATGTTTTATTGCTGCACACCCAATCAACCTTCCTCAACGTATTGTAATATGATACAGCAAATAGTACTATCTGTTATTTATATATATATATATATATATATATATATATATATAAAACTCAAAGGTGACTGACTGACTGACTGACATAGTGATCTATCAACGCAGAGCCCAAACCGCTGGACGGATAGGGCTGAAATTTGGCAAGCAGGTAGATGTTATGACGTAGGCATCCGCTAAGAAAGGATTTTGATTAATTCCACCCCAAAAGCATAAAATAGGGGATGAAAGTTTGTATGAAACTTTGTCAATTTCAAACCGTTCGGGCTAAAACTTTGCATGCATATAGTTACTATGACAAAGGCATCCCCTAAGAAAGGATTTTGATTAATTCCATCCCTAAGGGGATAAACTAGGCGATGAAAATTTGTCAATTTTAAACCGATTGAGCTGAGATTTTGCATGCATATAGCTACTATGACGTAGGCATTCCCTAGAAAAGGATTTTGATTAATTCCACCCCTAAGGGGATAAAATAGGGGATGAAAATTTTTATGAAACTTTATTAATTTTAAACCGATCGGGCTGAGATTTTGCATGCATGTACCTACTATGACGTAGGCATCCCTTAAGAAAGAATTTTAATAAATTCCACCCCTAAGGGAATAAAATAGGGGATAAAAGTTTGTCAATTTTAAACCAATCGGGCTGAGATTTTGCATGCATATAGCTACTATGACGTAGGCATCTCTTAAAAGGGAATTTTGATAAATTCTACCCCTAAGGGGATAAAAAAGGGGATGAAAGTTTGTATAAAACTTTGTCAATTTTAAACCGATCGGGCTAAGATTTTGCATGCATATAGCTACTATGACTTGGGCATCCCCTAAGAAAGGATTTTGATAAATTCCACCCCTAAAGGTAAAATGGGGGATGAAAGTTTGTATGAAACTTTGTCAATTTCAAACCGATCGGGCTGAGATTTAGCATGCATATAGCATGCAAGTTTTTACACTTTTAAAATAATAATAGTCTAATAAATACCACTCGCGCTTTAATGTGTGGGGTGTGTGAAGCGGTGAGGCGGTAACACGCTGCTGCTGGCCGACATGACACTTTCGATAGACGCGTAGAGTCTTAAAAATTCGAGAATAAATTAGTTTTACTACGTAGTGGTTTACTAAGAAATGACTTTTTTAAATTCCATCCCTGAGGATTTAAAATAGGGGTTGCAAATTTGTATGAAACTCGGTGGCAAAAAACTTTTTTGTTTAAAGCGTGATGTTACATTACGGTTTAAAGAAGTAAACAAACAAATTAACTGTCCGAAAATTTTAAATAAATTTAATTTAACTAAACATTTTTTTTATGTGTTTTTTGGGTTGGTAGGTACGATATTATGTTTACATTTATTGTACTATCCTTACTATTTTGTATTTTATAAGTGAATACAACTGTTGGGTTAGTCCTGTTCTGTATTCCATATTGTAATAAATAAATAAATAAATAAATAAATAAATAAATAAATAAATAAATAAATAAATAAATAAATAAATAAATAAATAAATAAATAAATAAATAAATAAATAAATAAATAAATAAATAAATAAATAAATAAATAAATAAATAAATAAATAAATAAATAAATAAATAAATAAATAAATAAATAAATAAATAAATAAATAAATAAATAAATAAATAAATAAATAAAATAAATATAAATAAAATAAATATACTCCGGATACCTCTGATACCTAATAACTTTCCATTTAAATATAAACGCGTGCAGTTCCCTATAAGCTATAAGTGTGTGTTTCGCGATGACAATCAATAAGACGCAAGACGCAAGGGCAATCGTTGGGTACTGCAGGATTAGATCTCTCTACCAGCGGTTTTTCGCATGGCCAATTGTAGGTATGTGGGCTCTTTCACGCGTCAGTGACGCTAATAGTCTATTCGTATTTGCTCCGGACAATGTTACCCATAACGTTGTTTATAGAGAAGCTCTCTGAGTCGAATAACGTGTTGAAAGCAACTAATTATTACTTCAGCAGCCTTTCAACTATTTTATAATAATGTTCTTTTTAGGTTTTACAATTAGAGTACAGAACCCAAAAACATAGTTAGGATGTGTTTTTTAAAGTATTTTGCAGCTTCTTCTCTCACAGCAAATAATTGCAAAGTTTTAGTCAACTTTTACCGGCGTTAGCACAATCAACGAGCCACGCGAACGACGTCGAGGGTACAGCTAGTTTAAAATAAACCCATACATATCAATTCCGAAAGAATCAAAGATACACTTGCTTTTAACGAACTAAGAATATCCTGTAACATTTAATACGATTTAAACTTCAATTTTGTTAAACGTTTTGGTGTTTAATAAATCTTTTTCACTTACCAAAATAAAATGAAAGAATTGGTTTTCCCTAAATTTACAGAAAAACTCGAAACATCGCTTTTGGGAAGACCAAAGTATATTTGTTTAATCGTATAACATTTACTCATCGCTTTTCTATTATATGCTCGTTTCAATTTTAGTAGAAACTGTATGTTAAGTAAATCCACGGTAAACAGTACAAAATACATACAATTTTCATTTTCACTGATTAAATTTGCGTAGTGGTATTAGAGTGCGAAGCCTTAGATTAAGCATTTTGTATAGATATTAAGTTTAGTGTAGGGTTTTGTAACGAAATACTGGTTAATGTAAAAATTTTCTTACAGCAGCACGAAATCAAATCTACAGCATTATTGTATAGTATACAGCAATAAGACGTCCGCTAAGAAAGGATTTTACGAAACTCTATTCCAAAGGGGGTAAAACCAGGGTTGGAAATTTGTATAAAAGTCATATGTTTTTGAAGTAAGGGACTAGAAAATTAAAATGTGTGCTCTTTAGAGGTTGTGGAGGTGTACTTATATTGTATTTTTACAAATCAACCCCCTTTATAAGGGTTGAACGGGTGTCGGATACTTTTTATACAACAATCAACACGCCACGCGAACGATTTAAAACCCAAAAATGTGATTAGATTTTTTTTGTCTGTCTGTCTGTATGTTTGTGCGCGCATCACATGAAAACTACTGATTCGATTCGGATGCGGTTTTCACAGATGTATTTGTCTTCTTTTAACTTAACATCTGGTGTATAAAAATTTTGACATGATTTTTGTATCGGGATAGTTGAAAGCATGAAGAGTGGCATAGGCTACTTTTTATAAAACAATATCAACACGCCACGCGAACGACAACGCGGGTACATTGATGTAGAACCCAAAAATGTAGTTAGATGTTTTTTGTTTGTCTGTCTGTCTGTATATTTGTGCGCGCATCACATGAAAACTTTTGATTCGATTCGAATGCGGTTTTCACAGATGTATTTGTCTTCTTTTAGCTTAATCCCAGACAGGACAAGATGTCTTAAAGGCATCCAATTTAGGTCAATTTTAAGTCTTGACGCCTAAAGACTTATAAAAGATATAATAAAGACGTCTAATACAGACGTCTCTTAGACGTTACACAAAGATATCTTTAAGATGTATTTTTTAAATCTTTATTGGACCTTATTACTCTTATGATAATTTTGTTATTATTTTTAATATCAATTTAAAATTTACCGATACGAAACAAATTAATTATGCAAGTTTAATTAATTTTTTTAAATAGATACATAAATAATTATTTATATTAATTTGAAATTTATTTTATTCGAATAACATATATAAATATAAACAAATAAATTTTTTAAAGGGGCGTGAAATTTTAAAAATATAAAAAATAACTATAAAATACAAAAAGTTTAAGTTTTTAAAAAGACTCACTCCTAGAGCCTATTTGAACCCGGGCCTCCTGTATCAAATGCAGATACTATTTCCACTGTGCTACTTCAACAATTTATTGAGTTAAGTACCTGTGGTAAACTAGTACTTCGTCCAATATCTATACCGAAGGTACCCGGCTAACTCCGAATCAGCTTGCGCGCGCGCTTACCAACCAAGCCAAACCAAGCTGTCGCGTGCCTTTGTTCGGTTCATACCGTAAAAGTAAACCATAACCTTACTTTACTTTTTAATGTGTCGGTGCCGAGGTGGTTTTGATTTTCTTTGTTTGAATTTAGTATTGTGGTGTGCTTGTGGTTTTATTATTATTAACTGATTTATATAATATTGATTTCGTTTTTTAAAAAAGACAATACAATAGCTGTTAACAATAATTAACAAAGTTTGTTACAAAATTTACATATTTTTGAAGATATAGGTAAGTTGTTTTTTTAATATGATTATTTCTAAATTTTAAAAGAGTGGATTTTTAATTTAAGGTATGAAACGCAATCTATCAAAATATTATATGAGAGCTAAAAGGGCCATTGATAAAAATAAAGATGATTTTATTAGTGATAGTGATGATGATACTGAAACTCCTTCTAAATCTGCAAAACAATGCAATGAAATAGTAATAGGTTCTAATGAACCTGGATGTAGTGGTGTATCATCACAGTTGTTACATTTTCATAGTGAACATGAAAATATATCCAATGAAAGTTCTTCATTAACAAACGAACAGGCACTAAAATATAGTTGGCAAGGAAGGAAAAATAATCGTCCATTTAAGGATACCAACCTAGCAAGGGTTATTATTCGTTAAGTATAAAAATTTTTATTTTAACTTTTAAATAATTTTTTTTTTATTTTTCTCCATGTTTTAAAAGCTTCATATGTAGCTGTATATCGTTGTTTTGACTTCTCCGGCAATAAACTTAACTGTACAGTTTTTGCAGTTTCTCGTAGATTTTCCGGTATTACATCCGTATAGGAATCAGAATCACTCATTGTAAATAAGATCAGGATATTCACTCACGATGGGTTATATTTCACTCTACGTTTACAATACGACTGAAATTATTTGTAAGTGTCTTTAGTATACCGGCTAATACTTGCGGCGTCTCGCAGTATATACATAATGAAAAGAATTTTTGTTCATAGTGCAGCGGTGAGAGTAGAGGATAGAGGCGAAAGATAGAGGTGTACACAGCGGTAACTACTTTATAGTGAAGCGGTTGATATCGCGCTGACCATAGCAGCAAGATGAACGTTAGTGCATGTCACAGTGTGTTCAAAACAGGCGAAGCATTAGTTCTAGCTGAAAACAGCTTCTTGAAATTGTACCTAAAAACCTCATTACTTTAAGCAATTTCCGACGGCGATACTGTATGCATCCAAGTAATGCAAATCGGAATAGTTTGTGGATATAAAATTTTGCCAATGTTTTCGATTTTTGATTGAAACTTTTAACTACATTTTAAGTAAAATAAAGCCCTATATGAAACCTATATGGAATAATTTTTTTATGCTTGTAATCAGCATAGAAAACTTGTTTCTTCGGACACCGGTTGCCAGGTTTTGTCATGAATAAACACATTTCTGTTGTTTCTGTCCCTTTGGTTAAACACAGGGCGTTGAATAAATACTGAATTTATAAGAGCCTCCATAACCTCTATTGTAAATAGTTAAAATTAATAACTAACAATATTAAACCAGTGAAACTCTTGTGAGTATACAAAAGACAAAATAACCTCGTATCAGTCGCATGAAGGGAATCAGATTTGGACAAAAACGGTGGAGGAAGGGTCTGGCGGTCGGAGGCAGACAGAGACGCCCGATGTCTGCTAACCCGCTATGTGGACCGCTATTAAAATAAAAAATCAAACAATTTTGTTTCCTTTGAAACAGCGATAAGCACCGCGACGCTATTCTAACCGCTTTGCCACAAACGGATGTCTTACGTCTGACGTAATAGAAATCAATTCAAATAGAAGTGAACCTCTATATAAACCGCTTAGCTATCTACGCTCACCGCCTAACTATAAACACAGCCTTAGCGAGAAAATGCCCCAGCGTACAATCGTTGTTGAAATTCTGAACTGCTTTTACTTTTCCCGAATTTTCTAGAACTAACCCTACAGCGATTATTAGTTTTTTCTTAATTTTAAAAGATAGCTTCAGGGAGAAAATTACTTTTAATCACGAACTCAAATTAGAAACTAAGGGATCATTTTGGAGCGCTTGCCAAAGCGTATTTTCACGTATCGAACTACTTGATGGATAGCTGGACGATGAAAACTATAACAAATAATAAAAGTATTAATAGTTTTTAAAATTAACAGAAAAAAAAATCTGGTTTAGTTTCATTTATATCTTTATAATTCTTAGTTTCATCTTTTTATGAATAATATGTATCTTTATACGTTTAAATTTTTATATTTCCCCATAACTTTTTTTTGGAGATTCATCTCAGGTTTATCATAATTTATTTTATAATAAGGAACAGCTTGTATTTCCTTATATTTTCTACAATCATCATCATATTTATTATGATTTTTATTATCATACAATTTAGTTTAAAAACATTTATAACATATATGGAATCCTCCTTGGGATACTATCCAATCGATAATAATCTCAGGGTTGACTTCTGCAGTTTAGGAAATCTGCTATCCTGCAAAAAATATACAAACAAAAAAACAATTTTATTTTTCTTCCTGTCGCTAGTCTTCTTTCTACTCCCCAATTGGCTAGCTCCTTTACTTGCATCTCCTTCTTTCTGATCCTCTACTTTCTAACTCCGGTTTCTTTTTATTTTTGTTTACGTTTTACGCATATTTTTTAATTAGTTCATTTTATTATTAAATTGAAAACCTTATAAAATATAATTCAATTTATATTTTTTTATATATTTATCTTTTGATTTTCCTTTTAAATTTATTCATGGCAATCTAATCAACAAAAAACACTTATCCAACAAATACCAAATTAAAAAAAAAAAACCTAATCTTGGCAACCAATTCCCTTGAAGACGATTCACACTCCCGGAAAGTTACTAAAAAATGCGTATTTATATACGTACATTTCAAATTAGTCTTTTCAACAAAATTCCAAATTTACATAGCTCAGTAAAGTTGGTAGAAGAAACCTTTTTAATAAAGAGTAAGTCGTAATTATTAACTACACTATAACTAACTTAGGTTGCGAATTTTAAAAGGCTTAAAATCAAATTAGAATCTTATGTTTAAATGCAATTTTTCTTGTCACTGATCGTAACTGATGTCGATGTTTTTTGTATTTATTTTAGTATCGTGTTGTCAACGTGTTTCTTTGCTCTTGATGCAACGACAGTGTGCGGTTACTCCGTTTAGAGGCGGTTTATCCAAACTAGTTTAAATTACCGGGATCGTTTAACCGAAAGTTTAACTTCAAAATCGATTTCTCCAACCGAAAACGTTAGTTTAACTGCTGGGGACGATTAAACTACCGTTCCACCTGGTTTAAACTCTCGATTGTGGGTTAAGCTACTCCTGTCAGCTGTCACAGTAAATAGACGTAACATAACCTAGAATATTGCTTCGTTTTGCCGTGTTGTGTTAAGTAAATGAAGTGTGGAAGATGAAGAATTGGAAATACGAGCCCCTATTAGAGGTGGTCCTAGAAGAATCCGTGACAGGGTTGATCATTTTCAAATATGGGATGACTTGGAATTTTTTAATAGGTTTAGGATGACCAAGAACATCGCTAGCATGGTTTTAGAACTTATTCGAGGTAACATACAGTCAAGAACAACGAAGAACCAAGCTGTTACTCCTGAGGTTAAGTTTTTCACTACCCTTCGATACCTTGCCTCCTCTGGCAGTTTTTTAATAAATGTTGGAGATCATAGTGGTATTAACATTTCTACAACAAATAAGGTAGTAAAGAAAGTGTGCAACAACATTGCTAGACTCCTTCCACAGTTCATAAAAATGCCCTCCACTGAAGCTGAAATGAATCAGCTTAATCATGGATTTTACCAAAAAGCATAATTTCATAATTGCATCGGTGCTCTAGACTCTGCTCATGTTAAAATAGAGTTCTCTATTATTTAGTAATGTTGTTGTACGATGGCCTGGATCTACGCATGACTGTCACATAATTCATCAAAAGTTAGATTTTAGAACTGGTGTATACAGGAACAGTGTATTAGTGGTTATGGCTGCACAAACTACGCCATTCCACCACTAGATGAAGTAGTGTTGCTGGAGGAACATCTTTTTCAAGAGATTTGAGTGCGTACTCGCAATCCAATTAAAAGATGTTTTGGTGTTTGGCTTTTAACATTTCATAAATGTTTTTTTCATTAAAAATAACTTCCACATCATCCTTCTCTCGTTGCAAAATATGATCGGTCTTCTTACATTCGATGATTTCCTTAAAATCGTGAACTAAATCCAACAACATATCAACTTCTGTTTGTTTAAAGTTTTTGTTTCTCTTAAGTACATTTTTTTCTACTTGTTCTGTCTCCATTATGCCAGAAAACTAAGTTTAATTCAATCAAAAACTATAATCACAATGAAACAAACCTCTAATAGCAAAACAAAAACAATGCTAATGTAAACAAAAAGGGCAGCCAACCGAGACTTTTGAAGGTATAAACTAAACCATCGGACAAATTTTGTGGAGAAATCGTAAGCAGTTTAAAAGTTCGTTTAAAGAAATTCTCAGTTTAAGTTAAACCACATTTGGAGAAACTGCCCCTAAATAGAACTATTTTTACAAATTCCAATTTGTTGTTATGTGTCGTAATATCCACTTCTATAATTGGAAAAATATAAATCTTTACAAATGAAGTTTGTTAAGATCTTTGCCTTAAGGTTCATTTTTAACCTCCTACACTACATTATAGACTTTTGTTACGTGTTATTTCAATTCAGTTACAAGGAAGGCCCTTACAACAGCACGAGGATAACCTTTCTTAACCCAGTGACCGGAGTTTTGATAGCAAAGAGATATTATAATTTTTGAAAAATTAACAATTGTTTGTGTTTATTGTATTAAATTATTATTTAAAAAATAAACAATCGGATACTAACATTAGAGTTTAATATAATTTAAACTTTTTAAAGACAGCATTTATACAAATTTAAAAATTGTTATTTATGATATGAGTGTTAAAAGTGACGTTTTATTTTGTGAGTGAAAAAGTTTGTGAAATGAGCGGAGCGAATTGAACAATTTCACGAACTAAATAAAATCACTTTTAACACAAATACCATACAATGTTTTTTGTACAACTGCCCCATTTTGATAATGAAATGGGCGAATTTGCAATGACAATAAACTAAACCGTGTTAAAAGTAAACTAAACCGTGTTAAAAGTAAACTGAAGCGTGTTAAAAGTATTTTTAACACGCTGCCATGTAAACAATCAGTTTTAACATTGTTTGCTATCATTAAAAGTGTCACTTTTGATGACTGTTGTACAAAAATATATTATTAAAATTTCAAATAATTTAATACTAGAATTTGCTAAGGAATAGAATAGGATTTTTGTATTTCTCAATAATTATCAATTAAATATCAGAATACATACTAAATAACCTGACAGGTCTCTAAAAAAATATATTTTTTGAAAACTTATTGATTTTATAAAGGAAAATTCGTCCTAAACATCCATAATATCTATTTTGGATAATTTTTTCGTTGTAAAAATACCCTGTTGATTTGCAACATATCTGAATAACTTATTTCTGAACGGTTCACGTCGACGAAACTCCGATTTTCGCCTGACAACATCGACTTCAGGGAGGAATTGAATATTGCCACTTTACGGAAATAGGTTTGAGATTTCTGGTAAGTATGAAATGGCCCAGTTGTCATTTATAAAACGAATGGGTCGAGCATGTTATTCGTGACCAACGTTATCACGTAAGGATAAGAATTTATTCGGATTTGATGAAGTTTTTACACCATGAATCGTTTTGTAAAAGACTGAAAACTCTTTAAAATATATGATAATAGGTTTACCATTTTTAACTTCCCGCCAAAAAAAATTTAATTTTTTTTTAAATCGGGAAGTTATTGGTTTTACCCCGTTTTTCGAAAATCGACATACATACAGACACCCTCGTAAAAATAGTCTGGGAAGGTTCCAAAGACCTAAAAACGTTGAGATCCGATGAAAACTCGATTTTCGAAAAACGGGGTAAAAACAATACCTTCCCGATTTAAAAAAAAAATTAATTTTTTTAGCGGGAAGTTAAAAACAAAGAAAATATATTCTGCTTGTCGCATGCTGAAGCAGCAAAAAATAATTAAAACACCGAGGGAATACAAAAGATGGATTTTAGTGGGTATACGTAGCTAGTACAATCGCTACGGAGACCTTCACTACGTGGATAGCTAAGAACCTCCGTCCATATGTACATAAAGTATTTACCTCCTCCTCTACTGATGTTATGTCCAAGTACGATCCCCTTGACAGGAAGAAAAAGAACGACAAAAAACGTTAGCAGGAGCTTAAAAAACCTCTTGCGTAATATTTAAAAATTTAAGCTACTTAAATTAAAATTGCAACACTGTCAAGGTTAATATTTCCACTTTTTTGTGTCAGTGTATATAAGGGATGTTGAATGCTTAAGTTAATATATTATAAAATTGATAAAATGAACCCACGCATATAGAAAATAACAGAGATAATACTACCCAAATGCGGAAAGTTGTAAATGGCATAAACAGGCAAAAACGTATACGCTTTTTATAGATAATCTCAAAAACGTTTGGAAAACTCCTGCCTAAGCGTTTCAGTGTAAGTATATGTAGGATAAAAATACAATGCTATTGGTTTGGTAGTTTGAATTCATATTTTATAAAAAAGACCTTGACAAACAAGAAATATGTTTTCCTCTATTCTTAGACAGCAGACATTCATTTAGAAGGTGTGGTATGAAATGTCCTAACTATAATTCAAGCAAATCGATTTAGTCTATCAAGTGGATGTGCGACAATAAAAATAGAAAAAAAGGTATTTTCATAAATTTTACAGTCAAAATTGCAATTATACTAAATATAGTTAAAAAAAAAAACAAAAAAAATGCTTTTAAAGCACTCTTTTCGGTTTGGACCAACCCCTGTGGCTTAGTAGCCGATATATGATTTATCTATCGTTCTTTTAAGAATAATAGATATTTTCTCGAACCTTGTTGATAAAATCCAACTTGTAAACATTACAAAAACAACAGAATTGGCGGAGAGGCCTCCCGCCATAAACCTTAAGCCTCGAAAAAGACATTTATCTATGAAAAAAGTCATAATAAGCCCAAATATGGTAAGCATTAACAAAAATTTAACTTCCCTTCCAGAGCTGCCCCCGCAATCTGATGAAGAGATGACAGATGTGCTAGAAAGCGACTTTGAAATTCCCAAAAATCTTGTCAAACAACCAAAAAACCTAAACACTGTTCCCACTCTGGTCTAAAATAAATATGGTGTCCTAAATAAAGCCCCAGAAGCTATTCCTAGCACCAGTAATGCTGTTCCTAAACCCATTGCTAATAAAGAGAAACCCCAATGGATTCCTCCTATCATAATAAAAGACAAGGTAACTAACTACTCCCTTTTTATTAATGAAATCAAATCCATCATGGGTCATGATAGATTTCAGGTCAAATTTTTACGTAATAGTATTAAAATCATTGTGACAGATAATACAGACAGACAAAGACTTATCAATAACTTTGAAACTACTGGACCGATTATTATGAAAATTGGTACATAAGTATATGTACTTTCTCACGGAGAAGGTTTGTATGATATGCTCATTGATGCCACTCGCCACCAGGTGGCACAGCAGAGTAGCAACTTCTGTCCCGTTCAACTGATTGTCATCAACATTGGTATATATATATATATATATATATATATATAAACAAAAGGGGAAAATTATTGGGCATGTACGCAAAAAGGATCAATAAGGCCACGAATAGGAATGGTAACCGCAGACATGCATGTTTCTGGCTCATTAGCCGTCATCAGTGCGGCATAACCAAGAAGAGTATTGCACTTGGCTAGCAAAAGTGTTGGGTACTTGGGAGCAAAGGATGTTGGGGAAACATGTGTCAAGAAACACAAAAACAACGAACGCTCACACAGGAGTCCTATCGCCATTTTGTGCTTTCGGCCAGCTGTGCCAATGGGTTTTCGGCTAGCAACCAGCGTCGCAACGTTGGCGAAACGGACTCATTGTGTTTGAGTCGTTCTAAGCCCAGGATATGAAATAAACAAAGTGCCAAGAAAATGCGTATTAATATAAACAAAAGGGGAAAATTATTGGGCATGTACGCAAAAAGGATCAATAAGGCCACGAGTAGGAATGGTAACCGCAGACATGCATGTTTCTGGCTCATTTGTTTCTTGACACATGTTTCCCCAACATCCTTTGCTCCCAAGTACCCAACACTTTTGCTAGCCAAGTGCAATACTCTTCTTGGTTATGCCGCACTGATGACGGCTAATGAGCCAGAAACATGCATGTCTGCGGTTACCATTCCTACTCGTGGCCTTATTGATCCTTTTTGCGTACATGCCCAATAATTTTCCCCTTTTGTTTATATTAATACGCATTTTCTTGGCACTTTGTATATATATATATATATATATATATATATATATATATATATATAAAACGAACAGAGCGTTTTGTGACAGTCTAAAAATGTCCAAAGATGATACATAAAGTATCTAATGCCATACTGTCAATAGTAATAATTTCAGTTTTGACCTGAAATGGTGTCGGTTAGAAATTTCTAACACTTTAAAAGACACCTTGGATGCTGCCATATAAATAGATATAAATATCATTTAACCTATATCAGGGCAAAACCAAACTACAGACACGTGTTTCGCTCTTGTTTGAGCTCGTCAGTGTAGTACAGGCTATGTCTCTCAAGTCACTAATCAAGAGACATCCCTGCTATAAATTGAACGATATCTATAGATGTCAATTGCGAAACTGATAAACAGTCGCAAGTGGTTCCATCTTCACTCCAAAAATGGTACTTCAGTGGTAGCTTTGCATCTTGTATATAACCTTAGGCAAGGTAAAATGATAAAACGAAGAGAGCGTTTTGTGACAGTCTAAAAATGTCCAAAGATGATACATAAAGTATCTAATGCCATACTGTCAATAGTAATAATTTCAGTTTTGAACTGAAATGGTTTCGGTTAGAAATTTCTAACACTTTAAAAGACACCTTGGATGCTGCCGTATAAATAGATATAAATATCATTCAACCTATATCAGGGCAAAACCAAACTACAGACACGTGTTTCGCTCTTGTTTGAGCTCGTCAGTGTAGTACAGGCTATGTCTCTCAAGTCACTAATCAAGAGACATCCCTGCTATAAATTGAACGATATCTATAGATGTCAATTGCGAAACTGATAAACAGTCGCAAGTGGTTCCATCTTCACTCCAAAAATGGTACTTCAGTGGTAGCTTTGCATCTTGTATATAACCTTAGGCAAGGTAAAATGATAAAACGAACAGAGCGTTTTGTGACAGTCAGGGTGAAAAAATAAGGTGGTCTAACAATTTGTTTGGCTATGTCACATTGTTTACCCTTTCATTAAATGATTGATAGATGGCTCTACCTGTTGCGGTCCGTGCATAATAATAAAAATAATTTATACTAAAATGCCAAAATGATTTTAAAATAAAACTTATTTTCTTTTGCTTATAAGTATATAAAAAAATATTTGTAACATATGCTACTATATATATTCTATAATTTAAAATATTGAATTATCCATACGAATGTTCAAATGTAGTTTATAAATTAAACAATTTGTTTGGAAAGTCTCCCATTTATTAATTTAACTATACAGCTGGAGGAATTAATAAAGAAATTTAATTATTTAATCCAGGTCCCAGCTTCATTCTTCGACGTAATTTTCCAATTTTTCTTCTAGTTTTCGTAACTGATCTTTCCCATACGAGGGAGATTTTTTTATCAAATGCTTTTGTAAAGTCCTCAAAAGTTAATTTAGGACGTTGTTCTATTAATGACCTACTCGACTTTACCTCCGCACAGTCTTGGTTAAATTTTCAAGTTAATACCTACAAATTTAAAATTGCATGTGTTTAATAAAACTTTCCTTAATTCAATAGTGGAATGCAATGTCACCCTAAAGTCCTTCTGCAGTTGTGCTACTTAGGAATTGCCTATCTATTTTGTTCTTTTTGTACTATATTTTGCCTCTATCCGTTTTATTTTCTCCTTGTCGAAACGAAATTTTTTTACAATTCCCCCTTGTGTCTGTTTCTGCCCCCCGTTCTCGTTAGCAATCGTTTTTTTTTCGCCTTCTCATTTACTGCAATTTTCTCATCAATCTCTTTTTGCTAATCTTTCAACCACTTGAAAAATTCATACATTTTCTAAAATTTAAAAGAATTAAATACTTATTAAATCTTATTTTATTATATAAAAAATTGGTATATTTTAGTAGATATTTTAGCTCAAAAAAGTTATTTTTATTTTGTTTATGACTCGGATCTTATGATGATGATTACATACTTTAAAGTTTGATGTTCTGTATCTGTTTTCTCTACTTTTATACTTCCACAATCAATCTCATCTTTAATTATATCAATGTTTTTACTATTATGACATTTTGGGAGGGCTCCTCTCTTTTACTTCTTGCCTTTAAATGTATACTGCATAGTAAAAATTTTAAATATGAATTTAACGACTGATAATATTTTTATAATATTATAAACAATGTACTTACATCCAAAATTACTGAACCATTATATTTACGTTTAACACGTCTTATAATACCATTTTGTGTTTTTCACAAACGCGAGCATTTCCTTTTAATGTACAGTTAATAATGCTTTCCCATTCCACCTTTTGATCTTTTGGTGCACCAAAGAACGACAATTTATCTATATTGTTCATCTAGGTTTACACCACAAGTTGGAACAATACAATACTTAACCATTTTACTAACAATATTCTACCGGTAGAGATGAAGTATGTAGGATATTATAGTAATTAGTGAGGTTATAATTCTAATCAATTTTATCACACAGACGCAGGTAGACAACCCTGCACGCAACAGCATAGGATCCGGCCATAGGGTGACATCTATATTAAAGATATAGAAGGACCAAACTTTGTGACACTGCTTAAAGCATTGTGAAGTACAGTAGTTAGACCACCTTATTTTTTCACCCTGGTGACAGTCTAAAAATGTCCAAAGATGATACATAAAGTATCTAATGCCATACTGTCAATAGTAATAATTTCAGTTTTGAACTAAAATGGTGTCGGTTAGAAATTTCTAACACTTTAAAAGACACCTTGGATGCTGCCATATAAATAGATATAAATATCATTCAACCTATATCAGGGCAAAACCAAACTACAGACACGTGTTTCGCTCTTGTTTGAGCTCGTCAGTGTAGTACAGGCTATGTCTCTCAAGTCACTAATCAAGAGACATCCCTGCTATAAATTGAACGATATCTATAGATGTCAATTGCGAAACTGATAAACAGTCGCAAGTGGTTCCATCTTCACTCCAAAAATGGTACTTCAGTGGTAGCTTTGCATCTTGTATATAACCTTAGGCAAGGTAAAATGATAAAACGAACAGAGCGTTTTGTGACAGTCTAAAAATGTCCAAAGATGATACATAAAGTATCTAATGCCATACTCATACTGTCAATAGTAATAATTTCAGTTTTGAACTGAAATGGTGTCGGTTAGAAATTTCTAACACTTTAAAAGACACCTTGGATGTTTTTCCACGGAGAAGGTTTGTATAGTATGCTCATTGATGCCACCCGCCACCAAGTGGCGCTGCAGAGTAACAACTTTTGCCCTGTTCAACCATTAGTCATGAAAATTGGTATGTATATGTATTTTCCAAGTAGAAAGTTTGTATGATATGCTCATGGATGCCACTCGCCAGCAGGTGGAGCAACAGAATATCAGAAAGCCTTTATCCCACTGATAAATTATTTTAATTTACCGGAATTGACCGAGAGCTGCAATGTATTCAAAAACATTAAAAAATTTCTATGTAAAGTATATTCAGTTAAAAGTGAAGATGTTCACAAAGCAAGATTTAAGTTGTTTGAGAAAACTTACAAATGCAAAAGCAAACAAGAAACGGTTATACAAAAGAAAATTCTTAGGTACGATGCCTCCAGACTTCCACCTACGAAAGCAGAGTTACTGCAGCATATTAAAAAAACAATTTATATTTCGAGTGTAGGTATGGTGCAATGCTCATATGAGACATCCATCGACTGTAAAACCAGAAGAATTTGGATGGACCATCATTGATGGAAAATACGAGTTTTTCTGGTTTGAAGGCCCTGAAAGTCCCAGATTTCATTAAATTACAGAAATGGAAGGTATTATTTTCATTTCTAACCATTAAATTGCCGCAGCTGTATGTTATAATTTTTGTATTTTATATAAACTCTGGAATGAAATGTGATCTCTTTACAGAATTGAATACTGCTGGTGCTGACACTGATGTCGAATCAGACAATCATTCGTGAGGAAGAGATAGTGGTGACGATACTGATAACGATGAAGAGGGTGATATCAGTGCCTTTGTTGATGATTTCGACTTTAATATTAAATTGATACCTGTTCCGCCCAGGAATTATGAATAAATAAAATTTCACAGAATTTTTTAGTAGATTTATATCTACTATTCAGCTGGTTCGCAGGTCACGACGTCGGGAAAATTTCGTTTTGGGCCCCCCTGACCTCAAAAACACCTTTCGTTCAAAAGTTTATATATATATATATATATATATATATATATATATATATATATATATATATATATATATATATATGTATGTATGTATAGTTCCGATGTAACGAAATCTATGGACACGATAGCGGTCGCATTTCTTAACGGATCGAAATGAAATTTGGTACAAAAATCAATCGTCCCAAAATCTTGGTCAAGTTCGTTAATGTGCCAAATCGGTACAGCCGTTTGGGTGTGACATCAAATCAAATTAGAAAAAAAATCGTAACTTTTTTACTTCACCCTGTACAAAAAAATGCTAGGGGACTTTTTTGTTTGTCTTAAAGAGACCTACAACTTTTATTTAAAACATTTTTTTCTGAAACGTATACTTTTAATATATTCAATTAATATAAATCTACTGATGCGCCTGGCTTACCAACGGCCATTTTTTAAATTTGACATATTGTTTATTTATTATTCCTTATTATACATTATACCAATTTTATTATACCGATTTTTTAAACCTTATAATACTAATTTTATTATACCTTACACTCAGATGTCAGCCTGGATAATTAGATTCATTTTTTTGTAGGTTATGAAATATGGCCCTTGGTTTTTGTAGGTCAATACAATTTTTGGTTACCAAATACTATTTAAAACGTTATGACATTTTTGGCCTACAGTTATTTATAAGTCCGACACCCCCCAAAAGTCATACATGTTTAGGGCGTAGGTTAGGAAAAACGACCCTTTCAAATTGTAGGTCAATATGATTACGTGGTAGGACTATAAAAAAACAATACATTCTGAAAAAATTAACTGGTTATTTGTTAATTCGTTGGCAGTTGTAACTATTACGCTCCTTTCACACAATACGATTTTGGTCGTCCGGTAAAAAGTCGGACGACCACATTCCATTAGTTAAATACGGAAATATACGAAATCTTTCACACAGGACGACAACGACTTATTGTCGTGTCGTGGTCGTACAGCTGTCGTCCACTGCCACTGCAATGGACGACGGTCGTGCCGTTCTCTGAGAACAGTGGCAAACGGCATCAAATGGATGTTTGTACACAATACGATTTTTAGTCGTGTGATATCTGCCGTATCAATTGAATCCAGTGGCACGTAGTAAAATGGCTGAAAATATCGATGTGGAATTTCTAATTTCACTAGTTGAAAGTAAGGGATAAAACCCTCGAAAGTTACAATGATAGAAATGTAACTAAAAATGCTTGGCGTGAAATTCTCCTGGAGATAAAACCAGATTTTGAAGAGCTGGAGCATAAAGAAAAAAACACATTTGGTAAGTTGCATTTTTACTTTATTTTGCATTTAAATAAGTATTATACACTCTGATCAGAGATCTCAAATGGGGTTAAAAACCTGAATATAATTATTTAAATAGAAAAATATTTAATTTTTTCTGGGATGCGGCCAAAGTTTGCATTAAAATAACAAATTTACTTGTCAAGATTTGGTTTATTATTTCATTAAATTTTTGCCCGATTTGATGCGACGCGACGCCCTGTGCTCTCTCCGACATCACGATCAATACTAACGATAATATGTCGTTATGTGTGAAAGCCAGTGAGTTACGATAAACGGTCGTCCGACTTTTTACCGGACGACAAAAATCGTATTGTGTGAAAGGAGCGTAACATGTTGAGCGCGTAGGCCCCGCCAAACGCCCTTCTCTTTTTGTAGGTCACATGTTTTATTATGTAAAAATAATAAAAAACTGTTGATTCACAAAAAATGAATGGGTTATCCATCAATCCGGGGAGGGTCATAACTTTGACACGTTTGACCGCTGCTGCAGGAAAAACGCCCCATCCGTCGATATTGCTGCTATGGAAATTTGTAGGTCTAAGTGCAATTAAGCGATTCTGAAAGTTTCAGCCGGTTATTCTTTATGACTTTTTTTCCACGTGGGAACCTGGACTAATAGACATAAATTATACAGAAGATTATTCAAGATATGGCTACAATAACGATACAAACTCTACACTAGACTTAGTACTTACGAAAAACAAAGATATAAACAGACCAAAAACACTACTAGACTTAAACTCAGACCATAGACCGATTGAATGTACAAAAAACGAGGCAATAACTTTACATAAAACCCACAGAAAGATTAAAGACTTTAACAGAGCAAACTGGACAGAATACAAAAACTATATGCATAATAAAACAAAAATAAAATCTGACATAAACAGTAAGGAACAAATTAACGAGGAAATAACAAAACTGACAAATATAATAAATGAAGCAACTGATATTTACATACCAACGTTACTAAACGAAAACGACAAATATAACGCAGAAATAGAAAACGCAAGACTTGACAGAAACAGAAAACGACGAATTTACCAAAGACATAGAACAAGAGACAACCAAATAGAATAAGAAATTGCTAAAGAACACTACAAAGCTTTACTAGACTCATACATGACAGACAAATTGAATAAAAAAATTGACAACTTAATTAATACACAACAGAACATCTTAAAAATTATAAAAACTCTAAAACAAAATAACGGATTTGACATAGAGACTTTAAAGAAAAATAACATGGAATATTACCACGACAAAGACAAAGCACAATTTATTGCAGAACAACTAGACATTAATTGTAACTCAACACAACACTAAAGCGACGAACAAACTGAGACAGAAGTTAACAACACAATTAACAATACATTAAACATAAACATATACAATAACATTGACATAATAACCCCACACAACATACATCAAATGATAAGGAAAACTAGACCATATAAAGCACCAGGACACGACAATATACAAAACAAAAACTTAAAATTGTTACCCCGCAAGGCGTTTGTCATATTATATTATTTATACAAAGCATGTTTAAGACTCCAGTACTTTCCCGAGTGCTGGAAAAAGGCTATAATTCTTCCCTTCAGGAAAAACGGAAAAAATGGGGAAAATCCTGAGAATTACCGTCCTATAAGCCTTTTGCCAGCACTTGGGAAGGTTCTGGAGAAAATAATAAAGAAAGAGCTAGTTTCGCATCTGCATATGAATGACATAATAATAAAGGAGCAGTTTGGGTTTAGAGCTAAACATTCCACCTTACTCCAGCTTAGCAGAATCACTGACAAGATAATAAAAAATTATAATATTAGACATACTACATCACTGGTTTCTCTAGACCTAGAGAAAGCCTTTGATGTAGTATGGCATAACGGTTTAATCTATAAGTTAATCAAAATAAATACACCACTGTGGTTAATTAAAATATTACAATCCTTCATTGATAATAGGCATTATAACGTTAGAATAAACAGTGAAAATTCTGAAAACATTAGGAGCACAGCTGGAGTACCCCAAGGGGCAGCTCTAAGCCCAATACTGTTCCAAATATTTTTTAATGACATTCCGACATATGCAGAGACGGAAATAGCTCTATTCGCAGACGATACCGCCATAATGGCTAGCTCTAAAATCACAAACCTAGCACACAAAAAAATACAAAAACATCTAGCGTTATTAGAAAAATATTTCCAGAAATGGAAAATTAGAATCAATGACAGTAAAAGTCATCTAATAAACTTTAATAAAAAATTAAGACTGGAACAAAATATGACAATCAAAATAAATGACAGACAATTACCGACAGACAGCGAAATTACATACTTAGGAGTTATACTGGACAGAAAATTACTTTTTACAAAACATATAGACAATACACTACGAAAAGGACTTAACGCGACAAACTTAATAGCTCCGTACATAAATAAATTCTCAAGACTGACTGAAAACAAAAAACTACAATTATATAAGAGTTACGTTAGACCAATACTAACATACTGCGCCCCTATATGGATAAATACTGCTAACTATAACATTGACAAGATAATAAAACTTGAAAATAACATACTTCGTAGAATCATTAACTTAAAACCAATACAAATTAGTAACAATAACTTACGAGACTACTACAGAGACAACCATCAACTGACACCTATAGGATACAAAAATTACAATGACTTACAAACTTTTCTAAATCAGACAAAATACAATACTGAACTGACAAGCCATATAGGGGCAGAGACAATTGACGACATTCCAACAAGACAAAAACACCCTCTTTTCAACCAAAAAATTTTAAACAACTATTTATAACATCAAATTCAAAATTTATATGTAAATAACCAATTTAAACCTATGTAAACACAAAATTATGTAAATTGTGTAAATGCAAACTTGCAGAATTCTTGTAAAACTAATAACTCGAGAAAAAAGCCAATAGGCATACTCACTAGTGCAAAACAAAAAACAAAAAAACAAAAAAATATAAAAAAAAAATATAAGAAATATAAAAAAAAGTGAATATACAAATATATGTATATATGCATCAAAAAACACATAATTTATGATAAAATATATAACAAATCAATACACACAATAACGACAAAAGTTGAAGAAAATCCCCCCCACCCCCACACTTAAATTAAACGGTGGAGCCGAGAACCACCTAAAAAACTAAAATTAAAGGAAATAATAATACAATAGTTAAAAAATTAAAAAATCTGGTAAATTCTGGTACAGATATAAAACTTTAAGAAGTAAAGATAAAGAAAAAGTTAAAGTCTCTATTTATTTATTTATTTATTTATTTATTTATTTATTTATTTATTTATTTATTTATTTATTTATTTATTTATTTATTTATTTATTTATTTATTTATTTATTTATTTATTTATTTATTTATTTATTTATTTATTTATTTATTTATATATTTATTTATTTATTTATTTATATATTTATTTATTTATTTATTTATTTATTTATTTATTTATTTATTTATTTATTTATTTATTTATTTATTTATTTATTTATTGGACAAACAAACATACAAGTGAAGCTGAGAAAAGCGTGTTTGTTAATTTAGAACAATTCTTCATTTATAACTGTCATTATTCTCTGATAGGTGTCGACAATATTTTTTTTTTCATTTACTACAAGTGTTTTCTTTTTTTTTAAGACAAAAATTTAAAACAATGACCATTTTCTTTTTTTTTTATATGAAGAATTTTCAGGAAATATAGCAGTCACAAATATTTTTTTTAAATTGGAATTTTGCTTTGTAGTAATAGTTCAACGGAGAGTTAAATATCCACAAACAAACATTAAAGTGAAGCTAATAAAAGCACTTACCTTTATTGTATTCCACCTCCCCCTTTGCTTGATCGAGGATGTGTAGAAAAGAAACAAAACACAACATAATTGAATATATTCTAATAAATCGAGAATGTTTAAACATTCTCAGATTCAACATTATCATTTTTCAAATTATATCCATTTTTAATTTTACATTGCCACTGAGATTTGTTTGATTATTTCACTTCGATATTTACAGTCTGGTATAATTAATTCTGGTTACCATTTTAAGAAAACCTGCAACAAAACGAAACAAATATTAGCATTTTAATTTTTAATTTCGAGTGTTTGAATATTTTTTTTATTAAATTCCAGATTTCATTCTTGACAGTATTATGAAAAAAAGTTTTTGTTTCTTTGAAATTTTCATATAATACTATTTAAGTATTTGTAATATTATTTCAGTGTCTGGCTTTTAATATTAAACAATACACTAAATGGAAATTGTGCTTTTATTTTTATTTCTTTTATCGTCGCTTAGAGATACAAAGGAGAATTCAAGCCTTTTGATATACGAGAAACCATTTCTATTTTAAATAACCAAAACCCGAATGTAAATTAGTTTTTCACACATACCGTATCTACGCAATTCAGTCCTGACATGTGATCAAAAGCTGTATTTGCATATTTTAATGTAAAATCAGGAATAATATCGAGTTACATATTTAGAATACAAGTCCAGTAATAATCACAATAGAACATACATACACTGGAAATAGAAATTTTATATTTTTGGAAAGAGACTGAAACAAATAAGATTTTGACAGCATTACAATATTGAATTAAAAAAAAACAAAATTGGTTAATAAGATGATTAAACCTAAAATGGTATAGATATTTTTAAGGTCAACATTAGTACCGTGGTGTCATATACAACAGCACTGACATTTTTTTAATTTATGCTAAGAAATTAAAAATATAAGTATATTATTTACAGTGCAAAACTAAAAGAAGAAGAAAAAACACAAAACAAAAATAAATTTATTTTATTCACAATCGTTAAAAAATAGACGATTTTCGACCCTACAAAACGTTGGAAAGTAGATAATTGTTGACAAGGGTGGAAAGTGGTCACTTTCCACCCTCTACCCTTGGTTACACGCCTCCATAAATAGAGATCATTAAAATTGGCAAATATGCCAAACGTTTTATATCGGTATCGGTATATAGGCAACCAGTATAACGACAAAAACCAAAACGAAACTTTAGTTGAATAAAATTTCTATAAAAACATATAATAGCGACAATTGTTATTTAGAAAAGTTGATCATAATTAAAAACTATTGTCAGATATCCAATATTTTCCATCCGCCATGAAAAACAATCTTTAATAATTTTCGGTATAAATTATGCAAATTTTGTAAGCATTTTTATTGAAAAACATAACATAATAAAAAAATAACAAAATCTGTTTTCTCATGGCGGATGGATAATATTGGATATCTGACAATAGTTTTCAATTACGATCAACTTTTCTTCATAACAATTGTCGCTATATTCAGGTATTTAAAGGTTCTTTACTCTTGAGTAAAATTCATATTTTTTGACACACCTCGTATACGGCTTAAAAAAATTAATTTCTGATGGTGGTATTTTAAGTTTTACACCATGCACAACTTTTTATAAAGAGTAACTTTTTTTCATAAAACTAAGAATAAAAAAGTTTCCCATATGATGCCGACTTAATTGGACACACTGTATATGTACTAAAAAAAAACCTTGGTAAAAAAGATTGAGATAAATCTATAGTAAGTAAAACCAACATTCGGCACCCTAAAAAAGAATAAAGTAAACTATAAGGATAAGGCAATTGCCAAACACTCATAAACTATAAGCATAAGGCATCGTAATAGTCCAGGGAAGTTACGCAAAATAGCGGAAAAATTTACATCCAGCAGATATCAAAATGCGGTTTTTTGCATTGTGTTCAGAAAGGTCCCAGGAAAAAAGTCTACAACGTCTGGTTTGGCGCATTTTTGAAAAATGCCTTCTGGGCCGGAAAATGCATTTTTCAATTGCATCATTCCTTGCAACATTATAGGAACGACTGGAAATTTGAAAAAATCGCTCGAAAATCGTTAATCTGGGGTTTTTGGGTCTGCCGAACTCGATTATGGCATTAGAATTACCCGGGGGTGGTTCTGTGAGGGTGCGCAGGGGGTGAATTGGGGGAGAAATGGCAGCGTTCATGAAAATCACTTCAAACTCGATACTCGCGAGTTTTTGGGGATGAAAAAATTCAATTCAGCATTGGAATTACTCGCGGGCGGCTCTGCAGTGGTATCCGGGTGGTCATTGTGGAGGAGAAACTGCATAGTCCATGAAAATCGCTCCAAACTCGACACTCGGGAGTTTTCGGGGATGACGAATTTAATTCTGGCATTGGAATTACCTGGGACACTAAACAAGATGTTTAGTATTTAAGTTCATAATGAATAATTGAACATTAATAAAAACTCTTATTTGTTATTTAACAGCACCAACCCCGAGCACCCCCGCAGAAGTCCAATGCCGGGATTGAAATCGGCATCACCGACAACCCCCGAGTAACGAGTTTGTAGTAATTTTCAAGCACCTACCATTTCTCCCTCAATTCACACCCTGTGCACCCCCACAGAGGGAACCCCGAGCGCCCCCGGGGAAATCTAATGCTAGAATTGAATTTGGCATCCCCGAAAACCCCCCAAGTAATGACTTTGAAGCGCTTTTCATGGACTATGCAATTTCCCCTCCAGAATGAACCAGGATACCCACGCAGAGCCGCCCCCTGAGCGCCCCCGGGTAATTCCAATGCCAGAATTAAATTCGTCATCCCCAAAAACCCCCCGAGTGTTGAGGTTGGTGCGATTTTCATGGACTATGCAGTTTCTCCCCCACAATGTCCCCCCCGGATACCACCGCAGAGCCGCCCCCTTGTAATTCCAATGCCAGAATTAGATTCGTCACCCCCAAAAACTCGCGAGTAACGAGTTTAAAGCGATTTTCATGCACGCTGCCATTTCTCCCCCAATTCACCCCCTGTGCACCCTCACAGAGCCATCCCCGCGTAATTCTAATGCCAGAATCGAGTTCGGCAGCCCCAAATACCCCCTAGTAACAATTTCCGAGCGATTTTTTCGAGTTTCCAGTCGTTCCTTTAATGTTGCAAGGAATGATGCAATTGGAAAATGCATTTTCTGGCCCAGAAGGCATTTTTCAAAAAATGCGCCAAACCAGACCTTGTAGACTTTTTTCCTCGGACCTTCCTGAACACAATGCAAAAAACCGCATTTCGATATCTGCTGGATGTAAATGTTTCCGCTATTCGGGCGATTTTGATCTAAATGCCCTGGACTATAAAGAAAGGACAAAAAATAACCTCAAATGTAAGCAATAGATGTTCCCAACTATGTTTTGTCACGATTACAGACCCCAGAATAATAACAACGAATTGTATTGTAGAATAAACGATTGTTTAGACATTTTACATTTTTATTAATTCCAGTGGAATTTATTATCAAGAGAAACGCTTTGATACTGTTTTTAAAATATTAAGTATCATGTCTTTGCACAGCCGTCAAAATTTAGGCCTTTTTTACGAAGGAGGTGAATCAATTTTA
Organism: Altica lythri; assembly: GCA_964028335.1. Taxonomy (NCBI): domain Eukaryota; kingdom Metazoa; phylum Arthropoda; class Insecta; order Coleoptera; family Chrysomelidae; genus Altica; species Altica lythri. The sequence goes on along the minus strand of OZ034807.1, from coordinate 31,656,741 downwards.
TTTGCAAATTCCTAAATCTGTACTCGTTATCCTCATAACAAAATATAACAGATTCACCAAACAATTACTAAATTAAGAAGCTTAAATTAATGCACAAAACTCACTTCCGGTAGCTAGCAAGCGAATAGGACCACAAAATAGAACTCTGTTAGTAGGTAACGCACAACTCCCTTCTTAAGTAGTAGGAAACTATTTTACGATCCTTAAGCCAATTAAAATGCTCTAGCAAAAACGATCACGCGATGGTTAAGTTTTCGCGCGCTTTTTCTTTGGTGTGAAATGTTAAATGACATATCTCATGTTGTTAAATTCAATTTTAAGAGATGAACAAAGTATCTATCTATCTATCTATTAATTAGATGTTTTCTCCTTCAACTAATTTATTGTTTGATGTGCTGTGAAGGAGCTGGTATTATCATGATAAAGAATAATGGGACAGTTTTGGTTGTATAACCTGATTTTGTCGATGACTTTTAGCAAACAAATTGTTGTACACCATTAAGCGTTAAGTCATTTTCAGTTTCCAAAAATTGTTGGTACATGTCCAATTAAAGCAAAAAATAAGCACTTAGTTTCTTTAAAAAGATTTGTAAGTTTTATGAGATTTGGCTCATCTTGAAAAACGAATTTTATGACCAATTTTAAGTAACTCCATCTAATGGTCATTTTTAAAAACTTAAGAGGTATTGCGTGACTTAATCTAAATGGAAAACGCTATATAATATTATTATTGTCTGATACAGACAATCTGTGCTTATTAACGACATTGTAGCGTGGATAGAAAGTCGTAGAATAACCGTTACTTTGCTTTGCATGTTACTTAAGTTTACAAGCTTTCATTTTCCCTCAAATAAATATTATTCACACTAAACTTTTATTGTCTTTTAATATCGTTATTTTATTGTTCAGGATAAGATTTTTTTAACAAATGTGTTTATTGCCAGATCTATAGGGAGATGTGATTTTTTGATCCCACATCTGCGGCAATTCCCTTTAATGTTATTTCGAAATCGCGAAGAAGCAACATGCAAAAAGCTACATAACATGTTCCATTTCACGGTTTACTGGATTGGAATATTTTTTTTCTGAAAATAATTGTCTTGAGTTCTTTCAAATTGGTCGATTAAATTTACATTTTACTACCTGAACTTTTAGAACGAACAAAAAAAAGTCTATCGATACTCTATACACAGCATTATTATGTAGAAACCTGTTTATTGTGTTGTATTATTATAAATCTATTACTTTTACATATACTTCTTTTATTTCATTGATAGTACCTGTTGTGTTTATTGTAAACTAGCAGCCCACCCCGGCCTTGCACGAGGATTAAAGAAAAATAACAAAAGCCATTAAATTTATTGGGTCAACGCTTCCCTGTAAACAATATTACATGTTGTTTTATTTTCTGGCAGCAAAATAAATTGATTTTCAGGTGCTCCGACCCGCCTTAGGCGGTTGGCCATAAGGAAAACCGATCCCTACTAATTGAAAGGTTTGATCTTGAGCCTTATTATTAGTAAAAGCGAAACATGTTTTGATAGGAAATTAAAGCGGTTTGAATGGATTTGGTAGATCAGTTGGGATCATCGGTATCCTCAGTGTATGAGCTAGTTGACCAGCTGGTGGTTCAGTTATAATGATTGCTACAACTTAATTGTCCTTTAATTCCTTTATAAGTAGCCTCGTCCCATTGTACATGCTAAATTCGTGATATCTGTCGTGATTATAAAATAAGTTATTTTGATAAGGATTAATACCAAGATAAAAACTTTTAAGAAATTAAAAAATAGTTATTGTGACGTAACTATAACAGTAAGACATATGTTGTCGCGGCATTTTTTGTAGATATTTATATATTCTTCGAAATCGTAGTACATTATTTTATTCTATAATCAATAGTATTCTCAGCGCACGCGATGTAAGGATTTTAAGGTCATTTTTGGTTACATTAATGGCATTTTAGTAAGGATCCCTATTTTTTTTAAACGAAACATAGCCTATGTCACTCGGGAATAGTGTAACTTGCCAACGGTGAAAGAATTTTTGAAATCGGTCCATTAGTGAAACAAAAAATCAAACCTTTCCTCTTAATAATATTAGTATAGATATATATGAAGTGTATTCAAAGAACCACTTTGCACTTGTCTGAGGTTTCGTTCTCGTTTTATACTTTTAATTCATAAAGCTATTAACTCATTATCTGTTACAGTGGGCCATACATTTATTTACTTAACTAGCATTTAAATTTTTATTTATCTAAACAGTTTTTAAATACTTTTTTTATTGGTCATTATTGTTCTTTCACGAATGTCAGAAAACTGACTAAAAAGGGCTAAGTCATTGAGGAACCAGTTATGTAGGTTAAGATCAAAATTAGACATTCTCGAGTTGAGCGAAACACGAACGAAAGATAGATAAATAGATTATATATATAGTCGTTATTCGTATTTTTTGGTAATTATTATGATTTTTTCTCACCGTTTAAATCTTTTCACAGTTATTTTTAGATCAAAATTAGCCAAATCGTTTTAGCCTTTCTCGAGTTTTAGCATATATATATATATGACGAAATTAAAGTCGAAAAGCAGGATATAAAAGTAATCCAGAAAAATTTAAAATTTTTTTAAAAATTTTACTTAAGAATAACAATTTTGACATAGCTGAATTTAAATGAAAATTAGTTCGTGTATTTTAAAGAAACATATGATTTTTGCACAATTATACCATAATAACCAGCAACATTTGTTAACTACAAAAAAGCACTGTGTGCGAAGCTTAGTTCATACCGTATTTCACTTTTAATTTTATATCGAAAGTGCCAAAAGAAAGCCAATTTAGAAACGATGGTTAGTTTGCTTGATATACTGAATCTTCGTTACTCGCTTAAATTACCTTTTGTGCAATGCAATTGCACATGGCAGCAAGATAATCGAGTTTTGGAGTCTTTGGAAGAAAGCTGCTACTAACCTGAAGATAATACACAATTGGAAGCTAAAATACTAACGTTACCAGTACCCAGTATATTCTAGAGTGAAATTAAACACGCCATAAGCTTAATGAAAAATAACAAAGCTCCGGGCCTGGATGTATTTAATTAGCCAAAAAAAAATCTTAAAATCATTGTCCGACTCTTTAACAACATCTATGACTGAGCATATTTCTGAAGACTGGCTTCGTTCTATACCTTTGTCACAATTCCCAGGTCAAACAGCGCAATCTTATTTAAAGACTATCGTCTTGTTGTTCTGTGTGTAGAACTCTTCCCGCAAATTCTAAACACAAGAGTCTATAGGAGAGGTGATAAAGTAAGTGGTGCTAGTCAGATTGGATTATAGAGCGGATTTAAAACAAGACAAGAAATATGCAGTCTTCAGACTTTGGTGCAAAACTGCCAAGATCAAAGGAAGAATGTCTTTTTATGGTTTATCGACTATGAAAAGGCATTTGACAATGTTAAACACGATCTCCTCATATCATATCTTGGAGACTTGGGACTGGATGGAAACAATATAAGACTTATAAATAATTTATACTGGAACCAAAGAGTGTAAGTTTGAATCCAAACTGCAGGAACAACTAAGGACTTCAAAATAAATAAAGGGAATAAAATGCAGAATCGAACAAGCTTAAACAATGTTCTTAAGAATTAAAATTGTTTTATTTATTTTGCAGAGAGCTCGTTTAGTAGAGCTGTTTGAGGATATATAAAAGAGAAAAATTGGCTACCTTGGACATATACTACTCGAAGAACGATGTCATTTTCCAACGCCTAATTCTCCAGGGTAAACTAGAAGGAGGAAAAAGAGGATTAGTTAAAAGAAAATTATTCTGGCTATGAAATATACGACAATGGACAGAAACTCGGGATTCCCAGGCACTGCAAATAATAGATATATGTATAACAAGAGAAACGATGAACGCCTACGCAGGAACTTGCACAGTACTTTAAGAAGAAGAAGAAGAAGGAGAAAAAAACTTGGTGCTTACTTTTTACTATTGTATAAAATACACGTACATTTACTTTTAGATAAAAAAATGGGATAAAACTGCATTTAAGCATATTTTATTCAATTATTATTATTCAGATAGTGTATCGGGTAGCTTCTCCTCTTACCTACGCTTTTTTCATGATAAGTAATAAAATTATAATTTTTGTGATTTATAATCATTCCTATTTTAGACCTTTCATCTTTTCCAATTGTGTTATATGCTTGAAGCGATGCTACAGAAATAAAGTATGGGTTTGCGCTATAATATTTCAAAAAATTTCACTTTGAAATCAAGTCGCGGAAAAAAGTTTTCTTCTATTGTTTTGATGATTTATGATATAAATATACGGTTATGATAAGATACTTCACCTAGACACGGAAACAATATATTTCTAGGATTTCATGACAAATGCTTTCAGTTTTCCGTGGTTTACAAATGCTGCCGTAATATTTATTTATTTTGCATTTACAATTTCAGATAGAAGACAAGATCAATATTGATTTTAAGGGTAATAAATTAACAGAAGCAGATAATTAAAATTTTAATATTTATACAGTTCAGTATCTTTACATTGTTTTATTACAACTTTCCAAACTGATACATTTAAACCATGCTAACCAAAAGTCCCCTCCACCCTTCGTATCTTCTGAACGGTTATACTTGGTAAAATTTAAAGAGAAGAAATAAACGGACGTAGGCTTCTTAACTAGTCATAACAGGTGACGAAGTAGTCATAGATGACGTTACAGAGCCACTGTGACCGATAATTTTAAATGGAAAGTTTTGGCAAGTGATACTTTGTTTGACAGTTATTGAAAATACATATTCAATCATACTAATTTTGATAAATCAATTTAATAAATAATAAATTGTAGTTTCGCATTTTATTAATGAATAATTAAGAACCAGTTCTTACATTAAGTGTTCAAAATGTTCTCCATCTACTTTCTGACAGTAATGTATTGTATTGCTAAACTCTTGTCGTACTCGTTCAAATGTGTCAGGGAAAATTGCCCTACATTCTCCAACAATTCGTTACTGTAGCGCAAATCTTAGATTTTAAGTATCTTCATAGAAAAAAATCTAATGGTGTGAGATCAGTTGACCGAGTTGGCCATTCTATCAAACCTGAGCGTCCAATCCCTTTACCATAATATTCCTTATCTAGGTAACGTCTTACTGCAATATAATAGTGTGAAGGAGCACCATCTTGTTGAAACGTTATTTTCAAGTTGCAAAATCTGAATTATCTTCCAAAATTTTAAGAACTAACGCCTTAATTACTTTTTGTAACATCTCCAGATATACTTCACCGGTTAAGTTAACAATCAGAAAAACAGGTCTAACTATGTGGTTTTCTAAAATACCTTTCCAAACATTTAGTTTTCCTGAAATTTGAGTAAGTTTTTCACGCAAGACGTGAGGGTTTGTGTAACTCCAATATCTTACATTTTTTAAAAAAGAAAGCACTTTCTTTACTAAAACAAATTGTTTTTATGTAATCTGGCTGTTGGTTACTTTGGTTAAACATATTTTCACAGAATTCCAATCTTCGGTCGGGGTCATTATGTGAAAGTTGGTGCACCATTTTTAATTTGAATGAATAAAATTTGTTTTTAGCCAACAGTCGAGGTACTGTCCTTTGACTGATTTCACAGATAGACGCAACTTGGGCTGTAGAAGAAGTAGGGTACCATTTCTTCAATTATGTCAATTTTTTGTATTCACTAATTATGAGTCGACCAGATCGTTTGGCATCTTGAACACGACCTGTTATTTCAAACTTCCGAAGAAGTTTCCTCCAATAAGTCCTCGATATTGGGTGATCCGAAAACCTCTCGTTCCGTTGCATGAAAATCGTTTCTACATTTACCAATTATTAACACAGCTACTACTTTGTAGGCCTAAGTACGTACGTACCATTTTGCTAATGTAAATATTATAATGTCTCCTTAAGCAATTAATTTAAATTTTAAGATATAAACATTTGCAAAAACTTAGGAAAATAAAAACATCTAGAGAATTGAAAAACGTCAACTTTTTTGACAAATAACCGGGCAGACTTTAGAATATTTATTAATTAAATGCGAAACCCAAACAAAATTAGTTCAACGAGATATCACTTGCCATAACGTACGTACCATTTAAAATTATCGCTCACAGTTGCTCTGTAAATAATCTGTGACTATTACGTCACCTGTTGTGACTAGTTGAAAAGCCTACGTTCGTTTATTTCCTCCCTCCAAATTTAACTATTAAGTATAACCGCTACATGGTGAAGAGGGGGCTTATGGCTAGCACGGTATTTAAATTTTTATTTTCTAAAATTTTATTTACACCTTTATTTGAATAATTTATCAGTATCAGCTTGCATGATTCTTAATACCTTATTTACAATTAACAATACGCCGCTTTTCTCGCTTAAATGGTGAGGGTAGATTTTATCGAAAAATAATTCTGTCAACTTGTCTGTTTATCTGGCAACCAATATGTCAACGTCTTAGTACTGATGGCGATAAAACTTCTAAACTTCTAAATGTTTTTTAGCAAAAGGAACATAAAAAAGTTTTTCGAGAAAGATAAGATATGGTGGTGGAAAGTGAATTTACTGCAGATATCACTTCGAGAGACTGTTCTTTTAGTAGATACTCAGAAATTCAATGAATAAAATTATTACGTGGTGTGTTATTGTTCCAATATTTTCCTCAGAATAAAAATTGCGGCAACTTTATTCATAAAAAAGCAATATAATCTAAATAAATAAATTTATTGCTATTAGAAGTACATTACCAAAATAGGACCGCTGTAATGTTATACACTATAATTAATTATTAATTTTGAATATTTTGTTATCCAGGCTGTAAATTAAATGTTTAGTTTTAGAATTTTGACAATAGTAGTTAAGTTTCATATTGAAATTTAGCAACTAACAAGAAGCAAACCAATTTTGGAACACTGGATACAAAATGGCAAATGATTGTACTACCGACCTATTGACCATTTCTTTACTAGATACGTAGAAAGCACTAGACACTTTTAAACAGTAAATTGTGATACCAATAAAGTTTGTTGTATATGTAGGTACAGCTACCTGAGCCGACACTTTAAAGCTCGGTGCCGTAATAGGATCATATTATACCAGTATCGACTGTTCTTTTTAATTATTTATTTTACTAAACCGCAGCATAAAAGCAAAAATTTTTTTTTCGTAAACTCAATACTCAATACGTAATCGCTCGATAGTTACGAGAATCGCCGCTCCCTCCTAGTTGAAAATATAAAGCTATCTACCATTGAAACTTGTGCAGTAAGATGGATGGATGTTGCATTTGATTTGTAAGAGTTTTGGGAAACTTTGTGACCTTATGTAATCATATAATATAAGAGGAATGAATTACTGAATACAGAAAAGCATTTTTAAAGTGGATTTATAACAAAAATATTCCACTTTCGTAATTATTAACCAAAATAAGTTCAATTTTCAGGGGTTTTTGAGTGGCTAAGAACGGATAGGGGTAAATGTTTCTCAGAAAACCTGGTTTTACCTTTTCTCCTGGAGTCTTTTGTAAATTCGATATGAAATTAGTTATAACTCTTTATTCAGGTTTATGGGGTGCTGAAAACGGATATGATATGGACTGCGATCTCCGCAATCTTTTTGCGCTAAAACAGTAAGGGAAGATTTTATCAAAAATAATTCTGTCAACTTCTGTTTATCTGGCAACCAATATTTCTTCGTCTTAGTACTGATGGCGCACGTTTTTTTGATCAAAATAAACGTAAAAAAGCGTCTCGAGAAAGATAAGATATGGTGGAAAATGAATTTACTGCAGATATTACTTGGAGAGTCTGTTCTCTTAGTAGAAACTCCGAAATTCAATGAATAACATTATTATAGTTTATCCAATCTAAATGTGAAAACATAACCACGCCCTTAAACCCCAACAAAGGAACCGACTTTTAAATCTAGGTTGTCAGATATATTTGCGAATATTCCTAAGTTTATATATTTTGAAAATTTTCTCTCTACTTTACTATTCAATTGTTCGTCAATGACTCTTAGAAAGATAATATAAAAATATTCTTACAAAATATATACTTAAATTAATTAACTAGGTTCTTCTTATTTAAACAGTTTTCACTTCTAATGATATCAATTTTGTATATATTACTTATACTTAAATACATTTTTAAATAATGGCAACATTGTGTATATAGTTCGCCATTTAAAAGTCGGTACGCACCCTTTTGATATTATTGTAAAGAAATGCCGACGGCTTTTACTAAGCGCCGGGTGCATCAAACGAAAGATCAAAGAGAAAAATTGCGTGAGTTTAATACCGCGAATAGTCTTGTTCCCCATTACAGTACACAGTAGCGTGATTGATTTTTATTGATTTTTTATATTAGATATATAACGGTCAGCTTGATAGTACTTAATATAGTAAGAATTTCTCGTTTAAATATATAAGATAATAACTGCGCCAGCTTACGGTGGCGTTATATTATTTGATTTAGAAAGGTATGTTTTTAGCCTTAATTTTTTACGCATTTTTTCTGTTTTTAATTTTCCAGTTTCTTTTAGTTTTTCGTTTATTTATTTATTTATTTATTTATGAATCGAAATTCAACACTATCTTTTGGGTTTTCTTACAATTTAATAATTGTTATAGACAATGCCACGTATCATTTCCGCATATTAAACAAAATATCGTAATATTTGAACAGTTGCTTAATTCTATAGACATATTTTTTTCTTATTCAACTTAAGTATATTAGATAATAATTGAGAATCAACAAAATCTGTATTTAGTAATAAAGCGTTTGATTGATTATATCGTGGTGCATTTACTACCGCGTTATCAGATGCAAAACTATTAGAAAATTCATCCTCTATTTCTCTTAATTCACTTTCTAACTCATTTATTTTCAATGAAATAGACTGTAAGACTTGTACACGCTTACTAAAGGAAAGGAGAAAGGAAAACTGGTATTTTTCTTAACGAAGCGTGTATTGTAAATTATAAATTGTTAGCTGAGCGCTTTCGGCCTAAACACCGGCCATCATTAGAGCTAAAACTCCTAAAGTAAATCAATACCTTAGAGGAGAAAATGAAAAATAGACTGTACAGTCATCTAAAACTAACCATTCCGTAGGAAAAGCTACTACCATGCGGTGGTCGATAAAACAACATCAAACATATATAAAAGTTGAAACTTCCAGGCTCTTTGAGGAAGAGCAAGGAAGGGAAAATTAAAATTAATATTAAAACCAGTCGTCGTAGATGCCTCACACTTCTAAAATTAGCTATAATTCTATATTCTTCTATATTCTATACTTACTCTTTTTCCTGGTCTCTAACCTGACAGTTTATTATTTTATAATTAGTCCAACTCCTAACTAATGCAATAAGAAATATTTTTAAACAACATATATTCATAAGTAAATAATAACAGTAGCGACAACAATAAAATAGCAGGTAATGATTCATTTTTCAATATTTATGTTCTTTATTACTACGATTTTTTATCTGTACCTATATATGTAAATTAGATTTTTACTTTTATTTATTTTAGTCAGTGTTGCATAGACTAATTTTTTTCTAATTAGTCCTTTTTTATATTGCTCGTTGTTGTTTTTGTTCGAGCCTGTTTAAAACAAAGAAAAAGGGTTTTCTGCCTAAACTTTTTTGAATAAATTATAAATTATCAGTGTTTTTATATTTAGCTTGGCATTGAATATTTTAAATTTGACCAAACGATTACCTTTTTCTCAAATTTGAATGTTTTGTGTAGGCAAAAAGAAAACGATGGAAATCTATGTTTCATTTGGTTAATATTGGAAAATCACAATTTTCGACTTGCTGTTTTACTTTAAAACGTTTAACACAACAATAATCTGATTTTAATAGTTACTGTATAAGTCAAATCTGTTATGATCAATATACAGAAGCGGATTTAATTCGGTACACTTTTACTAAATAAATTGTTTTTGGTAGTGTAAAACAATTATTATTTGAGTATTGTTACAAAAAATTGTCGTATTTAATAAAGAGAGTTATTAATAAATATCGTAAAGTGCAAAATATTAATTATTCTATCGCTTCACGAGTTTTTAAAAATCATTTTTAAAGACATTGACATTTAACTAAGAAGAAACAACTACTTCTCGGGCTATGGGCCCCGACGGGTATTGAATTACACTTCAAAGTCAAACGGGGTTGGTATATCTACAAGATATTTAAACAAACCTATCTGGTTTGTAGTTAGAAGGGACCATATAACTTGTAGACCGGTTTCGGCATATTTACGCCTCAGAATCATTAATATTTTGCATTCTACGATATTTATTGATAACTCGCTTTATTACACACGACAATTTTACAGTTTTTTGTAATAATACTTTAATAGTATCGAGACCAAAATATTGTTGTCAAATCGAATTATGGTTTGCCGTTGGAGGTAAAGATGTCGCTACTATCACATCTTTTACACTTCCGTTACTGGAAGACATACATTGATTGTGATTTTAGTGTCAGCGATTATGCTTTAAGCTCGCTGACGGATAACATATACCTTGCACTGATGAGGCGCAAAAACGCTGAAACCGGTCTACAAGTTATATTGTTCCTTTTAACTACAAACCAGAATGGTTGGTTTAAATATCTTGTAGATATACCAACCTGTTTGACTTTGAAGTGTAATTCAATACCCGTCGGGGCCCATAGCCCGGGAAGTATTTGTTTCTTCTTAGTTAAATGGTCAATGTCTTTGAAAATGTTTTTTCAAAAACTCGTAAAGCGAAAGAATAATTAATATTCTGCATTCTAACGATATTTATTTTAATTATTATTTGTTACCATCTGTTTTATCATAAAGTAGCTGTAACCGCGACGTCGTTTGCGTGACGTGTTAATTGTTGTATAAAATATTTTCCTTCCACTTGTTAAAGGGGTGGAGGGAGAAATTTTTATTCACCAGATGTTAAGTGAAAAAAAGACAAATACATCTGTAAAAACCGCACTTGAATCGGATTAGTAGTTTTGTAATTGATATATATTTATAAAGTAAATAAACATTTTGTTTTCTGAAATATACAAAAGTTATTATAATTATTATTTAATTTTAAACCGCTGTTTAAGCTTGGCTAACTTTATGGTACGATAATAGTTTCAACAAGTGACGTCACAGTCATGTGGTTTTAGTATCACTGTTATAATATTAAGGCAGCTTTAAATTAATCCTTCGCTTAAAACAAAACACAAATTCTCTGATCCTGGATACAGCATGGAGGATGATTTAACACATAGAAAACTTTAACACCTTTTGAAAATAGCTAAAATTACTGGTTGATTAAAAGGTTTTAAAAGTGACACCTATTAACCAGTACAGGAAAGACTTCCTTTTAATATTTTATTTTTTATCATTGTATTTTGATACAATGAAAAAAAAACGAATATAAGGCAGTTATAAAATTCTTTGTTTTAAAAGGTTTATCAGCAACAGAAATTCATACAAACATATAGTAAAAGTGTTAAAATAATCTGATCTATCATTTCCAACAGTGCATCGAAGGGTTTAAAATTAAAACGTGGTCGTACAAGCGTCGAAGATTACCCACGTAGTGGACGCTAAAAAAGTGCAATAACACCGGAAATCATTGGGCAAGTCTATGATATTGTTTCTAAAGATCTAGTTTTCACTAAGTTTGATCTTGAAATTGCTGATACCAGAGGCATCTCAGATATGAACATATTTTACACGAAGAATAACATATGAAAAATTTAACAAAAATTGAATCGAAAACCAAAATTTTTTGCGTTATTTAATAACCATGGATTAGACTTAGAACTACCATCTTGATCCTAAACTAAAAGAAGAATGTTTACAGTAGATTGAAGCTTGTTATTCAGCTTAAAAACAGAACGATCGGCAAAAAGTTAAAACATCGATTGACGGTGGCTAAATTAAAGGAATTAAAGTACAAATTGCTTGAACACCCACCGTATTTACCAGGTTTGCTTCCTCCGACTATACCCTCCTTAGAGAATTTAAACAATTCTTTCGTGGAAAGCGTTTTTCGTTGAATAAAGAAGCTACTGCAGCAGTGAAACTATATTTTGCAGTGGTTCCAAAAAATCATAACAGAGATGGTATAAAATTGCTGAAAGATCATCGCAATAAGTGTGTTTCAGCTAAGGGAGATTATATTAAATAAAAAAAAACAATTTCTTTAAAAAATACACATTCTTTAATTTTTGCTTCCAAAACTTTTCAACCAACCTGTAAAATCAAAATATTTCCGCGTGGGGAAAGCAGTATTCAGCAGCTAGTTCCTAGTAGGTTATATCGAAGCTATACTTATTTTTTTTAATGTTGTTATAAATATAAAGTAGGGTTTTAAGGTTTCGTTTATTTTTAAAATCGATTTGTAATAGAAACCATGTTTAAATTTTTAAAAGTATCTAATCTTATTGTATCGTCTAAAAATCAAAAAAATCTTCAACAATCCAATGCGGATAAAAGGTTGCAGTAAATATGATTTCGATTTAAAGTATAATATATCTATGGAGACGACAGCAATGTATGGCAATCACATCTTTCTCCACACACGTTTTTTCAGATTACTTTATACATTATTTATGAGATAATGTTACGTTTCTTGAAGAAAATATATAAGTAGATATTTTTATAATTTCTTAAAAATATTTTAACAACACAAAATCACCTCCTCGTGATATATACGTAATCTTGTTGTATTTATAGATTAAATAGTGCACAGAATAATAAAAAAAAGTCCCCCTATCTGATTAAAATGTCTGTTTTTGTAAAATAAGACGGTCCAACTGTAAAACTATTAAATTAACGCAAATGAAGTAAATTGTACCAGCACTTAGACCACTTTTAACTTAATGTGCAATCTCTTGAGAGTGATAGAGAATTCGTCGCCTTAGATCGATATTCAGTCTAGATGACGAATTTATTCAATATTTCCTTATTTTTTGTTAAAGTACCTACTCACAAAACATGTATTTCGCTTTACTGTTTTACTTCTGGTTCGCTAGCTTAGCTTATTTTATACTATACAGGTGTTGTCTTAGTGGATAATCAGAAGATGCGGATACCACAACTACACAAAGACTGTATCTGGTCAGTACAAAATGAAGAAATTGGGTAATCACTAGATAAAATTCCTGTTGAAATGTGGAAATATTTGTGATCTGCAACCATCCTTACCAAATTGTGGGGAATACGATGACTTTTAGGGTTGTTATTGACAGTTTTAGCTAGGGATAGTAACTTTCTAGTAGATTAATATTGTTTCATATTTTAACCGACTTTAAATAAGAAGAAAGTTCTAAATTCGACCATATTTTTTTATGTATGTTACCGAATATATCCAGTATTTATAAATCGATTTAAAAAATTCTTTTTGCATTCAAAAGATTGTGGCCCCATAGAAATTTGGTTAAGGTCTGGTCACCAATGTAGAAGATATTCCGGGAAATACCACAAAAATTAACAGAATAAGCTCTGCAGTTAACTTAGTATGTTAATAATGATGTATAACATAAAAACATAATAATTAGCCTGTTATTGTCCCACTCTGAAGCTCTTCTCACAAGGTTAAGGCATAAGCATTTAATCCATTCGCTTGCTTACTGCAAGTTGGTGATTTCAGACAATTAAGTCCACGTTTTATCACAATGTTTTCCTTTACCGTACGTGCATTGTGTTTCTAGGAGTTTACTTATGTTCCCAAAAAGTCACAATGGTACATGTCGGAAGTGTTGGTGATTGAAATCAGTATCTCTTGCACGATACTCGGAAGGTTTTGAAAATAGTTAGTCATGAATTTTCGCCCACATCTGACAAAGCCAAGTAGCAACTAAAACTATTGAAATAAACACTTATTGCACTAATAAGCCAATAATAAAAAATTTATTTCTTAAAAAAATTGGAACCAACTTGGCATCTGATTTCAATTTTCATGAAGTCGGCTCCAATGGCAAATTACCCTCTGTTTTAATCTTAGCTATTAAATTTAGATTTTGAATGTTATTAAATCTTTTACAAATATATAAACTATTAGAGCCGACTTCAAGTGAATCACAATCAGATGCTTAGTTGGTTTCAATTTTACCAACAAATAAAGACTTTATTGCTGGCTTTTTAGTGCATTTTTTCTTTAAAAATTTTTTTTTAAAAAAGTTTTTATTTTTCTGAAAAACAACGCAGTTATAAAAGTTTAAATAATAAACGTCTTCGTTTAAAATCTGATAAATAAAATTCACCAGTTATAAAAAGTGCTGATGCCGTTTCTGCTCAGCAAAAATTGCAGATCTAATTTTGAACAGATATTGTGAACAAAAATATTTTTACCTCTCATCCAAACGAAAGGTTGAAAGAACATCTGCCATCGCAATTTCAGTTCTTTGGTAGAAAAATGTTTACGTGGCACTTGCACTTACACCGCATTTTTAAACTGCAAACTTTGATTTATTTTGACCAAAACAAAAATATTACTGCCATAAATATGAATGTAAAATTTCTTCTGAATTTAATAAAGTTTCAAAGAACTGCATGTTAATGTATACTAAATTGCGTTAAACTTAAATGCCTTTAAAAGATAGTTTTTTTACATGTCTTAAAAAACAGTTCTAAGAAATAGCGGCAATTTGACGGTTCTGACTTAATCATTGACATTTTTTTATATTAGATCTTTTTGTTAAATTTGGTAAAAGAATAACTTGATTAACTTGTGGTTTTTAGTTTTGTATATAAACGCTAAGAAGTTGCCACCAATAAAACCTTCGGACACAAATCTTACCTAAATGTTTTTTTGACATAAATCCAGACTTTTATGGCGATATAACAAGTCGTGTAGGTATGGTGAATTTTTTAAATTAGTAAGTCGAGTCGGTCAAAAAATGGATATTAGCCAAGAACATTTTTGAGCAAAATTTTAACAATTTTCGGAGAGAATTATTCCAACAGCAAGGTCTTGCCAAAATGGTTTCTGTGTTTCGAAATAAAACCCTCTATTATTTGAATTAAATAAATTTGATAATTATTAACCGACTTTAAAGGGGGTTCTTAGCTTGATCTGTATGGATGTATGTCCGCGATTATCGACACAATTAAGTGAAGTATTTTTTGCGATGAGTTCAGTATCAATATGAGGGGTTTTAAACGAGTAAATCATGGTTTTTTGTTAAACATTAAATACGCGGAATTTTATATGACCGATTACCCATTCTACATTACAATTTGATTTAAGATTGGTTTTTGGAAGGTTGTGTAGATAGTTCATCATGTTTTTGGGCCCACATCAAAAAAGCAAAGCAGCAACTGTAAAGAATAAAATAAAAACCTAAAAAAAATGAACCATCTTCATAAGAAGAACATACTAAAAAGCAAATTTTTTTTTTTTTTTTTAAATTAAGGTGACTTTAAAGAAATTAAAATAAGATGCCTAGTTGCTTACCATTTGTTTAAGTAATAAAGAGTTTATTATTTTTGATTTTTGGGGCATTTTTATTTTTGAAGGTGGTTCAATTCTTTTTTAAAGTTTTTTATTTTATCCTTCATTGGCTTTATCAGATGTGAGCGCCAATTCATGATGTACTTTCTTTAAAACCTTCGGAATACCAATTTTAAAACAAATTGAAATGTTGAATACGTAAACGGTCATATAAAATTTGCCATATTAAATGTTGAAGAACAAAAAAAAACATGATTTACTTCTTTAAAAACCCCTAATATTGATATTGAACTCTATCGCAAAAAATAGTTTTTGGAAAATCCCATCAAAAAAACATACAATACAGATCAAGCTGAGAACCCCATTTTTTGAAGTCAGTTCGTAATTATCGAATTTATTTAATTAAAAATTATGGAGGGTTTATTTAAAAAAAGGTGAATGCACATTTCACTCAACAATTTTTGAATAGTAAGTGAGGTTAAATACATACCAGTAAAACTAAGAAGCGTTTTAATTTTAAAAACGGTCTATAATTTTAAGATAATAGCGGACAAATATACTTACATACATTTTAAGCTGAGAACTCCCTTTTTTTGGTTAATATATAAATATCGAATCTATTTAATTAAAAATTATAGAGGTTTTATTCTAATAAATGGTGAATGTACATATGCTCTCACCAATTTTTTTATAGTTAAGGCTATTAAATACATATCTAGAGGTGAAAGTCAGAAGTTTCGTATTTTTAAAGTCGGATAAAATATTGAAAACCTTCTCCTTAGATTGACAAATACTGTCAGAAGTTTCGTATTTTTAAAGTTGGATAAAATATCGAAAACCTTCTACTGTGTTAAAAACCGCATTGAAACTGGTTTAGCCAAATGCGATATAATTGCACACAAACATACATACATACAGTTTAAAACTAAGAACCTTTTTTTTAAAGTTGGTCAAAAATAAGTTTAATTTATCAATAATTCGAATCTAGTCTAATTGATTCACGTCCAAAATAGTCCGATCGCATAAGATTGCAAAAAAAAACAATTTAAAAATCAAATATTTATTATTAGTTAATGTAATTATTAAAACAATAAGCAGTAAAATGTTGTTATTAAATTTGTATGGTTGGCAGTGCTCTGGAAATCCTAATTTCTAACAAGATTCTGCAGAATTAATATTATAGAAAATATATTAACAAAAGTCACTCAATTTGAAGAATTAATCAGACTCGAAGGACAAAAAAAATTAAAACAAAAATCCAAATTAAAATTGGATCCTTCAATGAACGACTACAATCAGAGCCTCTAAATGATCTTGTCTTTAATTTAGTTTAATGCTATGTTCAATTTGCGCCCCACCTTAAATCAGTAAGATATTTTTATACCTATTCAATTTGCGCCCCCAAAGTAAATTAAATATGTGACAATTTTAAGAATCTACATAGAGTACATAAATAGAAATACTTTTAAAAACATACTTTTTATATTATTATAAAGTGAAAACCAAAAAGGGGTGCCAAGTATGCGTACTAATGACAAACAAAAGGGGGAAATTAACGGCCATGTACGCAAAAAGGATCATAGGTTACGAGTAGTAATGGTAACCGCAGACATGCATGTTTCTGGCTCAATAGCCGTCATCAGTGCGGCATAACCAAGTAAGGTATTGCACTTGGCTTGCAAAAGTGTTGGGTACTTGGGAGCAAAGGATGGTAGGGAAACATGTGTCAAAAAACACAAACAACAAACGCTCACACAGGATTCTTATCGCCATTTGTGCCTTTGGTTAGCTGTGCCCACATTTCGGGGCTACGACCAGCGTCGCCACGTTGGCGAAACGGACTCATTGTGTTTGAGCCGTTCCAGCAAGTCCAGGATGTAAAACATCCTGGGCTCCCAAGTACCCAACACTTTTGCTAGCCAAGTGCAATACCTTACTTAGTTTTGCCGCACTGATGACGGCTAACGAGCCAGAAACATGCATGTCTGCGGTTACCATTCCTACTCGTAACCTATGATCCTTTTTGCGTACATGCCCGTTAATTTCCCCCTTTTATTATAAAGTTAACAATATAAGGAAGCTGAAGTGTATAGAAGCGTTACCGGCTCTAGATGAAGATTGCAGGTTCGACTCCTAAGAGATATGATTTTTTTTTTGCTTTTATCTCATATTCATGTTTGTATAATTCCATAAAACCTATCTCAAAATAATTAGTTTATTAACTAAAAAAAAATTAAACATATTTGTTATATAAAATTAATAAAGTGAATTTTACTAATGATATTATTATTATAATAAGATAATAAATTTTTTAAACATTCTTAAATTTTTTTAAATTTTATATCATACCTCTTTGCACATATTTCCACTTTTCTAAATTTTAATATAATTTTTGGTTTAAAAAAATTTTATAACATTCCTAGAAACTCGAATTAGGTCTGAGGCCCATAATTTATGTACATAGAATTAAATAGTAAATATACTTTGATATTAAAAAAATTAGAAAAAGAGAATATTTAATGTGTCACCTAAAATAAATAAAAAAACAGAATTAAACTAATTTGACTAAGTAATTTTAAATATTGCTTTTACATTAATTTTATTGTTTTAACCACATAAGATGTGCGCACTTTTATTTTAATTTAAATTCATTGCAGCGAAAAGGCTATAAAAAAATAATTACCTGAACTAACAAAATTTAAAACACAATCACTTGGTTTAAAAAAATCCAATAAATCCCAAACGCAACACGGAAACTACAAGTAAATTTCGAGCACGTTATTTTCTGTAATTTGCTGGCAAAGCACACACCAATCAAGACACACTACTGAAATTTATGTTTCGTTGAACTTCGCGCGCGCTGAAAACGACACTGAAATTTCATCCTTTGGAGTTGAGTGTGAAAGGTGGCGCTGGCGCATGTGCCACCATTGGATTCGGTTTCTGAATTGTTTAGAATTTACCAAATTTGTACGATGACGAATTAGGGATTGTTAAAGTAATTTATTTAAAAAAAATAGAGGGTCTTACTTGACAACAATGTTGATTATTGAAAAAAATTTCTACTTTCAAATAAAACACATTTTTTTGTTTATTCATGTTAGAGCTAAAAAAAATTTATAGATAATTGCATATAGATTATTTAACCATTAGCTTCTTTTGCGACAGGAATCCAAAACAAGTCCCAACGAACTTAAAAAACAAATACTTATAAGCATAAACTTTTGAAACATAATATATTAAAACATAATAAATTTATTAAAAATGTTTTTTATCTAAAAAGGATTTGCGTGATCCTATTTGAGAAAGAATGGAAAAGTGCATGTTTTTAAAATTACGAAGAGCTTAATAGATGGTACACAAATGGCGTAACGCAATAATATTTATCATATTTTCATTATAGGCAACCAGCTTCAATGGCAAATTACATTCTATTTTAATTTTCTTTTAATCTTCAGGTTTCGAATGTTAGTAACTCAAGTCGTTTACATTGGAGCCGACTTCAAGGAAATCGAAATCGGATGCCAAGTTGCTTCCATTTTTTTAAGAAATAAAGATTTTATTTCTTACTAGCTGACCCGGCGGACTTCGTACCGCAAATCATTTATGTCATTTTTTGTTTTTTCAATTTATTTTGAATTTATCGTTTTCATCATATTTTCTCGTTAGTTATCAGGTTCATACTATTTTTTTCGTTGTATTTGTAATTTATTTATTAAATATATTGGATATTAATTGCGCCACCTTACGGTGGCGTGATTAAAGTAATCAAATAAGTAGTGGTTCCTCGTTTAATGGAAGCGCCATCTGGTGATAACTTCCATTAATACAAATATCTAATTCATATTAACCATTAAAAATACAGCATCCTACTAATTTTCACGACAATCGGTTAAACAGGGCAGAAGTTGTTACTCTGCAGCTCCACCTCAAACCTTCTCCGTGGAAAAATACTTATGCATACCAATTTTCTGCTTCGAAAAATACATATAGATACCAATTTTCATGACAATCGGTTGAACGGGACAGAAGTTGCTACTCTGCAGCGCCACCTGGTGGTGAGTGGCATCAATGAGCATAACATATAAACCTTCTTCGTGCAAAATACATATACATACCAATTTTCATGACAATCGGTTGAACGGGGCAGAAGTTGCTACTCTGCAGCGCCACCTGGTGGCGAGTGGCATCAATGGGCATAGCATATTCGTTTTCTCCGTGAAAAAATACGTATACATACCAATCTTTATGACAATCGGTTGAACGGGACAGAAGTTGCTACTTTGCAGCGCCACCTGGTGGCGAGTAGCATCAATGAGCATATCATATAAACCTTCTCCGTGGAAAAATACATATATATACTAATTTTCATAATTTCATAATAATCGGTCCAGTAGTTTTTGAGTTGATTGATTTCAAACATAAAAACACATTCTTTTTTATATATATAGATATAGAATATTTGTACCTTGTTATCTAGTTTTTTAGGTAATTTAGTTTTATAATCTTCATGTTGTTAATAATTATAGAGTAAAACTTGTAAAAAAGGAAAATTCCGTAAATAAATTAATAAATAAATAAAATTTATACATTCCATAAATTAAAACTATGGGTGTGATATCACAGGTTAAGTAACCGCGTTTCCGAACAAACGATGCTCTTTCAATGTCTATGGCTGTGAATGACATTGACATTCGTTACGCGCGTTTTTTAAAATATGCAAAATTGAATGTCTATTTTTCAATATTTCTGAGAGATTTTCTTAATATTTTCTTCCGTAAGAACATTCTCCTAATAATAACAAATACAACACAAAAAGAATTAGTAAAATCGGTCCAGCCATTCACGCGTGATGCCATGACCAAGGAAAACGGGTTTCATATATATAGATTTTTTAGTGCATTTTTTTAAAAACTTTTTTATCTGTATTTAGGCAAACATGCGACTCATCCATTACAATCAACGATCAGACACTGGTAGCGGGCGACTCCATTACGCTGGTTGGTATAACGATCTCCCAGGACTTACTCTGGAACGAACATATTGCATCCATAGCAACTGCAGCAGGAAAAAAATTAGGCTTTCTGTTTAGAGCACGGAAATATTTTTCTCCATCCAACTTGACTACTTTTTACAAAGCCCAAATACGGCCTAATCTTGAATACTGCTCGCATGTATGGGATTCGGCGGCTCCGTCAAGGCTCGGAGTTCTTGATGCAATACAGAAAAGGGCCGTTCGACTAATAAACGACACCAGTATCACCAAAAACCTAGCCCCATTATCCCACCGAAGAGCAGTGGCTGATCTTTCCTTGTTTTATCGATACATAAACGGATTGTGCCAACTCCATGCACCCTTATACTGTTCAGTGCCCGACATCGAGAACGGATCGATTTGATCGTTCCTTCATCCCCAGGGTCTCCAGATTGTGGAACTCCTTACCTCCCCACGTCTTCCCCCACTCGTCCTAACTTGCAGGCCTTTAAATCCCAAATTAATAAATTACCTCTTCTGCCCCAATAGATGTTCTCGGTACATTTGTATTTAGGGCTATACCTACGAGGACATCCTTAATAAAAGAAAAAGATTTTGTTTTTGAGAAGTTTCTACAAGTAAAAATACTTCCGTAAGATTCCCTTTAATTACTTACTTGTATTTCTTTTAGATGTTCGTTTTATAACATTACTTTTTATACTTTTAGTTTGTTTACATCAACTACTGTCATTTATAGCTAATAACATCTAGGACTCTACATTTACTGAACGCAGACGCGACTGACAGAGCCCTTTTTCGACCTCCGACTACAAACGAAACAGGGTAATCACACCGAATTTTTTAGTTATATTTAATAAAATTAACCTAATTTGACTTTGTATATTCGCTTTATTTTATAAAGGGATTAGATAATTACCTTTATGTGACTTTGTACATTAGCTTTATCTTATAAAGGGATTCAGATCTAGAACTCTAGTTTTTTTTATTTAGCTCATCTAATTAAAATCTTTTTTTTTACTTTGTCTTCAATTAGTTTATTTCTATTGGGGTTGGTCAGTACCTATCAAACAAGGAGTTTCTGATGTTTACTGACTGATTTGGTGGCGCGACTCCAAAATTTTTGTTACTTTTCCTCTACGGTTGAGATGGGCATAATTTGCACGTGGACACTGAACACTCAGCGACCTCAACTGATCATTATGAATTATAACTTATAGGTATTAATAAAGAAGGACGTAGCAATGTGCTTCAGAAGAAAGTAAGTAAGTGTCAAAAAACGTACTAATTACTAATAAATCTGTAGCTGAAGGGGCTAGAGGCGTTACTGGCTATAGGTAGAAATTGCAGGTTCAAGTGTAATAAGATGCGACATTTTTTTCAATTTCTTCTTAATCTTATTTTTTAGTTTGTATACTAAATTTCAGAAGACCTCACTTGGTCTGGGCCAATTTAAGAAGATTAGAAATTTAAACCGCGTATGTGTATAACTCTCAATTATCTTCGTATACATTATTGGTATATCGTACTCGATTGATTGTGAATATAATTATAATTCCAATCCTTTACAAAATGTTATGATACCTGGATTTCCAGTCCGTTGGCATTGACGTCATTTGACGTATATAAAAGTAGACCAATACGCAGTAAGTCTTTCTAAGTTAAACCTGGCAACTACGCTTCATTCCTACCGCGTATTGGTCTTCTTGCATATACGTCAAATGACATCAATGCCAACGGACTGCAAATCCAGGTATAGTAATTATTTTAACGAGTAAATTAATAATTTAAAACCATATTGATCACTTGTAATTCCATGCAAGAGCAATTATCATTATCAATGCATGATGTTGGTCGATGTGTAATTTCCCAAATTAATGTTGAATTTATTCATGGGTCCGTATTTATGCACTACTCTAAAACCTTGATCTTTTCACCCGTTTGGGACCACTTCAAATAACGTATTACACTCTGAGTTACAATCCACGCCCCACTTCATAAAGGTGTGGGTTAGAGTTATTGTTACGAAAGTTGAAGAATCGGAGATTTGGAATTAGATTTTAAAATTACAATTTATTTTAGTAAAATAGTATATAAGTACGTTTTATCTTAACATAAACTTTGAAAAACTTATGTACCTTATTAATTTTGCGTTCCACTAAGCCTTCTAATGAAGCTTTAACGTGACTTATTTTTTATAATAAATAAGACCACACTTTTTTTAGACGTACAAAAGCAAAAATAACTTTAAATTAAAGTTAAACTGCAAGATTATTGGCTTAAAAAATTCTTTAATAATTTTGACTTAGGTTGTTGCTATTACATAATAATTGCCAAATTTAAAGCAAGCAGTTTTAGCGAGAATTTGCAAAAAAATTCAGAAGCTTGATTTTTTTGCAATAAGGCGTAAAACTAATAGTCTATTACTGCGTTTTGAGTTTTAAACCCTATAGATAGAACTACCTTGCAAGGTATAGTATAGATAGCCAGTTTTTGCACAAAAATTTCCTGCTTTAAGGCCGATTCTCACATAGCAGCGCCGCAGCAGCGCGGCAGCAGCGCTTCACAGCTCCGCCGCGATGCAAAAACCATGAAGGCATTCCCACATAAGCAGTGCAGCAGCAGCAGAATCACGATCGTAGCGGTTGCGAAACATTTGTCCCAGTACTGTTCAGACTATTTATTTCATTCCAGATGTTTTCTTTCCGTATTAAATTACTATAATGTTTATTACCTAGATCGTAGATTTCTGGCCTCTCACTAACTAATAAAATCAATCTCTCGATTTTGCTTTCCATCTTCGGTTTTTACTAACAATATCGAACTAAACAAAGGATAAAATCAAAATATCAACATTTGATTTGATGTTGTTAGATTACGTACCTGTATGTACCCTTTATACGTATTAGGTTTATTTTTCAATAAAAACTAAAAATGAACTACTAAATATTCAACAATAAAAAATAAAACCGCACCCTTGCATACAAAAAGAAATATCACTGACTATGTGAAATACCGAACGAATATTCTAATAAATTAATGACATCTACTTAATAATATTAACACTAAACAAATACAGAATCTTTCTCTATTCTACAGAAATCTATAAAAGTGTTATTTGTTCCAAATCCATCTAGTTGTTTTCTTAGGGATCATTCATAAAAATTATTTTTTATTTATTTAGCTTTTTGTAGTTTATGGCAAATTTTAACCAAATAACATCAACCTCAGCAGTGTTTGCTGCTTTCTAATACCCACTTGGCAGCGCGTAGCGGCACAGAGCAGCATACAACGCTCTCGAAGGCGTTAGATGTCGACGTGCTGTGCTGCTGCCGCGCTGCTCTGCTTATGTGGGAACCGTTCCATTTAAAATAATGAATATTTTATGGAGCCGCATTTGCGGCTACGCGCCGCGCTGCTGCGGCGCTGCTATGTGAGAATTGGCCTTTACTCTGTTTTGCTTTGTAGAAAAAAGTGACGGAAATATTTTAAACTTATAAAAACACCTAGATACTATTTGTCAATCTCGGACTAGCTTAGCATAAATTTTACCATACCGATAGATAAGAGAAGACTGGCATAATAGAATTCATATAAAAAAAACAGTACATATAAATAAGTAAAGGCAATTAATCGGTCAATGTATACGAAGGGAATACGGCACCGTTTCGGTGTTAGCATCTTTTACAAAGGAAGCTTTCATAGAAGTAATTAGTCTTTGATTAAATTTATAGTTTACAACGCTACAGTTTTAAATGGGTATTGTATACAGTTGAGTCCGTGGTTCTTTACCCGTGCGTCATCATTTAAAGCATACGAACTAAGTCGGAAATTGCAACTTAATAACATGCGGTAGCTGTTTTGTCTTTAGTTTTATGCGTGGAAGACAATGACGCTAGATTAAAAGTATGTGTTTTATCTCGCCAGGTATTAGTGACGCACGGGTAAAGAACGACGGACTCAACTGTACTTATTTTATTTTATAAAACACTATATTTCCTTTTGTTATATAAAAGATTCTTAATATATTACACAAAGAATTGCGTAAGGACATACTTTGAGGTTTAGGAGGCGAAATATTTTCATTAGCAATGAAACTCATTTTCCCTTTGATTGGCATCTAGGAAAAGCAATTTTCCTCCATTAGGTCCCGACCTATGTCAAAAGAAATATCAGAGTTACCGAAACCGATCAATAAATTACCTACCCTTTTCGTTGTTGGCTATTCCCAATTTTACGACCTTCAACGTCCCATTTATGAATGGCAGACGAAAATAACACAATTATCTTAGGGTCAAATTGTTCATCATGTATTATATCATGATACTCTTACTGGTCTAGCAATAGACAACCAATCAGCTAATATTTAGAAATTAAAATAGAGTTAGATACTAAAACTAAAATAATTATCGAGTTGTTTTTTCAGTAGGTATTTTAATTTAAATAATATGGACATTCTTTGCGATTGCGAATTTTATTTGGGTTGCACTTTAAACGAATTGCAAGCAATGACAAGAATTTTATATTCTAGTTGTGTTTTCTTACGTAAAACAAATAAATTTTGCATTTTATTGGCAGAATTTAATCTAATTTAAAAATTCATTTAGTACTTTTGAATTTTTTTTTGATGCTAATAGTGTTAATATTATTAACAAAGGGTTATATATTTATTTTAAATAATCCACCAGTATTATAAATGCAAAATTTTGAGACGATAGATGTGCACATGTACCTATGTTTGTTACTGTTTCACGTAAAAACTACTTTATGGATTTGAATGAAACTTCAGAGTAGTAGGTATGTATATACCTACATCATTCAAAGCTTATTTTTATTAAAGTAGGCCTTGTTAGGGTGATAAATTTCGCCCTGTATATTTAATCTTATTCTCAGTTGTAAATGCGCTGTTGTCACGTCCTCAATAAAATCATAGTGTTAGTGACAATAAATAAAATAACAATTGTGTACTCCATTTCAGCGCCATTAAATCATTAAAAATTAGTACTTTCACAAAAAACGAAAATCGTCAATTTAAAAATATATTTTTAGATATAATGAATGCATTTACAGAATAATAGTACTTAATTGAATGAAAGCAAATAGTAAAAACATTTACAAAAAAGTCTTCATTTGCAATTAGGAACAAATTTTCTATGTCTATATAACGGTATTATAAAATAGGTTTTACAACAAACATTTAAATTGGACCAGCTATAAATGAGAAAATACAAAATATTTCATTTTGTCGATAAGTATTACAGCAGATATATATTGAAGAATAATTTTTCGTGAAGCTTTCCAGGTAGTGCGGGATTATGACATACCAATTGGTTTTAGCTATTTTGATAAGTAGAACAAAGATAAATATTCCCACAAAATGTTATGCTTCAAATAATGGAAATCCGTTTAATATGTGTTCAATAGCTACAGTGCAATAATTTAGCAGAAAAGCAGATACACTAATGGTAAAATAAGCAAAGTAAAAAAAATGAAACATACAACATTAGAAAAAACATATAAACAAAAATTGAAGTAACAGATTTGGTTAAAACTATTGTCACGTTCATCTATTCGTTATGTATTTTCAATTCACCTCTAGTATCAAAGGTAAAATGTTGTCAAGTGAACAGTTTTTCATGTAATAAGTCCAATCCGTCAAAATAATTCCTTCTGTTTCTACAAAATTTTTTTTACATGTCTGGTATACACATTGTCTTAAAGCTTCTGTCCAAGTTTTGTCCAAATATAAAAATGGAAAATAGAGGTAATCGAAGTAAATCATGTCTATGTTAGTTTAATATTTAATTTACTACATATGTCTTATCGTTGCTTTTGTATTGTGTAAGTACAATTGTCTTTTTTTTTTTTCATTTTTTTTATCAAATTCGATGTTATTGCTGCTTAACCATCTCTGTAATATCTATTTTGCTGCTGAAAATGTAGGTGGTCTCTTTTGTTGTACAGAATGAACTGAAGCATTATCCATGTTTACTACACATTTCTCTGGAAAATTAAATAAAGCAGGAATAAGTTTATTAACAATCCAGTTTTTGAAAATATCACCATTTATAGTATTGTGATAGTCAATGTCAGTATTTGAAGAGTCTAATAACAAATCACATCCCTCTATTGACCCACCATTTGCTCCTGCGAGTAAAATTGTAAATCGCCTTTCTTCGGATTACACATGCAATGGACTACTTTTTAAATCAGATTACTGTTTCCATCGACGCGTTGGAGTACCATTTTTTTATATCCACGTCTATGTACACGAATCTGATGATTTCATTGCGCTTTTTTAATTTCATAAATTTCTGAAGGAAAGAGATTTTGCTATGTCTTTGCTCACTTAAAATTTGTCGCCAGTTCACGTTTTTAAGTTTATATATCATTAATTTTGTATAAATAAGTTCGTTTACCGTTTAAATCTCAGTTTTGTTTTGCGTCAGTCAAAAGTTTATCTGAAGTAAAATATTCGTTTTTATAATTGTACCTACGTCCAAATCTGCCGCTGCAATTTTTTTTAAATGAAGTTCTTAAATGTATCTGCTTTATCTTTCTTCCTTTTATTTGCCGCTTCTTTACCATTAACTAAATCTTTTTTTTAAGATTTTTCGTTTATATTTAACACTAACCTAAAAAAAATGTATGAAATAAAAATTTAAATGATTTTTAGATTAATGAATCAAATATCGATTCGTCTATGTCCTATCAAATTACATTTTAATTATCATTATGGATCATTGTTATTAAAGAAATTATTGAAAATATTTTATTCTGAAACATTTTTAACTTTTACTATAGTGTGTAATCTGGCAACATTGTAAAATAATGACTGACAGAAGAAATGTGAGGTTAGGTATGCTTAATAAATTATAAGTAATTTAAATGTAATAAGAATGTAAAAGTGTATTTATCTAATGTAACAAATAACTTCATATACAACTATTAATGAAATTAAAAATGTTTGGAACTATTTGCTGATGAAAATATTGGAATACAGTTGAGTCCGTGGTTCTTTACCCCTGCGTCATCATTTAAAGCATACGAAGTTAGTCGGAAATTGCAACTTAATAACATGCGGTAGCTGTTTTCTCTTTAGTTTCATGCGTGGAAGACAATGACGCTAGATTAAAAGTATGTGTTTTATCTCGCCAGGTATTAGTGACGCACGGGTAAAGAACCACGGACCCAACTGTAATCTTGTAAACAAACACAATTAGTAATTACATTAAAAACCTAACAGATCTTATATAAATCCCTCTTCTGAAACTTTCTGTTCTTTTCTAAACATGTAATATCATCTTTGTATTCATTTTTTTGTCTCTACACATTTTTTTTTCGGCATATTAATTTTTTTAATGCATTTAACCATTATATTTATGATATTTGTTGTCAAGCATGTCAGTTTGCGACTTGCAGTGACTTGGTAACTTTCAAACGCCAACATGACAAAAACCAATACCAACATGAATAAATAAAAAGATAGCCTGCTAGATATAAATAAACGTTGAATCGTTAATAGGTTATAGCTTATAGGGGTGATCGGGGCAAGATGAAGCTCGCGGCAGGACGGGAAAAACACTCGTGTGCGTGAACAGTAATCGTGTTCGGATCGGCGACAGCGCCATTTGCACAAACTTCACTTTCTACTGGTGCGTCAGAGCAAACCGAACAAGTTATTATATATTTTGTTGTAATTTCTACTCAAATCAGATTCAAAAAATTTGTTTGTTTATCTACGTTTTTATAGAGTTTTTATCTATTTTCTACTTTTTAACCTGATTAATATAATAAAATAATAAATAAATATTGTATTAATTAGGATCACATATGAAAGGATTTTAAATATTTATGATGGTATGTCATTTTTTTCTGCAGATAAAATGGTGCGTAACTATAAAAGAAAAACAGATCGTGTCAAATGGGACGAAGGCATCAAACCAAAGGCGCAAAAAAGAAGTTGAATCGGAAGATAGTTCATCGAATGCAAAACTACTGATCTGATTTCCAATATTCTTCTACTAATAGAAATTCTAGTTTTAAGAAAGAAGAATCAAATACAGTTTATCTTCATAATCTCATGGAAACGGAAGTACCTAAAGGGGTGAAAATACAGTTTCCGAAACTACTTGATTAATTTCAGAGATTGTTTCACCAATGAAAAGTTAACTTTTTAGGAAATGCAATTTAATAGTTTTTACTTTCGATAAACCTACGAAAACAGGAACCATAAGGGTAAAAATTATACCGATTGGTCTTTAATTTAGATTTTTCGTTCAATTTTCCCAAAACTGGATTTGAAATGTTTAAACAAAATTTGAATAAACTGTAGAGGAGAGTGAAGTAATTGAGAATGGCGAGTAATTGGGAACAGTGCAATATCTGAATTTTAGTCTCCCCTACTCCGCGTAACAAAGCGTTTCTCAATACGCTAGCAAGATTCACCTGCTATAACAAGAAATTATGTAATTTTGTTATTATCTTTTTAACGTCAAACAAGTGTGCTATGCCGATATATATTGTATATATGTATGGAGTTTTGAGAGAAACTAAAATAACATTTCAAGGAACGGTCATTTTAAATAAATATATCTGTTTATAGTCTCTAAACTAAACTATCGATAGACTCTTATTTTTAAATTATTCTAGGTTTCAAATTTTACAGTTTCAGAATTTATACTTATTTTGGACAAAATATATTCTTCTTATTCCTTTTTTGTAACCAAAATTATTAAATTGACATTAAAATTATATGTAAAACAAATACATAAAATGATGTGACAAATGGAATACTTAGTTTTTACATGTTCAAAGAAAAATTCTTGTGATTGATTAGGGTCTGTATATTCCATTGAAAATATGATAATAAAATTCTTTTGTAAGATAAAATAGCTAACATTAATCTTGGGCTAACGTATCGTGATAAAAATAAATGGTACCCTTATCAAATACTTCTTTTTCCTGTTGTCATAACTGATGGAGATTTTTGTATATCCATCAGGTATGAATAACGCAACTTAAACATATTACGAAGCAATTTTGACCTTATTCATTTATCTTATTTAATGGATTTCATCACTGGGTTGGTTTATTATTTTTTTATTATCCATTTTGTTTCTTTGCTCGAAAATAATTAAATAGTTTAAGGTAATTGGATTATTTGTTTGTTAACTTGAAGTAACCTAATGAAATATATTTTTTTTTAATGGAAATTCTTATCTCCATAAAAATCTTTTCTTAAAAAAAAATGATTACAGTTTCAAGTAGATAAGGTTAAAAATGCCGAAAGTCGTAAAAGAAAGTAAATGTATGTTTGATTTGATACAAAAACAAAAATATAGCTAAACTTAATATCAAAGAATTCTTTTTTAAATAATACTGTTTTTTAACGATTTCAAACCAAATCTAAAACCAAAACCTTTTCCTAAAAACTTCTTTTCTTCAGTAATTAGCAATAATGGACCATCCGAGACACACACTGGAACCATCTCCAAAACTACCACCATTTCGGACACATCCATAAAAAACAAACAACTACCAGCCACCACCTTCAAAAACCCATCCCTCAAAAAACCACTTCACCTAACTTATTCATTGTTTCTTCCCCTATTTTCACCAATCACAATAACCCTTACTCCTTTACGACGAACTTCCCTGCCTCTATCATTCGTTTTTTTCTCCTAAACTTACCAAATTCCGTCTCTCTGTCCTCCTAGAACTACCACTTCCATCATTTATAACACGAGCAACAACTTTTCTCAACAACCTACTTTACCTCCAAAAACACAAAGACCACTCCTATGTAAATTTATTTCGTATCCTAAACCAAAATGAATTCCTTCATAACCAAATTTTTCTTTGTAAAGTTAACCCCAATTTTACCGCCCTAATCAAACTCACCTCCCCTAAAACCCTGGAGCAAATCCAAAACTTTTTAAGACAGTTCTTAACGACCCTCAGGTACTAGTCATACTCCTTTACCAAAAAGATGCCCTTCCACGTGCCCTCGTTGCAAAACAATCCCTCCCCCAGATACTCCTGGTAATAAAGGGAGTAGGTTCCTTTCGCTCAGATGATGCTTGGCTGAGATTTATAAAAAAATACAATATCGTTTCACCAAGACCTTAAAAAATTATTTTCAGAGCAACCAAGTAACCCACCTCCATGTTAAGAATCTTAACAAATTCTAAACCCCACTTTATTTTTGCCATAAACAAAGGAATTCTCTTTTATGCAAACGTCCGCCACTGCGAGTCCTCAAACACCATTTAGGTCCCTGTTGTTAACGGACACTCGGCCTTAGAATGTCCTAAACCAAACATCACTAGCCCATTTTGTGGCAGGTGCCTCCGCATCTGCTCCTGCCCTAGGGCAAATAAACCTAAATGTTCCAACTGCGATGGGAAACACCGTACTTTATCCCCAAAATGCTCTAAAAGGCAACAGACCCCTAAAGCCCCTATTTCTTCCCCAAACCCAGAGTTTTTCACGGAAATGAAAATATCTCTTCATGTCACCACTACCTTAGGTACCTTATAATATTCTCCCAGATCACCGAGTTCTGACCACCCACCTCCTTAACTTAATCACCGAAACAATATTCAACCATTTTTATTTTTTTGTATTAGTGTTCCATTTTTCGTTTTTTTATACTTAACACTTTTTATTTTTATATTTTTTAATTATTTTTAAATGTCAATTCTTAACGATTGAGCGTATACAAAATTTAAAGCAAAAGTTATCGCAAATAACTTTGACGCAACACGGGATATAATTAGATTATTAAGACAACATTTGGAATAAATAAAGGAGTCTACGAGTTTACGGCTTATTAACTGTAATTCCAAGGTTCACCCCTTTTTGCTTTACGTGACTGGACTACTAGCTATCTTAGAGAAATAAAGATACGTAACAAACTTATTATTAGATATAAACAACAAAATGTAAACTGAATACTGTGACTACAATTGTAATTATACCGTTTTACATTAAAACGTGTTACGTAAACGAAAAATACTTGTGTGGTGTTACCATATGTGTTTTAATTATAAAATTATAATAAGTTTTCGCTATGCTTTTGTTAACAGATGCTACACATCGATTTCCAGAAACTGGAACAAATGGTCTACAAATCATGTTAATTTATTTCTCGAATTGTTACTGGTGGACTTTTTGGTGTTTTCTATATAAATTAAAGTGCTAGAGTAGTATAAAAACATATGATATCCTAGTAATAGTAATTTATGGCTAAATTAGTGTTTTGATACAAAATCAGCTACAATATTTTCAATGAAAAAAAAACTGAATTAAAAAGCACTTTTCGACGAATTCATTTTTCTCGAAAAACCACTGAAAATAAATTCAACTGCATCCATATTCATCATTTTGTACGTGTTAAAGTTCCTATCAACAAACTGAAATCAACGAACCACATAGTGAGACGCAAATCAGTGTTGGCTGACGATGCTTTTTAATTAAAAGCAAGATTTTTTTTAACGTTCACTTTAGCGTTGTTTCGTTTTAAATTGCTTTTATTTAATGTACACCTTGTGGTTTTATGTACATTACTAAAATTGTTTTAATATTAAGTACATTCCTGATTTAAAATTCTTCTTTGTGCGGACGTATTGTTTTACATTTATGTGGAAAATAATCAATTGTTGTTTTATGACATCTTTGTTTTAGCTCTAATCCTAATAGCTATTTTAGCGGAGATAATCCGAAACGTATTCAGCGTAAGAATTGAGTATATACTGGATTTTCTTACGCTTACGAATATTTAATTGTTTTTGAAATCCTGATCAACCTAACAATATCTTCTAAATCCTCATCACTACAAATGAAGCCATTTTGGTATAATTTTTTTTGCTGATAAACCTTCCAACCGTCCACGCGGATGAAGTCGCGGGCGGCCGCTAGTTGAAGATAAAACATTAAAAATGCGTATAAAACCAATATAGCAGTTAAGCGGATATTTAAAATGTTGAAGCTTGAACTAAGATCCACACACTAAAAATACCATTTGTATAAAGGTGATTTTTCTTTCAAAGCTCTATCAATTTACCCATATATTAGTCTAGTGTTAATGTTGAAGTATATTAACACATTTTAGTCGGTCAAACTAAACAAACTAATCAATGTCCATTATCAAATTAATTGAAAATGTTCTAAATATGGTTAATTTTACACTTGATATAATTCCAATCAAAAGCTTTTTGCAAATTGGAAGTACGTATAATTACAAACTGAATAATAACAAAGTTGCACAATACTGACATAATAATGATGTAATTCCTGGTTTAGGCGTATTTGCATGAAAAACACATTCTAGGTATTTATTGTTGTTATTTTAGGTGATTATCGCATATCATATCAGCAATTCAACCACTCGTTGAAGTTGACGCTTTGGAACGATATGTTCTGATGTTTGAGTTTCGATAATACAATGGAAAATCTGTTTGCAAATGAAGGTTCTGTCGCAGGACAATGTGAACAGATTGTTGGTAATAGCAACTAGTCTCTAACCAAAGGGAAAAAATTTCAGATGTAGTTTACTATTAAAATGTGACATATGGTATAATACAAATACGTTATTTAACGATTAATAAAATGTAATAAAAAATAAGATGCTATAACTAATGATGAAAAATATGAGGAATGAGATATTTAAATTAAATATTTAATTTAAATATTTAAAAAAGAAGAACATAAACGTAAGCAAATAATTTAAAAATGTAGGTTATTGGAACGAAGTTCCCTTTCGGGCATTACGACCAGTTACGACTGAGGCTAGACGCTAGCCGAAAAAAATTCAGAACAAAAGTTGTCACGACACGACAAGACACACGCATGTTTCTCTGTCTGCCTGTCTCTCTTTCACAGACAAAAAAATGAAACTCTCTCTCTCTCTCATAGATAGATATATTACAATTAAAAAGACACTATTTTAAAGTAAAAGAAAAGGTACATTAAAAAGAAAACACCGTAGAAAAAAAAAATAAGTATCTATAATAGTATTATATTTTATTTCATCCTGTTTTTTAAATTTATAAATTCATAAACATTTTAAAAATAGTTCATAACTTGACTAGTTAGGTACGTCAAATTACCTTAACTGTCAGTTACTGTCAAATATTTTAATTTTAAAATTTTGTATTAAATTGTTAATTCCTGTTTTAAATTAAATGGAAATAAAAAGTAATTCTAGGTAGATGTATGTCATCTAAACCTCTGGTATTGTATAAATGGACACTTTTATTAAAAGAAACGAACTGTTGAAAATATTCAGGTGATAATGGATTTTCTATTTTGCTTTGAAGAATGTAGTGTCGCGACTTTGTTAAGTTTATACAGGGTTTTTGTAGCTAATAAATAATAAAATAATAGAAAATAATAATAATTATTTATAATGTATCCTGACAGTGTTTCTGCACAAGTTCTGGATATTGCTGATAGAGTTAGGTAAGTAGAGATTTTACACATACAATAATAAATGCTTATGTATGTATAAACACTCTGTTGTGTTTACAAATTACAATTCCTTCACTAATTAATCGAAAGGAACTTCGTTCCACCCGGGTGTCCCTTGACACCTCTCACTTTTTTTATTTATTTATTCACGGCAAACGCCATTTTTAGATAAACATAAATAAAAAAGTATAAGTAACATGTGAGAAAAAAAAAACATCAAAAATACTCTATAATAAGCTACATTTTAATTTTGATTTAAATATAAGTAGTTGTGGGTCTTTGCATACGAGCAAAAGGACCATATTAATTGTAATTACAAGAATGATAATCAATGTAAAATGGTTAAGAGTTCAGAGGAACAAACAAGATCATTCAATTGTTTATATAAGAAACATAACATAATGAAAATACTCACGACGATGATGGATTCTCAACACATGAAGTTTGAAACAAAATTATAACTAAACTCAACACCATTCCACTTATTACCTAACGAGCAAACCTCTTCTGTACACTTTCCAAGGAATAACTGTGACATTCATAAACAAGTTGACGACACAGGTGTAGAGTACTCCATTCCCAAACGAACAAGTGAACAGTACAGAGAAGGCAAAACTCGGTGATAAATCTTTACTATTACGAATAATAAAACCCAAACTCCTTAATACTTTGTTTACAACAGAAGTTAAATGTCAAAGTTAAAAATCAAGTTTTAAATCCAATACGACCCTCAGATTCTTAACGGAATAAGAAAAATATATTCAGCATTTATTCCTACATGAGTAATACAAGTTTCATTACTAATTTTGTTATAATGATCTAAAGGGTTACTTTATATAAATTATATATCTCTTTTTTATCGTTTTTATGGGTTTCTTATCTTTCCCCATCCATAGGATAAAAAAGTAAGTGACGTCCATTTTCCTTTTTCTCATTTGCGTTTTTTTTCTTTCCTTTTCTTTTTCATTTTCGTTTGTTTTTATTTTCTCTTCCGTTTTCAATTTTTTAGTAAATTTTTAATTTTTTTTTAATATCATTTCGATAACTTTTCATTTAGCTCGTTCGAATCTCCGCTTGCTCTCCACCAACCAACTGAGTACCGTTTGCAATAGTGAACCTACAGACGAGCCTTTAACATCTTCCGTTTAAAAAAGGTTACAAGTATATGCTTGGATGTTTCTGGTTCCCTGCCGCATAATCTGCAGCTTGGATTTACATTCTATGGTTAGCAGGTGTCTCTTGATCTGGTATGGTTCGTTGAGAATTATGACTCTGTAGCTTAATTAACCCTTTTAAGGTTAAATTAGCGTTGGGCGCCAATTTGTAACCCTTAAATTACCCTAGGCTAGCTCTCGAGGGTCGTGGCTTCCTTCTGAGTCTTTACCAACCCTTCCCAAACATTAATTTAGGGCGCCAAGTACAGACAAACAAATAAAAAGCGTTAAAATCAGTTTTAAGTTGATTTATTTAATCATCAAAAGTTAAGTGAAAGTTATTTAAAAAAAATAATTAATTAATTTGATCTCTTATCTTTGATTATTTGGTTTCTTCCTGTTGGAGCTTGATAGGTGGTGAATCGGATCTGCTTCAAAACCAAAAGTAGATGGCAGTGAATTTTCTTTCAAGGAATCTTCCTTTAAGGCCAAACCCGGGAATGTTGTCACCTTGAGTCGACTTCTATGAACAAAAATGGCTAACGGTAGTCAGCGAACCCTTTCTGATTTACGGTAATCCTTAATAAGGCCCTTCTTTGATGTGGTAATAATCTAATTTGAAGGGCCAAGGTAATCACAAAATAATTTAGAATTTAATAAAAATCGTAGATAAAATGAAAGAATTGAAATAATTTTCTAACGAAGTGATAAATAAAAATATAGTCCGGAGGATATACTCAAAAACGAACGTTACAACTCTTAACTAAATTTTGCACAGTATGTTAGCTCTTTTGGCACAGGTCGTTTTAACACGCATTTTCCTGTGTACTTGGCCAGACATGTTGTTCCCAATGTTAATAACATAGCTCACAGATTCAGGTTTTCATTTAGCTCCGCAACGTACTCTTTGGTATCCCCAGACTTGGCTTTAGACCGTAGAATATTGTGGATTATCCTTTTTTTTGCAAGATTATTAGCCATTGCCTTGTTTTCCTTAATGTCCTGGCACCCAAACTAGTTTATCAATGTAATTTTTACTCGGCATTGGTGTACTGCTTTTAGTGGTGTGCAGATGTTGATCCGCTTAGATTTATAATGGCCTCAATTTTTTTATCTTCTAGTTTTTTAGTATTATTGTAGTCTTCTATTCCTGAAACACAATCAAGTCAAAAAGTAGAGTTCGTACAAGCCTTCGTATACAAATTTTAAAGTGATGGGAAAATAAGCTGCTTGATTCCCAGAGCATACTAACGGTGAATGTAATTAATTCTTCTAGACTTGTTAGATTTTTTTGTAATAAATTACCACTTTATATGTGATTAAATTATTACAAGGTCCTAATAATCTCCATATATCTATTCAAGAAATGATCTACGAACATTCTTAAATTCTTCACATAAAAACTTTTTTAATAGAGACAGAACGGTTTAAAAAGAAAATCGTAAAAATTGATTGTTAAAAAAGAGAACTAATTGTTATGCATAAAAATTGCATAGATCGTAAATAGACTGAAAGCATAATAACAAATAATACGAATAGATAGTAGGAAAATAAAGTAAAAATTTAAATTGTACAATAAATATTTTACAACCCTTATTTAATGAGCGTTCTTATTTATATTTATCTCCAATAAAATTAAATCCTGCTGCAAATATTACCAAAGCAATTTATTTTTAATGACTATTGGAATATTTGTTTATAATAGTTTCTTTATACAAACAATAATCTTTCTTTAAGCTAGCACTAAATTCTAAAATTTAGCTGTTAAAATTTAATATAGTGTCATGTAGCTTTTTGTTGCATCTTTGAAATTAACGCCCACAATTTCTGATTGGTAAATGTGGAGAAAAGATTCTGTTGAACCGGATGAGAAAAATGATCAATTAAGAAAAAATATAAAGAGAGTGAAGGTAAAGTCTGTTTGTGTCAACCTATTATCAAAAGGGAGATGTGCAGGAATGTAGTAACTATAGATGTCGCATAGGACTATAAAAATTTGAGAAAGAATAGTTAAGAAAATACTAAGAGAAGAGAAAGAATGATACTGTTTTTGCCATGAGAAGAATTATGGAGAGTTAGAGTGAAATGGATCGTGATGTTCATAGCCTTAGAGAAAGCTAATGCCCGAGTTCCAAGATTAGAAAAAGTATGTCCAATTAATGCAAAAGTTATATGAGGGAACAAACCCAGATGTAAAAAGCAGTGTTGGGGTGACGAAAGTATTTGGAGTGCATGTAAGGTTCCAGAAGAAATCGGGGATAATACAATTTCTATTAAGTATGGTCATGGATGTTATGACTAAAGGGATAAGAGATGAAGTCCCATGGGATATTATAAATGCATATTTTTTATATTTTTCTCCAATAAAATTAAAACCTGCTGCAAATACTTGTTACTAAAGCAGTATATTTTTAATGACTGTTAAAATATTTGTTTTTAATAATTTCTACTTATAGAAATAATAATCTGTCGTTAAACTAGCACTAAAATCTAAAATTTAGCTGTTAAAATTTAATAAAATGGATCTTTTAATGTAGTTTTTTGTCGCATGTTTTAAATGAACCCCCACAATTTCTACCCTTAAATTATTCAAGCAATATCTTTACAGAGACAAACCAAGCTTGCTGTAACAATGGTCGTTTGACCGAGGCGCCAATTGTTGGGATATTGTCGGTCATAATTCCCGCTTGCTTGTTACATTATCGAATATTCCATCTCTCAAGATAATTCTGATTATTACTTCATGCATATTCAATTTGTCGCGCTTTCACAATATGCAGATATGGCCAGTTTCATATTGACATAACGAGGCGTATAAACGGATAGTCACATTCACAAAACTGGACTTAAAAATAATTTTATACAGAAATTTTGTTACAAGAAAAGCTTTAACGATTAGCTGTTTTATACAGGAGAATCTGAGATAAAAAAAAAATAATTGTGGTATAAACCTCATTTCCGCTACAGATTACGTAAATATTTTTCTTCTTGTGTACCTACAGGTTGGTTAAAAATTGTAAAAGCAAAAATGAAAGAATGTGTATTTTTTAATGAAATTGAAGTTTTAATTTAATATAATCTCCCTTAGCTTGAACACACTTATTCGAATAATCCTCCAGTAATGTTCTATCATCTTTGTAATGATTTCTCAGAAGCTCTGCAAAATATTGTTCAATAGCTGCAATAGCTTCTTTATTCGACAAAAAATGCTTTCCACGAAGGAGTTGTTTTAAGTTCTAAAGAGACAATGGTCAGAGATAGCCAAATCAGGTGAATAAGGTAAGTGTTCAAGCAATTCGTACTTTAATTCGTTTAGTTTAGCCAACTTGTGTGAACGCATTCATTGTCTTGATAAAAAATTATTGTGTTCTTCTGTAGACCGGGCTCTTTTTACTAATTTTTTTATCCAACTAGTCTAAAACCAGAATTAATAATTTTACCGTTTTCAAGATAATCAATCAACAAAACCCACTTTTGTATTACAAAAAATTTATGGTGTTGTTGCACTTTTTGGATGTCCACTAAGAGGTTCATTTTCGATGCTTATACGACCACGTTTAAACTCTAAAACCCATTGTTGCTCAGTTGGAAATAAAGGAGCAAATTCCTATAACACTTTTAACAATTTTTTTTTTTTTTACTTTCCGTTGCAGGTAAACCTTCAAAAACAGAAAATTTTATTACTGCACGATATTTGGTTGTTTCCCTTCTAACAAAGTGTACAGACACGTCAACTTTAAATGGTTTGTAAACAAAGAATGAATTAATAAATAAAAAAAGATTTTTCTGCGTATAAATTTTGATTTCTTTGCTGGTTAATAGGTGTCGCTGTCAAAACTTTTAACCAACCCTTATAGTTTCGAGCGAAATATACATTTCTATCAACTCCTTTCTCTCTCTGCTTAAATCTTGCTGAATATTGTATGATTTATCATTGCAATAAACAAATATTTACCAGTGATTCCGAATAGTACAAATCGTTGTAGACTTTAAAACATCAATTTTCAGTTAAAATGGATTGTAATATTATTTTACTGTGTTCAGAGTTAAATTCATTATTTGCATCCGGATATTTATTTTGTTCCAGGAAAATATCAAATAACATATGAAATAGCTATAAAATTAAAAAAAATATAATTATGAAATGTATTTACGCGTATAATTTCAAAATGACAGCATCAAATTTATTGATTCTTTATTTATGTGTTCAGGAAAAGATTTTGTGAAAGAAAATTTATAAAAAATAAGATTGCGAAGAAGTTCCTACTGACTAGGTATAGCCGCACGCATAGCCGTAACCGCTAATGGAAGATACGGAAAATTTAGACAGATGTTTATTTTTATAATGTGAACACCCACTAAAATATAATTTTAAAATATATAAAGAAATCTTGAAAAACGTGAATAATTGTAAGAAATTTTTAACAATCTTAAAAAATTAATAAAATCATAAACAAAAAATTTTAAATTGTAAAAAAATTGACAATCGTTAAAAATTGAGAAAAATTTAAAAAAAAATCGGAAAAAAATGGATACAATCGTTAATAATCCTGAAAATTATGAAAAGTATTTAAAAATTCTAATGTTAAAAGTCGCGAAAATCTTGAGAAAACGTTGAAAATCGTGAAAAGTTGATAAAATTATAAAAATACTGTTGGCATCTTGAAAAATTGTTAAAATGTTAAAAAAAGCAAAAACCGTACCGAGAAATGTTATATAACGTAAAAAATTGTTGAAAAAATATTAAAAATCGTAACAACTTGTTGAAAAAGTAAAATATTGTGAGAAATAAAAAAAAATATAATACCATAAAATATTATTGAGTATGTATTCTAAAAAATTTTAATAACAATAAAAAAATTATTGAAAATCGTGAAAAATTGTCAAACATGTAAGAAAAGTACAAAAGTTGGTAAATTAAAAGACGGTGACATTAAAAAAAATAAAAAAAAAGAAAATTATGAAAAACTAGCAAAATAAAATCGAAAAACCAAAAAAATTAAAAATACAAAAGTAATAGATAAAAATGTAAAATGAATAAAAATAGAAAAACTATAAAAGACAATTACTAAACAATATCACAGAAATAGTAAATTAAAAAAAAACGAAAAAAAAAGGAACTAAAAAAAATTAAAAAATATAACAGAAAAAAAGTAAAAACCTGTAAATAGACAAAAAATATGATAAAATCGACAAAAACAGTAATAAAATCAAGAAAATTAAAAAAAAAAAACGGAAAATTAAAAAACAATATTAGGCGATACGAAGTTCTCCGGGTCATCTAGTTGTGTCATAAAAATGAAAATTAAAAAATATTATTTAAATATTAATAAACTTTAAAAACTAATACTCTTAAAACCTTTTTCAGTTCGATAAAAACTCGGATAAAAACTCGAATAAAATTGTAATATCTGCGAAGTGCTTATCGTATAGACGAAAGCATTTTTACAACACTAACAGTGCACTTATGGTCAATTATATTGTCAACTCTGCAGATATTTCTGAATTTAAAATCAGCTCCATGGGTAAGTAATAAAATTTAAATATTTGATTATTGGGAATAGAACCATAAAAAAAATATATAAAAATAATGTTGTCACATATTTTAAAATTAGCTAACAAATTTTTATGTAAGTCGGTCTACCATTTAAGTTGGACATAGCGCGGCTAAAGATCAGAATGTTCAAGTAAAAAGGGAAAATATAAAGTAGCAAAGAGAGCAGTGGCGAAACCAAAAGCAATGACGAAAGTCAAGAACTTTGAAAGAAATAAAGATGTAAAAGAATTATTAAGGATAGCTAAAGAAAAAAATAATGTTTTAAAAGACATAACTGGAATCCGACAAATTAAGAACAAAGAATATACCTAGAGGTTTACCAACATACAAGACAATATAAGGAAGTTGAAAGGAATATTACAAGAATTTGCTGAACAGGAAAAATTGGAGAAATATACATATATTTAAAAACAGTATTGTAAATTTTGTGCATTGAAGATAAAGGATGGAAGAGCAGATGGGATACCAGCAGAAGTATGGTGCAGATGGAGAAGATATTCTGTTGGACCTGAGGAGAACAGTGGTGAATGAAGAAAAACAACAACTACATAATATATTGTAATATTTAAAATATGTAGTTAATTAATTAATTGTGGTGTTTTAATTTATCATAGAGTATAATAATTGTATTTAAATTTTGTGAATAAAACACATTTTTTTCAGATCACCGTTTTGTGCCAAAGAAACGATTTAAAGCCGCTTCCTTTGGAATACGTTGAGTGCCACATGCGTTCTTTTACAGTCTTATTTATTACTTCTATATAATTTATTAACCGCAAGTTCATATTGTAATTTAGCGAATAGCGACGAGTCATGCGAAACAATGCATGTTCATTTCGGAGTTTCAAGTTAGTTCATTAAGACGTTACAATAACAAAGAGTGATTACTGCTGCTCTGCCTTGAACACATCGAACTCTAGAAATACCTCGTTGTATTAATTAGACTTTGTCTCTAGCATTATCGTAGACTTGCCGCTGTTGGAAATTCATGAATGGAATGTTATTTTGATCCAGAAACTTTAGACAAATCGTATTAGGTTAATAATTTTTTTTAAACAAAATCGTTTTATATTTCCAGTAAAATTACAATTCTGATCAATTAATTATATATGCTTGAGTTAGTAGTTTATCCAGTTCATTCCAAACAGACATTTCAATTATATGAGCTGAAAATTTCAGTCACTGCTCTTTGCAAGTTAGGAGTAATTTATGTTACAATTTCGGGAAATAAAACGACAAATAACCAAATATTAAAGCTTCAGTTCATTGAAAACTGAGTCGCCCAGATGCAAAAAACAGCCATACAAGATTAATTGATTTTTTCTGAAATCGCTTGGAAATGTCTAGTTTCTCGGATCAAATTCGAGCCGCAAAATACACTATTCTTGTATTTTAGTCCGTTACTGGGCAACCAACTGTACGGAAATATTTTTTCCGTACCTGTGTAAGGGAATATTTTTTCCGTACCTGTGTACGGGAATATTTTTTCCGTACCTGTGTAAGGGAATATTTTTTCCGTACCTGTGTACGGGAATATTTTTTCCGTACCTGTGTACGGGAATGATCCATAAAACGTATAAGTATTCTTGCAATTACATTAAGTTCAGATTTCTGAAGCTCTAAGAGTAGCGCAGTGCAGGCCTTATTAACCTTTTTGCTTATCTTTGGTCTGAGTGTTTTTGTCGTGTGTTTGCAGTTCTAGGTTATTTTGAACTAGAACGTGGTAGATTCTAAAGCCTACAAAACATCTTGGCTGTTAGTGAAGGTAAATATTCTGGCTAAATTGTTGCGTTTTTTAAAGCATTTTTAAACATAAAAGTCTATTGCTAATAGCTTTGTTTGAAAAATTGGAGGAGTGTTTGTCGGGGCTATTGAGAGCCTACAAGTAGGTCCTGTAACTCCTATACTTACACTGTTGGTATCAGTATAATCTACAAATTTAAACTAGGTCATGTAATCTATAATTTAACTACTTATCATATACAATTCATTCACCAACTGTTCTGTTCCACGTTTCGCGGAATGGAACATCTGTATTAACGCAAATGTTAAATCAGCATTTTGCGATATTGCAAACCATTTTACTGAAACACACAGTAGTAGATGAGCTATAGGCATACCAGCTATTTTTTCGAACATAACCTCACTTTTTTTGAGCTGGCTGTTTGCCCTAAATGTCAAAGGCCATTCTTCTTTTTTCGAGTGGCCTCTGACAGTTGGCACAAACAGCCAATTCTTCTTTTTCGAGTGGCCTCTGGCAGTTGGCACAAACAGCCAATTCTTCTTTTTCGAGTGACCTCTGACAGTTGACACAAACAGCCAACTCTTCTTTTTGTTATATTTTTGAATTTTTTCGCGCTTCGCTGTCATCATACCAACTTTTCATGCAACCAACATTACACAGTGCTACCAACTTTTGCGTTATAACAATTTAATTAAAAAAATTCCAACCAAGCAGAATTGAACCCAGGTCCCCCCGTATGATAAACAAATACGTTAGCCACTACACCATCGCAGAATTTAATAAAATTTGACAAACAATAGTAGAAAAAAAAATAAACAGGTCTTATCGCAATAAAGATAACAGACTTAGAAATATTTTAAATTAGTTTATTCCAAAAGGATTTTTTTATGTATGACGTATCATTGTAAAGGGGTTAATGTATAGGGTAAGATTAAGCGTCAAAAAGACCTTATTTATGAGGTCAAAAAGGCATTATAGCTATATCTCGTAAACGACCGAACGGATTTCGGCGTATGACGTATCATTGTAAAGGGGTTAATGTATAGGGTAAGATGAAGCGTCAAAAAGACCGTATTTATTCTGCCAAAAGGGCATTATAGCTATATCTCGTAAACGACCGAACGGATTTCGGCGTATGACGTATTATTGTAAAGGGGTTGATGTATAGGGTAAGATGAAGCGTCAAAAAGACCTTATTGATTAGGCCAAAAAGGCATTATAGCTATATCTCGTAAACGGCCGAACGGATTTCAACGTATGACGTATCATTGTAAAGGGGTTGCTGTATAGGGTAAGATGAAGCGTCAAAAAGACCGGATTTATGCTGCCAAAAGGGCATTATAGCTATATCTCGTAAACGACCGAACGAATTTCGGCGTATGACGTATCATTGTAAAGGGGTTGCCGTATAGGGTAAGATGAAGCGTCAAAAAGACCGTATTGATTAGGCCAAAAAGGCATTATAGCTATATCTCGTAAACGACCGAACGGATTTC
This sequence comes from Altica lythri, assembly GCA_964028335.1. Classification (NCBI taxonomy): domain Eukaryota; kingdom Metazoa; phylum Arthropoda; class Insecta; order Coleoptera; family Chrysomelidae; genus Altica; species Altica lythri. Next base: position 31,612,846 of record OZ034807.1, on the reverse strand, counting down.
AACGTATGACGTATCATTGTAAAGGGGTTGCCGTATAGAATAAGATTAAGCGTCAAAAAGACCTTATTGATTAGGCCAAAAAGGCATTATAGCTATATCTCGTAAACGGTCCAACGGATTTCGGCGTGTGACGTATTATTGTAAAGGGGTTGATGTATAGGGTAAGATGAAGCGTCAAAAAGACCTTATTTATGAGGTCAAAAAGGCATTATAGCTATATCTCGTAAAAGGCCCAACGGATTTTAACGTATGAAGTATCATTTTAAAGGGGTTGATGTATAGGGTAAGATTAAGCGTCAAAAAGGCTGTATTGATGCTGCCAAAAGGGCATTATAGCTAACAAAAAATATATTAAACTTTAATAAAACTTAAATAATATACATTCTTAGAAGCCAAACTATCATAAAACTAAAAAATGTTGAAGACAACGATGAAATGTATATTTTTTACATCAATATAATGTTTTCAATTAAAATTTTTTAAATAAAAAATACTTATTTTATTAATAAAAAGGAATAATATACAGTCATCAAAAACAAAAAATTCGGTTTTTATCAGGAAGCTGTGGTTTGTGTCGATGAAAATAGGATACCGCAAAAGCAAAAAGCTATGACGTTTATTTGGTTGAGTTATGGTATACATAGACATTAGCGTCTCATGTGATTGGTAAATATAATATTTAATAAACAACATATAAAATATATTGTAAAGCAACAATTAGGTTTTAATTTTTATCGACGTCTATGTGTTTCGGCTAAGCCATGTATATTTAAAGAACGTGCTAGATTTAACTTGCTCATTATTGTTTTGATACTCCATAGATCCAGTTCTGAGTTCAGTTTCAAGTGCAAAAGTTTGTTACATATCCATAAAGGTAAGAATTTTTATTTTATTTCAAAATTTCATTTTAATTTAATTTTTGAGTTGATTTCATTTTATTTTTCTTTAGTTAATTTTTCATAATGATTTAATTTTATTTGTAGTTGGATTTAACTGGAATAAATTTAAAAGAGAACCATTGAAACACTAAAGTCCACTTGCCAGAAGTGTCTGTCGGAACTTTTTAAATCAAAATATAAAGGGAAAAAGCAAAATTGGGGAAAGCTAATCACTCTGATACATTTGAAATAGTTTAGGAATATAACTTCTTCTTCTTCTTCGATATTGTTTTCCTCTTTTACAACCACACACACAAAGGTAAGAATTATTTTTATTTTTAAGTTGATTTAATTTTATTTTGAGTTGATTTAATTTTTTTGTAATTTTTTTGTAATGATTTAATTTAATTTTTAAGTTTATTTAATTATTTGTTTAGGTAATTTTATTTTTAGTTGATTTAATTTAATTTTTCTTTAGTTATGTTTATTTAATTATTGGTTTGAGTAATTTTATTTTGAGTTGATTTAATTTTTTATTTTTAGATGGATTTAACTAAAATTAATTCCTTATGTCTTGCAGAAAAAAATAACGAGAAGATTATTATCAAATTAGGAGAACTTCCAGTGGATGTTTCACAAAAATTATTGAACGCTAAACTGGTTCAGAGCAAATTTGGCGAAACAATTTTGGTTGAGCTAGAAAACGGGCTCTGCTTTTTGCCTAAGAGAACCATTGAAACATTGAAGCCTCACTTGGCAGAATTGTCTGGCGGACATTATTTTATCAAATATAAAGGAAAAAAAAAACAAATTGGCCAAGCTAAACCTACCGATACATTTGAAATAGTTAAGGAATAATTTTTTTGTAAGTTTTTTTATTTTATTTCGTAATTATGAATAACATTGTTGATAGGTCTAATGCTATTGTTAAAGAATTATCTAAATCATATAAAGCGTTAATCAATAGTTTTTCACATAGAGAAGCAAATAAATTATTAAAACAAATTAAACAGCATGTTATCAGTTTTCATAAAGATATTCGTAGGGGAAATTTAGATATTGGGACACTTAGAAATTTACAAACAAATTTAGGACATTTAAAAACGTTTAAAGAAGCAATTATTAACTTGTCTAATTTCATAATCGAACACCAAAGTAGACTTTACTGTAAGTAGACTTTAAGCTAAAGTGACCTTTAAAGTAGCTTGTGACGTGAGTTGATTTCATAATCTATTTTAAAGCTCTCTTTATGCAAAGTGCACTTTAATCATTTTTTATAATGTTGGTCAACCTGAAATACGGTATATTTGATCTAAAACAGAAATCTGTCATATATTTGAAATTTAAAAGTAAGAAGACTGAGTTTATATAGTTTTTCAAAAAAATAAATAATATAAAAATGGAGAATATTAAAAAAGGTCGCTCCACAAATTTCAACAAAGAGGAGGAATTGTTATTATTACAAGAAATTGCAAAATTTAAGCATATAATTGAGTGTAAAACAACAAATAAAGTAACGAATAAAGAGAAGGTACGTAAGTTTTTGTTTTTAACTATTGCTGCAATAAATGAAAATTGTTTGAATATTTAGTATATAATATGAAGCATGCAGCTATTTCTTTTCATTTGTAATTATTATATTTGTAGGAGGAAGTTTGGCAAAAAATTTTAAATGCTTTCAATTCCAAAAATTTAGAAGTACGAAGTATTTCCCAAATTAAATCAAAATATGACAACTTAAAAACGAGAACAAGGAAAGAGGTAGCCAAAGAAAAAGCATATGTAAGAGGAACTGGTGGCGGTCCTGCAATAAAAAAAGATTTAGACCCTATTATTGAGGCAACCCTAGATATTATTAATTTAAAAACTGTGGTGGGGTTACCGAACATGTTTGATACTGATGCTAGTAATGTAAGTAAATATTACTCTTTACTGTATTGAAGTACGGAAATATTATTTATTCACAATATGTAATCTAATATCAGTTTCGTATTTGACTGTCATCTCTCGACAATAACGAAACACTTTCCACCTCGGTGTATATACTATTACAATATACAATTTTTTATATTTTTTCGTAGGATTTTATACCAGGAAATAAATCCTCCCAAGAAGAAATAAATGAACAGAAAATATGTGTAAGTATTAACTTTTAAAATGAATATATTTTTGTAATCGATCCTTATTTTACAGGATTCTGAGATAGTTTTTGTAGAGAACATAGAAGCTACAGATCTTTCAGATTTTTCCACACAGTCAGTAAGTAATTAATTAAAACTAATTACAACTACTTAGTTGCCTTTATAAGATTATTTACTAATAATTTATTTTGCAGCCAACAATATTGAGCTGTAAGAAAACTATTCAGCATTTAAATATTTCACAGCCTGACTCAGCTCAGTTTTCTACACCGTCGACTAGCAGACTTGGTGAAAAAGTATATTCTTCAAATTTTTATTTGAATTAGATTAATATAATTTTTTTGTAGAGAAACAGGGAAAATGAGCCTTTAATTACCGAGGAAGTCACTATTAAAAAGTCTGATTGGAGCAGATATGTGCCAAATAATTTAAAAAACAAGACTAATGAGAAACTGCGCCCGCGAATAAAGAATCCTATACATTCTGCCAAGGAAACATATTATAAAACCAAGGAAGAAATTCTTAAAAAAACTTTTGATTCCGAGGAGAATGACAGGATAAGGAAACGGGAGAGAGAGGAAGAGGAGCATGAAAAAAAATTAATATTATTAGATTTAGAAATTAAAATAAAACGTCAGCAGTTAAATGACCAGTGACTAATATTTTGTATTGTTTGTAATTACATAAATTTAACTTAAAATTAAATGTCTCATCGTTTTATTTAATAAACAATAAGTAAACTACAATGTTGCAAAATGTTCATTAATCAACAAATTCCTAATGTTTTCTGGAATATTTTCATTATTTTCTAATGGGAGCAAATTATCGTTTTCATCATCTTCATTATCTTCATCCTCATCTTCAGGAAAAATGTCGTTCATGTCAATGGCAATATTATGCAGCACTGCCGTTGCAACTATTATCGTCAATATGGTTTCTAATTTCATTCTCATTCCTAAACGTAATATGGGAAATCTTCTTTTCCACAAACCATATTGTCGTTCTACTACATTGCGAGTCCTTATTATAGACTCGTTATATAAATTTTCAGCTCGTGTTGCAGTTTGCTGCAATTTAGTCATAAGATATGGTTTTAAGCTATATCCACTGTCTCCTATCAACATGTAATGACCAAATATACCATTTTCAAATTTTTGCTTTAAGCTACTATTATTGAAAATTGTTTGATCATGCACAGAGCCTGGCCACCTCGCAACAATATCCCTTATTTTCAATTTTGCGTCGCTAACAGTTTGAACATTCACTGCAAAAAATGATTTTCTAGATCTAAATATTTCTGCATCGTGTCCACCAGGAGAGTCTATTTTAATTAGAGTACAATCAATCGCTCCAATTGTTCTTGGGAATGAAGCAATGTTATAAAACTCTTCGAGAGCTCTTTCCATCTCATGAGCATTTTTATACATATAGATGTAATCTGGTCTTAAAGATGCAATTGCAGTAGACACCCTTTTAATAATCCTACAGGCTGAAGCTCTTGACACTCCCATTAAATCTGCCACTGTTATTTGCATATTTCCCGATGCATAAAATCTTAGGGTCAACAAAATTTGTTGTAATGGTGTAATGCACCCCCCTCTGAAATAAATACATAAGACTTTATTTACTATTAAACTGAAATTTTCACTTAACGAACCTGTTAGTAGGCAATGTGATCCGATGTTGTATTTTATTTAAAAGATAAGAAACGGTCTGTTTTTTTAATCTGAATCTTTGATAAAAATCCAGCTCATCGTATTTTTGAAAACAGTTGGTTCTCACCCTGTAAATTTTGGGTCTTCTAATATAAATAAATTCTTCTTCATCAGATGAATCAGATGAACTAGAACTGGATGTTTCAAAATTATTCATACTTATGCTTTTTAACTGATTCAAGAGACAATCACACTGATTGAAAGAACTGTCATGAAAATAATAGGTTATATTATCCTTAAAGCAAACTTTATTCACCTTAAAACGCCAAAATCGCGACTTTTAGTTTAAAGGAAGCTTTTCACAAAAAGGAACCTTTTAAATTGATTATGAAATCAAAATTTTCAGTTAAAGGATATTTTAAAATTAAAGTCTCCTTTAATTTGATTATGAAATCGGCCGTAAGCAGGGATCGGGGCTAACTGAAAAATCAGGGGTAAAATGGGTCGATCTAGAATCTATTTTTCATTCAAGAATTAGGACTGCTGTTATTGTTAATTTAAAACATAAAGGCCTAAATAGTTTTTTTGCTGACGCGTTCAAGTCGATTAAGGGTAGAATAGGTAACAGTTTAAAAAAATTTAACATGATCAAAGTAAATGCAACATTTTGTGGGGAATTTATTAAGAAATCTAGTGAAATCGAAGACATTTTAGAGTTTAAATATTTCAACACTAAAAACGCGGTAATAGATGTAGGTACGGATCTTGCATTGTGGTTTAACGAATATATTGTTGATAAAGTAATGAGTAAATTATCGGAATTTCAACTTAGGAATTCTGGATGGGCTTTAGACAAAATTATTTCATTGGAAATAAACATCAATAAATATGAGATAGGTAACGGTGCTTCATCATACATTAAGCTACCTGATCCTATACTAAAAAAGCAAGCATGTATTAATATTAAAAATTTAGATGAAGCATGTTTTTATTGGTCGGTAACAGCATCATTGTATCCAGTTAATAAAAATGTAGATTTAGTAAAATCGTATCCTCACTATGCAGCAGTTTTAAAAACTCAAGGTTTGGACATGCCAATGCCACTAAATACTATTTCAAAATTTGAAACATTAAATAATATTTCAATTAATGTGTACGCTTTAGAATTAAATGTCGCGAAAGATAAATCATTTTACACAATTTATCCTGCGCGCTTAACAAAAGAAAAATTAAATAAACATGTAAATTTATTGCTTATTCAAGATAAATACTTTCCAAAATTAAACGATTATGAAGCTCCATCAATGGATATGGAAAATGATGATATCAAATATCACTATTGTTTAATCAAAGATTTATCTCGATTAATATCAAGTCAAGTTAACAAAGCTCATATGAAAAAATATATGTGCGATCGATGTTTAAATTATTTTCATAGTCAGGAAAAATTAAGTAAACATGAAGATTACTGCAAAGACATGAACAATTGCAAAATATCGTACCCACCATTTGATCATGTAGAGTTTAAAAACCACGTATACAAGCAGACTACACCTTTTGTCATTTATGCAGACTTTGAATCAGTGCTACGTCCTTATAATAAGAACTTGGGGAAACATACACGAAAGTTTCAGAAACACGAGGCGTATAGTGCAGGATATTATCTAAATTGCTCCTATGATAGTTCGCTATCATTTTACAATGAATATTGTGGAGAAGACTCCATGGATTGGTTCGCTGCTGAAATGACAAGGATGGCTAAATTAATTGAAGAGAAAATAAAACATATCGAACCAATGATTGTCAAACCTAGTTTACTTAATGCAACAACATGTCATATATGCGAGCACCCCTTCAAAGAGAAGGACACCATCGTTTTAGACCACGATCACTTTACGGGGAATTTTCGAGGGTTTTCACACCAAAGCTGCAATTTAAACTATAAAAAAAAGTTTGTTGTACCCGTAGTCTTTCATAATCTTTCGGGATACGACTTACATTTTTTAATTAGAGATTTATCCAAAAAAGGTAATATAAGCTTGCTTCCTATAAACAAAGAAAAATACATTTCATGTACATTAAGTAATGACGAGAGCGAAGTAAAGTTTAGATTTATAGACTCGCTACGATTTTTAGATAAACTTTCTGCTTTACTAGAACCATCAGATCTACATTATCTAAGTTCACAGTTTCCCAATTTAACATCTGAACAATTTGAACTATTAAGTAGAAAAGGGGTGTTTCCTTATGAATACATTGATTCAATTGAAAAATTAGACGATACGGAACTGCCATCCAAAGATAAATTTTATAGCACACTAACAGATGAAAATATTACTAATGATTTATACATGCATGCACAAAAGGTTTGGCAATCATTTGAAATTAAAAATTTAAAAGAATATAGCATGCTGTACATGAAAACAGATATCTTGCTTTTAGCATCTGTGTTTGAATGTTTTCGTGAAAAATGCCGAAAAACGTATGGTCTCGATCCTGCTTGGTATTATACGCTCCCCGGTTATACGTGGGATGCTATGTTAAAATATACCAAATCTAAATTGGAAATACTCAAAGATATAGACCAAATCATGTTTATAGAGAAAGGTATAAGAGGAGGAGTCAGTCAATGCAGCAATAGATATGCTAAAGCAAACAACAGATACATGAAAAATTTTAATCGAACAGAATCTGAAAAATATTTAATGTACTTGGATGTCAACAATTTATATGGTTGGGCTATGTCTCAACCTCTACCATATGGGGGTTTTAATTGGGTTGACACAAACATCGACATAACTCAAATACCAGACGATGCTCCAGAGGGTTATATCCTCGAAGTAGACTTGGAGTATCCACATGATCTACATAATCTACACAATGACTTACCGTTTTGCCCAGAACATCGAAAACCCCAAGGATCAAAAATACAAAAACTAATGACCACTTTATATGACAAAGAGAAATATATCATACACTATCGAAATTTAAAGCAGGCTATAAAACATGGATTGAACGTGAAAAAGATTCACAGAGTGTTGAAATTTAAGCAAAGCCCATGGTTAAAGTCTTACATCGACCTAAACACAACTCTTCGAACAGCTGCTAAAAATGATTTCGAAAAGAATTTATATAAACTAATGAATAACGCTGTATTTGGCAAGACGATGGAGAATATAAGGAAACACCGCATTGTTAAACTCGTTAGATCTTGGGAGGGTCGATATGGAGCAAAGAACTTGATAAGCAGTCCTAGGTTTAGTTCGAGCAAAATCTTTGATGAAAACCTTGTAGCGATAGAGCTTCATAAAACCGAACTTGTATTCAATAAACCATTGTACATTGGCATGTCGATTCTCGATATTTCAAAGACGTGTATGTATGACTTTTATTACAGTTTTCTACTGCCTACGATGGGTGTAGATAACTGTAAACTCTTATACACCGATACCGACGCTTTTCTTCTAGAACTGCAATGCAATGATGTTTATACCGAACTAATTAAAGCCTATCCAGATAAATTTGACACCTCAGACTATGAACCAAATAATGCATATGGTATTTCACTCTTAAATAAAAAAGTCATTGGACTAATGAAAGATGAATGCAACGGCAAACTTTTAACTGAATTTGTGGGGTTGCGTTCAAAAATGTACTCATATTTAACAGAGGATGATAAATGTATTAAAAAGTCAAAAGGGGTTAAAAAGAATGTCGTTGCTAAAAAAATTACTTTTGATGACTACCTTTCATGCCTGAGAGATAGTAAATTAAAAACAGTAAACCAATGCACGTTCCGTTCCTACAATCATAATGTTTATACAATCGAACAAACCAAAATCGGTCTAAGTCCACACGACGATAAACGCTTTTTATGTAATAGATCATTTGACACATTAGCATGGGGTCATCGAGATATAATGCTCGAATAATGTTATTCATAATTAAAAAATAAAAATGTGAATGTGTATTGTAAATTAATTAGGTTAGTTTTCTATTTTTTAATTATATATCTAAAATTAATTAGGTTAGCTTTAAGTTTTCTATTGTTTATCTAAAATTAATTAGGTTAGTTTTTAGGTTTCTATTGTTTATTGTATATCTAAAAAATTTTTTTATGTTTACAATAAATTTTTAATTTGAATCTATGGTGTATTATTTTCTGTTAAATATGTTCTGTTGAAACGATCAAAAAAACTTTCAAATTTATCGTTTAGAGATCTATTATTCGATAGTTTGACGTTTATGAATTTAGGAACGAAAAAAACGATGAAAAGTGTCACTTTTTGTCACTTTGAAATAATGTTTTTCCATAAGAAATACATGTAAATCGTAAATTTATTTTAAACAATTTTTTAATACGTTGAAACGTCAAATTTTAACGCTATCTTGACGTTTGAACGTTTCAAATTTTAGAACTGTGACGTACATAAATTTTGTCTCTATAAAATAACATTTTTTGACGCTATATTTATCGATTTTGAAATAAAAGTCATTATTTTTTTTTTTTATAAAAGTTTATTTCATATTTTCTAAATCTCTTGTTACATTTTGTTCATAAAAGTAAATATACTGACGCAAAGCGTTACATAATAAAGGATCAGTACATATTTCACAAAATACATCTAATCCTTTAAACCAGTTATAATCAAAATGTTTTTTTACAATATCTATAACATTATTATAATAACAATTAAAGTTAATATTTTCTATAAGTGAAATCTGATAAGCTACAATACAATGGTGTACTCTAACAATTTCATCTGCATCCTTTTGCGTTAGATGATATCTTACGCCATGTTTTTCAACTTCTATGAACCTGGTGTCATCGGATACCAACTGTCGTATTGTACAAAAATCTCCACAGGAAAATGTAAATGCACTCTGGATCAAACTCATCTTATCTAAATAGTCAATAAGGTGAAGCCATTCCATTTTCCCAAACGACAATTTACTTGGCTTGCAGTATTCTGATAAAATAATAGCTGGAGAAAATGTTCTTGCAGGAGATAAACCAACTGTTATAACATACCCCTCAATTGTGAAAGATGATTGTAGCAGCAAATAATTTTCACGTTTTGCTTTGTCTTCGTAAAAATTTGAAATTCTGTTTACTTCTTCCATATAGATAGAATCTTCACTACTACTACTCTCAGAATATGACGGTAAGTTTTCACTACTATAACCACTGTCTGGTGTCATCATCTTTTAATACTTGATAAAACTTGTGTTGAAACTAAGTAAAAATAATTGCTTCTGCTTCTAAGGACAGTTTTAGTCGGACTGCAGACTGAACGGTTTAAACAATAGATGTTATGAATCAAAAAGGCCCCCGGAAGCTATGAAAACGTATCTTGTTTGTCATAAGAATACATGTAAAAAATGTTCAAAGTAAGAAACAACAGAGTTTATAAAATATTAGATTTTTCGATCCAGCTATTATGTGAACTATCAAACCCTAGCCATTTAACATAGATTTTATTGCCTTTTTTCCTCAGCACTTTTTCAACAAGGTAAACATCAGGATTTTTTGACTTTTGTAGCTCTTCCTCGTAAAATGCTCCTTTAATTGGTGATCCATGTAAATCTTCCAACATGTATGTTACGGGATTAGTTATGTTCACTTTGGTAATTTTAAAAAGCTCCGTAGTCCAATTAGGTGTATAGCCTTTATCGAATAGATGCTTTGCCTTGCTTATGCGCACCACATCTCCAATTTTATATTTTCGTGGACCTGCTATTTTCAAATGATTATAATGTTGCTGTAGAATCTCTTTTTCATTGGACTTGTTTACCTGAGACGGCTTTTGACCAATCGTTCTATGTTTGCTTTCGTTGTACTCTTTTGTAATTTTCGGTAACACATCTATCCACCTGTACGTACCGTTTAAGCTAAAATGCTTGTACAATTTCGTTTTCAGTGTTCTAATAACTCTTTCTGCCATACTTGCTTTCATCTTTGTAAATGTACTATAATGATTTATGCCATGTTTCTGCATTAGATTTTGAAATTTTGTGTTGTAAAACTCTTTGCCCTGATCAGATTGAAGATTTTTCGGCTTGCGTTTTCCTATAATATCGGCAAAAGCTTTCGTGATTTCTTCGCCAGTTTTCGATTTTAACGGTCGAGTCCAGAGAAATTTCGAGAAGCAGTCAATTACCACTAGAATCATTTTAAACGATCGATTTTGAGTTGCGTAAGAACTCATTTCAGCCAAATCAATTTGCCATAAATCGTCCAAACCTTTGATAATTGTTCGTCGTCGAGCATAATTTTTTCGAGCCGGTTTATGCAGCTCATTAACGACTTGAACCTTTTCCTTTGAAAACATGACTGTGACTAAATCTAATGTTTAGGGATTTTGTACTAACCGATTCTCCAATGCTTTAAGCCTATCGACTATATTCATTGATTTAATATTATCCACAATCCCACGCAAGTGATTTTGGTTAGCAGTGATTTTGTTTGTTAAATCTGTAATACTATTTTCAATAGCTAACAATTTCCCTGATAGAGTATTGACATACTGCTGCTGCTGCGCTACATTGGTTTTCATAATTTTATCTAGTAAATCCTTTTGTAATGTCGGAAGATCTTTTTGATATAGTTTCTCTAACGCTTTCCCTACCTTTTCTTCCAAATTTTTCATTAAGCTTGTCACAAACTGAGTTAGCTGAGCAAAGTTAGCATTAAGAGTTGCTATTTTCGTTTCAATGTTATTCGTCGAATTTTTGATGTCTGCTCGTAGATATTGTTTTGAAGCAACAATCGATTCATCAACATACTTTTTGTTAGCCATATGTTTGCTGGCTAACGGAGGATCTCTTGATATAAAACTATTTATGACCATCAAGTCATTATTGAATGTAAGTTTCATAGCATTAACGTTTTCAGTCAACTTTTGCACATTATCTTTAAATGCAACTTGCAACCTATCTAATGCTGCATCCAAGTATTTTTTATTAACAGCATCGCTGTCTGAGTCCGGATCTTGCACGTTTCTAAGTTTTAAATTTTCAAAATCAACATCTCCACTTAAAGTATGTGCTAATGCTGGTTTCGGTATAAACAATTTTTTATCTCCAACGATTTTTTTGGTACGTCCGAATTTGTCGACACTCATTGTGGTAATGATGTTTAAGCAATAATGCGTGCTTCTTTTAATTCTTCAATAATTGCAACAATTTCATTATCATTCGAAGTATTTCCTGCTTCTTTTGATGCTATTAAAAGCCGAAGCCTGTCAACAAGTTCGTTTGGATCGTCCCAATATTGAAGGTCAATTTTATTATCGTTGTAAACCATTTGCATCCCAGAGCCCACAGTGCTCGAATGTTTTCGTAAGTGAGAGGTAGCCAGAGGTTTTATGATATGTGTGTATTTAAATCGGTTTGTTCCTTTAAGGTGTCCTTTAATGTTTTTATGAGGATTTGTTAATTCTAGTATTGTTCCATAACGCTTTAAATCATCATCATTGAAATTTTTAGGTTCATCATTAAAAATTAATTCATATAGACCTGGTGTACCTCTTATCTGTTTGCCTTCTGTAATAATAAATCCATGCTTTTTATCAAAGTCGATTTGTTTGCCCCCCCCAGAAACCATTTAGATGTATCACCATCGTAAGTAGGACCCTAAACCGTATCTCTATTATCTTTTTGTGTCCAATATTCTAGAATATATGGATGAGCCATTGGGGGATACTGATCTAAGTATTCCTTAATACGATCTTCTGAAATGTCTAGATCTTTAACAGCCTGTTCTTCGTCTTCATAGAATACTTCATCATCATTATCACTAGTAGTTTCGGCAACATTTTCGAGTTTCATAAACTCAGGTATGCTTGGTTCCTCTTTTTGTTTAGGTGATTCCTCTTTTTGTTTAGGTGATTCTTCTTTTTGTTTAGATGGTTCTTTTTTAGACTCTGGCTCGTTGACTGGTTGAGGAGGAGAGATCACTGTTTCGTTTAGAGAAGATTTTACAATTTTGTGTAGAGGTTCCGTGACAGGTTTAAACAATTTATTTAGGGTCTCATCCGTTTCAGCTCTACCCAATTGTAACGCTTTATATTTTTTTCGAATCGATCGAGCAAGTTCGGCAATTTTTCTTTTACGAACGGCAATGTCAACTGGATTGTCTGACATGTTGTCGAATACTAAAACGCAATGTTACAATTTTATGTATTTATCGAAACCGATTCGATATCGACCGTTGTTTAAATCAAAGTCTTTCGCAATAACCATTGTCCCATACTTTTCTTGCCAACATTTCGAACACAACTGTTTGAATTCTTCAAAACTCATATCCGGTGACACGTGTTCATCAAAGACATGTTTCAAATTAATAGCATCTTGTTTAAAAAGTACAATTAGGTTACTGTTATCTCTACAAATTTGTTTACAGCATTTCGAGTAGGTCTGCGAAAGAAATGCGCTATCTATATCCCGATGTCGGCCCATGCTGTAGTATTCTCGAATCTTTTGCTGGTTCTCACATATGACGTCATCAAAAATAAAAATTGAATTTGGCTTTGCATCATTTGGGCTAATTATTTCATCGTTTTCTTTAAATGGAAAATATCCCACTCCTTTAACTTTCGACAGCACTTCTTCCAACAATTTATACTTGGGCTGATATAATGACTTTGAATAAACGTAAACATTTTTAAATTTCGCGCCATGCGGATTAAACAGTAACGATAACATAACGTTTGTTTTGCCACACCCACTGGGTCCACAGATTAGCGCCCGAAACGAATTTGGTAGCAATGGTCCATGTTTACTGTCAGCGATTTGACCGTTTCCTTCATCTAAATTTTCAATCAGAAGCGTCTGGTCTTGCTGAATGATCTTCATTGTTTAACATGTTTTTTAATGTTTCAATGTATAAGTAGAGTAGTAATTCTTAAATTATTTCATTTCTCATGTTGGTGTTTGAAGGTGAAGGTGTGCTCAACAGCCTTATCAATAATCTACCGTTTGAGTTACATTATCCTAGTTACAACTTTTTGGGTCCTGGAACTAAATTACATAAAAGACTTGTACGTGGAGATACGGGGGTTAACCTGCTGGACGACGCAGCCAGAGAACACGATATTGCATATTCTAAACATAAAGATTTAGCGGAAAGACATAAAGCAGACGAGATTCTAGAGAATAAAGCGTGGGAAATAGTAAAGTCCAAGGACGCTTCAGTTGGTGAAAAAGCCGCAGCTTGGCTAACCACAACCGCAATGAAAGCTAAACGTAAACTTGGCATGGGTGTTAGGAAACCTAAATCGTTTAAACGCAATATTATAAGTAAAATACAAAGAGATATAAAAAAAGCTGGTCCTTTGGCTACATTAAAACGAGCAACCAGTGTTGCTCTTAAAGCAGCCAGGGTAGCTGTTCAAAATGCTGGTGGAAAAAAACAGGTTAAAGTACCTAGGATTATTCCCATCGAACCAAAATCTGGAGGCTTTTTACCGTTAATTCCGTTATTTGCTGGACTAAGTGCACTGGGGGCGTTATCCGGTGGAGCTGCTGGAATCGCTAAAACTGTGATTGATGCGAAAAATGCACAGAAAAAATTGGAAGAAGAACATCGACATAACAAAGCTATGGAATCTCTCGGTAAAGGACTATATTTACGAAAAAATGCCAGAGGAGGCTTTGGTCTCTTTCTAAAGAAGCAAAAAAACTAATTACGCTACCCAATCGAGGATTGTATGATTACGAACTAAAACGATATGCTAAACGTCTAAAAATCCCAAATTTTAGAGGTGTATTTATGCGAGACACATTGCCTAAAACCGGTCCTGTTCAACGCGAATGCGCAATCCTAAATTTGGATGAAAGCAAAAATCATGGAACTCATTGGGTGGCGTATCGGAAGATTAACAATAACGTTGAATATTTCGATTCATTTGGCAAGTTGAAACCGCCGAAAGAACTTGTACAGTATTTGGGACCTGCAACGAAAATTGTTTACAACCACGATCCTTACCAGACTTTTAATCAAATCAATTGCGGCCATCTTTGTTTAGAATTTCTATACGATGGAGGCAGTTTTGGCGTACATTAATCGTGAAAAGAAATTGATTGACTTTACTGAACAGGAATTGGCTTGTTTTCCTATATGTTATTTGAAAAGGTACGCAAAACCTTGTGAATTATTACAAGTTTGGTGCAAGTTGCCGCTTGAATATAGATTGGATTTTGAATTGCGAACCTGCCTGCCCTGCTTTGTTCATCATAATCGTCCTGAATGGACCACCCATGTTGATGGACCTGCGCAATCACAAGGAAATTGCAATATATGTAAACTAGGTTTAGAAAAATGTAATGAACTTGTAAAAAATTATTTAAATAAATGTTAAAGATATACAATTTTATTTCTTTGTTTAACCCCCAACAGTTATGTTGTTGACGCTAGAGAGTCGTGATTATCAATTTGATTGGACTCCTCCGGTTCCGTTAAGTTTAGATCCGAGGAAACAATACAAGTTGGCATTTCTGTTTTTCTTTTCGTACAACAGTATACCGAATGTAGAGATTGGCAGTAATGCTTTTTACTATTACGAAAATAACGATAAAACTAAATTGCAGAAAATAACCTTAAATACTGGTTGCTATGAAATTTCCGATATTGAAGAGACGATTAGAAATTTACTACATATACCACCAAATGCAAAGATTGAAGACGTTTTTTCATTAAAGCCCAACAATAATACACTCAAGTGTGAAATATTCAGTAGTCAACATGCAATAAATTTCGAGCGTGAAGACAGTATAGGTAGAATGTTGGGTTTCTCAAAGAGGATTCTGGAACCGAACGTAAGACATAGTTCTGATCTACCTGTGGAAATTGTTAAAGTACGAACGATTCGTTTCGAAACAAACATTACCACCGGAGCCTTCTACAACAACAGACCTACTCACACTATCCACGAGTTTGGTATATCCGTAGACCCTGGTTACGCTATCGACGAAATTCCAAAAAATATCACGTATTTGCCTGTGATTGATATACCTGAGATTACAAATATTACTATACTGGCATTGGATCAAAATTCAAGACCTGTAAATTTTCAAGGTGAAAGAAGCATATTGGGTTTGGAGTTGAAAGAATGGGATTAATTTTCAACAACTATATAGCACCTTCATATTTTCAGAAGCCTGCAGTATTGAACAAGTCGTTAAAGTGTTCAGTAGGACGACGACAGCGACGACGACAACTTACTAGAGACAACGTTTTATTTTTGAAAGCTCTTGGTTTCAAAGTGATTAACAATAATAATAATAATGAATCGTATACGAACAATTCAAGATCCAATGTTTGATCTCTATCGAGAACCGACTCAGGATGAATCGATTAGAAAATCCGAATACCGATCTTACACACCATTCATCAAATCGTTTAGCTGCAGCGACATTGTAGAATTTAGTGTAAATCAGGTGGACTCATTCTTTGCAATGCATGATACGTTGTTGGCTATTAAAGGAAAATTGGATGTAACTGGTAATGGTGATGTTAGTTTGACACCAAACTTTGGAGCATTTCTATTCGACTCGTTTACGTATAGCGAAAGTGCAAGAGAGATAGAAACAGTTCGAGATCCTGGAATTGTTAGCACTGTAAGAGCTTTAACATGTTACAATGAAGAAGATTCTCGCCACCTTGCCATTGCCGGTTGGAATTATCCCACAAATCCCATTCTCAATCCTGCTGATAAGTCATTTAGTTTACTGATGCCGCTTAAACACATCTTCAACATTTTCAATGATTACCCAATGATAACTTGTGGACGACAAACGATTCGATTCGTTCGAGCTCGTAATGATCTTGATAGCGTTATTGTAAGAGAAAAACCAGGTACCGGTAACGTACCTACTGTTACAACCGTACAGATTATGATTCATTCGATGGAACTGAAAGTTAAACATATTTATCCAAATGATTTTGTTAAAGAACAATTGATGCGATCAATTCAAAGCGATCGTCCAATCGTAATTCCGTTTAGAAAATGGGAACTACATGAGCTACCATCTTTGACCACAGGAGCAAAACAAGAAATTTGGGCTGTTAAAACAACGTCTGCAATAGAAAAACCTCGATTTGTTATTGTATTTTTCCAAACTGATAGGAGAAATCTGAAAACTGCAGATCCTTCTTTATTTGATCACGTAAATCTACAAGGTCTCAGACTCGCATTGAATGGTGAATATTTTCCCAATGAAAGGATGCAACTTGATTTTGAAAAAAACGACTTTGCGCTAGCTCATTACAACTACAGCGAATTCAATTCCAGTTACAACAGAGTATCAATGAAACGACCATTAATGGATTTTCTAGCATTTCGAAATCGTGCTTTGTTTGTTATCGATTGTTCTAAGCAAGAAGAATCAATGAAATCATCGACTGTTGATGTACGACTAGAAATTGATGCCGACAAAGGATTTACCAAAAATACTAAAGCATATTGTATCATAATTCACGATTGTTTATTGGAGCATTATCCCCTAACGGAAGTAGTTAAAAATATAATATAAACTGCTAACTATTTAGTATTTGCTCAGCTTTCAAAGAAGTTTCATTGTCGTCGTCGTGTCATCATGAGAATTGCAGTAGTCGACATCCAAGGATTTATAATCGATGAAGTTTTTTATCCAAAAGAAGTCGCTATTCAGATTGGTGGTATAAAATCGAATTTTTTATTTAAACCTCCTAAACCATTCCACGAGTTGACTGCTAAAGACAAGAAAACTACGTGGTATTTGGAAAAATTTATACATGGAATACGATACGATTCTGGAGATGTAGATTATTCCGATGTCAATGTAATTTTGGAGAAACACCTACTTGGCAACGTTGATTTGATTTATGTTAGAGGAAATCAAAAAATTGACTTTTTAAAAGCAAAATGTGAAGAACTTGGACTCTATGTATTAATTTATGATGTTGCAAATTATGATGGGACACCCTGTGCAACGAAAAATTTTGAAGCTGTATATTCAGGATGTCCTCACCACGCCAACGGTAAATTTATGTGTGCATATAATAATATTCTTTCTTTGTATAATTGGTTGTATTATACTGTATTACCTAAATAAAGCTATAAAACAAAAAATTAAGGTTTTTTATTAAAACACCTTTTACAAGTTTACAAATATTTATTGTTATTATTATTTAAAAATACATTTCATCGCTTCATTCTTCTTTTTACCTCTTTTGATATAATTTTGAGAATTAGTAAGTAAACTCCTACTAACGTTGCCCATTCTATTTGTACGATTTGACACATTTTTTTTTGCATTGGATCCTCCATAGTAATTTCTAGTTGTTGCATTGGGATTTGAAGATTTGTTCGCCATTCCCCCACTCCTTCAGAGTTATCTTTAAAAATTAATTTTAGCTTGTAGTTGAGAGGTGATTCTGTTAAATTCAATGCAAACACCGGCAATTTTCCATCATTGACTGTTGACAGGCTCATCATTTGCCATGTATTGCATTCTTGTTTTGCTCCGTTTGTGTCTAAACACACGTCAATATGTGCAACGTTTTGTGGAACGTTAACATAAAGCATGTTATTTAATATTGCTGTTAAAAGAACAAAATTTGCTTTTAGCAAGGCCATGGTTTTATTCGTCTTGTGGGTGTTGATGATGTTGGTAAATATTTTTCAAAAACTTTGTTCCACAAACTTAAATTTTCAATCTTTTTTAATACTTCTTTTTGGTCTTCGTAGACAGAAATCTGTTGGTTTAATTTTCTTATATTTTCACAAAACTCTTCAAGTTTTTGACTATATTCTCTCGAATCCATTCTAAGACTAAATATTTTCCATGATATGTTTTATTATTAATAAGTCTGTTATCACTCTAACACATCAGTCGATTACGTCACACATTGCGAACCTGCTAATGCACCAAGGTCACGCGCTTTTAATATTTTAGAAGATTTGAACACTTCATCTTACCCTATACAGCAACCCCTTTACAATAATACATCATACGTCGAAATCCGTTCGGCCGTTTACGAGATATAGCTATAATGCCTTTTTGGCCTAATCAATAAGGTCTTTTTGACGCTTAATCTTACCCTATACATTAACCCCTTTACAATGATACGTCATACGCCGAAATCCGTTCGGTCGTTTACGAGATATAGCTATAATGCCTTTTTGACCTCATAAATAAGG
Organism: Altica lythri; assembly: GCA_964028335.1. Taxonomy (NCBI): domain Eukaryota; kingdom Metazoa; phylum Arthropoda; class Insecta; order Coleoptera; family Chrysomelidae; genus Altica; species Altica lythri. The sequence continues at coordinate 31,593,989 of OZ034807.1, read as the reverse complement.
TCTTTTTGACGCTTAATCTTACCCTATACATTAACCCCTTTACAATGATACGTCATACATAAAAAAATCCTTTTGGAATAAACTAATTTAAAATATTTCTAAGTCTGTTATCTTTATTGCGATAAGACCTGTTTATTTTTTTTTCTACTATTGTTTGTCAAATTTTATTAAATTCTGCGATGGTGTAGTGGCTAACGTATTTGTTTATCATACGGGGGGACCTGGGTTCAATTCTGCTTGGTTGGAATTTTTTTAATTAAATTGTTATAACGCAAAAGTTGGTAGCACTGTGTAATGTTGGTTGCATGAAAAGTTGGTATGATGACAGCGAAGCGCGAAAAAATTCAAAAATATAACAAAAAGAAGAGTTGGCTGTTTGTGTCAACTGTCAGAGGTCACTCGAAAAAGAAGAATTGGCTGTTTGTGCCAACTGCCAGAGGCCACTCGAAAAAGAAGAATTGGCTGTTTGTGCCAACTGTCAGAGGCCACTCGAAAAAAGAAGAATGGCCTTTGACATTTAGGGCAAACAGCCAGCTCAAAAAAAGTGAGGTTATGTTCGAAAAAATAGCTGGTATGCCTATAGCTCATCTACTCACAGTTAACAGTATTTTACTGTTTTAAACAGTTTAGAACATAATTATTGTCTGCTCTAGTAGTTTGGGATAAAAGGTAGCTTTACTAGAGGCAATTACTATCCAGGTCGAACTATCTAACCAACATTCCAACCTTCTTCATACTTTATTCAACTCGTGAAAGATGACAAAAACAATAGGCACAAAAATTATATTAATAAATAACGGAACAGTAACAAGTAGGTATACTAAATACTAAATATCCCAATGTTTATTTGCACAGACAGTCACGGGCTCCCAGACTCTCTATGTCTGACCTCAACGACACTTTTTTATAGTCTACCTGAACATAGAACCGAAATTATCCAAGTTCGCTTGGACACATCGTCTCTCTAAAATTAAATATAAAATTAATAAATTAGTATCGTTCTATCTAAAGAAAAAAGAAAAAATACATAAAAGAATTTTTTTGTATTTAATGCTTCCGCAACTGCATCTTTAATACATGGTAAAAGTAACAATATCAAGAATATTTAGAGTTTCATATTCTTTCAGACGTTCGTTCGCAATCTGCACAAATTCGCCACACTTTAAGTGCAAACGAACATTCGCATTCTGTAATATTTCGAGTCCCGTGTAGTTTATATGTCACTCTGTTTAAATTTGTTTAACACCAGAGATACCGTGGGAAATCGCCCTAACCAGCGATAATCTGGGAAAATTAACTAACGGTTGCAAAATGTCTTTGTGACTTGAAACAGCTTCTAATTATTATAGGCTCTATATTAATAAAAAGGGATACCATATTTAAAAAAAGCGCCATTATCTACAGAGAAATTATTATTGACGCTCCATTTTTGAGATCTTTAGGGGAGAGTGTGGATAAAAGAGCCAGGTTTTGAATGAGCCAAACTTGATTTGCGATAAAAAGAGGAAGAGACATTAAAACTTTAAGTAAGCAATCAAACAAAATAGAATAAATAGATAATAATGCAAGTGACTGATGATAGTGATGATGTTCCTTAATCATCAATGAGAAAATTAAATAAAGATAGGTTTGTTATTTGTAATGGTGTATATTTTAATACTAAGGAAGAATAGTTAAAATGTAAAACCTGTTAAAAGTGAGCACACGACCCATGTAAACACAAAGGTGTAGTAATTTGAGACTGATAAAAGATTACCTAGTCGTAAGATATTAATTTAGACAATCTTTAAGTCTGAATAAATTTTGAATTTAGGTTGAAACTTATATTATAACGGGTAAAACTGTTGTCATATACTCTGACAGCCAAGCAGCTCACAAATTTACAGCTGGTGTGGGACTGTATTAGGGTCCTGACACATGCCTGCGGAATTCCCTGACACTGGCATAGATACTAGGACACTCAGGGTTTCGGGACAATGAGAAGGCTGATGAGGAAGCCAGAATGGAAGCTAATATCCGGAACCACTCGGCGGGGTTGCTGACACCTTCAGAAAGACAGCCATTGAAAAATAGAGGCTTGAGGCTAGAAAAGGCCTAGAAGTAGTGGGAAAATCATCGGGCAAGCGACAAGCCAAAGTCTTCATAATAGAACACTCTGTGGAGTTTACAGCAGAGCTGCTATCACAAAGGCGAAACGATGTCAGAATGATTGTCAGTCTTTTACCGTACATTGTCGGCTTAGAAAACACATGAGTCAGCTGATTTTAGCAAATGAAGACATCTGTCGATACTGCCAAGAGTAGAAGGAATCCGCATTTCATGTCCTATGCTAATGTGAAGGACTTGCAAAGACGCGGTATCTAGTACTGGTTGTGGCGAAATCGACTGCTCCAAGTTACGTGGAGAGGCCACTGTCAACGCTATTATATCTCATTAAAAGGAGAGGGCTAGACCCATTTTATAGATGATGGCTGTTTACAATAGATCTGTAAAGGTTGTAGTGTTACAGGCTAACCAGCTCAATGAATATCTATCTATCTATAGTTTGTTTCCTTCTACCTGACTTGTTAATTGGGTTAGGATAGCAAATGCAGGCTAATATTTAGTTATCATGTACAAAATTACTTTAGTTTCTACTTCGTCTTAAAATTTTAAATTGTTTAATGTATGCGTGTAAATAGTAGCCGGCTTTTTTATAACATTCGATGGCTCTTTTAATCACAATATGTTTTGTAACTAAGATTTACCTATGTTACAGTTAGGTTTTATGTATTCCTATTTCTGATATAATATTAAGTATAATAAAAAAGTTAAAGTATCAATGCATTTTTTATTAATATACAGTAAATTTTAAATATTTTTAAATACTTTTAAAAAAATGGGCCCTTTTATCCTCACTCTCGCCATCTACTTTAAAATATTTGTTGCAATTTTTTATATATTCAATTAGCGAAATTATCCCAACGATGAACTGTTTGCAAAACTACGTACACTAAATTCGCTATTGACAGACTAAGTTAATATGATCGTGTTAACAATGAGCAGGAAGATCCTTTGATGAATCGCTGACTTACTCATATACGGTGGAACGAGTAACACGAACAAATTTGTTCGCTTGTGTGTAATTTACGGTCTAACTACACTAATCCTAACAAAAGATTCCGTTCGTTCGTTTTTGCTCGTTCTAATTTAAATGCGCCCTAACAGATCATTCATTCATCTATACTGCTTCGATACTACAATAAAGTTACCCAAATATTTTATCAGTTCGGTTAACTGCATTTATTTGTATTTTGCACACTAATTATTATAATTCAATTTGATGGCTGTAATTCGTTCCATGTAATGCTTTTATTATTATTGATGTAATATGGTATATTAAATTTGATATAATATGTCCACAGATGCGTACAATTTTGTAATATAATCACTCCCTTTGTGTACTTTAAAAATAAACTACGGTTTAACTGAAAATGTGTAATTAAATTTGTTAAACCCACTAATTAATTAACTTCTAATATATTAAAATTATTATCCTATCATTATTTTGTTTTGTAGCATTTTTTAAAAACATACATTAATTTTTTTAAATAATTTCTTTTCTATTAAAAATAAAATTTTTCACAATTTTTCAAAACTACTCAGCACTTTTTCTACTTACGTAATAATTTGTACTGCGAGTGTAACATTGAAGGAAGGGGTAATTTTTGAATCCGGTTATTAGTTATTACTTTTACGTATTTCAAATACCTTTTAATTGGGGCTAGCAATTAGTCAAATTATCGTTTTATTTTTACCTTTTATCTACGAGTGCTGAGGTTGTGATACTTTTTTTTCGAATTACCTAAAGAGCACTTTGGAAGCCAAAAATAAGTTTTTATCGCTATTACTACCTATTTCTAATTATCAAGAAAACACAATTAATGAAAAAACAACTACTTTCGTTTCCTCTGGAAATTTCTAATTTCGTTTAAGAACTACAGTGTTTTTACCAGTGTGCCTGCTGGAAATAATCTTGTACAGTGCCGTCTTTATTTTTAAAAATCTGCGTTTTTTTATTATAGCAGTAATTGTATCTACTTTTAAGTATTTTTAATTATAATTTTAAAATAACTACTTAATTAACTTGAGTTAATAGAAAAAGCTATAAGTTGAAAGTAACTTCATTTTATTTTTTTTTTCAACTTCTATTTCTTTTCAACAAAATATATCTTCACTGATAAGTTTTTTTATTTAGTTTTTATGGTGTAATCTGATTTTATGTTTCATGGCTTATATTTTTTATGTTTTCACTGACTGAATAAAAAAACCAGTATTAGTATAAATTAAGGACAGTAAGTATTATTTATATCATTTTTATTTTTCTATCACAAGGAAAGTGTGTAATTTCAAATTTCTTAACACTAATCTACTTTAACAAAATCGTATATTTTTTCTGGGATTCATATCTTTCTCATCCATTGGATAAAAAAAAACTAGTGTGGCAGTCAGTGGGACTGCCGGCAGAAGTTATACTTCTATATGATATTTGTGGTAAGCGACTCCAAAAACCTCCTAGTACCGTGTACACACTCTTTTTGTATCGAATTTGCATAAAATTGCTGGAGACGAGGTCCGTCTTAAGCACCAGGTGTTTCGAACACCATCGCTATTATTATAATCGTATTTAGCGACTCAAAAAAACTACCGAGTACCAAGTGTGCACTGATTTCGTACAGAATTTACATAAAACCCCAGAAGAAGAGGTAAAAAATACCCTAGACACCAAGTGCCGCGGAGACTTTTGGAATCGTGATATTAGTGTTCAGCGACTCCAAAAACCCCGAATATATAAACTGAACTCATTTTCAGCAACACTTACCGAGTTGTAAGTTTTCTCTCTATTGTCTGAATGTACTTTTCGAATGCAGAAATGCAATTTCCATTTTTACATTATAAAATATAGCGACAAATTTCGTGATACTTAAACGAATCCAATGCAAAAAAATGCATTCTATCCATCTTACGTTACAAAATTCGAAGGTTTTGGTGCTTTATTTCCTCCACTATTGGTAAAAACTCTGTTTATGTATCCAACAACCTTAAAACCATGGAGCAAAATATACTGCAACCATGTGTCGGTATTTTAGACTACAATACAATACTCATTACTGAATATTATTATTAATATAAAATGCTAAACTTTATATGTATATATACTTACGTGACAGAATTATAAAATAATCTGTCAAATATTAATGTGGTCCGTCACTAGGATATTCATACATTAGTTTATACTGTTTTTTCTATATCTATCACTTTTCAATGTACTGAATGTTTAAACGGTATTCAAAGGACTTATAGTTATGACTAATAACATGTGGTATATATTTTATCTTTGTTTTTACCGATCAATATACCTTATAAGTGTTTCTGTCTCTCTCTTACTCACACCATTACATATGTAATGATTTTTCCCATTTAACTCTACACAATCTTTTTCTACAGGGTGTACGAATAGAAGTATAACTTCAAAAATAAGTGTCGCATTTTTTCATTTTTCTTTTAATTATTTTACTTACACTATCTAATATTTTGACGCCTGAATACATTCTTTTTTAATTTTTTTATTTAGCTCGAACAAACCCACGACTCGTTTTCCACCAAACAATTAAGTTACGTTTGCATAAGTTAAACTTTAGCGAACAAATAACGTCAATATAAAAAATTACATTTTATGTAATTTTCTATATTTATATAACTTACCTACTTAACTTCGTCTTTGAAAAATCATCAGTGACTATTTTCAAACATGTTTTTTTTTTTCGCGTTCAAGATTGTTTCTGATAAATTCTAACTTCGAAACTTTCAGCTGCTTGTGGTAGATTTAAATCTTTTAAGTTACAAGTGATAGATTCATCAATAGGCTTACGGATATGAGATTCGAATTTTTGTTATCCACTTGTACCGAAATTGAATTGGTGACAAGGGAGAGTTTAAGTATTATTTTTAACTAAAGCGTGTAGAGAGATCTTGAAAAGAGAAAATGAGGTGAAATGCGAAAAAGTTTGAATGGTATTTTCTTTTTTGTTTGGTAAAATTAGATCAGTTATGAGAATTTACGGCGATATGGATGACCGAAAAATTAAATTGCCTGCAAAGCAGGATTTGGTTGTGTATATAGCACAGAAAATTATAACAAACATAATACAAGAAAGGCGTCGCTTGAAAAATCGTAAAATGTAATTATTATTTAGTGCTGGTTGTACCTGGAAATAAATTACTTTCAGCTAAATTAAAAAAAATATAAAGGCGGTTTTTTAATACTTGCGACCAAAATGTTTCTATATAATTTCAGTATTGCTATACTGAATAGCTTTTACAAAGATTGCTAAAAGTAATTTTATAAAATTCACGAGTCAAACAGTATTTCAAATTTAAATAACATTTATAATTTAAATGTTCGTTTGCAATTTTATATCAACAGATAAATATTATAATTCAATTTTATTGTAGGTTTCTAAATATGTAAAATAGGTATTAGGTAGGGCGTCAAACGCATGCAGAATAAGATTATACCGTTCCAACAACATGGAAGAACCCTTTGTACTCTCAAAGTGCCGTTCCAACAAAGTCATTTTTTGTACAGTCAAATTGGTTGAAAGCTTGGACAATCTGCCAGGAAATGCGCGTTATGTACTCTTCTGTACTCCGAAAAATACTGTTCATAAAAAATCTAATTCTTATTTGCCATTTTTCTTCTCTTTTAAAACTATGTAATATTTAAAATAGACTGAACACTTCGCACTATTTAATACCAAAACTAATGCGTTACAAAAATATCTAACAAAGAATGATTTTATTATTAGTAATAAAGAGAAGAGAATAGAAAAGCATTTCATCAAGGTCCATTAACCATGCTGAACTAATACATGTACTAGTCAGAGAGGCTCTGTTAAAACAAACCCATAAACCCATACTTTTGCTTGCGTACAGAGCTGCACTTGTATTGCCACATACTTACCTTGACCAAACGTTGACTGCAACTCCACGATTGACTTCACGTTATATATATATATATATATATATATATATATATATATATATATATATATATGTATATATATAAATATGTATATATATATATATATATATATATATATGTAAGTATATATATGTATGTATGTATAATTGCAACATTGAATGATGTAAAAGATCATTAATTAAAATAAGGATTATAACCAAGCTTTCCAAAATGATATTTGCAAATAAATGAGTGTTTTTGTGTGAAAAAAAAGTGGAGACCTTACTTTATTTATTGCCCTTTTTTAAGAGTTTGTAGTTAAAACACTGAATAAAATACTGAAATTTTTATTAGACCTTAATATAGATATAATTACAACTAAAACACTTAAAAATATGAAAAAAAAACACTTCGTACAAAGGGTACATTACATTCGGTCCTTGTAAATACTATTTATATTTAACTGATATATTAAATACGCTAAAAGTCTGCAAGTTTAAAAATTTTTGAACATCTCTGGCCTTTATCGCTGCCTAAGCTTAAAAAATATGCATCTTAACAATAAAGCAAACGCGGTACAAATATTTGCATCTGTGCGAAATAAAGCAGGAAAGGCGTTGAAGTGGTAATTTTAAATATGAAATTCTAATTTATAGTAAGTATTATTCACAAACGCAACAACTTATGAAATTGGGAACATATTGTAAATATTTAATAAAATTTTCAAGCTTAAAACCGAACTATAGGTATGTAATCTTCCTTCAATAGTTCTTAATTCACGCTCCGAGTGACTCATTTATGATCAGAGTTATCAAAATTTATGTAAACGACGTTAAGGCTGAAACAGCACGAGAAACGTTATTCGGATCACACACAGAAAATTAATGAACCAAGACGAATGCTAAGAACAGCCAGACATCCTCCGAAAGTCTAATTGAAAAAGTCGAGTGTTGGAATAAAGCTGCAATCCCGGTTGAAGAGGCGATGCTAATTTGGACTCTTACGTGATGATTATCTTATCACATTCAGTCTTAGTCAGCACCCTTCCTTTTACCTTCTAGTCTGGAAGCTAATATTCGTACTAAAATTGAATATCTCATTACATCGTGTTATAGAGCAGGATATTAATTAAAGATCGTACGGTAAATTACAAGAAGATTTATATAATTTAAGGTATATATTATAATATCACCAGACTGTATCGAGTTTATAGAAATACTTTGAAATGAACGGTAATCAATCTCATTGGAATCAGAGAAAAGAAAATTAAATTACATTGGAGACAAGAAAATAATAATTTATTATTTTTAAGAAACTGTACCGAACATCTTTATTTTATTACTATCTGACCTGGTGAACTTCGTACGGCGTCATAATACTTAATTTTTTGACAAACATTTTTTTTATTTTTCGTAAAAAATTAAATATATTTTTTTTTAATAAAAAGTATTCTATTTTACTTCTAATACCTCCAAGAATATATGTATAAAGTTTCATGATGATCGGTTAATTAGATTTCGCGTGAAAGCGTAACAAACAAACTTACATTCACATTTATAATATTACTATTATTATTATTATTATTATATTATATTATATATTATATATTAAGTGATATTAAGTGATGTCAAAAACAATTTTGTTCACAATTAAATACTCTTAATCAACAACACATTTATTTGGATAAAGATTAATATTATTACGTTGATACAACTCTTAACAAATAATGCATTAATTTCGACCAAATTTGATTACCATAAAAACGGTTCTAGTGAGTTAATCTTAAAAGATAGACATATATCTTGAACCGTTTTCGAAGCGCACGCAATGGAAGCCCTCAAGGATCAATAATTTTCCCCGTTTTTTTCACATTTTCCAGTACTTCTTCGCTCCTAATAGTTGCATCGTGATGTTATATAGCCTAAAGCCTTCCTCGATAAATGGTTTATTCAACACATAACGAATTTTTTAATTCGAATCAGTAGTTCCTGAGATTAGCGCATTCAAACAAACAAACTCTTCAGCTTTATAATATTAATATAGATTAATTTTATTATTTTTTTACATGTTTGCAAGGATGTTTTAAAACCTATTTTATTACAATATTTTATTATGATTATATCGAAACCATTTTAAGAAATTTAGTAAATTTAATGAAATTGGGAAAAAATTTGGGAAATTTTGGAAAAATTAAAAAATTTTGGTAAATTTTATCAAATTTTTTAAAAGTTGTCTAAAATTTTTCATAATTTTTCCACATTTTTAGAATATTTTTTAAAATTTTCTACATTATTATAATATTTTTTTAAATTTTCCCAATTTTTTAACTTTTTACAAGATTCTTCAAAAAAATTTGAATTATTTACAATTTTCCAAATTTTTTAAAATTCTATAAATTTTTGTAATATTTTTCACATTTTTATAAAATTCACCAAAATTTTTTTAAAAGGTTGAAACAATAAAAAATTAACTAAAATTGTAAAAATGGGCCTAACCAAACCAAGTTATAGTAAAATTCCTAGCAAAAATGGAGCTAAAAATCATACTGTCTGAATGGGGCTAACACAAAAAAAGCTTATCAGCTAAAAAAATTAGGTTAAAAACGTAAGAAATTGTACTAAAATATAAATACTAGACAAAAAAAAAGTGTGTGCGTGTAACCTTTACGCGCGATTGAAGTAAAACTTAATTAACGTATCTACGTATCGCAAAATAAATATTAAATTACAATTCAATTATATTTATTGTCTATATACTTTACAAAAAAAATTCTCTAATAATATTATTTAACAAAAGAGATTTGATATATTTTACTTAAAAATGATGAAAGAAAACTAGTTTAACAATAATAAAAATTAACACTACTTACGTTTTTTACAGGTCAAATCATTATCAGGTTTTTGTTTTTTTTTTTATTATTATTTATTGATGAAAGAGTAAAATGTTCTTGAGAATCCGCCATTTTTTTCAAGTGACAACTATTTTGTTTTGTAATTTATCTAAAATTCATTAATTTCACTGTATATAGAGTACTCACTCATTTTCATTTTTTTCATTTTTTTTCTTCAAATCTTTCTGGCGCTGATAATATGCCCTTTGACGTTCACAATTTCTTTTTCTTTTTAGCTCTTTAAGTCTATAAAACGACCGGTATAAATAATAGGTATAAATAATTAGGTATAAATAGTGTAATTACACACCAAAAATAAAATGTATGCATATAGAGTACTCACTCATTTTCATTCAATTTTAGAAAAATAATTAAAAATAAAGCTTATTTCTCAAAACAGCAAAAAAAAATCATGAAAAATTTTACTTATGATGCGAAAATAAGGCTTAAGAAAACGAGGCTAAAATCGTAAAAAATTAAACTAAAATTGAAATTACGAAGTGAAAAACATAAAAATGAGGCTAGAATAAAATAACTGGGGATTAAATTATAAAAAAAATGCGAAAATAAACCAAATTTAATAATATTATGCTAAAAACATAATTCAACCGAAATTAAAAATAAATGAGGCACAAAAACTAGTTAATTGAAAAAAAGACAAAGCAGTACCTGAATAAATGTTTTTAAAAAAGTGCTTGAAAAGAGGTTAAAAATGAGACTAGATATATTAAAAAAATAAAAAGAGTTAAAACTGTAAAAATTGGACTTAAACAAAAAACATTAAAAATTGTGAAAATGGGGCATAGGATAATAACCCTAAATTGATAGCATATTTTGTTTTTACAACAAAAGCATACCATTAGAATCTGTAATAAAACTATTTTGTTAATATATTTAAAAAGTTTTATAGAATTTTTGTATAAATGCTCCTTAAGAAGTTAGACAGGAATTGTTGTGTTTAAGCTTGGGTAAGGTTGCTATAGATTAATAATTAAGTTTACTTAAATTTATCAATAATAAACAGTGTTTTGCAAGTATAAAATTATGCTATTTCCGTAAATAGTTCAAATTAGTTTAAGCTCGTTTTTTGTGGAAGAAGATACGAAAAGTTTCTGACATTGGCAAGTTAATAAAGAGTACTAAAATGAAAATTTTCTCATAGCGTCACAAATTATTTTGAATTTGAAAAATCTAATTCTAATTAAACTTATACAACTCAACCATAACATCTTCTTTATATAAAAAAGATCTCGATGTTTGTTTGCGCTAATATCCGAAACCACTTACCGATTTAATGAAATTGTATAAATATATGTTATTTGTTCTGACTTAAAAGAATAAAGATAGGATAGCTTTTATTTTAACTAATAAGCGTAATTGTTTTTATTGTGAATGTAAGGTTTTATACTTAAAGGGTTAAATTTACATCTAATAAGTCTAATAAGTTCTACGAGTTTTTAGAAGATGGCGGTGAGAGTTATACAATTTTCTTCATTAGGTAAATCATATTTTTAGTTTGTGTGAGTATGCAATAGATAACGCTGTATTTAAATTTATTTTTTTATGCTTAGGTTTGGCCATAACAATTAATGTAACAGAGCCACATTATCTGATAGTCATTATTATCGGTAGCTCTAAACGATCCTAATAGATAACAGTTTCTTTTGATTGAGTAAAAATACAGTAGATAGTGCTATGTGATAAGTATCAAGGGTTCATATAAAACCGGTAAATTTCGTTTTATTTCGATTTTTAAATACATACCCACCAAAAGGTGGGTCAACAGATATCTCATATATTAAAAAAAAACAATTCTTCATAAAGTACTATGACACCACCGAACGGTGAAGCAGTTGATATCTTATACATTTAAGCAAGCAATTCTTACTTAATTATTTGAGATTTCTCTCATTGGATTTTTTGAAAATTTTGAAATTTTGAAATTTTTTTAGAAAGTATACGAACAAGAATATATTAAAGGACATTAAGGAGAAATTGAAAAAATGTCGCACTCAGCGAGACTCGAACTTGCAACCTTCAGCTCTACGCGCTGACGCTCTAACAACTAAGCTATATGCTTATCCATCAAATCGCCGAACGGTCGTTAAATTCAACTAATGCCACATGTGACACTTACTCACTTTCTCCTTAAGCACATATAGCGTCAGCGCATAGAGCTGAAGGTTGCGAGTTCGAGTCTCGCTGGGTGCGACATTTTTTCAATTTCCCCTTAATGTCCTTTAACATATTCTTGTTTGTATACTTTTTAAAAAAATTTCAAAATTCCAAATACTTTGGTATGCTGCATCTGCCAGGAAAAAAAGTAAAGGACTGTTTTGATCTTGTTTCTTTATTGCACTGAGAGAACTGACTTGAGTCGGAACGCCCAATTGAATTATTTTATATCTATGTATAACATATTACTAGGATTATCACTTTAATGTTAATTGTTTCGTATAAAAACGTACACTAAGTTAGATTACTCTTTGCATTCAAATTTTATAAAATATTGTAAAAAACAACTTTTTTGTAACACCTTCAAAATTGATTTAATCTCGAAACAATGATCTCACTTTATACACTTTGTCGAATTCTGGAAGAAAAAATATAATATGAACAGTTTTAATAAGTAAACCAATAACAAAGAAAACTTATATAGCTTCTTTATGCGCCAAAACGCTATAAAATAACTTTGTATCTTACTGTAAGCTTCTAGACTAACGTTGCTGATTCACCACTTTCCTTTATTACTCACCTTGGTACAATGACTTATTTTAAATTCATGTGAGAGAAGACATAGAACCTTAATTTTCCACCAAAGTTTCCCTTAAATTATTCAATGAAAAGAAAATGGACTCCACACGTAGGGTTTAAGTGTAGTGATATGCGTGTGAATCGCATACAAAATAAAGCCTAGAAGCTTAAATATACGAGTAATACTATAGGGATCAATCGAAATGGAAAATTTAACGTACGAATCTGGTACACACTCGATATTTATTATTATGTTTGCAAAAGATTATTATTTATAAACTACATTTTATATTTGTATATTTCACTCTTTTTCATATTGTTTCATTCTTTTATTTGAATGTCGAAAAGGTACATTTTGAGCTGACATAAAGCTTACCCTGGTAAGATTTACGTCATAGTGTATTAAGTTTTAACTCTGTTTCTCCGACTTGCCCTATTTCAAATTTCGGTTTTAGTAATTATTTTCTTTAAAGAATAATCCTACTGAAATATTCTTTTAACGGTGTATCCTATTCCTGTTTACAATGAATGTTGGATGTTATCATGAACTATAACGATCTTTTGGATCGTTTTGTATAAAGAACAAAGTCACCAGACTATTGTTTTCGTGCCTATATCGGTGAGAATACCTTAGTTTAATAGCTGTAGTTAAAAAGGCCAAAAGCGGTGTTACAGTATAATTATCGACTCTTCCTCGTTGCAATTAGTAATTCTCGGCGCATTTCTATCTGATCCTCTTCAAAATACAAGTAAGTCGAATTTAATATAGTTTCTTTGGATTATTATATTTAATGTAAGTGTCTAATAAAGGGTGATATGTTAATTATTCTAACCAAAATTAAGTATTTCACTTTAGCCTAACATCAGTTTCTTTATTATCATCTTAGTCAGGGCCGGTTTTTACACTCAATAAAATGGGAAAATCCAATTTGACTAGAAACTGATTCTTCTTAAATGCTTTAAGGGATCGATTTCTATTTATTCATTTTATCATTAGGGTTCCATCCAACGGCATTAGATAAAATTTCACCAGTTTGTGGAGGAACGGAGAAAGGTTATTGTTTCCAAGTTTTGTTTCGACTATTGTAGAATGAACGGAAAATCATCCCTGTACAATCGACACCGATACATCTAAGTCAGATCAAGAGTGTCCAAGATAACAAAGATAAGAGAAAAATTAATTCTTTAAATTAACCTAATTAAAACAAGTTTTCGTAATATTCACATTTCAATATTTTTTTATCACTTTAAATAATTTTTGTATTTGTAATTAATCATTTAAAACGGGTGTTTGAGTATAATTTGTTTAGTTTATACTTTGGCGCCCCTAATTACATGTTTGGGAGGGACTGGTAAAACTCTTAAAAAAGTAATCTACGACCTACTGAGCTAGCTAAGGGAAAAACGCTCTTTAGGACGTTTCAATGTTACAGAACTTTGATTTCCATTTAGTGATTAAAGTGAATATAATTAATTCTTTTATATGAGTTGGGCACGGGAAAAATGTTGAAAAAAAAACTATATTATTTTAAATATTGTTAGAGAAGTTAATATTACTTAGAAATAATATTACGCTTTTTGTAATTAACTAACCTACAAAGCAAAATTCTATAGTTAATGCAGTTAATCAAGCAACAACAGGTTAAGAGATTAATAATATATGTTTTAATACAGAGAATAACAATGGAAACAAGAAGGTACACATATGAACGTATTTTACTTAGAACAAACTATAATAGATTCTAATCAAAGCATAAACTTTCTGATGCTAATGATAAACCAATACCAATTCAAAATTAAATAATCCAGGTCAGATATAAAATACGTGACAAAAAATGGGAAAATGACTTCGTTTTCGAATTCAGTGGATAAAAACGAGATAATTGGCACAAAATTCAACTTCAAACGTTCATGCGTGTTGTTTTTTATTAATAAACCTCTATAAAATTCAATAAAAATTTAGTTTTTTGCGTTTTGCTGAAAATCTATCAGTAACATTATGAAGAAGTAAAAAATCTATAAAACGTCAATTATTTGTTAAGATAATTATAATGTAAAAGAAGTTTTAATCTGGATTTATTAAAATAGTATATCTTTTTATGTACCAGGTAAGGTCTGAAGACTAATATTGCTGCCTTCATAGTTATTGCAAAATAAGAATACAGTGATACAGGTTACCAGACAACCCAATAAATATTTATTTATCATACAGTTTTTCATTGTTTTGAATATTGTTTTTCTACTTATATTGTTTCTAATTATATGCAAAATTGTATTGCAAATTTCTGGAGAAGTTAAAGACACGACTAAATAATCTGGCTTATTCATTTTTTTACCCTTAAGCTATTCAATATAAAGAATTTTGGATTGCATCAACGAAATATTTTGTACAAATTTTTTTTAAAGTATAAGGGTTAATACAGCCCAGCTACACTTCAGCCAGATCTGCATTTCTGTGTTAGGATAGTCTGAGAGCGGTATAGGACAACCCAAAAATGTCTATCAGCCCTTTTACCATATATAGATTGTTGAAATGTATGCAGCTAACTAACGAGGGGTTTTTTGTATTGGGAC
Organism: Altica lythri; assembly: GCA_964028335.1. NCBI lineage: Eukaryota > Metazoa > Arthropoda > Insecta > Coleoptera > Chrysomelidae > Altica > Altica lythri. The sequence goes on along the minus strand of OZ034807.1, from coordinate 31,578,768 downwards.
TTAAGTGCCGGTTATAGAGGTCTCCCAACGAAAGTTTGGGACAGCCACGTGTTAGTCGGCGCAGGTAGGCGGAGTCTTTCTATCAGTGGCGGACGGAAATAAAAATAAATTATACTTCTTAAATTAATTTTTAATGTATGATGCTAACATAATTAAGAAGAATTTATTTTATGTAAATTTGTTACTGCCCACTTTAAACTAAAAAAATACATACATTTAGAAAACAACTCAGAAACTCTCTCAGCATATTCGTAGCTAAATACAGTTTACAAAACCATTCCAGCTACCACACTGACAAGCTTTCAGAATGGTCGTTGTTATCGTAACGCTCGTAAAAAAACCACTGCGCATTGAACGAGAGGCCACGTGGCTGTCACAAACTTTCGTTGGGCGATCTATACAACTGTCACCTTATCTTAGACACTTTCACTTTTTGTTAACGAAAATAATTTCTAACCACACTCTTAAACTCTCAGTGTACAATAAATGGAGTCCAGCCAGATTTGATCCGATTACGATGTACATACTTAATATAAAATATTATTTTCCTGCAGGTAATCTCATTTTCTGAGTTAAAATTTTACCGAATAGAATCATCTCTGTCAGGTCACTTTATAACTTTGTCCAATTTTCCAGTTTTCGCTCATCAGAATCCAGCATAAAGTTTATAAAATCAGCAGATTGACGGAAAATAGTTGGAAATGATCCTTCAGAAAGCTTACTTGCCGGAGGACCTAAAAGCGGTATGTATTTTAATTTTCCACTAAATTAGTGTAAATTTAGTTTAGTTAGATATTCATCTATTATACTATGCATTAAATTGTCTAAAGAAAACTTAACAAGTTTTAACTCCATTTAAATAACCCATTCCTCTATGACTTCCTTCGTATCACAATACAAATGTATTTTAGTTACACTTCGTTGAAACCTCAAATGTTAAGCCGTTAACGTTACGTTTACGGAATTTCCAAAGTTCTGCTAGGAAAACGCGATTTCTATTTAGGAATAGATGTTGCATACAATTCGGCGGTATTTAGAAACCACAGGGGGAATGATACATAGTATGTGGTGACGGTTATCTGGGCATGCAAAAGACTGATAGAGATAATTTGATAAGTGAGGTTTGTTAATGCGCTAAATTTTCATTGTTTTACCTCAAGCGAGAGTTACAAGATAAATTATTTTAAGAGAATTTTCACCGGAATTTATTAGTGTGTATCATCTACCTAAATAATTATACACATTTATATCTAAAATTATAAAGAACGATTTTTTTTGAAATTTTTTTTGAAATTTTGAAATTTTTAGAATGTATACAAACAAGAATATATTAACTGACATTAAGGAGAAATAAAATAAATGCTCTACGTGCTAACGCTCTAAACACTAAGCTATGAGTACTTAGCCATCAAATCGCCTATCGGTCGTTAAATTCTACTCCTGCGCTGTGCGTGCATCTATACCTCTATCATTGAGTTCTTCTCTTGTTATATATTAAATAGATATACTGATGCGTTGGGAACATCAACTTTTGAGTAAAGTATGTATAAAGTAAAGTCAGAGTTTTTCGACCAGGGTTCGAAAAACAAAAGCTGTTGGCCTCTTCAAGCATACTTTTTATGGTAGAAATATAAAACTTGTTTTGCATTAGCTAATTGGTCAGTAGTGGCACGATTTGTTAATAATGGATCCATCTTCAAAATGCTCCAGTTACTCTAGGAAATAATTTTGTGTTAATATAATTTAGGTTAAATGAACATAAAATCATGACTAAAATCTGTTCTATTCGTTTGTCAGAGGAATTTACTGACTTTCTGTGTAGAATACTAGACAACCTAGCGAAAAGGCTTTATAAGCTAAAATTGTTCAGGTGCTACTTGTCAACTTGCAGAATATTGTGTAAAAATTTCTGTTTATAAAAGAAACCATACAACAGAAAAATACATTTCCATTTTTTTTTCGATATGTAATCGTTGTAAGAAAGATGGAAATGTAAAAAAAACTTTTGATCACGATAGAATATTTATAATAACGTTAAGTACTTAAGTCTCTTATATTAAAATATGTTTAGGGGAGAGTTAATATTTACGATTTTTTAAGTGTATGGTCTCTATTTACACCTTTCTATGTTTTAGTGTAGTAACTTCAGAATATTCTGAGGCTAACATCAAAAAAGTCAATTTTTTTAAAAAATGTAAAGTATCCTGTTTTGCCCCCCTGGTCGGGTAAAACGGGATAGTATTTAAATATGAATAAAAATAATATTAAAGTAAAATATATTAACTTAAAAACAAAAAATATTATTATTCATACATTATTAATAAAAAAATTAAAGTTTAACACCTACAAAAGTCGCACGAATCATTATCAACCCCGGCGCAAGCTTCGTGCGCCCAAAGTTGACAGTCCTGGCACATTACCCAGCCATCGTTCGTTTTAGATTTCGAATACAGTTCTGAGCAATAAATGCAAGTTACGTCTTTTTCCTCTTCATCCTCTGAACTACTATCCCTTCTTTTTTTGTCTTTTTTCCCTTTTCTTAGTTTTGTAATACATTTTTTATTTTTGGCTTTGATATTCCCACTATGCGTTTCGTCTAAGTTGAGTTTGGGTCTCTTCAGAGGCTTGTTTCCTATAGATTTTTCAAGTTCCTCTTTATAAGGTGTTGAAGTTAACACAACTGTTTTCCCTCACCTTTTATCATTAGGGTTAATTTTTCTTTCTGCATGAGGAATGGCAACAACTTCTTGGGGTGTTACTTGAAATTTCGTGTCAGTGTAGGAACAGGAAGGTGTTGCATTATCATAGAATTTGCTGCAAGAAATAGAAGGGAGAGTTTTATGAGAATTTTCCTTATTTTCAAGCATCTGGGGAGAATTTTCTGGTGTACAGTGTTCTGGGGGCAATGTTTTTGGAGTATTGTCATTTCCTGAATCGCCATTAAGTTGGTTCTGTGATAACCGCCGTAAAACAAGCATCTGCGATATTGGTGAAGGTGTCAGTGGTGGAGAACGCCTACTATTTTCTTCAACCGGACCAATCGTAGGATCGTTCATCGGCGTGTCTGTGGTTTTAGCTGGTTCAAACATCCAGTCTTCAAAAATGTCTGGATTGTAAGGTTGAATACCTGTCTTTCTAAACCCATTCACAGCTGTTTGGATGCTAGCAGCTTTCATATATGCGTTTCCGAAAAGCTTTCCTATTCGGAATATTGTAACTGGTCGACCTGGATGTTGCTGCATCCATTTCTGAACTTCTGACGTATAATAATTGCTTAGTGGTGACATAAAACTAACGTCTAACGGTTGTAACCGATGCGTGGTATGCGGTGGAAAACAGAGCATTACAATGCCGTTAACCCTAGCTTTCTCAATAACGTCTAAATTTTTTGTGTGAGTGGTATGTCCGTCCAAAAGTAAGAGGACAGGATGTTCTTTAGATGGATTGAAAAACTTAATAAATTGATCAAACCAATTCGAAAAGATCTCTTTTTGAATCCATCCTGACGAATGATAAAAAGCTTTACTTCCAGAAGGAGCATCATCTAGCAGCTCCGGCTTTGCTCTGGATCTGGGAAAAATGAACGTAGGTGGCATAAATACACCAGTAGCACTCATGCAAATTTCCACAGTGACAAGAACACCTCGTTCAGCTGAAGATATACACCCAACTTGCCTTTTCCCACGCAGTGATAAACACTTAGACCTTTTCTTTGGCACCGTCATTATACCCGTCTCGTCAACGTTATAAATTCGTTCTGGTGGTATTTTATATTTTTGAAGCACGTCAGAAAGCAATGAAAAATATTTTTGGACGGCAGGTCTATTAAAACCCATAGCTCTAGCAAGAGATGTTGGCTCAGGGGTGCGAAGTTTAACATTTGGATGTCTCTTTAAAAAATTGTATAGCCAAGCTTTACCAGCCATTTTTTTATCTTTATTAAATTGCTTAATCAAACCATTACGTTGAGCTAACTGAAAAGCCAAACTTCGAAAGTCGTTCAGAGAAAATCCAAATAAACGTGATTCCATTGATATAATATGCTGCACCAACTCCTCTTCTTGTTCCGCAGAGAAAACCGGTCTGTGACGCCTCAGTCCCTTTCTTGCCGAATTTTCTTGTTCGAGAGTCCCATTTTTAATTTTTTTTACTCGTGCTTCAATAGTTGTTCGAGGTACCCCAAATTCTTTTGAAGCCTTAAGGTACCCAATTCTTCTTTCGAGAACCTCTTCCACAGCTTGCCTCATACTCTCCTCGTTCCAGTTCTGCCTATCAGTTTTTCTTTTATATTTACCCATCTTTTATTAAACCTCTAAAAATTAAAATCAGAAATTAAAATCTACAACATTATGGTTGGACAAAACGGGACAGTATCCAGTTTTACCCAACCGCTTTATATCCCATTTTGCCCGACTAAACATTCTAAAGTGATTTTTAAAATTTTCAACTAAAAAAAAAAGTTCTCATAATTCCAAATATCACAAATTAAAGTTAATTAATTACAGAAACATAAAAAATACTCACCGAGAATAAGTTTTGTTTGTTTAAACTAAATATCTATTATTGACTAACTAAAGATGAAACTAAACAGTATGAACCTACTTTTTTAAACTGTCACTTGTCACGAACCACAGATCAACAATTAATTAGAGCAACCTCCTGCTACATATAAACAAACGTTACTTATAACGAATAACGTCACCAGTCAGTAGATAGCGCTGTTTATTTGTGAATATTGGGCGGTATCCCGTTTTATCCGACTATCCTATTTTGGCCAACTCTTTCCTACTATCATATTCTTGGTATAGGCCAGCACAAGGACAAGGTATTAAAGAATCTTTGCATAACATTGAAACTTCGGCAAAAAGTAAAAGTTAATCTTTAAACCTAATTTCGTTCTAAAATCCGTAATCTCTTAAAATTTTAGGCGACAAATTGTTATTAAAGGAATTTAAAAAACCTGTCTATTTTATTGTCGTACCTATATAAAGTATTTTGCGTAAACTATAAAACGACTTATACATCTTTCTTTTACCATCCCCTCATATGGTAATATTGAGTGCTTCTTCGTTTCTTGGCGAACAATTACCTATTCTGCACTTACAGATAATATGTACAGCCGTTTAAACTGAATACTTACACTATCCACTTTGCTCATTTTACATAGATGTTACCTCAGTGGACAGTACTTTGTGAGAATTCCTGCGATTACACTAAGTTCAAGTTTCTGAAGTTTGCAGTTTAACTCTGGTTTAGGCTCGAAAGTGATAGAGGGTAAAGCCTTTAAAGCAAGTTGGTTATCAGAGGCAAAATATATTGTGACTAAATTAGGGCGTTTTTTAACCCACTCTTAAACACAGAAGTCTATTGCTAATGGCTTGAAGGATCGTAGGATTGTTAAACAGGGTTATTCAGAGGTTAAAATTAGAACATGTAACCCATATACCTTCAGTATCATAAGTTGAGCGATTATGTATTGTGTTAAACCACTTGTCAATACTTACAGTTAGTTTAATAATAAAATTCTGTTGCAATCCCAAAGTATCCAGTAAGACCGCTGTGTTTTAAAAACTTATCATGTTTGTTATCATGTAGGCTTTTGCGACTTTAATTTTTATTGTTTTGTTCTACCAAATTAGTGCAACATAGGTAATAAGGGACCTGACATTTTTGTCTAAAGACAAATCTAGCTTATTATCCAAATCTGCCCATTTTCTTTTTTTAGCCTTGGTCTTTACAGAGCTTCCTTAATTTCTTTCTATTTTTAGTTTTGTTTTTAACTTCGATCTGTTTGTGTTTAATGATTTCTGTTCTTTTTCAACTATTAGCTGGTGTTGCTCTCTTCCTATTTTCTTTACACTGATAATCAAATGTTTGTCTTTCTATATTATTTAGACCTCTTCTTAGTCCATTTTCTCACTGATTGTTGCAGATATGTTGTTTTATGATATTCCATTGTCCTGCATTGGTTATTTTATGGAACCAGTAGAGCTTTAGCGCAATACAGCAAAAAATACACTTCTTGAATTTTCGTGTATAAAATATTTATTTCTAACATAGATAAAATGTGCATATACAGTTTATATTACCACAAGTAAAAATCGAAAAAAGCGTTGCTAATATTCTGCTGTTCTAAATTATACCTTCTTGTTTATTTATACCATTTAATAATAAAACCATTGATACACAAGAACAATACAAATTATGATAGTATATGCAATAACTACATCTACTATTTTATAATTCATCTTTTAAAACTTTTTGTTCACCTAAAATTGAAAATTCGTCTAATTTTTGAATGAACTGTTTTGTGTTCGTCTATAAAGGTTCGTATAACTATTCTGCATAGGTAGATTTTATACAACAATAAAATCTTGTTATCATTTTTAATTTGTGGTATTGACTATAAACAAAATTAGTTTATTAATTTTATAGCTCTCGTTCCGTTAACAATAAACTTTTATGAATATAATAATTAAATTAAATGAAACAGTAATAATGACGGGTGCTCAAAATGCAACATTTATTTGTATTTACTTGCAAAATTGTGTTCATTTTAAAATAAAAGGGTCGCAGCCAAACCATTTTAGCGAGTTAAATTTTATCAGCAATAAAAGTAACGATTGCTGTTAATAAAATGAGACAGAACTAAGCAGTCATTTTTTAAATAAAATTTCCTATCATTTTCGTTAGTTTGAAAATGTGAATATTTAATATAAAACTAGTTCTGAGCGAGTGTTAGGGACCAAACGATATTACCCCAAAGATATTTTTTCAAATTAATAATGAATAATGTAACGATTAAAAGATCGTTATCAGTAGACTTAATTTCTCAGAAGCAAACTTTATAATTCTTTATATCTTTGCTTTCAAAACAGGTTTATTCCTTTTTCGGTCAACGCATTAAAAATAATTTAATTTGCGAAAGATATTTTGTAATAGGTAATAGTTTAAAAATATACCGTAGTGTTATACTATTACGCAAGTCATAGAGTCGGAGAAGGTTTCCTTGGACATTTTGTTAATACAGTCGGAAAAGTATTCATGGCCATTTATTTAAAGAAATTTCTTTCTTTTATTCGCTGAAAATCAACAACTCAATACTTAGTGAGTTTTGTGAAATACCTTCTCGTTGCCAAGTAAGTCATTTTCGTAGTTAGCTTCTATCTGTTGTTTCGTTTCCTTCCATTCTTATGTATCCTGGAACGCATAAGAGGGTTACAGTTATCTTGTACTAGTTTATTTAGTTTGCTAGGCATTCCCATTTGAACTTATTGTGTGTAAGATTAGTGCTTTGGTGGCAGCTTGAAAAACTGTCATACTTACAATCTTTTATCTACGATAGTTTCTTTCAATATTAAATTCTACTCATCTTTCAATGGAGCGGATTTCCGCTTAAAAAATGCTTCGGTATGGACCTAGAGCCCTGCTCCAGTTTCTTCATCTGTCTTGAGGCTTGTCCTTATATCACTTTGTAGCATTTTGGTTTGGCCCCAATATGGTGTCTTTGTTCCATTTGGATTTACTACACCAGTTCTGTGGTAAATTTTCTCACAACGTTAAATTTCTTTGGCATGTCTTCTTGGAGCATTCCTCAAATTTTATCAAATTAAAGTGAAAGAGGTTTTCCCTGATTGTTTCTTTTTTGAAAATTCTATATATTGTCGTCTTTCTTACACTTTCTACTTAAATCTGTAGTGGTGCAAGATTTATAGTTATTTCTTTTGCAGCAGTATGGCATACCCAGCCTATTCTCTGAATCTTGGAGAGGTTCCACACGATAATTGCTTTGTCTATTATTTCTCCTGCGTGACCTGTTATCTAGAGTTAGCCCTAGATAACAGGTTAGCCCCAGATAATTAATGTTTTCGGTTTTGTCTAAATAACTATAACTATAACTATAACTATAACTAATTAATTTTTTTCTTACGATAATTTGGTCGTTTTTCTCGAAGGGATAATCCTGATTTTTCAAGAAGGTTCAAAGTTTACCGTTACTTCTAGAATTGTACAGTTTACACTATTTAAAGTTTAACATTACAGTCTAGAATTCATAGTTCATCGTTTCCAAGGTTCCAATTTAGATAACGTCAACTTACTGTGACCCAAAATGGCCTATACTTGTACCTACTTATATTTTTCTGTTGATTCGTTTGTTTGCAATAGTCAATCATGTTAAAACTGGTATTATTTTTGCATAACATCTTCTTCTTCTTTCTCGAAACTCCTTATGCCCCTTAGGGGCGTCGGAGGTTTTATTCATCTTCTATCCATCTCTTCCATTTCTTGCGGTCCTTTGCTAACTCTTTCATTTGTTGATGTGTTTTTCCTTTTTCCTGTCCAATTTCTATAATCTGATCGATCCATCTCTTCCTTGGCCTCCCTTTCCTTCTTTTACCATATCTTTTCGATTCCATCACCTGCTTTGGTAGTCTTCCCTGGTCCATTCTGTTAATGTGTCCATACCATTTTAATTTTCTTTTTTGTATCTTGGTTATTATCGATTCCTGTTTCAGTCTTTGTCTAATATCTTCATTTCTTACTCTGTCCAATTTCGTTTTTCCTGCTATTTTTCTTAGCTGCTTCATCTCCGCTGCATTTATTGTACTGTCTATTTTTGCATTGTTTACCCATGTCTCACTTGCATATATTAAAGTTGGCACAGAGATTGCGTTGTATACCTTCAGTTTTATTTCTTTATCTATTTCTTCCTTTCCAAATATTGTTTTATTTAGTGCATAGTAGATCTTATTTGCTTTTTTCGCTCTGTATGAGATTTCTTGATCTATCTTTCCATCCTCTGATATTATTACTCCAAGGTATTCAAACGTCGAGACTTTTTCTATTATTTCGTTTTTGCACCTAAGTATCGCTTGGTTTATTTCTTCGTTTTTCTTATGGGTTACTATCATGGTCTTCGTTTTCTTTACATTTACCTCCATTTTCAAATTTTCTATTTCCTCCACCCATATATTGATTACTTTTTGCATTTTCTCCTTATTGTCTGCTATTATTACTAAGTCATCTGCATATAGTAATCCCTCCATTCTCACTGGTACTAAATTTCTGTACCCTATTATTGACTGTAATTGCCTTGACCTTCTTTAAGCGCTCTTCATTACTCTATCCATGACTAATATAAACAAAACTGGGCTGAGGCTGTCCCCTTGTTTTATTCCTCTCCTTAGGTTTATTATTGGCGATCTTTTTCCATTTATTTGTACTTTAGCAAGTACGTTTCTATACGTACTTTTTACCACTCTTACTATCTTTTGCGGGATTTGCAGATCTTCCATTACTGACCATATTACTTCTCTTGCATAACATAAATATCGTTTTACGTCTAGAAATCTGATTTGTCTAATTTTAACAGATTTTGAGATGTTTTTACCTCTGACCTGATTGCTGTTTCGAGGCAATTTTTACTGTTAATAGTATTGGTCTCTTGTAAAAATACATTGACATTGTTGGTTCTTTTACTGTGTTGATCAATATTTACCTGCAGTTTATTAATAAAATATACAATAAATAACATTAAAAGTTTTTGTGGTAAACAGCGGAAAGTCGTTTTTAGAATTCGATTCAGAAATAATTCATCACGTCAAAATCTCAATATATTTTAAGTTATGTTCAAGAAAATACGCCTTTTTTTGTCTAAGTCTAACATATGGTATTATTTTTTGGTAACAAGGCCAGGCACCAACCTTATTAGGCAGAAAATAGCAAGCAGCGCTATATAACAGAATTAAGGTGGATCAAATAATCAGCTGGGTTGTTCTGCCGAATCATCATCTAAAGAATTGTCATATTGATGTAATTTAAGAATAGGTTTATTATTTAACAAATTTGTTGCAAATGTATTTTCGTCAAAAATAATATCATGTCCTCTAAAAACCTTTTTCTCATTAGGACACGATAAACGATAGCCATTGGAACAATATCCACTTAGAAAACATTTTTTCGTTCGACTTTCCAGTTTACTAGCAATTTTTTCTTTAGGAATGGCAAGATACGCAACACAACCAAATATTCTCACTTTTGACAAATCAGGTTTTTCATTGTACCACAATTCAGCTGGAACTTTATTCTTTAAATATTTAGTTGGTGATCTATTTACTAAATAGGCAGCTGTCATAATAGCTTCTGACCATAAACTTTTATCTAATCCAGAATTGAATAGCATACATCGTACTTTTTCAATTAAAGTTCGGTTCATTCTCTCTGCTATTCCATTTTGCATTGGACTATATGGAATAGTATACTCAATTTGAATTCCACATTCCTTTAAAAATTTAGATAAATTTTTAGAAACAAATGCACCACCATTATCACAGCGAAGTTTACTTATCCTAGAATTAAAATGAGAAGTAGCCATTGCATGATAAATTTTAAAAACATTAAAAGTTTCTGATTTTTCTTTTAACGTGTAGCAGTAAGTAAAATGTGTGAAATCATCAATAAAAGTTAAAAAATATATTTTTCCATCATAAGAAGCAGGATTAATTGGTCCAAATAAATCACTATGAACTAATCCTAAAGGTCTTTTAGCTTTAACATAACTCTTTGTGTGTGGCAGGCGGGTTTGCTTACCATGTATGCAAAACTCACATAGTTTTTTTAAGACACCATTTAATTTTACACCAGTCACCATTGCACAAAGTTGTTTTAAGCGACCATTACTTATATGTCCCATACGTTTATGCCAAATCTGTCCTTTACTTTCATTTGCTTTGATAACATTTCCAGAAGCATTTGGCTTTGTATCTGAATACAATACCAACATATAAAGTTTATTTATTTTCTCTGCAGTTGCAATTACTGTTGAACCTTGATATATAGTTGCTTTTTCATCATCAAAAATTACCTTAAATTCTCGAGATGTCAACCTGCGAACAGAAAGAAGATTATATGCTAATTGAGGAACGATAAGTATATCATTGATATTCGATAATTTTCTTTCTTCTCCATCAACATAAGAATTAACTACCATAACTCCTTTCTTAGTGACTTTCAATGTTTGACCTGCTTTAGCAACATTAGTATTCATTGGTTGTTTTAATTCAGTTATATTTGTTAAAAAATCACTTTATATTTCATTAACTATAAGTTCCGAAGCTCCTGAGTCCAAATACCACGTTAACTCTTCCCTATTTAGCGAAGTTATTAAACATTCAGAAGTAAAAGTCATAAGGTTAAAATCATCAGAACTTTCTTGACTTTCAGCAATATTGGCACGTTTAAATAAGTTGTTCTTAAGTTCTTTATTTAATTTTCTACACTAAAATCGTTTGTGACCTTTCTTTCCACAAAAATTACAGATTATTGTAAATTCTGTTTACTTCTTACTTGTACTAAGGAAACTGTTATAAAACTTTTCACCAGAGGTTGCACTATTACGTTTCTTTTCTTCGTCCAATAAACGGGTTTTAACAAACGCAAGTGTCATCTTCTCAGACGATAATGTTTCTAAGGCTGTAACTATAACATCATATTCAGATGGCATCGTTAATAAAAGATGACACGCGACATCAGTTTCTTCTAAATTAGCACCAGTTGACTTGAGTTCACGAATCAATTTATCTAATTTTAAGAAACGAGTTTCTAAATTACCAGCACCAGGATCATATTTAAGGGTCAATAACGCCTTTCTAAGTAATAGCTGGGACGAAATGCTTAGTTTTTGATAATTACTTTTCATGTCTTCCAAATATCAAATGCACTTTCTTCATCTTTTACTATTTCCAAATAATCATCTGAAATTCTTTGGATGATGAGCAGTTTACATTTTCTATCTTTTTTCCGATGTAAACTTAACTCTTTTTTTTTCTTTGATTTTTATAAGGAGGAATCATTCGCTCCAAATGTAACTCTGTCTTTATAATTAACATGAACATAGTCCAATAATTCGTAGTCATCCAATAAAATCTCTAACCGGAATCGCCAATTATCATAGTTGGTCCCATCAAATAGAGGAATCCTATATTTCTCTTCTTCAGTACTCATTTCAAACAATCAGTCAATCTTTAGAATAAACTAATTAAAACTATTCTGGGCCCATAACCTGATGTGAGTGGTAAAGATGAATATCTAAAGACGACTTTTATCAGAATATTTATTGACAACTTTTTATATATTAAACTGACGTTTCATTTTTTTTATTTATTAATATATACAGTGTATATATAAAAGTGGTTCCACAACACATACAACACTGTGCAACATAGAATATAAGTCAAGTTATAACGGGTAAAACCGTAGTCATATAGTCGGACAACCAAGCAGCTAAAGGTATCGGCATTAAATCAATACTTAACATTGAATTAAAGTTTTATTTATTGATAAAAATTTTACTTATGTACATAAAAAAAATATAAAAACCTGCTCCGTATATACCTCATATAATGACTTTTAAAGAATAATATAGGTAAATAAAGTTTAAAATCCATTTCATTCACCTGCCGATCCTGTTGTCTTTGCAAACAGCTTTTCTGACGCTCTTGCAAATAAAAAAAGTTAATAAATATTTTCCAAGTTTTTACAACCCTCCATACTCAAATATTTGTTCGAAGAAAATAACCAATCGATATAGTCAAAAGCAGATAATGTGAAATGCCACAAGATATAAAATTTCAAGAGTGGATATTCAACCGAACTGATCGTGTGTATTATTTTTTAGTTTGAAACATTGCGATTTTGTAGATTTGTAAATAAATTAGATAAATAAATGACACAACTCGTTATTTATTTGTTTAGTTCATCCTACCTTTTTATGATTCCAACCCTTGAGAAAATGTTATTAGCAAAACTTTTTGTTTTGGAAGTAAAGTTCCGTGGTTGTATCACTCACAACTTTGAAATTGATAATCCCAACTCTCTTTTTTCATTAAAATGTCTGAAAGGAAAAGTTAGCTTCTGAACAATGAGATTATTTTTTATGTCAGCCGTAATTATCTTTATGCCCGACAGAAAAGTTTAAGTGTCCATCATCTGCTTTTACGATCAATTACTTCTTATGTTTGTCTTTAAGTGAAATTTCGTAATTAGCTGCGGATACGATTCAAAAAGGAAAAATACCGCGAGCACTAATATTCTTCAGGAAGTTATTAAAACCGAGAAAATGCCGTTTTTCTTTATGATAATGAAGGTTCAGTTGCTTTGTGTGCAGTGATTTAGCGGTTAATATTCATTTTCACGTCTTTTTGAAAAACAAACACTTTGGGATGGTTAATGGCTCATAAATTTTCTAAACTTGCTACCGCATTTTCAGTATCACAAAAATAAGCTTATTTGTCACTTCATAAAATAAATAATAAACCACTACACCAGTAAATTTTCAATACAGATTAAAGCATTGAAGTGTGTTCTTCTGACATCATTAGTAAAATAAATAAATGATAAAAAATCCAACAACCACGCTTTTTTAAAATCCAATTAAAAAATTTAAAAAAAGTAATATTTACAAAATTAAAACACACGCTTTTGTGAAAAAAATGAACACGAATGTAAAAAATATTTTTTTTAATATGAATTAAGAATAGAGTAAATAAAAAAAAATGCTTTGCAATATAAAAAGCATTGGATATGTATTTTTTAATTTTTCGTTTATTTTTTTACGAAAGATTGTTTTAAAAAAGAAAAATTTTGATTCCAAAAAAGTGTTTAAAAAAAACCTTTATTGAAAAATAAGTATTCTGGTTTAAAAGAGCATTTTTGAAATAAAAAATCTTTTTTTTAATATCAGTTTCTTTGTCTCAAAAATGATTAAAGATCTTTTTTATTTAAAAAAGTATTTTTTACCGGAAATAAAAGAGTAATTGAATATATTTTTTTGAGTAAAAGAGCGTTTTCTAATTAAAAAAAAAATATATATATTTTTACTTTAAAATCGTTTTTTTGTTAAAAAATGTTTTTTTAATTGAAAAATATTATTGTTTTTATTTTAAGCAACGTTTATGAAGTAAAAACAAATAATAGAGCTTTTTTAATCACAAAATTAGGTTTTTTGATCTTGATACTGAAATGCGTTTGTTGAACAAACATCGGTTTTTAATTATAAAAAGCGATTTTTGTGTACGAAAGTCCTTTGTTTGATCTACAGGGAAGGATTTTAGATAAAAAAAGGGTGTGGCTGTCAGTGCGACTGCCGGCAAAAGTTATACTTCTATGCACGCGCCCGGATTCATAAATTTTTATGCGAATGATTTATATGATATTCGTGTTCAGCGACTCAAAAAACCTTCCAGCACCGAGTACACACTCATTTTGTATCAAATTTGCATAACATTTCCTGGAGACTAGGTCCGTCTTAAGTACCAGGTGTTACGGACACCATCGCCATTATCATATTCGTATTCAGCGACTCAAAAAACAGCCAAATTCCAAGTGTAATTTTGTACAGAATTTACATAAAACACCAGGAAAAGAGGTCAATACTCTGGGCACCAAGTGCCGCGGAGACTTTCAACATCATGATATTCGTGTTCAGCGACCCCAAAAACCCCGAGTACATAAATTGGACCCATTTGGAATACTTACCGAGTTGTAATTTTTCTATCTATTGTCTGTTCGGAATGCACTTTTCGAATGTTCTTAAAAGCCAACAACCTCAAAAGCATAGTGCAGGATATAATGCAACCATGTGACGGTAGTATGGACTACAATACAATACTCATTACTGAATATTATTATTAATATTATTAATATAAAATGCTAAACTTTATATGTTTACTTACGTGACAGAATTATAAAATAATCTGTCAAACACAATGTAATACGTCACTATGATATTTCAAAACATTAGCTCAGACTGTTTTTTGTATACCTATCTCTTTTCAATGTACTGAATGTTTAAACGGTATTTAAAGGACTTATAGTTATGACTAAACATGTGGTAAATATTTCATCTTTGTTTTTACCGACCAATATACCTTATATGTGTTTTTGTCTCTCTCTTACTCACACCATTACATATGTAATGATTTTTCCCATTTAACCCCACACAAATCGAGTGCATGAATAGAAGTATAAATAGTTTTATTGGCACACTAAAGGCTTTTGATTAAACTAATTATTTTTTATTTACAAGACCGTTTATTAAATGACAAAATTGTTTTTTTAATTTATAAAAGCGCTTATAAAAGAAATTTTAATCTTAACGACTGGATTTTTAATAAAACAACAATTTAGGTTCTTAAAGACCGTTCTTTATTAAAAAAATATATTTCTTTATCAAGAGGAACATTTTTAAGTGGCATTTATTGAATAAAAAAACTGTTAAGCGGTTGAAAAAATTATATATTTAATTTTAAAAAGTGAAAAAAACAGCCCTTTTATTTAAAAAACGTTTTTTTAAATGACACTAATTAATTTTTGTTGTTTCAAAGTGCGCTTGTTGATTGAACAAATCAGTTTTTACTATATAAAAGAGTGTTTTTAGGGCTAGATTGTTTTTAGGTAAAACAACATTTGTTAAATTATAAAAAAATGGCCCTTGGTAAGCCAGGCGCATCAGTAGATTTATATTAATTAATTAT
This sequence comes from Altica lythri, assembly GCA_964028335.1. Lineage (NCBI taxonomy): Eukaryota > Metazoa > Arthropoda > Insecta > Coleoptera > Chrysomelidae > Altica > Altica lythri. The sequence goes on along the minus strand of OZ034807.1, from coordinate 31,563,235 downwards.
ATTAAAAGTATACGTTTTAGAAAAAAATGTTTTAGATAAAAGTTGTAGGTCTCTTTAAGACAAACAAAAAAGTCCCCTAACATTTTTTTGTACAGGGTGAAGTAAAAAAGTTACGAATTTTTTTCCATTTTGATTTGATGTCACGCCCAAACGGCCTTACCGATTTAGCCCATTAACGAACTCCACCGAGATTTTGGGACGGTTGATTTTTGTACCAAATTTCATTTCGATCCGTTAAGAAATGCGACCGCTATCGTGTCCACAGATTTCGTTATATCGGAACTATACATACATACATACATACATATATATATATATATACATATATATATATATATATAAACTTTTGAACGGAAGGTGTTTTTGAGGTCAGGGGGACCTAAAACAAAAAACTGTAGTGAAATTTTCCCAAAGTCGTAACCTGCAAACCAGCTGAATAGTAGATATAAATCTACTAAAAACAGTTTTTTTGATGACTCTTCGAAAAGTTAGAGCCGCATTAGTTAAACATTTAACAAAAACTGAATCGAAAACAAATCTTTCAGCGTAATTTAAATCATTTCAAGCAGAAAAAAAAACGATTTTTTAATCGTTTTATAACTATGGTTGAGCCTTGGATCCACCATAAAAATCCTAAACTGAAGCAAAGAAAGTTTGTTGACGATTGCTAAATAGAGATGTTGACTAATTTCCGGATCTGCTTTTACTTTATAGATAAACTCTTAATAACCGCGAAAAAAAATATTTTAATAATAAAAATGGTTTTATTTTAAAGAAACAAGTAATAAATTAGAATAGATTTAAGAGGAACAGGAAAACAAAGTATTTTTCAGAACGAAGCGTGTATTAAAAATTTTAAATTGTTAGCTGAGCGCTTTCGGCCTACAAACCGGCCATCTTCAGAGCTAAAACTAATTGACATATTGAAAAACAAATTTTACTAAAATTAAAAATATATAACTTACGTCAAGGTAAATCAATACCCCAGGGGAGAAAATGAAAATAGGACTGTACAGTCAACCAAAAATAACCATCTCATAGGAACTACCATGGAGTGGTCGATAAAACAACATCAAACATATAAAAGGTTAAACTTCCAGGCTCTTTGAAGAAAAGGATGGAAGGAAAATTAAAATTCATATTACAACAGTCAGCGAAGTAACTACAAGAAAATTATTTTTAATTAAAAAAAAAATTAAAAAAGAAAGAACAAATAAGTTCAAACTTACTGTGAAGCGTCTAAAATAGAAAATAGCCACATCAGGTGCATAAGGAATTTCGCAAGAGGAATTGGAGTAGTTGAAGCCTCTTCATGAGTAAAAAGATGTAATTGTGGTCGGCTACTAGGTTTAACATCACTAAGTCCAAAATAGAAACCGATGGTCCATGTTAATAAGAAAATATGGAGGAACATTGTAAGGCAAGTAAAGTCGTACTTGAGAGGGAGGAAGTGGAAGTGACGTCAAAACATGGTGAATATTACCAACAACTGATAACTAGAAACTTGGCTGAATATGGTTGGCTAATAAAGTAAAGATAGAAAAGAAGAATTTGACAATCTACTACGTTGACAGAAAAGAAGAATGACAAAAGTGAAAGTACTTTTAAGATGTAAACAAGTTTTTAAAAAACAGCGTAGAAATATGCAATTTAAAAGTGATATAGAATTATTAAGTGAAAATAACTTTAAACAACAATAAATAGCATATAGTTGTTTAAAGTTATTTTCACTTAATAATTCTATATCACTTTTAAATTGCATATTTCTACGCTGTTTTTTAAAAACTTGTTTACATCTTAAAAGTACTTTCACTTTTGTCATTCTTCTTTTCTGTCAACTCAGTAGATTGTCAAATTCTTCTTTTCTATCTTTACTTTATTAGCCAACCATATTCAGCCAAGTTTCTAGTTATCAGTTGTTGGTAATATTCACCATGTTTTGACGTCACTTCCACTTCCTCCCTCTCAAGTACGACTTTACTTGCCTTACAATGTTCCTCCATATTTTCTTATTAACATGGACCATCGGTTTCTATTTTGGACTTAGTGATGTTAAACCTAGTAGCCGACCACAATTACATCTTTTTACTCATGAAGAGGCTTCAACTACTCCAATTCCTCTTGCGAAATTCCTTATGCACCTGATGTGGCTATTTTCTATTTTAGACGCTTCACAGTAAGTTTGAACTTATTTGTTCTTTCTTTTTTAATTTTTTTTTTAATTAAAAATAATTTTCTTGTAGTTACTTCGCTGACTGTTGTAATATGAATTTTAATTTTCCTTCCATCCTTTTCTTCAAAGAGCCTGGAAGTTTAACCTTTTATATGTTTGATGTTGTTTTATCGACCACTCCATGGTAGTTCCTATGAGATGGTTATTTTTGGTTGACTGTACAGTCCTATTTTCATTTTCTCCCCTGGGGTATTGATTTACCTTGACGTAAGTTATATATTTTTAATTTTAGTAAAATTTGTTTTTCAATATGTCAATTAGTTTTAGCTCTGAAGATGGCCGGTTTGTAGGCCGAAAGCGCTCAGCTAACAATTTAAAATTTTTAATACACGCTTCGTTCTGAAAAATACTTTGTTTTCCTGTTCCTCTTACTTCAGTAAGCGTGTACAAGTCTTACAGTCTATTTCCTTTTCACTATTTCATTAGAATAGATTTATTAAAATTTTCCGCTAAAACGCCCAAAACTGTCATGTGACTTTGATTACGTCACGAACCGATAAACAATGCTCGCGATCTGTTATACTCTAAGGAACTTGAAAGTTTTCTTAAGAAATAATTATTTTTAGGCTATAATACTAGTTAATAATAAATACAAAGTGTGTGTGTATGTAGATGTACATGTGAAAAATAAAGATTTTAATATTGAAACAGCCCACAGTATTTCTTACCACAATGAAGTTATAAATATACCTGTTTTTAAAATTTTAAAGTTAACGAACGACATAAGTTCTATTTATTTAATTTTATATTTTATATAAACTCTTATTTACCTAGACTCAACTCAAAAACTAAACTGAACTATATTTCAAAATAAAAGTCTATTTATATGCGCTTCAAACAATTGAGAATCATCTCGAGAAGATGTAACGTAAGGGCAGAGATTCTTCCAGTCGTATGTGACAAGTCCGGAATCTTCGATATGGTTCAATAGAACATTCCACGGCGTCGCCCGCTGGTCGGACTAGCCCATATGGCCAACCAGGACAGAGCCGGAGTCGCATTACATTGCTTCCTACTTAAGAGATAGTTCCTCCTGGAACTAGAGCTGGATGGGAATGATTGTATCTGCAGTCGGATCCTCTTCTACAATTTCCAGTTGTATAAAAAAAACAGGGGACGGTCTTCGTTGTAAACTGGACACTGGGCAAATGGCTGCAAACCAATACTTGGACTTCGGTATCTTGAAAGATTACTTCCACCATGTTTCGAATGACCCTCCAGTCTAACTCCTTACACTCGATCTTTGGCATTGCTATATTCTGTATATTGGACTCCAGTACGTGTTCCCTCAGGCTAAGTAAAGATTCCCATACATCTTGATAAGTGGGTCGGTCGTGATAGGTGTTCTTTGTCACTAGATAGAAGAGGTAACGTGATCCATCTTGGAGTCTCAAAGCTTTTCCGGGGGCTGGCAATTGGCTTTGCAGTTCTGATAGTCGACCAAACTTTTTTCGGAAAACGGACGCTAATCCTCGGGCGTCGCTGATACTGGCAGGAATATTATGGACCAACGAGCAGTCATCTGGAAGCGTGAACAGGTCTTGATGTTTCTCAATGGTTACGCCATATCTTGCTTTCCCGGTACCCCCATAAGCACCCATAAACTCATCAAAGGCAAAATCAGGAGTCTCTTGGAGTCGATTTACATCTTCTTCTTGGTTATGATCTCCTTTAAACGGTGCCAGCCGGTTTCCATGTACCACTTTCGGTTTTCCATTTGGAATCTTACTTATTCGGTATATGACATCATTGATTCTTTTCTTAACGATGTATGGACCTTCCCAAGACGTTTGTAGCTTCGGCGAGTAACCCTTCTGTCTTCTTGGGTTATGAAGCCAGACTTTGTCTCCTTCTTCGAAACATCCTTCCGTGGCTTGAGTATCATACCGTTTCTTCATTCTATCACTGGCAGTTTGAAGATGTGAGCGAACCAGTTCATGCATATCGTCCATTTTCATTCGTAACTGGATCACATAATCTTCTCCAGCTATATCTTCTCCAGGTCGGCATCCAAACTCAAGGTCGCATGGTAGCCTCATCTCTCGTCCGAACAAGACCTTTGCTGGTGTGTGGCCTGTTGTTTCATTGACTGCGGATCGGTAAGCCATCGCGAAGAGCGAAAGGTATTGATCCCAGTCCGCTGGTGGTTGGACACTACTTTTGACAAAAACTTTCCAATGGTCTTATTCATTCTTTCTACCATTCCATCTGATTGTGGATGTAATGCTGTAGTTCTTGTTTTCTTCATTCCTAGAGTATCGCAAATTCCTTGGAAAAGCTGGCTTTCGAAATTTCTACCTTGGTCACTATGAATCTCCAAGGGTACTCCAAATCGACTGATAAATTCTCTTATTAGGACATCTGCAACAGTTGTGGCCTCTTGATTTGGAATGGCGTAGACTTCTACCCACTTCGTGAAATAATCCATAACCACCAACATGTACTTATTTCCATTCTCAGTCGTCGGAAATGGTCCAGCAATGTCTAAAGCAATCCTCTCGAATGGGCTACCGACGTTGTATTGTTTCATGGGAGCTTTCCTTTTTCGCTGCGGTCCATTGCTCGCAGCACAGATGGTACACTTCTTACACCAGCTCTTCACATCATCGGAACTATTCATCCACTAAAACCTTTCCCGTACTCGTTGAAGGGTTTTCTTAACACCGAGATGACCTCCTGATGGATTGTCATGTAACTGTCGGAGTACTTCAGCCACTCTAGTCTTTGGAATAACTAACTGCTTTCTGATTTTTGAACCATCATCATTCTCGAGTACTCGTTTCAATAAGTCTTCTTCCAGGATGAAAGAGTTTCACTGAGCCCAATAGGATTTAAGTACTGGACAGAATTTTGATACTTCTTGCCAAGTAGGTCGTCGATCTTCTCTCTTCCATTGGCGCATTTTCTTTAAAACAGGATCATTTTCTTGTTCCTCTCTAATTTTAGTCGGTGCCCAGTAATCGTTAACTACAGTTGTTCGTAGTATAGCAGTTTCTTTGGATTCTGTCTTGTTGCAATGGGAGCAATCTGCTGGGCACGGTCTTCTGGAAAGAGAATCGGCGTTTCTATGGCTTACTCCAGCTCGATGTTCGATCCTAAAGTCGTACTCTTGTAACCGTTCGATCCACCTGGCAATTTGACCTTCAGGGTGCTTGAATTGCATTAACCATTTAAGGGCTGCATGATCGGTCCGGATTAAAAATTTTCTTCCATATAGGTATTGATAGAAGTGTTCCACGGACTTCACAACTGCCAGAAGTTCTCTTCTCGTAACGCAGTAATTCCGCTCAGGTTTAGAGAGCACTTTACTAAAATACCCCAGAACCCTTTCTTGCCCATCTTGAATCTGAGAAAGAACTCCTCCAATTCCTACATTGGTATCTAAAATAAATTCCCCCTCTGGTTGTGGGTAGCCCAGTATCGGTGCTGTTGTTAAATGCTTCTTTAGAGTTTCAAAGGCCGTTTGACAGTGGTCATCCCAGCAGAATTCTCTTGCTTCTTCAGTAAGTCGTGTTAATGGCTTAGCAATATCTGCAAACTTCCTTATGAACCTTCGATAGTACGTGCATAACCCAAGAAAACTGCTTATTTGATCTTTATCGGTTGGTTGTGGCCAATGCTTAATGGAAGCAACTTTGTCGTTATCTACAGCCACGCCTTCCTTGCTGACAACATGACCCAGGTACTTAACTTTATCTTGGAATAACTGACATTTCTTGGGGTTTAACATCAGTTGGGCAGCTTGAAGTCTTTTAAAAACATCGTCTAAGTTCTTTAGATGATCTTCAAATGTCTCTCCCAAGACTATGATGTCGTCTAAATAGACCAGACATGTCTTCCAAGATAACCCTCTCAATACATTTTCCATAAGCCTTTCGAATGTCGCAGGAGCATTACATAGTCCAAATGGCATGACATTAAATTGCCATAGTCCGGAACCGGTGGTAAAGGCTGTCTTTTCCTTGTCTACTGGGTCCATTTCTACCTGCCAGTAGCCAGATTTCAAGTCTAAGGTAGAGAATAATTTACTTCCAGCCAAAGTGTCCAAGGTGTCGTCGATTCGAGGCAGAGGATTACTGTCCTTCTTGGTAACATTGTTCAACTGACAATAGTCTACACAGAACCTCGTAGTTCCATCCTTTTTCTTAACCAAGACTACCGGAGAGACCCATGGGCTAGTAGAAGGTTCTATCACCCCGTCTTCCTCCATTTCTCGAACAATCCTTTCAGCTTCCTCTCTCTTTGCCTGCGGTAATCTTCTAGCTGTTTGACGAATTGGCTTGGCATCCCCTGTATCAATTTTATGCTTCACAGCAGAGGTTCTTCCTGTCTTACCTCCTTTTGGCACAAAAATGTTCCGATATCGATGAAGAAAGTCTTTTACTCTTCTTTTCTCTATTCGATTCAGAGATGGACCAGCAACTGCCACCATGAGTTCGAACTTGTCGTTGGAATTATCGGAAGTGACCGTCTGACGAATTATGGACGATACTGGTACACAGGTTCCAATTCTGGTATCTTTCTTGATTGTAATAGGGTGATCATTGATGTTTATAATTCGTACCGGAATTTCTCTAGCAGAAGTGACCAATCCTTTTCCGATCAAAATTCCTCGACCGACGTCTTCATCATGGTTCAAAGGTTCCATCATGGCAGGTGTTCCTTCATCAACAGTTCCTTGAAGACGTGCCACTATAATAGTTTCACTTCTACCAGGTATCACAGTATCCTCCTCTATAGCTGCTGGCACGGTTCTGTCCTCATACGGATGAAGGAATACTTCTTCGGCACCAACTTTAATAACTCTGTTTTTGAAATCCAGCTGGAAACCATGTAAGTTCATTACGTCCATTCCTAATATCACATCTTCCTCGATATCAGCGACAATGACAGTATGCGTGAATTTTTCTGTACCGATTCCTATTTGAACTTGGACTTCCCCATGGATCTTAGCTCTTTCACCTGTGGCGGTCCGCAGCCGTAGCCTTGTTGGTTGAAGTTTCTTGCTGCTACTTATAGTTGTTGGTCGTATAATGGTCCTGGTCGCTCCAGTATCTATCAACAGTGTATACTTTTTACCATTTACTTCACCATCTACATATACACTGTCATCGCGACATTTTAGAGATGCTATGAGTATGAGAGGGTCTTTTTCCTGTGGAGTTGTTTCTCGATTTGCATTGGCCAGTGGACGTTTACATGATTTGATAAAATGTCCCATTTCGCCACAATTGTAACACACGCGGGGCCTCTTCTTTTTGCTTTCAGTAAAGTTCTTCATCATGTTAACTAATTGGTCCAATTTGTTTTCGTCTTCTTCGTCTTTTACAGATCTTACTTTACTGTATCCCCCACAAGCCTTCGAAGCCGCTTCATACTCAAGCGCAGCGGACAAGACATCGACTAAAGTTTTGTGACGGGCTAAACGAAGAGTCTTGTTCATTTCAGGATCACGGAGCCCATCAAGAAATGCTTCTACTGCTAAACATTCTATCATTCCTTCATCAGCTGCAGGATAGGCAAATCTGACCAACCTGGCAATATCTACTTCATATTCCTGAAGGGTCTCTTCTCGCTTCTGTTTTCGTATCTTCAACTGTGACCGGTGCAAATTCTCCAGATGTTCATGACCATATCGCATGTTTAATCTCTTCTTAAGTTGTTCAAAGTCATCCGTCTCTTCCACCGGTATAGTCTGAAGAACGTCGCAAGCATCTCCTCTAAGAGCGATCGTGAGATTTACAGCCTTTTCTTTTTCTGACCATCCGTTCGCTCGTGCAGCTGTTTCAAACTGTTTAAGGTAATTTTCCCATGACATTTTTCCATCAAAGGTTGGGGCTTTAATGCGGACCGAACTTTCACTGCTTTCCAGTTTTGGTTTTTGTTCCACTTTACAGCTTGTCTTTTCTTCATCATTTTTCTCATTTGATTCTTCCACACTAATCCTTTCTCCCTTTCTCATTTCTTCCATTTTTCGTTCAATCTTTTTTATTTTCTCCTCGAATGAAGTCATCTCGTTCTTTAGAGAAGACATATCTGATGACACTCTATTTTCCATGGATGAAATCTCGGAAGAGACTTTATTTTCTAAAGAAGCAACTTTAGTATCCAAAGATGAAATTTTAGAAGAAACTTTATTTTCCAAAGAAGAAATTTCAGAAGAAACTTTATTTTCCAAAGAAGAAATTTCAGAAGAAACTAAATTTTCCAAAGAAGAAATTTCAGAAGAAACTTTATTTTCCAAAGAAGAAATAACTGTTTTCAGAGAAGACATATCGGTAGAAACCTTATTTTCCAAAGAAGAAATGTCTGTTTTCAGAGAAGACATATCGGTAGAAACCTTATTTTCCAAAGAAGAAATTTCAGAAGATATTTCAGTAGAAATATTTTTTATAGAAGACATCAATGATGAAGTATCGTCAGCAAATAAAAACTCCTCCGGGTCTAATTCTTGATCAACTATCGCTTGTCTAAGTCGCTCCACCAACTCCGACTTCTTTCCTGTAGTGTCCAATTCACGGTCTTCAAGCTCCCGACGCAAGTCTGCCACTTTTAAATCACAAAGTTTTTTCAACATTTTTCTACACTATTTATTTACACTATCCCACTTCTGACACCAATGTAACGTTTATTTATTTTCACAGTTTATTATTTAATTTATTTATACAACTTATACACTTAATTTACGTTATAACACAATTTATTTACAATATACTAATTTATATGAACACTATATTTACAATATACTAATTTATATGAACACTGAACACTGATTTATATAAACTCTTATTTACCTAGACTCAACTCAAAAACTAAACTGAACTATATTTCAAAATAAAAGTCTATTTATATGCGCTTCAAACAATCGAGAATCATCTCGAGAAGATGTAACGTAAGGGCAGAGATCCTTCCAGTCGTATGTGACAAGTCCGGAATCTTCGATATGGTTCAATAGAACATTCCACGGCGTCGCCCGCTGGTCGGACTAGCCCATATGGCCAACCAGGACAGAGCCGGAGTCGCATTACAGTAGCAAAGAAATTCGCCACCATCAAACAATCGATTCTCGGCAAGTTAGAACTGTTTCCTTTGAAAAATCCAGTCTTCATAATGTAAACACAATTCGGTTTATGATAAGAAGTGAGTTACAAAAACTAATAGCGAGTAATTAGCGAGAGAAATCAAAGAAATAACTCGTTCACACAGTGACACCAAGGGACGCTAAGTTGTTTATCGGTTCATGACGTCATGCACTGTGAATGGCGTTCACAGTCACGTGATAATGTGTATTAAATAAAGTTTTTTGAATTAATTTTAATTAATAAAATATTATTAATTACGTTTATTAAATATGATTTTAGTTATTTAAATATTACCATTAATCATTTAAATTTAACTTTACATGGATTTACAACTACTGTCAACATGCCTATTGAACGAATTAAAGTACGAACACCCACCGTATTCTCCAGATTTGGCTCCTTTGACTAATACATCTTTAGAAACTTAAAATAATTTATTCGCAACTGTGGAACAATATTTTGGAGAGCTTCCAAAAAATCTTTACAGAGATGGTATAAAATGGTATAAAATATTAGAGGATCAAAAAAAGACAATTTCATTAAAAAATATACATTTTTTTAATATGCTTTTAAAACTTTTCAACTAACCTGTAGTTGTAGATCTATTTTAAATTTAGAAGGTTGCAGAATCAGCATATCCGTATTATGTTTTAAAAAACAAAGTTTTAAGTAGTGATATAGGTTTTTGTTGTCAGTAAGTATTGTTTTTGCTTTCTATTACAACAGACCTGAGGCCGTGTTATTCGTAAATACGTTTATCATTAATATGCGAAAATCTGGAAAGTAAATTTAAAATTGCAATATCTTAGAACCAAAATAAAAGATCCAACATTATTTGACACAAGCAGATTTGTACTATTTTTTTGTGATAAAGAAAATTTTTAGGGCTGCCAAAGTAGCACTTTTAGGTTGCACCTTCTGTGTACGCATTTTGTTGGTCTGTTTGTATTTATAAATATATTGTATTTCCTTATTATTCTATATATAATTATTAACACGTAACAGCAGTGTTATATTTATATTGTTTACTAAATACATTATATATGAAGAGTGCCAATACCTCAAGGGGCATTTATTGTCAACCGCTAAGTGGTTAGTAGACACGTTCTATGGTAGTTTGTATACAATAATAATTATTCTTCGTGTTGACAATAACATATGATCTGAGATGTCGGTATGTAAATTAGATATCGATTTAGGTTTTTCGTCCTGCATTTGTTCTAATAATAATAAAGCCGACTGTATTTGTTCTAATAATAATGAAGCCCACTTCGAGGAAATCGAAAGTTGTTTCCAATTCTTTTAAGATCAAAGATTTTATTTCTGGCTGTTTAGTGCATTTTTTTTAAAGGAGTTTTAATTTTTTTTTAAAGGTTTTTATCATATATGTTTGGTCGGTCAAATAACACATTAAAGTTGTCTGTGGCCAAAGGTTACAGGCGTCTGGGATTAATCAAATACAAGTTTTGGAACTAGGGATCGGGATCCACCTCTAGGATATTTTACTGTTACCAAATAACAAACAAAGTTTAATAACAATTTTTTATTATTAAATCAAATAATGATATCAAAAAAGTTATTCAGTGATCTTTGTTTTGACGTAAATTTCTTACCAGTGCTTTAAGGATTAATTTACTCTTAAATGGATAAATTCGATTTGGCTTAAAACTGATTCTACTGGATTGTAAAATCGAAAAGGAATTGATTTTTAATTATTCGTTTCTATTAAGGGTACTTTCAAGAAGTTCACCGAAGTAAGTGAACTATTACTAGATTATATAAGTTCCAGCCATTTTTTGGGAAAAAACTTATGGAGTTTGTACTTTGGTGCCCTTAATCACATGTTTGGGAAAGAGTGGTAATTTTCTTCAAATGTAACCTACGACTTAGTTGTGCTAGATAGAAATAATCACAATTTATAAAAAGTTCTTTTTATAAAAGAAAGTTTTTTTTTGGTGATTATAAGTCATATTACTATTATTAAATTATTACTCCCTTAGCAAATAGCGCTTTACCGAGATAGATTACGGCATAGTCCACAGTATAGTCTAAAAAAAATTCTAAATTAGTTTATTTTATTAACAGTTAATAGTATATTAAACAACGCATTTCATATGGCGCTCTGTTATGACACGAGTCCAAATTTAAAAAACGAATCGCGTAGCGATGAGTTTTTTAAAGGACGAATGTCATAACAGCCATATGAAATAAGTTGTTTATAATACTTTTTATATTTTGCTATTTTATTGCTTTTTTAAATAAATTTAAATTTTGTATTTTATTTTAGTTCTTTTTAAATGAGTTGGTAGCAAACAAACAAACAAACTTTTCCTTGTTACGAGGTTATCTTCGTGATGTTTATTTATTTGACGTATCATACTATCCAATGCTACCAACCGCATACAGGAAAAGTTTCCAAAGTTGAGTGCTTTAATGAAACATTATAGTACTCATTTGGGTGTCATAATGAAAAATATTATAGGTGCAAAATATAAAAAATAATAATTACTGTTGTCACATGTAGAACAAAAAAAAACTTCTCTCTCGCGTAGTCGTTCCCATTATGATATCATAACAGACATGTCACCTTGACTCATATTCGACGCTTAATCAACTAGGCTACGAACCACATACTTAAAAACTTTCAAAATGATAACATGTATACACAATTTATATCATATTTCATATCAATTCAGTATAAATTTCGAAATTTATGTATATACTTAAACACACTTGAAACATGCATTGTCATCCAGTTCTTAGCTATCCTGAAAATTTTAGAGCTCTAGGTAGTCGGGAAATAGGTTTAAATTCGATTACAAAATTCCACGGAATGACACAGAGACAAAGAACACCGTGAAAATATAAAAAACTTTCTAAAATAACGCATTTTATGACGTTTTAACGATACATGGCTTGTTTTTATTGACAAACCAGTTGGTAGGTGGTCTTAAAATCGGTGAGAAACCCAATTTAACAAATCCAGTTGACTTTTTTTATCCCCCTACCAAAATAGTCGTCAATTGTTTTAACAATAATAAAAGGGTTAATAGTGCAGACGCCATGTTCACCTTTTGCAGCATTTAATTTCAATATTAAAGATTTAAGTGTTTCGAAACAATCATACTTTCTATTTTCAGTAGAACTCTTTCACAAAACAAACGTTTTAATGAACGCACGAATTTTATCGGGAACTGCAAATCTGTCTGATCCGTTTGAACCTTACAGATACAAATTCAGTTCACTTAACTTCTATAAAATATCTACTGCGTACGTGAGCTTGAGAATGAATACCTCGTCGATAAGATGTTCAATATATTCCCTTTTTTCCGGTAAATTATAACTTTATTGCGTGATTTTACTGATCGTGACAATACTTTTCTCTGGAAATCCAAAGAACTTCTGTATAAAAAAAAAGGGTATATCAAGACTACTCATTTTTTTACACAGCTTTTAAGTCGTAACGTTATTGTTTCAATATAATTTACAATTTTAACCGTTGTGTTTGCTCGGTCGGTTTGTGTATCGTTCTTTAGGCTGGGTCCATTCAATATTTCTTTGGGAAACTCTACTATAGAGCATTAAAAAAGTTATGATTTACTTACCCCTTCGGTCAATTTCATATTATGAATGTGTCAATCCCAGACTCCAGAGTGCACATATAATGTGTATTTATAACCACCCGCGTAAAAAGTTCGAGGAAGCCATACGGAATATTCCCGAAATGAGGTCCATATATCTGTATGTATGTGTGTATGTATGATGTATGTAACACAGAAACATGAAGACAATAGTTATTATCCTAACAAGTGCGGAAAGTTATACTTTCCCGCACGCGAACTGCCGATGCCCGAACGACGCGAAGCGGAGTTCGGGCAAGCAGTTAAGTGCGGGAAAGTTAATTTCCGCAAGAGTTAGGATCAATATTTTTTCTACAAGCAAAATCACCTCGAAAATTATTTAGATATTTGAAAAGATGCGATTGTGACAATTAAATCTTTCATAGTGTCAATAAATACACGACTGTAGCTATAGCAACCCTACTTAAACAGGTGAGTTTGTTGTTGCTTTGAGTAAGGTTTACAGGGATGATTTAATAAATTATGATTTTTTTAAAAATTTGTAAAAACAAACATTTTAAAAATCCCTATTTTCATGTAAAATAATCTTCATTTTTTTTACTATTTGTATGTAGTCCAACAAGATAAAGATAATAATACAATAATTTGTCAAAAAGGTTACCGGCAAACATCTCTTATTAATAAAAAAAAAATGCGTGCGGGAAAAATACTTTCCCGCACTCCGTGCGGGAAAGAGATATTTTCTGAATTAAAATGCGTGCGGGAAAGTGTTGTTTTACGCATGCTTGTAGAAAAAAATAATATCACCTGTATCTGCAAACAAACAAATAAATCAAAGTCAGGTCTATTCAGCCACATGCGTCATAAACACCCGGGTGTCAGAACCAACACCACGTACCTTCCAATCAAAATCTCCCTGACAAACAGAACCAATTCCAATGTGCAGTCTTAGCCACAACTATGGAGGGTAGAGGTAAGGAGAACGATCTTAAATGGGAAATGATTAAAAATGTGTCCACTTTTTAGAGGAACATAACACTTCTCAAACTTGCCACTACAATGGCGCTAAAGTAGATGTAGGGTACAGAATGAATGTAGCAGTTTTTGACAAATTGATTGAAATGTCGTATGATTTCGTAATATAAGTCACAAATTATATAAGTACTATAAAAAAACGTGGTCAGCGAATTCAGTTTAGTGTATTTTAAATTCGTTTTATACTTTATGATTATCTTATGTATCTTATGATTATTTTAAAAATGGTGTCATAATAAAGCGGAAATGTGTCTTTCCTTGTTTATTTATCTATCCTACTCTAAGAAATTATGGCGCTTTTTTTAAAATTTACCCTACTACGATCGTAGCGCCACCCTTATTTACCACATTTTGACGGACATATTCAATACACGGAGACAGTTCTCCTTACCTCTACCCTCCATAGCCACAACACCGGACACAACACAACCAGTGTGCCAACAACACAGCAGATCAACAAGACCAACCCAGTCACTCCACTAACAGAACTTCTGACCTGCAATGTCCAGGTTGTGGCCGCATTCTTAAAAACAAGGCTAGACTTAAATGTCACTTGCAAGCGAATTCTGGAGAAAAACAACGTCGAACACGATGGACACCTATAAATCATGTATGTAACCCTCATATAACTTTTGAACGACTTGACGTATCGAAACGTGACGTGTAAGTTAGAAAGATTTCTACTCAACTTAGATTTCCTGAGAATTCAAAGTCATTTGTTGAAAATGATTCCAAGAAATAAAAAAAATACTAATCAGCTCTTAACCTCAAAAAATAACATGACTTCATAAAAATCACAATCGGCTAATTCGAAGATATGGTTGTCGAATAATTTAAAACAAAGTGTTTTTTCACAAAAACTTGATTTTTTAATTTTTTGACCAAATTAATTTTGCACTAAGGGTAATAAGTTATATAAAATATCCATTTTTTTAAGCTCAATATAATTGAAACAGCACAGCAAAAAAAACCTTCTTGAGCTCGAGAAGCTTAAAACAGCAGAAAAAATAAATTTTGGTATCTGAAATTAGCGGAAATCTGCAAGAATGGCCTGTAGGGTCCGCCTCTTTCAGATTTTTTTAGTTTATTACATTTTTGTTCATTTCTTTCCATCTTTAAAGATTTTATTCAGATTTTTAACAATTTATAAGATTTTCTTTTTATTTTACAATTTTATTTCAATTTGTTCAGTTTTTTTTGAAATTGTTCCAGTTTTTTACAATTTTTTAAATTTGTTACGTTTTTCTATATTCTTTTGGAGAAATTGTGAATATAGTAAAGAAGACCAACGGAGGTTAAGTTATGGATATATATGGAAATACTTATCCATAACTTAACCTCCGTTGGTCTTCTTTACTATATTCACAATTTCTCCTGGGGTGGGATCAATTCTTTCCTATCTGATCTACAATTACATAAATTAAATTTTAATAAACACAATAAATTTATTAATAAAATTATACGTCCTTTTTTATAAAAACTTCTTTTTCTCTCCGGCCTATCTTTGTTGGTTCTGTTCCTTTCACTTTCCCTTACTTCTTCGATCCTCTAGACTGTTCCTGTTTTCATATGTTTCCTTTCAACATCCTTTCTTTCATTTCATCCAACTCTTAGATGGTTCGGCTATTCATAAGTTCCTTCTTTCTTTTACTGTTAAATCTTCTTTACTTGTGCTGGTTTAATTTTTTATATATACGTTTTCTCAGTTCTTTAATTTGATTCAGTTTGTGTATTTTAGTAAATTATACCAATTATATTGATTCTAAATGTATATTTTTTAAAATTATGGTGACATTTACAATTCTTGATTAATCAAATCAAAATCCAATCAAAATCAACAGTTCCCTCTCCCTTGGCAACCCTTTACAATTTTTTTTAAGGAGTGATCACACCCAGACAAACTTTGAATATGTGATCAACGGGGTTGTTAAAAAAAAATCCATTACAAAATTCCCAAATTTACATTTAAAATTTTTCATTTGTGGAAAATTTGAAATGAAAATTTCCCATTTTATTTGCCAATTTACTATCTATTATCTAATTACTACCTATGTAACATAAAAAAAATATGTCTTGAGTCTATTTCCTCTTACCTTTCAGTCAGAAATTTATATATTTGATTTATATGAAATATTCCTCTCCTTACTTGCGTGTATGGATCTGTTAGTATACAACTATCAATTATTCTTGCATCCAGACACATTCTGATTATTCCTTTTCTTAACAATAACGATTGGATTTTTAAATTGTGTATGACTATATGCTATGATGCCATCGTTCAATAAATTATTAATTTCTTCTTTTACTCGATTTATAAATTTATATGGTATTGGATACGTTTTTACCTTAAAATTTTTAATATCGCATACCTGAAATTTATGAACATATTGTTTTGCTACTCTTGACTCCTTTGTTATTAATTTTTCATACTTTTTAATTAATTCTTTTATTTTATGTATATACTTTTTTTTTTCATAATCAATAACAATTTCACCATCTATATTATCATAACATACCATTTTTTTATCATTATCATAACAATTAATATTCATATTTTTCATTTCTTTTTCATTTGCTCATAATTTATAATGGCATTATATTTATACAGTAAATCACTACCTATTACCATGTCGGACTCCATATTATGAACTATAGCCAATTTCAAATTATAAATTTTGTCTAATACAAATAAATTTAAATTTATTACTTCGTTTACTTCACATACTTTTTTATTATTTGCTCCAATTATTGTAATTTTTGAAATTTTCCTTATGTCTTTTTCTTGTAAATTTGCAATTAGTTTTTGGTTTACCAATGATATTTCAGATCCTGTATCAATTACTACATTTACAATATAATTATCAATTTTGCCTTCAAATTTAATTAAACAATTACTTTCATCAACTTTATCTTTTAATTTTTTTATAAATTCTCTAGGGTGTTCATATGTACAAATATATAAATTTCTCTTCAAAGTGCTACTATTTAAAAATCTTTATCCGTTGACTCATTTCGACAGTCCATAGAAGTCGAACATCCAGCAGTATCCAAAGATACCGAATTTATACTGTTTAATGCATCAGATAACAGATACACTAACACTTCTTTGTGGGCTCTGCCCGTCTATTGTCACAAAATTTAATTGTCTTTCTCTATGAATATTTTCAGCAGAATTAGATCTTTGTCTATTATTATTATTATTATCATGCTTGTTATTATTAATGTTATTATTATTCGGTTGGTAATTTCTATCATTGTATTGTCGATTTTGCATATAAAAACCAATGTTTTGTTGTCTTGAAAAATCTAAATTATTATTGCTTCTTGTATTATTGCCATATCTGTTGACATTTCTGTTACTATATTGATTGTTTGGATTATATGAGTTAGTGTTATTGTTTATTCCTGTATCGTAATTGTTATTATTTCTGTCATATGTATTGTTTTGTCTATTATCATTATTTCTATTGATATTCCTTTTCTGTATATAGTTCATACCGTTACTGTTTCTTCTGTCGGTACTTATGTTGTTATTTAAATTTCTGTCCACTCTCATCAAATAGAAATTTAAACCTTCCATACTTCTTATGTTTTGTACCGCTATAGTCTCTGCAATTTGCTGTTTAAAATGTCGAGATAAATACATCACTATCTCAGCCTCACTCATGTTTGGTTCTAAAAATTGTGCAACATTAAAAATTTGTGTTACATAATTATTCATATTTGAACCCTTATTTTCATCAAATCTTCCAAAGTAAAACTTTTCCCTTACGTAACTTTGAGCATTTTCACCCCAAAAATATCCTAAAAATAACTTTTTAAAATCCTCAAAACTGTTTATCTCATTTTCTTTACTGGTAAACCATGTTAATGCATGATATACCAAGTGATCTCTTATTATTTCCTTTATTTCTTCAATATCGGTATAACACTTAATTTTGTTTTTTATTATTTTAACAAAAATCTTCGGATGTAGTTTATTTAAATTTCCTTCAAACTTGTGATTATTATTTCCTCCATTGCAAATAGTTATTGTTCTTGCTCCTCCCTTGCTCTTTTCTAATTCTCTTAGTAACATGTTTTTTTCTTCCTCTTGTTTTTGTTTTAATTGCTCAATCTCATCCTTAACTTTTTTAACATAGTTGTATGATTCATTACAATCACCCTGTGCAGCTTCAATACTCAATGCAATTCCTTCATTTAGTCTTTTTTGTACGTCTAAAATATCTTCCTTATTTTCATTAATTTCTTTTTCAATTTTTTGTAGTCTTCCTAGACTATCCTTTTCTTGTTTCTCTAACTTCTTTTCTACTATCTGCATCTTTTTTTGATTTTCTTGTAAATTAACTTTTACGTACTGTTCCATATTTTTAAACCTCTCATTTACTTCACCACTAAATTTATTAAACTCTTCCCTTAACTCTTTATGTTTTACAGATAGTTTATTTGCCAGTTCATCACATTTTTCTTTCATAAAATTTTTAATTTCATGACTCTGTTCTTTGTTTTGTTTCATTATTTCGTGCAACATACTTATAACATCGGTTTCACCTTTTTGTTTTGTGTCTTCAGAATTGTTATCTTTTTCTCCTCCCCCTTGCATATCTGAAATTACTATCGGCTGCATTACTCCTTCCTCCAAAACTTCTCTTCCCGCCATTTCCACTTCTTCTGATGCTTCTTCCACAATAAATCGATACGTTTCTGGATCTTTTTCCTTACTTATTATTGACTGGGTCAATCTTTCTAATAAATCCTTCTTTTTTCCACTGCTATCGAGACCTCTCTTTTCCAATTCCGATTTTAATTCCAAAACTTTTAATTCTATCAATGTTTTTCCAATATTTTCCTGCCTCTCTTCCATGATCTGTTTTTCTTTTTATTTAATACTATACTTGATTTTAATATATTAAAAAACCACTAACTACAATAACACTATAATTATTTAACACACTCTTACTAAACCCTAGCAAAGTTTATCCAATTATTCTACTGCACCGCACAATATTAATATCTATTTGTTTTTATAACACCTTTATACATTAAATTTGGCAATTATTAAAAATTTTCATTTCTTTTCCCAATTATAGTACTTTTTAAAAAAAATTATAGGAGTATAACAATTTTAAATTTGCTATTACCTTTACGGCATTTAGGTGATATGATGTTTAAATTTTAAATGTTTTTTAACTTACGATACTGTTCAAAATTTTTACAAAACTTCAAAACTGTTAAAGCTCTACGTTGGACGCCATTTTGTAATGGAAATTCTTATCCATAACTTAACCTCCGTTGGTCTTCTTAACTGAACACACAATTTCTCCTGGGCTGGGATCAATCCTTGACTAATCTACAATTATATATTTTAAATTTAAATAAACACAATAAATAACTAATGAAATTATACGTCCTTTTTTTATAAAAACTTCTTTTTCTCTCCGGCCTATCTTTGTTGGTTCTGTTCCTTTAACTTTCCCTTACTTCTTCGATCCTCTAGACTGTTCCTAATTTCATATGTTTCCTTTCTACATCCTTTCTTTCATTTCCTCCAACTCTTAGATGGTTCGGCTATTCATAAGTTCCTTCTTTCTTTTACTGTTAAATCTTCTTTACTTGTGCTGGTTTAATTTTTTATATATATATTTTCTCAGTTCTTTAATTTGATTCAGTTTGTGTATTTTAGTAAATTATACCAATTATATTGATTCTAAATGTATATTTTTTAAAATTATGGTGACATTTACAATTCTTCATTAATTCAATCAAAAATCAAATCAAAATCAATAGTTCCCTCTCCCTTGGCAACCCTTTACATTTTTTTTTTTTAAGGAGTGATCACACCCAGACAATCTTTGAATATGTAATATATATATATATATATATATATATATATATATATATAACAATATGTAAGAGATGATACAAAAGTATCTAGTGCCGTGCTGTCAATAATTAATCCAGTTTTCAACTGGATTGGTGTTTGGTTAGATTTTCTAACTCAAGACACTCAAGAAGAAATATAACCTATACTGCACTGATGAGCTCATAAAAAGAGCGAAACACGTGTCTGTAGTTGGTTTTGCCCCTGTATGGGCTGATTAAGATCCTTATACTCCTATTTCGCAGCGTCTACCGGTGTCTTGAGTTAGAAAATCTAACCAAACACCAATCCAGTTGAAAACTGGATTAATTATTGACAGCACGGCACTAGATACTTTTGTATCATCTCTTACATATTGTTATATAAGACTGTCACAAACGCTCTGTTCGTTATATATATATATATATATATATATATATATATATATATATATATATATATATATATATATATATTCATCTCATTCTTTTGTCGATTTACTGAAGTTTCACTTCTATCGTGTGTGAATCGCACACACACCTTTTTTTTTATTTAATTTAAGAAACAGATACAAAAAATCAAAATATTTTTGGTCTTGTTTATATTTAAAATAAAATAATTGTTGAATTAAATTTTACACATTTAAAGTCGTTCCAAAGTAACTTTACTTTACCTGCCTTCCAAAAATAATCTAAAATATCAGAACTTCTCATATTCTATGTCCATTGTGGTCAACAACATATTTGTTGTATCTTTTTGTTTTGTAGAACAATATAACAGGACCACAACAAAAGGACCACAACAAAGGACGTTAAATTAAACTTGGCTTGTTGATTGGCTAAATTAACTCTTAGTGTGAGATAAAAATGTAAATAAAACCGATACGAAGAGTAGCTTTAAAATCAAACAATACTTCTAAGAATTGTAGCAAAAGCTCTTAACGTATAGTTCCTACTGTTGCTAGTAAAAAAATACATATTTATCTTTTATACTTTTCCATTTCTGAAATGAGTTATACAGGCTATTGTTATACCTACAATGAATGGACAAAAGAGTTGATTAATTAATTTTACGTACCAAAGTTAAAAACCAGACAGATTTTCAAAATGGGAACATAGTTATTCGATTTTGTCACTCTGCCGGTTCCTTTCTATTCCATTAGACAAATCTCTAATCCGTGTTTATGAAATATATTCAAGCTGACAGAAGGGTTATTTACTCGCTAATGGAGTACGAGTAAGTTTTTGCCAAGAAGAACTCTAAATTAAACCCTTTGCCTAGGCCTTGATTACTTCATTAGAACTTGCCAGGGATTTGATTTAGTTGTAGAAAATAGTCAAAAGTTTGTTAACCTAAAATTATCTTGCTGAATCTACAAGGACTTTATTTTATGTTACTCCTAAAAACCTATACATATCAAGTGATTAAAGTAAAATGTAGATTAAGCAAGAAACACTAGCTGCTTTTACGCTATAGTTGACACATGAATCACATCACATAATAAAATGTCAATAAAATTAAAATTTCAAGTTTAAAAACATTTTGTTCATTAACCTTTATTGATATCATATTTCCCTCTTTTTATAATTATTACTCTATTTTCCTACAATTTTTTAACAAAATATCGAATAAACAATAAATAATTAACTTCCTATTTTTTATTATTTATACACGTCTAAATCATGCAGATTTTAGGTAAAACAATTACGGCCTCCGTCCATGTTCAGTTGGCCCACCCACAAAATTTGTAGTTTTTTTTACAAGAAAATACGAGATCTAAAACTTATTGTAAGACCAAAGACAAAATATGCTATTTGTAGTCATTTAGGAAAGATCAAATACAGTGTGTTTCGTTTTAAAAAATCGACAATCCTAGAAAACTTTAATACACAAATATTGCCAACGATGATTTGTGATGATGGACGTGACAACAGTGCTTATTGTAACAACACACGCTTGTTTTAGCAAACCTTAGTTTATCAGGCGACCGTATCTCGAAATTGCTGTCGAAAATGGGCAGAGGCATGATGACTAATTTTGAATAATTGGTTTTTTAGGTTCAGAAATAAATAATATATACAATGTATATCATATTTCTACATAAAATGAGGAATTAATATTAAAAAAAATATATTTTACTTTAATATTTTTTCATGTCTGTCAAAACGCTTTAAACTGTCATGGCGTCGCTTGTGACGTCACGTTTGTCTACTTCGGTGTAAACATTGACGACTACAGTATTAATTTTGCATTTTTTGTGTTTTAAAAGTTCTAAAATATGAGTTCGAGACGGTATAAGTGTTGTGCAGTGCCTCTGTGTACTAATACAACTATAAAAAGCCCGGACAAATTATTTATATTCGTTCCCTTTAATAAAACAATACGAAATAAGTGGCTTCAACTTGCAAGACGTGATATAAAAGGAATATTGCCTAATACTCAGCTTTATTTCTGTGAAGATCACTTTGATGTAAGTATTAACTTATATTATTTTGTATATTCCACATAGTTTCCAAACCATGATAAGTGATAACACTGTACGATATTTAAACTTTGAGGTGAGATTTCACCTTTCATATCTTTTTCTATATTTTGTGTTTTATTTAAATTTCAGTTACCAAATGATATGGAAAACTATATGCAGTATCACTTGATGGGATCGGTGTCACAGATAAGCATGAAAGCAGGCTGCATTCCTTCAAAATTTGCTTGTCAACCAGACAGAAGAAAAACAACAGCTGATACCATAGAACGGCAATATATTGTCAAAAAGCAAAGAAAGGAGTTGATTGAAGAGTTGCTAATAAAAACAGAAAACAAGACAGATAGAGAGTCTCCATCGGGAAGCTCAGGTATAAACTTATTTTAATAATTTTGTTTGAATCACACATTGACTTGGTGTTCATTATTATTTTACAGAGAAATGGCATATTATACCAATGTCATGTCTTAACTTTTACCCCCATATTCTTAGTTGTTTCCTCAAGACATTTTCTTCTCGACTCAACCTCGGTCATTCATAAAAAATACAAATATGAATGACCGAGAATGAGTCAAGTAGAAAATTTCTTCAAGAAACGACTTAGATTTGGGAAGATTATTAATAAAATGACTTACTATATCTTATTGGTTCTTCATGAATGTCAAATCCATGCACATACAAAAAGGGTTTTTACACATATACCTGGTCAAAAAAAAATCAGTTAATTGCTGTTATTCTGCAAGTTTGTTAAAAATATTTCTATTTTTCAGTTTTGCAAGAAAATCTTCCAGAACCTGAAGTCTCTCATCTGAGCGTTTTTCCAGCTGCATTCACAGCAACCCCGCTCTGGACCCCAGAGTCCAATGCACCAATGACTACACAAGATGCACCTATGACAGCAAATAAATGCATTCAAGTCAACATTATAAAAAAAATCAGGAGTAAAGCAATGCAAACAAAAATTAATTTAGTTCATCAAGGTACATCACCATTGAAACCTTTAAGCCATTCTGTTTGTACATCACCACTTAAAATAACGAGTTGCAGTACTACCAAACCATCACCATCCACCTCGTATACTATACAGAATCCTTATAGAAAATTATTTGTTGTTCAGGAAGAATCTGACAGTGATATTTTAAATACACCATCAGTGACCCATATACCATCATCACCATCAATAACATCCCTCCAAATGAAATCCAGTTCAGACTGCAGCGACATAATTAAAGAAGATAGAAAACAAGAGGCATCGGAGACATTAGAATATACATTGCGGAAAATAGTGAAAAATCCACGTTTTTACATTGGAGTTCCTAAAAGCTGTTATTTTCTAATAGAATTAATTAAAGAAGAAACAAATATTTCTGCAGTACATATTCTAATGTGTTTAAAGAAAATTAAAATAAATAATGCTTTTAGAGAGCTTGCTGATGATTTTGGCATAAATGCAACTTACGCTAGCAAGATATTTCAAAAAAATATACCCGTTATAGCAAGTGTCATGCGACCTTTTATTGTGAATTTGGATAAAGATTCCATAAGAAAAAATTTGCCTATGGCCTTTAGGTGTAAATATCACAAAGTAAGTTGTATAATAGACTGCTTAGAAATTGAGGTGCAAAAGCCCTCAAATGCTGTGAATCAATCTCTCTCATGGTCAGAGTACAAAAAAGGGAACACTATCAAGTACCTTGTATCATGTACACCAAATGGTTTAGTCAACTATATATCACCAGGTTTTGGAGGGAGAATTACAGATACAACCTTGGTAGAAACATGTGATTTTATTAAAGGTTTGGAACCAGGCATGAGTGTTATGGCTGACAGAGGTTTCAAACATGTGGAACAATATTTAAGGAAACATGGCGTGCAGCTCGTAGAGACGATTCCAAAATTAACGCGACAGCTCAGGTTTCCCCACCTATCTTTACCGTCGACTCGAACGCTACCGATTACCCAGTTCGAGAGGTTTTGTGAAGATGGCTCTGGGACTAACAAACACCGCACACGAAATCCGCTAAGCAATTGAATAGTACTAGAATTCTCCGACTGGAGGCGCTGCGGCGCGCGCCGATCGGAGATCGTCGGCGTATATCCCCACATTGCCGAATTTTACTGGAGCTGTCGCGTTATTTTTGTAATCATCTTTACGGCCTCTAAGCGTTCAAACTGGGGTTAAACTATCAAAACAGGAGGCGAGAGAAACTAAACAAGTCGCAAGTTTAAGAATACATGTGGAAAGATTGATTAGACGATTTCGTGAATTTAGTTTATTAAAGTCACATGCTTGTGTAAACCTTAATCTTGTGAAAGTACTTGATGATATCATCACTATTGCCTGCGGATTAGTTAATTTACAAGATTCATTGATTAAATAAAGAAATCTTAATCATATACTTTTTATAGGGATATTTTTAAGACTGTTAAATAAAATTCAAATTTTTAATATTGTTTTTTATTAGTAACCAAAAATTATAAAATACTTTGAAGTAGTATTGGGTAAATATTATTTTTCCATAAAGTAACTATAACATTAATAAATTCCGATACATATTTTTCATCAAACGGAATGTCCAATATTTCTACTTTTTTATTAGTACTGTAGTTGCAATCAGCTACACAGAAGTAGCCTTTTTTAAGCCCTGTTAATAGCATTTGTAATTGCATCTGCACATAAAATTTTTGGCTTGGTTTCCCATCACATATATAATTTTTAAATGTTTTCTCACTCATAGGGCACTTTATTTCTATAATGCTGTCTTCACAGATCCCATCTGGTGAACCTGCTAGCATTGGGTAGTATTTGGCTAGCATTAAACCACATCTTTTAATTTTTTTTCCTAATTTGGCACTGAGTGTTTTTCTAACATCATCTTCCAATATTCTCCCACGCTTTATGCCCGTTGTGTCTGGAATTTTTCCACCCAATATTACAGCAATCAGAGTACCATCACTGGTTCTGCACCGACTGAATTCATATGCCCGTGATGCTGTTATTCTTCCATATCTTAATTCGTGCCACAGGCTGCTTTTATGTTGGTCTCTCGTTTCTTTTTCAATATTACTGATATCACCATCAGTTAACACAACTCTTTTCAAAAATGTATCACAGGATGTTTCTTTATATTTCTGCACTAATTTGTCCATAGAAAAACTTACTGGTCCGGCAAAAACATAATCTTTTTCATATTTGATTATCTCACAATTAGTAAGTTTCCTCTTTTTACCTTCTTCTAAAAACTTTTCGAATACTGCTGTATTGGATGACAAGCTAGGCTTACCCTTGGATAAGTCTTTGGCAGTTATATATTTCAGACTTGTACCAACCCTGGAAAGCTTCGATTTTTTCCAATAGCATTCGATGGATGTACATGATGGGTCTTCACTCCTGCGGTGAACCCACATTAAGAATGCTATCGCATGTTTACATCCTCCTTGTGAAGCCACACAATCATGACATTCAAGTGATTTTACTGCCTCTTCCTGTTCATCGATTACCAAAGTCACTCCATATAACTTTGCATGTACTTTATGTTCTGGACAAATTTTGCATTTTACTATGCACAGATTTCCTTCCCGTTTAACCTGGACGTAACTTATAGCATCGTCGCCATATGATGCTCTGGAGGACCTGGATAAAATACAGAAAGCGATGTTACAACTCAAGTTACAACTATGTATT
Source organism: Altica lythri (assembly GCA_964028335.1). Classification (NCBI taxonomy): domain Eukaryota; kingdom Metazoa; phylum Arthropoda; class Insecta; order Coleoptera; family Chrysomelidae; genus Altica; species Altica lythri. Next base: position 31,537,277 of record OZ034807.1, on the reverse strand, counting down.
TGGTAGATAAATATTAAAAGAATAATTGCAATATAACCTTCAAGCGTAAGCAATAGAAGTTTCATTAACGCAGGAAAGTAGGTATATAGATATCTAAACAGAAAATATATTTTGAAGCATTTTGTCTTACATGTTAATTAATTTTATAGTGATTTTATTGTATGAATTGTACTTACATGGATGTTTTTACATTCCTAAATTCTGATGAACAAAAGTCTTTATTTGACCCTAGAAACGCTCCTAGAATGAATAAGTCGACTCTTGGCAAATTTGCGCTGGTTGCCTTTGTAAATCCTGGTTCCATTTTTGTACTTTTAATTTCTGTTGTTTAATATTATAGAAAATAATAGGCTGGAGATGATAGAATACAAACCAAATAAACTTAGATGCAAACTAAGTATAACTGACATTTGGCTTTGTAGTCAAACGTGACGTAATTCGCTCTGATTGGCGTTCAACATAAAATGGCGGACTGTCGTATTTTGTGGTTTTATTTTATTGAAATAATATATAATCTTACTCATAATTAAAAAATAAATACGTGTTTTGCAATCCACAATTTACGTTTCATTACATAAATGCATAACATTAGTGACTTTTGTTTACTGTCATCATCCCAATTCGATCAATTATCATCAATTTGCATAAATCGGGAAATTAATTGATAAAATTGGAATATTGTTTGAGTAGTCTAAAGAGTGTTCAAAATATTGTAAGATTGTGCAAAACAAATGAATCAAAATGTGAAAAAATCCAAATTACCAGAATCTGATGGATGACCTTTGGGCAGAATTATCAAGTCTAATAGGCGTGCTAACTACTGAAAGTTAAGTTTACTCTGAAGTGAAGCGGTTGGGGGAAGTGTTTGTAGGTCTACGTGTCAGTCAGAAGCAAGAAAACTAGGTTATGGTACTTACAAGGCAAGTTTCACGAGTTTAATCTTAAGCAATATAAGCTAATATTTTTTTTTCTTTCGAGCAGGCTAAAAAAAGCATTATTGGCCCTAAAGCGGAAGCAAAACAGGTTAAAATAAGCTAAAAAACATCTAAATTGGGATATGGAGAGGTGGAATCGTGTGCACTGAAGTGACGAGTCACGATTCGAACTTTGCGTCGATAATAGTCGGAGCAGAGTTATTTGCCAAAAACATGAAACATATTATCCTGATTGTCTCAAACGCAAAGTTAAATTTCCATCTTAAAGAATGGTCTGGGATTGAATGTCGGCAAAAGGAGTTGGCAAATTACATTTTATCAATGGCATTATTAAATCAGATAAATATTTAGACATCCTGGAGAAAACTGTGTTGCCAACTTTGGAGCAGAGCAAGATCTTCAGAAATGATTTTATCTTTCAGGATGAGGGTGCTACGTGTCATACTTCTAAAAAACGCATAAAATGGCTCTTAGACCATAAAATACCACTTCTAGAATGTGTTCCTAGTAGGTAGTCCGAGACCTTATGACAAATCATGAAATCCTGCCAGGACTGTGCAAGAACTCAAGGAACAACTGCAGAAAATTTGAGAAAATTTCTCTCCTGATGAGGATCAGGACTTAATAAATACTTTGCCTTTGAAGCTGCAATTAAAAATAAAGTTGATGTTACTCAGTGGTAATTCTTGTTTCTGAAAGATAAAAAGAACAAATTTTGTTGTTTCCCCTTTTTTTCACTCTAGTCAGCTCCAAATTTTATAATTAGTTTAGTTTTTTGGTGTCATAAAATTTTGTTGTTTGAAAAGTAAAATTAAAGAATTATGCCTCTATTAGTTTAAATGATAAATATATGCCAATAATTGCAAATTTACCGGGTGGGCCAACTGAAGCTGGACAGGAATCGTAGTTTCGTTCGGCTTGTTCTGTGCGTTCTCTCAGGTTTTCGAAGTTCACACATATCAATGACCCACCTGTAATACGCTGTAAGAAAAAGGTTATTTTCAGATGCTTTTAATAATTTACTTTTACCATTTTATGTCTGTATAGATAATTAATATTATACAGAATTATGTTTGAACTATAGTTGATAATAATGAACAGCATTGCTTTAATTATTAATCAGATAAGCAAACAGAAAATTAATTGTTCCTGTTTCCGAGTCAGAGACATTAAAAAAGTCTCTTGATACGGTACAGAAAATGGAAGAAACAAAACAAACCAAAAAGTCTACAAATTCGAGTTTATAATTTTAGATGTTGAAGGATTTTATTAAAACACTAACAAAAAAGACAAAAAATTGGGAAGATATTGGTAGTCAAAGTTTAATGAATTTTTTAGTGATGCGCTAATTTTGACAGGCAGTTTATTATAAAATTCTTAATTAACTCCAAGTTTTCGTTTCTAATCGTTTCTTTTCTTCATTTCACTTTGGTTCATGTTTTTAAGTCTATTAAAATGGAAAGAAATAAGGAAGGAAATTTTTAATTAAAAGCTTAACTCACCACAAATCCTCAATTTACCCCTTACCCTACCTTACATTTTGAGAGAACTTAAATTTAATTTCTTTGGTGAAAAAACAGAAATTTTGGGTCATACTAAACACACACATACAAACACATCAAAGTTTATTTTTTATAATATACTAAATTAAAATAAAAATACTATTTATTATATTTTTCTACAAACGCTACAGTTTGCTTAATTGATTTTAAAAATAAATTTTATTTAGCTATCAATTTTATTTAATCTATTTTAAACATTTTTATTTTTTTCCAATATTAAAACCGTTCTGTGAATACATGAAACTCCCGTTATCATTAACAAATAATTGACAGATAGCGAGCTATTGGATGCATTTCGTATAAAAAATGCTAATTCATTTTACATACACTGGCCAATTTGTTTAGATTCATTTGTATATCAATGAACTAATAGGATAACTGAAATTGATCGGTTCATCAGATAGAACAATTTTAATTAGATTTGTTTCTGGTAATAAATTGAAATCTATAGAAATCATACTAACAATATTCTGAAGCATTATCAATGTATTTAAAATAAGATTATCAACGAACTAATTTTATATACGAGGTTATCTTTTTAGTTTTGCATATAGCCATAAAAATATGTAGACTTAAAGTACTTTATTTATTTTTAAAATATTTCCCGTCACGATCGGTACACTTTTGCATACGTTCAAACTAATGATAAAACAGTTATTCTGGTCTTCAGTTGATACCAGCAAAATCACTATTTTAAAAGCATCGATGTCTTCTTCTGGCCACTGGAATTGGTGCTGACGCATTAAATTCTTGGTCTTTGGGAACGTGAAGAAGTCGTTGGTACTTAGGTCGGGACTATTAGGTGAATGGTCAAACAATTCCATGTTTGGATGATTCAAAAACTCAATTGTCTTTAAGGCAGTTTAAGCACTTGCATCGTCCTAATTTAGGATAATTCGCCGTCATGTGTGGCTTTGTTGGGGTTTCGCAATAAACCAACGTTTATCTACCAATCGAAATTAACCGTTCTTTGATCTTCTAAGGCAATTTTTACCACATGTCCAGATATTGACACAAAAGTTGCGACCATTTTCTTTGACACACATCGAGAACGTTTGGTTTTTCGTCATCACCTACACAGTGGATTGGCGTTTATTTTCCGATCCGTAGGAGTCAACCCAAGATTGATCGCTACTAACAATACTATAAACTTTTTTTGAGCTTTCATTATTAAACCATTTCAATGATTTTTGATAACAGTTATTGCGAACCGCTTATTACTCTTCTTTGAGAAATGAGAAATCCAACGGGAAACAAACTTCGTAACACCCAGTTTTTTAAGTAGGATCTTTTGGATCGATGTCTTTGAAATGCCCAAAGATGCCTGTATCATCCAGTATGTTACACGGCGGTCAGCCTTAATAGCTGACAAGCCGCATCATTGTTTTGCTGTTTTGAATGGACCTAATCTGGATTCGTCGCTGAGACTGGAACGACCACGTTGAAATCCGCAATACCGGCAGGAAACAGTAGACTGCTGTAGTGCTTTATTCCCAATCACAGAAAGACCTATTTTTAGACCGACTTGCCAATTTTAAAAATTTACTGTACCCACACGACTTGTTATATTGCAATGAAATTCTAAATTTATATCAACAGAAGATTGAGCTAGGATTTATGTCTGAAAGTTCTATTGATATGACGCCTTCTATGACGCTATATGCAAACTAAAAAGAAAAGACTCAAACAATTTGCTGAATTCTCCTTAGAAATATTTTACATGAATTAATTTTTATTACTTTACGATATTATTTTTTACAAAAATAATACATTTTTCTTAATAATTAATGTAGGATTGACGATAATTCTACGATTTTTGGCGACTGGTAATTTCTATAAAATGTTGATATAGCTTTTATTTTTCTTTTTCTGGCTTTCCATTAATGGATATTAGCGATGGGTCCACTCTTCCTTGTTTTTGATGGCGTTGAACAAATCCACTCTTGTTTATAACCCTGTCCATTGTCTCGCATTTCTGAGCCATAACTTCTCTTTTCCCTTCGATAACCACTTGTAATATTGGATATCTTTTGTTTCTTATTATGTGGTCTAAATAAGCTGCTTTCTTGCTCTTAATGGTGTTCAGTAATTCGCGAACTCTGTTAACGGTTCTTAGCATTTCCTTGTTTGTTTTTTTAGCTGTCCATGGGACTTTTAGTATACTTATCCACATTTCGAATGCCTTGTGTCTGTTCATAGAGTTTAACGCTTTTGGAGTAGCGCACACAACATTTTTTAATTCTTACTTACCCCGAACAAATTGTTTTATTGTACGCCTGTAAAGAGAATCATCTGTTCGTCGATCTAGGAAATGTATAGGCAACTTTTTCTAATTGTTACAATAAAAGGTTAAATCTTAATAAATTTGTCAGATTTTCAGGTACATCAGCATCGATAACAACTTTTTGAGAGTATTTTTATACACGATATTCCAAAAGAATTTTTACCTTTCGGACTGTTAAATCCATAGGTGTACCTTTTTCTCGTAAATAGCCTAAATTTGTAGAATTACTAATATTTTCAAAGTCAGAATAATAAAAATATACATGGATGTAATCTTTAACCTTTCAATTTTCTTTCTCGTGCAATGTATCTGATAAAACAGAGAAGTTTAGATTTGTAGAAGTAAAGATAACAAATAAAATATTCTGAATTCTGAATTGGTTTTTACTAAGGTGGAAAAAAAAATGTAGACATCAAGTTTGTGGAATACAATTCACACTCAACAGCTGACATCTCTTTTCGTTAGAATTTTAGATTGCGTGACGCAACTCATCCAACATAATTTTACGATACTCGAGGTAATCACAATACTTATTTTTTTTACTGGATAATGAATACCCGTGTTAGAAAGAAATATATTTTTTCACTTATACTTAATGAGTTTCTAGTGTTAAAATATTGGTGTATACTTACCTACTGAATTATTATAGAGGTCACACTTCTTTATAACACGTACATATAAACTTGGAATAAACATTGTCCACATGGTTAGATATACAGTAAGATTTTTAAAAATGTTGATACCAGTATTTTATTTTTATAAATTTTAAATGATTTTTATCATACACATGCACAGTTATTCCCAAAAATGCATTTTTTCGCATTTAGGTACACCAATAAATCGAAGAGTTACAATCTTGTCTTCAGAGAACGTCAAATTACGTTAATGACCTATTAATATCCAAGTAGGTATTCACAAAACTCACAAAAGCGTGTGTAACCAATAATAGTGAAGAAAAGGAAAACTTACCATCGATAATACAGATCCAATTTTACCACTTGACTTTTATAAAATGTTATTAGGTATACAAATGAAAAAGCAGACATCCATGACACACTCTTTTTCTCTTTTAATTGAAATAATCATTTAAAGAGAGGAAAGCAGAAGAACCAGCTTACATTTATAAATTTTGATTAAATTATTTAATAGATACATTATTTTTAATTTTCCTCTGCGTAGGGCCTACTGGCCGTTTTAGGGTAGTGCTGTATGATTTAACAGGTAACCAAATTAGTTCGTGCAGTTTCTGTATATCGCACATTGTCGATGATATTGTTAATGCTGTTGAACAATATCTATTAATCAATTCTCACCTGCCTCTGACTTTAGTATGCAGTTTTCTATTCTTACACACATTTAAAGTTGCTAAACAGTGTTATATTCCTAGTTATAATAATTGGAAATGGTAACGATTAACACAGTAACTTGAAGTTGTTTAATCTACATGAACTAACTTGGTACAAAAGCTGCAGTGGTGGCGTAAAAAATATATACTGCATTCAGAGTGATCGAACACCAGAGAAGTGGTTCAAAGAATTTTTTTCGGAAAATGAACTGCTCTCAGAAAAACTAAAAATCATGAACAAAATTAATCTTCGACAGGTTTTGGACGCAAACTCTAGGACAATGCAGCAAGAACTTGCAAAAATGTTCAGTGTGAGTCATTAAACTATTCGATTGCATCTTCATCAGCTAAAAAAAATGATGATAAGTTCCACCCGACGATAACGAGCCATTTCTTACTTGGTTATTAATCTGTGACTAAAAATAAGCCTTGTATTTAAATACTAAGCGTTCGCATTATTGTCGCGTACTGATTTGGTACCACTCACGCCCAATGCTTTCAATGCTACTAACTTGTATTGTAAGCAGCTTCAACGAATACAAGAAGCATTTATCCAGAAGTAGTGTTCTCTGATTATTTGGAAGATAATGATATTCTGTCAGAATGACGCTAAGCGTTATACCGCAAGAGCGACCCAAGAAAAAATTGGCTGGGAAACTTTACCGCATCCGTCATATTATCCCGATATTTCACCAAGTAATTATCACCTTTTTTTTCTTTTGACAAGTCTATTAGGCACAAGGAGTTCACAAATCAGGATGGTGTTATAAATGCAGTTCGCCAATTTTTTTACTTCAAATCCAGTGAGTTCTACAATACCGGCAAAGAAAAATTGGTTTGACTTTGGTAAAAGGTTATTTTGATGGTAATTAGAGAGCTGGGGTAAGAATTAACTGGGGTAAGTATTAACAAGCTTATTTTCGCCAAACGTGAAGTGCTAACTAACACAATGACACTCGGTTTACAAACACAGCCGAACGTGTCCTGACCTATCACTTATCAGCCTGACATCGATAGTGATAGTTGTACGCAGTAACCTCAGATTCACAGGTAAACAAACTTTTTGTACTTCGTGATAAATTGATTTCTGATATATATATTTGCAAAATTGAATTAAAGATTATCCTTAACGAAACCTTATTTTATTGACGTTACCACTATATTACTTGTTGGTAATAATTTTGACTAGATTATTTTGTGTAATTGATGAAGTATAAAAAGAAAAAGTATTAACTTTGTTAAAACTTATCCTACACATACAGTGTGACCCATTCGGAATGGAAACACCCCTGCAGAATTCTTATTAATTAACCGATTGTAATAATTTTTTTTCCTATTTTTGAGTTAAAAAAAGTTTTACTCGAAGACCTAATTTGACATCTTTAATTTCGTTTTCAAGGCCTACTATGCCACTTTTTTGTTGTCAAAAATGAAGAATTTTTATTAGCGATTTTTTTTATTCAAAAATGACGGCACCACTGGATTTAAAGTGGCTTTAAATAGCTCTTATTAAAATTTCATGAATAAATATTCATAAATAAAAAAGTTATGAAAACTTAAAATTTGAAAACTCGTCAACCTAAGAGTTACAAAATAACACACTGTATCAACATTTCTAACACAAAAGGTTTATAAACAGCCCCTAAGAAACAGGGAAGAACTTTGTGCAAGAATTCGACAGGTTTGTGAAGAAATCACCCCGCAACAATTAAGGAATGTCACTAAAAATATTCGCAAGCGCTACGACAAATAATGTGTTCAACTAAATGGTGGATTGGTAAAGACGACCAGGATCTAAAATAAATAAAACAATTATAAGACTAAGATACTTAGTTTGTGAAAAAGTGGTTTATTGTTTAAATTAATAAAAAGAATCACAATTTGTGTGGCTAAATGTTGATGCAGAGTTTAATTTTGTAACTCTTAGGTTGACGAGTTTTCAAATTTCATATTGTCATAACTTTTTTATTTATGAATATGTATTTATGAAATTTTAATCAGAGCTATTTAAAGCCACTCTAAATCCAGTGGTGTTGTCATTTTTTAATAAAAAAAATCGCTAATAAAAATTCTTCATTTTTGACATCAAAAAAGTGGCATAGTAGGCCTTGAAAACGAAATTAAAGATGTCAAATTAGGTCTTCGAGTAAAACTTTTTTTAACTTAATAATAAGAAAAAAAAATTATGCCAATCCGTTAATAAATAAGAATTCTACAGGGGTGTTTCCATTCGAAATGGGTCACACTGTATGTCTATGTAAAAACGAGTGTTTTTTTTGTATGAACTTTTTATTTTTTTAGAAAATAAGGAACTTTAAAAGGAAGAGCATAAGGGGGTAAGCGTCTTAAGAAACTGGCAGCTGAAGAAATTCTGGTAAAAAACAGAAAATATAGAAATAATGTTACTAATTACGAATATCATGTATCACTGTTTAAATACGTAAAGGAAAATCTTAGGAGACTTCTTTTGAAGTCGGTTATAAAAAAAAATATTTTTAATTCGAAACAAACAGAAATGTTAGCAGATTATTTAATAAAATGTGTCAATATCTACTGTGAAAATTCTTGAGAAATACTTAGAGTAGATTTAAAAGATTGTTAGTTTAGACTATTAACACTAATTTTCATAGACTAAAAACCTTCATACTGAATAATTATTGTTAATTAGTACAGACTTATAAGATACTAAATCTTTTATTACCTCATTAGAAAACTCGAAGACTGTTGAGACATTAAATTTAAAGTGTGTGTATCAATCTTTTTGGGCTTAAAAATATTTTGTGAGAATGATTGTTATTTAGTGTAGATTTAAAAGAATATATTTAAGACAATAAAACATTTTTATTATTGTATATGACATTTTATCTACGTTTTTTATAAAATTTTTGCCTCTGCTATTGCTCCTTACGTTAATACTTACCCCTGCTAGGTTAATACTTGCCCCAAATACAGGTTATGTATTAACAAATGACTTTTTTGGTTTTCATGGCTCCTGTTTTAAAATTACTTAGCTAGGTGATGTTTTTTTAACTAATATCATAGCCATAGCTGGATAACCAAAACATAGTAAAAAAACAAAAAAGTTAATATTATTGAAAATATAAACCAGAATACAAAATTTGTTAGTACCAGCCCCGCTCTCCCTACTTCCAGGAATAAATGGTGTCTTTTTGTTTTTCAATAAAAACTTATATTTTTTTACGATTTTATTTGATTACCTACCTGTTATATAAGAAGGTCGCAGCAACTTTAATCCGTATAAAAAAGATCGGTGGGTAAGAGACATATAAAACAATTTATTTCTGGATTAGGTTAAAGCCAAAGAATTCCTTAATCTACTTCCTACTTAGATCGCTGTTTATATTATACTAGCAGCCGCCCGCGACTTCATCCGCGTGGACTTTAGTTTTTTGCCACCGAGTTTCATACAAATTTGCAACCCCTATTTTAAATCCTTAGGGATGGAATTTAAAATAGTAATTTCTTATTACAACACTACGTAATAAAACAAATTTATTCTTGAATTTTCAAGACTCTACGCGTCTATCGACAGTGTCATGTCAGCCAGCAGCAGCGTGCTACCACCTCACCGCTCCACACACGCCGCACATTAAAGCGCGAGTGGTATTAGACTATTATTATTTTAAAACTATAAAAACTTGCATGCTATATGCATGCAAAATCTCAGCCCGATCGGTTTGAAATTGACAAAGTTTCATACAAACTTTTATCCCCTATTTTATCCCATTAGGGGTGGAATTAATCAAAATTTTTTTAGGGGATGCCTACGTCATAGTAGCTATATGCATGCAAAATCTCAGCTCGATCGGTTTAAAATTGACAAACTTTTATACAAACTTTTATCGCCTAGTTTATCCCCTTAGGGATGGAATTTATCAAAATCCTTTTTTAGGGGATGCCTACGTTATAGTAGCTATATGCATGCAAAATCTCATCCAGATCGGTTTAAAATTGACAAAGTTTCATAAAAACTTTCATCCCCTATTTTATTCCTTAGGGGTGGAATTAATTAAAATCCTTTCTTAGGGGATGCCTTCGTCATAATAGCTATATGCTGCAAAATCTTAGCCCGATCGGTTTAAAATTAACAAAGTTTTATACAAACTTTCATCGCCTATTTTATCCCCGTAGGGGTGGAATTTATCAACATCCTTTTTTAGGGAATGCTTACGTTATAGAAGCTATATGCACGCAAAATCTCAGCCCGATCGGTTTAAAATTGACAAAGTTTCATACAAACTTTCATCCCCTGTTTTATCCCCTTAGGGGTGGAATTTATCAAAATCCTTTCTTAAGGAATGCCTACGTCAAAGTAGCTACATGCATGCAAAATCTCAGTCCGATCGGTTTAAAATTGACAAAGTTTCATACAAACGTTCATCCCCTATTTTATTCCCTTAGGGTTGGAATTAATTAAAATCCTTTCCTAGGGGATGCCTACGTCATAGTACCTAACTATATGCATGCAAAATCTCAGCTCGATCGGTTTAAAATTGACAAACTTTTATACAAACTTTTATCGCCTAGTTTATCCCCTTAGGGATGGAATTTATCAAAATCCTTTTTTAGGGGATGCCTACGTTATAGTAGCTATATGCATACAAAATCTCAGCCAGATCGGTTTAAAATTGACAAAGTTTCATAAAAACTTTCATCCCCTATTTTATCCCCGTAGGGGTGAAATTTATCAACATCCTTTTTTAGGGGATGCCTACGTTATAGAAGCTATATGCACGCAAAATCTCAGCCCGATCGGTTTAAAATTGACAAAGTTTTATACAAACTTTCATCCCCTATTTTATCCCCTTGAGGGTGCAATTAATCAAAATCCTTTCTTAGCGGATGCCTTCGTTATAACATCTACCTGCATGCCAAATTTCAGCCCCATAAGTCCAGCGGTTTGGGCTGTGCGTTGATAGGTCACTATGTCAGTCAGTCAATCAGTCAGTCACCTTTGGGTTTTATATATATATTATATATATATATATATATTGAGATGATATTAGTTACTATGTTATATTAAATAAGAATGTAGAAGGAAAATCTAATGGAAAGTAGAGAAAGGAGATTTTCTTATTTCGAGTCAGAGCGCAAATTTAGTAACATTGGGATTGATTATCATCATCTTCTTCATAATTCCTAAAAAAAGGAAAAAGAAAATAGAATAATAAGAAAAAAAAATACAAATACATTTCAAAGATTTTTATTTAAAGATTCAAAAATGATTAATCTACATTATATAAAGTTTTGATAATTATGAAATTGATAAATGGGTAAAGTAGATAATTAAAAGTTTATAAAATTGCCAATACGTTAGTAATCAAACATTAATTTTAAATGAATTAGGGGTGTAAGTAAATGAGAAAATTAAATTATAAAAAAAAAACATTACAAATAGTTAAAATACATGTTAAAACTTCTACTTACTTTTAAATTATACGTATTTACCAACCATATTCTAATTTATAAATAGTTCAAATGCCAAATGAAATATTCTGAAAAAGAGAAAATTATTAGTTTGTAGTGCTAGTAAATTTCATAAGAATATAAAAAAGAATGATCATTGTTTTAAATTGTAATATTGAATCAAGAATTAGATTTTGTTAAAAATTTTATTTGAATAAGAAATTAGTAGGCGAGTAGATGGAAAAGATGTATAGATTTAAGTTTGTTGAATTTGTCATTTGTTTTTTTGTTGATTCTGATAGAATCTCTCTTGTTTTCGACCTTCTGAAGAGGAAGGATGTAAAAAGTTTCGATGAAGATTTTTGTAAAAATTATGATGTTAAAAGAAAGTTAAAAGGAGATTAGTAAGATTTATATTATAAATAATTAGTTAAGAAGTTTGTAGAAGATATCTCTCTTGTTTTCTGGTTGTGGAAAGAGAAGTTGTATTAAAAATTTGCTCCGTAGAAATTTTGAGTTTTTTTTGAAAGTATTGATAATAGAAAGTATTAAAACAGTTTAAAGTATAAAGAATATCCCAAGGTAACCAGAGAGAGCAATTGGTAAGAGAAATTTATATGATTTTATGAAGAAATAGATATTTCAATTTATGGGGCTGAGCACTTTATGGTATAACTGTATTTTAATTGAGTTAAAGAAGATTAAATTAATATTTAACAAGAAAGAAAGTCATAATTACACTTACCAGAGAAAATAGTAGCCATCCATCGCTTGGTTTTGAAGAGGAATTTATTATTTGATCTTCATAAAGTTTCCTGAAATCTTTGCTGTATTGGAGGAAGAAAATAGATTGTCCTAAGAACTGAATCCTGATTCCAGAAGAGGAGAGAAGCTTCACACAAATGGTAACAACTTTGCACTCGATATAATAAAGAGTTTTATATGTGTTTGATTTATGAAATTTTGATGAACATTTTTATTTCACTGTTTTATGTATTTAACTAAATTATTATTATTGTTATTCATTTTTTTTTGATAAGTTTAATCCAAATTGTTTAGTAACTCAAGTCAGAATACTTCATTATATATATTTGATGCATATTTGGGTTTATCAACAGTATCTTTGAAGTTTGACACATTTTGAATTAGAAAGGTTAGAAATTTATATGTAATTCATGCCTAGAAAATATTGTTGGTCTAGTATAGTGCGGTTATACAGTCATTTTATTGCAAATTTGTGTATTAATTGATTTTGAATCTAGTTTGGTTGAATATTTGAACTCTGACCTTGACATAAGGGAATAGCCGGTAGCATATTTAATTAATCATATTGGAAAATAATTACACTGAGTTAATTCTTACCTATTCACTATTTATATTTAAAATTTAAAATTAATTAAAGGTAAGGAATATTTTATAACATAGTGATTGATATTATCAAAACATATCATTATTATTCATATATGTTATAAATTTTGGCGCCCAACGTGGGGCTCTAAACAATCGAAATTAGAGCCTATTCTAAGAATTAAAACTTGAGAGTTTTGTTAAGGTTGTTGTTTCATTATTTCGCTCGAAACAATCAAAATTAGAGCCGATTCAAATAATTAAAATTTGAGAATTTTGTTAAATTTTTTTTTTATTTCACTCTAAACAATCAAAATTAGAGCCGATTCAAATAATTAAAATTTGAGAATTTTGTTAAATTTTTTTTTTATTATTTCGCTCTAAACTGTCTAAACAATCAAAACTAGAGCCTATTTAAATAATTAATCTTTAAAATATTTTTTTTTGAAAACTTGATTTGAAATATTTTTTTTTTTTGTGATTCATATTAGTTATATTTAGCTCGATAGAATAAATTGTGAATATGGAGGGAAAAATGAGATTGAGAGATGGTAAGATAGTAGGAGATGAGAGTGAAAGTAGTGATGGAGGAGAGATTGAGATGGAAAGTGTGGCGGTACAAGTACATGAAGAGAGAGTGTTAGGAGCAGGGGATTACCGAGTGGAAGAGCTGATTCAAACAGGCCAGATACAGGAAGAAGCAGAAACGGAAGAAGGAGAGAATTTAATAGAGATAGGGGGAGAGCAGGATCGAACTATGGTAGAAATAGAGACAGAGGCAAATGCTGGTGGAAATGAACAGGAAGTACAGGTGATACAAGAAAGGCCAGGAGATGAGATTCCTTCTGATATATGTAGTATGCTTCAAAGTATTATGATGAACATGGTAAAAAAAGAAGATATGGATAAGAAATTTGAAGAAATTAATAAAAAGTTGAATGAAATGACAGAAGATATAAAACAAAATATAAATACGGAATTTGAAGAGAATAATAAAAAATTGGACGAGACTAACGAAATATTGGAGGAAATAGAAGAAGATAGTAAGAAATTTGAAGAGAATAACGAAATATTGGATGAAATAAAAGAAGATATGAGAGAAGATATAAATAAGGAATTTAAAAAGAAACTGGAAGAGAATAATGAAAAATTGGGTGAAAGGAAAGAAGATATAATGAAAGAGTTGGATAAGAAGTTTGAAGAAATGAATAAAAGTATTATGATGACTATGGATAAAAATATTATGAATATGAATGAAACAATTGAAGAGAAAGTTGAAGAGAAGAATAAAAAATTGGATGGAATGACAGAAGATATGAAAGAATATATGAATAACAAACTAGAGGAAAATAATAAAAAATTGGATGAGAATAATAAAATATTGGATGAAATGACGGAAGATATGAAGGAAAATATGAATAAAAAATTTGAAGAGATTAATAATAAATTGAATCAGACTAATAAAAGATTGAAGGAAATAAAAGAAGATACTAAGATATTTAGAAGAGAAATTAATAACATAAAACAAGACAATTTGAAGAGTACAGAGGAAGACACAAATCAAATAGATGAAGGAAGGGAGAAGACTATTAAGAAATTTGTAAATGAATATAAAGCAAAACAAGCAGAAAAGAGTGAAAATAAAATAATTCAGAAAGTTAAAGACAGTGGTATATTGCTAAGTCATACGAAAAAACTGAATAAACCAGAACAAGTAGAAGAAATTCAAACAATAATGCACCATCAAATTGTTAACAACAGAGAAAATCAAAATTTGTCTGTGGATGATAAGCAATTTTGTAAATATTTCTTGGGAAAGATAAAACAAGCATTCTGGGAAAAATTGTACATTTGGAAATATAAAGAAAGGGGGAAGAAAACTAAATTTATTATAGCTTTTAGGTATATAGGAAAATACCAAGAAAGGGGGAAGAAATTTAAATCTATAATAGGTATTAGGTATATTTGGAAATATCAGGAAAGAGGCAAGATATTTAGGTGTATCGGAAAATTAAATGTATAGGAAATATATTAAATAAGGGGGAACAAGTTTAAAAGTAGAAAAATTAAGTTATATTTGAATGAATGTTAGAAAGGGGGAAGGAATTTGAGATTAACAGAATTTTACAAATTAAAAAAATTCATAAAGATGTTGGGTAGATGATATTAATAGCAAAGTTTTGTAAATAATAGTATTAAGATGTAAATATCAAATTAAGATTGAATGGTTTTATTAAAAAAAAGGTTTATACAATCTGTGCAAATAATATTAATTGAGGCTAAAGTTTTTGTAAAATGAGTGTTTATTTAAAAAAAAAAAATAGATTAAAATTATAATTTTTAATCCAACATCAATGAAATGTTTGATGTAAAAATTTTAATTGGGGGATTTGAGATGATATTAGTTACTATGTTATATTAAATAAGAATGTAGAAGGAAAATCTAATGGAAAGTAGAGAAAGGAGATTTTCTTATTTCGAGTCAGAGCGCAAATTTAGTAACATTGGGATTGATTATCATCATCTTCTTCATAATTCCTAAAAAAAGGAAAAAGAAAATAGAATAATAAGAAAAAAAAATACAAATACATTTCAAAGATTTTTATTTAAAGATTCAAAAATGATTAATCTACATTATATAAAGTTTTGATAATTATGAAATTGATAAATGGGTAAAGTAGATAATTAAAAGTTTATAAAATTGCCAATACGTTAGTAATCAAACATTAATTTTAAATGAATTAGGGGTGTAAGTAAATGAGAAAATTAAATTATAAAAAAAAAACATTACAAATAGTTAAAATACATGTTAAAACTTCTACTTACTTTTAAATTATACGTATTTACCAACCATATTCTAATTTATAAATAGTTCAAATGCCAAATGAAATATTCTGAAAAAGAGAAAATTATTAGTTTGTAGTGCTAGTAAATTTCATAAGAATATAAAAAAGAATGATCATTGTTTTAAATTGTAATATTGAATCAAGAATTAGATTTTGTTAAAAATTTTATTTGAATAAGAAATTAGTAGGCGAGTAGATGGAAAAGATGTATAGATTTAAGTTTGTTGAATTTGTCATTTGTTTTTTTGTTGATTCTGATAGAATCTCTCTTGTTTTCGACCTTCTGAAGAGGAAGGATGTAAAAAGTTTCGATGAAGATTTTTGTAAAAATTATGATGTTAAAAGAAAGTTAAAAGGAGATTAGTAAGATTTATATTATAAATAATTAGTTAAGAAGTTTGTAGAAGATATCTCTCTTGTTTTCTGGTTGTGGAAAGAGAAGTTGTATTAAAAATTTGCTCCGTAGAAATTTTGAGTTTTTTTTGAAAGTATTGATAATAGAAAGTATTAAAACAGTTTAAAGTATAAAGAATATCCCAAGGTAACCAGAGAGAGCAATTGGTAAGAGAAATTTATATGATTTTATGAAGAAATAGATATTTCAATTTATGGGGCTGAGCACTTTATGGTATAACTGTATTTTAATTGAGTTAAAGAAGATTAAATTAATATTTAACAAGAAAGAAAGTCATAATTACACTTACCAGAGAAAATAGTAGCCATCCATCGCTTGGTTTTGAAGAGGAATTTATTATTTGATCTTCATAAAGTTTCCTGAAATCTTTGCTGTATTGGAGGAAGAAAATAGATTGTCCTAAGAACTGAATCCTGATTCCAGAAGAGGAGAGAAGCTTCACACAAATGGTAACAACTTTGCACTCGATATAATAAAGAGTTTTATATGTGTTTGATTTATGAAATTTTGATGAACATTTTTATTTCACTGTTTTATGTATTTAACTAAATTATTATTATTGTTATTCATTTTTTTTTGATAAGTTTAATCCAAATTGTTTAGTAACTCAAGTCAGAATACTTCATTATATATATTTGATGCATATTTGGGTTTATCAACAGTATCTTTGAAGTTTGACACATTTTGAATTAGAAAGGTTAGAAATTTATATGTAATTCATGCCTAGAAAATATTGTTGGTCTAGTATAGTGCGGTTATACAGTCATTTTATTGCAAATTTGTGTATTAATTGATTTTGAATCTAGTTTGGTTGAATATTTGAACTCTGACCTTGACATAAGGGAATAGCCGGTAGCATATTTAATTAATCATATTGGAAAATAATTACACTGAGTTAATTCTTACCTATTCACTATTTATATTTAAAATTTAAAATTAATTAAAGGTAAGGAATATTTTATAACATAGTGATTGATATTATCAAAACATATCATTATTATTCATATATGTTATAATATATATATATATATATATATATATATATATATATATATATATATATATATATTTGATAGTAAATATTGCTTAAGTAGTAGTTTCTTCCTAAGATTACTTCGAAAAGCTCTGCATACTTTCAGTGTTCTGGTAGAAAGTTTTTCTCAAATTACACATTCATTTGCCCAAAAAATATAAAAGAACATACTTTAATTTACAAAAAAAAAATAATCTTGAAATAAATATTTTTTTTACATTCTCCTAATTTTATTATCAGACTAGAAAATGGTTAAGGTTAAGTATAAAATATCAAAACCGTTGAGTAATTTAACCAAAATTTTTTCGACAGATCTCTACATTTTCTATAATTTTTTTAGTTAAACAATTTATCATTACGTAACTGAAAGATAGCGCACAAGTAATATACTATATTTTGAATCCACGGACCAAAAAAATTACTTCCTATTCCCTAACCAAAATGAGATACCACAGAATTTCCAGCGAGATAAAATGTAATAAAAAGCCCATTGTCTTTATGAGATAAGGTATACTCAACAATGTCAACATTATTTCAAATGTTTTCTTAATAACATTCGAGGTATATCGTTTAGCAGAAGGCACGTTCTTTATGAGTACAATAAATCGTAACTCGCTATAATTTAATAGCGCTAATACAATCTCAATCAAAATTTCTGCGTGAACGAATAGACCCAATAAACAAAGAGCTTGAAGCGGCACTCCATCAAGTATATACAGTTATGTGGTTCATTCGCTTCATCTAAAACCATCGTATATTTGACGTTTCAGTGCCACCATATCTGCTGAAAAAGTGCTTAGATACAGCGTTTATAGCTAAGCGATAATGTTGGGTAATGGTGTGAAAAGTGTTATCACTACCGAGAAAGTTTATAGACAGTCACGACCTTGCGAACCCCACAGACAGTATCTGCCCCAGGAGGATGTATGTTCATTTAAAAAAAATCATATTTTTATAATAGAATGTCGTGTTTATTTTTATTTCTGGAATATGGTTATTTACTTTGTAAAAATTGTAAGAAGAATAAAAAATTAGACTATAATGAAACATCATAAAATTTCCAAGACTTTTTTACTGTAAATTATTCTACTCCAGACTATATCGCAATGAATTGCTCTTTTTAGGTAAACTCCATAAAGTTACAATAACTGATTATCTTAGTATTTAAGAAGTTTCCCAGTTTTAGTAAGTATCAGCTATAAGAAAAAGCATCAGTCTTTGGTAAGTTGCAGGCTACCTCGTTGGAGTTAATGTCAGCTTATGAAAGCTTTTCTCACAAATATATTAAATTAAAATCTGTGGACAGTATTTTAATATATATATATATATATATATATATATATATATATATATAACAAAAAAGTTTGCCAAGTATGCGTATTTATGACAAACAAAAGGGGCAAATTAACGGGCATGTACGCAAAAAGGATCATAAGGCCACGTGTAGGAATGGTAACCGCAGACATGCATGTTTCTGGCTCGTTAGCCGTCATCAGTGCGGCATAACCAAGTAAGGTATTGCTCTTGGCTAGCAAAAGTGTTGGGTACTTGGGAGCAAAGGATGGTAGGGAAACATGTGTCAAAAAAAAAACACAAACAACGAACGCTCACACAGGAGTCCTATCGCCATTTGTGCCTTCGGCCAGCTGTGCCCACATTTCGGGGCTACGACCAGCGTCGCCACGTTGGCAAAACGGACTCATTGTGTTTGAGTCGTTCTAAGCCCAGGATGTGAAACAAAAAAGGTTGCCAAGTATGCGTATTTATGACAAACAAAAGGGGCAAATTAACGGGCATGTACGCAAAAAGGATCATAAGGCCACGAGTAGGAATGGTAACCGCAGACATGCATGTTTCTGGCTCGTTAGCCGTCATCAGTGCGGCATAACCAAGTAAGGTATTGCTCTTGGCTAGCAAAAGTGTTGGGTACTTGGGAGCAAAGGATGGTAGGGAAACATGTGTCAAAAAACATAAACAACGAACGCTCACACAGGAGTCCTATCGCCATTTGTGCCTTCGGCCAGCTGTGCCCACATTTCGGGGCTAAGACCAGCGTCGCCACGTTGGCAAAACGGACTCATTGTGTTTGAGTCGTTCCAAGCCCAGGATGTGAAACAAAAAAGGTTGCCAAGTATGCGTATTTATGACAAACAAAAGGGGCAAATTAACGGGCATGTACGCTATAAATTGAACGATATCTATAGATGTCAAATGCGAAACTGATAAACAGTCGCAAGTGGTTCCATCTTCACTCCAAAAATGGTATTTCAGTGGTAGCTTTGCATCTTGTATATAACCTTAGGCAAGGTAAAATGATAAAACGAACAGAGCGTTTTGTGACAGTCTAAAAATGTCCAAAGACCAAAGATGATACATAACGTATCTAATGCCATACTGTCAAAAGTAATAATTTCAGTTTTGAACTGAAATGGTGTCGGTTAAAAATTTCTAACACTTTAAAAGACACCTTTATATATATTAGGGTGTGCCAAAAAGAAGGCGATATTTTTTTTTTTGCTCTTAACCCAAAATATCTCAGGAAATGCCCAAACAAAGCTCCTGTTAAAAGCGGATATCAAAATTCCAATTTTAAGAGGTCCTCCACGGAAATTGAAGTTTTTCTGTCTAAATAACATAGGAAACGGGGTTTTTTAACAGTTTTTTGTCGAATGGAAACGAAGAATTTGCGGACAAATGTTATACAGCAAACTGTCATTATTTTATCATGCAGAATCACCCCCTGAAGTTTTTCGCACTTATTCACTAACACCCTGTATATGTTAAATATGCTATTTGGTTTTTAATATTATATTCGTCGAACGTATTTAGGAACATTTAAGGAACATGTGCATATATACGGTACCGTTTCCTGTAATTTGTTTGATAATCAGTTTAAGTATACAGAAAGTAGACAAGTGTATTCAAGCAAAACCTTAACCTCTTAATATGTAAGAGCGGATCTGTATTCACATACCTAATTTGAAATTCCTTAGCTTATATTGTCAGCCGAAACCCGATTCCCAATTACTTAGTATAATGTTAATACCAATTATAATTAATGACGTCGCTAAATTGGTGACAAAAACTTTGGATTGATGAATAATGGATTGGAGTTGAGTGGCAGTTCAATGGCACAATTTCAACTCTTACCCAAACGTCTTTAATGGATTGCTGCCATTTCAATTTGCACGCACTGTCAGTTTTTTAATCAACAGCAACATTTTCAAAAATTTCACTTATCTCCTATTCATATCACGGATTTGTACAGTGGATAGAAATTCGCAATCATTTCAAGTTTAATAGAGATAATGTAGCAGCGTTATTTTAAGTTTAAGGGTATATTTGAAAAGCCTTAAGTTCGAAAGTTTGATGGGTAATTATTTCGCAATTGTTTCTACCTTATTGACAAGTAGATTAAAATTAATTCACAAATCAATAAGAAAACAATTGAGATAATTATCTAAGATATTCACATTATTAATAAAAGAGATTATGATTTGTACAGAGATTAAACGTAAATTAGCAATTACCGACAATTTACTGAATCCTACAAAAAAGAAACTTATTTGGATATTGATTTTACAACGGCAGATTTTGCGTACTTATAAATTAACCTTTTAGTATAGTTGCTGAATTATTTAAAAATTGGTGACCTAACGTAACGGATACTATACCGTGACTGGCATAGTAACGTTTATGTTACGAATCCTTAGCAACTACCTTATGTTTTGTATCGTTTTAGCACATGTTTTTGGTGCAATCTAATCTATTTCTACATACATATTTAAAAATAAGGAAAACCAATAAAAATCTAGGATATAAATCTAAAGAACTAGGAGTTTTTCACACTTTCAGAGTCCATTATTTCGTTAGGTAAACTATTCCAGATATCAAAAGTTCTATTAAGCTCTGTCTGTTACGGGTTAGAAAAGCTTCTTTAGTTTAAATGAATGTTCTCAGAGTGGATCGTCAGAATTAAGTGAAAACGCTAGTTAAAGATTAACAAAATAGAATTTTACAATTCCGAAAGAAAGAATAAAGTGACGTTGAAGGCGTCTTTCTTAAAACGTTGAAAGATTCGCAATATACGTAGGCTCAACATGGCCAAAGGAGAGTTTAGTTGCGCGTCTTTGCTCTTTATCTAACATTTCTTGATCACGAACTAAATCCGTACGCAACAAAAGACCAGCACATGCGAGGATGGGTCGAACAAAACACTTTTAAAGTCTACAATAGGTTTCAAATGATGTTTTAGAGAAAGTTTTATAGTTTACATACATGAGAAACACTCCACTTCAGGTCAAAGTTCACTATCAGCCTTAAATTGGTATGTGAGAATACTATGTTTAATAATTGTCCATCAATGGAATACGATAATTGTGGATTGTTTTTCCCAAGATAAAGCACAACACACTTGTCACGACACTTGTCAACACACTTAACGAAAGTAGTCAGTTAGAATATCATTCTTGAATATTGTCGAGATAAACATGCAAACTTCGATGGTTACTGTTTAAATTTCCATAAATATTTAAATTATTAGCATACGAAGTCACATTATGGCGAGTTGTTATTATAGGTCACTGGAATATGCAACAAATAGTAGATAACTAAGGATGGATCTTTGTAAAATAGTGATCGGTACAGCTCTTTTCTTGGAGATTTCTCTCCCGACTCTGTCTTAAAAGAATCAATTTGTGAAAAATACTGGGTGTACTTATTATACCAAGATGTTCTAGCTTTAGTAGGAGTCTAAGCTTTAGAACTTTGTCGAATGCCTTAAAGAAATCAGGGTAGATAATGTCTATGGGATGTTTATTATCGAAATCTTTGGACCAATCAGTTGTCAAGGTTGACCTACCTTCATGAAACCATGATGATAATTAGGAGTCACTTTTTTCGGTAGCCAAACGTCAATCATTTGTTCAGCAACGATGAATTTTATTTCATTTTATTCATAAAAAAACATATTTCCATTTACAATGTATTTAACAATTTTAATATCGTGTATTTCCACCACGAGCATCGATGCAATCCTGGATTCGAGCTCGAATACTGCTAACAAGTCGATCAATGATTTCCTGTGGCAGATTCTCCCATACTTTTTTACAGGCAATTATAAATTCATGATGGGTTCTAGGAGGATTCCTGCGGTTATGAACAGTTCTGGAGTGCATATCACATGCATGTTCAATGGGGTTCATGTCGGGGGACATCACAGGCTACTCCAAACGGCGAATACCTTCTGTCTCAAGATAGTCATTAACCGCTTGAGTCGTATGTGGGCGGGCATTATTATCCATAAATACAAAATTTTCACCCACAGCTCCACGCCATAACCTTACATGAGGTTCATAAATCCGTGTGATGTACTTTTGTCCTGTTAGAGTCCCGGCAATCACCACCAATTCCGTGCGTCCACCTGCCATATCACCTGCCCAAAACATACCACTGCCACCAGCAAAAGAAAGTATTGGACGGCCTAGTTGTATAGCTCTTGTTGGCTCTCGCCAAACAAAAATTCGCGAAGTATGACTATTTAAACAGATTCTGGTCTCATCTGAAAAAAGCACAAAATTCCAAATCTGTTGAGGGAGCTGTTTGGGCTGTTGCGCCCACTGGAGGCAGTGCAAAACATGTCTAGGTTGTAGCTGAGAAACTCTCATTGGTCGACGACTCCTTAAACCTGACTCTAAGATGCTTCTTATTGTAGCCCTTAATACTCTGACTTCTGTAGCATGCCTGAAGTCTCTTTGGAGGACTGGTACAGGCATAGAAGAGTTTCTCCGAATGAAAATTCTGATATATCTATTTTGTTACTCATTGGTCTACCAGAGGGAGCTCTATTCTGTATCGAATTTGTCACCACAAACCTATTCCATATCCGTGAAACATGACTCTGAGAAACACCCACTTTTTCCACCACGAACCGCTGTGAATGGCCGTCTTCAACTAAAGTGATAATTCTTGCACTCAGAAATTAAATTTTGATTCATTACGTTTGATTGATTACGTTTGCACAAATTTTACATGTATAGATTTTTCAAATGTTTACACCTTGTCATAACCAGGTCAATTAAACGGCTATTTAAAAGAAATAAAAAACCAAAACAGGTGAATTATATATTTCTAGATTATTCAACATGGATTATGGATTGTGGGAAAACAATGTAGATAGTGTTGTATTTCCATTTATAAATAAATAGATAAATAAGAAACTAAAATAAAATGGAAAGTAGTAAAAAACAGAAATGCTTTTCTATTAAGTTAATATCTTATATATTAAAACGAGCAAGTCTCACTTACTTAATTAGTACATTAATAAAATAATAAAAAACTGAAAACTAACGAAAAAAATCTGTAAAAGACGTCAGTTTTAGACGATACGAAGTCCGCCGGCTCTTAAAATTGTAACCTCTTTTTTGTATGAAGGTGTTAAATGCTCAATTGAGGAAACTGAAACTAGGCGTCTCGCCGAGATGTTATTAGCAACCCTACCACACCTAGAATGAATAAAGCCGTTGGTACTAAAAAAAGACCGGTAAGCATCCCCGCTTAAGTCATCTGATCTTGAACGTGAAATTTGATTGGTCAGTAAAAAAAAATCAATACTTCGTTTCGAAAAATTCGTTAGATTTCAACGTTCTGGAATGTTCCATCTAATATGTTAAGCCTACAGGGTTGGCATAGGTAAAAAGAAAGTATAAAAAAGAATTTTAATTAATCGGGTTTTTTAAAACGCTACAAAATTATTTATCCTTTTATTTTTTTGTTCTCGTTTTAACTCTTTAACATATTTTAGATAAAGTTACTGTAGCATGTTAATTTCCAAATCAAATATTTCTTTGATATTTGTAGAGTGTGTACAAACGTATCCAATTTCATTTGAATTTAAGGGAAAAGAAAACGCGGCACCTATCGCGAAATAAAACAGATTGTGAAATACATCAAAAGGCGCTAGAACTGAATGACACAGCTTTAATCGACTCACCATAAATCATTTTAAATCACCGAGATATTGGAATTCCCGCACATTTCATGATAAACGATATTATAATATGAAAAATTGAGATTTTAATGAGTTTTTTAAGATTTTACTGCCATTTTTTTATAAATTTATGAATGAAAATTTGATCCCATCGACTTTATTAATCTTTGTTAAAGCAGCATAAGATTTGAACCATCTGCTTCGATATTCACTTAAAGAGAAAAATTAAAATTTTAAGAAGCAGGTGTATCTATCTATCTTTATCTATTAAAACAATTACCAATTAAGACTAAGGATATTTCCTTTAGTTCCTTTCCACATAAAAATCATACATAGGTATGTTTAATATATACTAAATAAATATATATTAACAGATAAACTGATTTTGATCAATTTTTTTTGTGTTCAAATGGATTCGAGAATGGTTTAGATTTACTATTTAGTCCACTATGGAATGTTTTTTCTAATAAATTTCACACTTATTTGTGTATTTATTGTTTAAATCTACGAATTCCTAATAGAGTGCGGTGTTAATAAATTAATACAACTTTCGATCAACGTTTGACAATTTGGTTGGGTAGACACCCGGTAGATAGCGTTATGTTTTGATTTCAAGATTATTCATTGCTAATTTTGATCTTGAAATATGTGTGAAAGTTCAGGGAAGATTTAAATATTCCAATACACAGTATATAATTCTATAAATAAAGTGTTTATTT
Source organism: Altica lythri (assembly GCA_964028335.1). Classification (NCBI taxonomy): domain Eukaryota; kingdom Metazoa; phylum Arthropoda; class Insecta; order Coleoptera; family Chrysomelidae; genus Altica; species Altica lythri. The sequence continues at coordinate 31,512,376 of OZ034807.1, read as the reverse complement.
TCTAGGTTACTGTTACAGAAACATAAGATACAAATTTCAGCAAACTAACCGCTCTGTACGTAATCTTTCATAAGACAGTTATTCTTTCAACAAAATACAAAATTTGTGTTCGAAGCATTTTGTTGATGCAATCAAAATGATATACTACCAAGTAAGTAAACTTTTATTTATTGTAAAAAAATGCTACTGTATAAATTGTATTTCAAACTTACACAAAACATCAGATTGAGCAGTTCAACAATATATTTTATTTCATCCTATCCAGTAAATACACTTCTCTATAATCAATTTGGCGACGGTAAGTAAAACATTACGGTATCAGGTACTGTAATGTGTTGCCTAGCAACGCTGCTCTGATTGCTTAAGGGAAGACAATTACTTTTAATTTTTGACATTTAAAAATACTATAATGACTTTAAAATAAAAATAAAATAATTAATTACTTACTTTTACATCCATATTTAAAAAGAAGTCAATGTTATTCAATTTTATATTAATAATTAAATCTTAATAATAACAAAATTATTTAACAGTGACAGATGGCTTTCAAGGTAATTTGACCTAACTAATCAAGTTACGAACTATTTTTAGTCAAGTTACGAACTACTGTTAAAATTTATATGAATTTATTAATTTATAAAAACAGGATGAAATAAAATATAATACGATACATGGTCGTTAGGTGTTATTACAGTACTCGTTTTTATTTCCGGACTTGGCTCCTACGGCACCTCGTCCGTAAACTAACTCGTACTGTAATAAGTCACCTACCGACCTTGTAACGTATAATACTATTAAACGTCCATTATATTAATCACTATATATATAGTATACTAAAATTCAGTAATCAAATTTACCGAGCTAATTTAAATTTAACATCGGATATCTCCGGATAATTGCAAACTTATGACAAGTGACAGGCTATATGTATATCTCAGTTCTACTGGTAATTAATATTCAAATGAAGCGTTTAATTGTTCGTCATCTTAATAAGATTAGAATGTAATTCTCTGATGCACATCGTTATGATAATCCGGGATCGAAACTGGGCAACACAGAGGTAGATGCTCTCATCGATTAATTCTGTATGTTATACTAATATTACACATTTAATTTCGGCTTGGATTAATATTGTATTACCGTTACAAAGCATTGAAAATGGTCATTTATAAGTAGTTATTTGTAAAATATCTTCTCGATTAATTAAATAATATATAATATAGAACTACTATCAAAATAAAAAACTATATTTCGAAAGCTCAATAGATTATTTCAAATCAACTACCATAAAATGGTGAACAATTTCATAGCTCATCAAAATGGACGGAACGGTCGGTGAAATAGCAAGCAGATTTTAATCGAAATTCGTATAGAGCAGTTAATTCCATCGTCCCATCTGTTACGTTAATTGAATTTGAAGGACTTAGCGGTTTATCCGCTTTCACATCACTATCTACAACTGCAAGCTTAAGTTTATTGGATACAATACTACTATATAAAAAATATGTAGATTCCATATGGACAATTATGAAATGGTCATAAAATTAATTCGTCATTCGTCAATAAAGTGGGAAGTTGACAAAAGAATAAGTATGGGAAGCGCAGGTAAAATTCAAAACCTTAAATAAGCACTGTTAGTCCATTAAAATGTTACAATTTAAGGACCGAATATTGCATTTTTTAGAGGACGCAATTTTATTTTTGGGACATGTGGAGGAGTCAAGAGAAACTCAACCTCAAGTTTGTGGGGTCGCCACCACCCTTGTCCCCCGGCCACTATCTTCGCGATATCTCGGAAACTATGTGTCTTACAAAAAATTTGAAGAAAAATAATAGAAATCTAATCTGTAGAACATTTCTAGCATACAAATTTTGTCTCTGAGTCGTCATCATTGACACCTGCTCAGCTGCAATGAGTCCAGAGGATACAACCAGACTTTATTTGATTCAGAATAAAGATGGGAACAATAGACATATTCTGTACCTTCTTTTTCTTTATCAGACATGCATTTTTTTCTGTTTCTCTTCTTAGTGACTCTTCTTTTTATTCCTGATATCTGAGACGAAGCCATCACAGCAGTGGTCCTTTGCCTGGACTGTTTTGCCTTTTTCGTAAATTTAAATCAATGATAAATTTTTAGGTTAGGTATGCTAAAAAAGTATGCACTTCTCTCGCTCTTGTCAAACTCTTTTATGGTCTATTGGCCGCTTCTGTGATATTTGCCTGGTAATCTGTGATGGATTACTGGACAGATCTGCACATCTCTTGTAATTTAATTCTTTCCATAATCAGGCTGCTAATCAAGTACTTATTTACCTATGATTTTGACAAAATCATAACCATTTTTTGGTTCTTTTTTATATTATATCTTGTGATGTTCTTTCCCATAGAGCTGCATTGGTAAATTTATTGGGCCAGTATATCTTTAAGATCTTTTTAAGACATCTATTTTTTATCCCATGAATGACGAAAGATAAGAAACTCAGAAAGATATATATATATATATATATATATATATATATATATATATAGTGTAACGGGATAACCGTAAAGAAAGGGACCTTAATTTAAAAGATTGTTGTTGACAGTTGATTTTTAGAAGTTTGTAAAAAAAATCAACTGACCATTTTAAATAATGTTTCTAGAAAATTCTAGAAACTTCTAAACACACTGACTAGATTAAATAATGTTGTATATAAGGGGATGCATGGGCAGTTAACGTCAGTTCGAGTCAAGTGTTCATAAGAGTTCATTGTATTGTCAACGTTATCCAGCAGAGTTCAGTGTATCTTAACAATTTTTTAAATAAATTGTGTAAAAAGCCCCCATAAGTGTTTCAAATTGGTGTCAGGTGTGGGGTGAAGATACAAGAATGCCTGGAAAAAAGATAAATGAACTATTGGTGGCTGAGCTCAAAAGAGAGCTTGAAGAATTAGAATTGGAAACTACTGGGAGCAAATCCGTATTGTTGAGAAGGCTCCGTGAATACTAATTAAATAATAATTTGGACCCTGACGCTGTCGAGTTCGAAGACCCAGTTCAAAAAGCAAATTCTGAACTAACTCAACAACTTTTCCGGCTGCAAGAGGAGCTATCAGGACGAATGACGAGCCAACAAGAAGAACAAACTCAACAACTTTTCCGGCTGCAAGAGGAGCTATCAGAACAAATGACGAACCAACAAGAGGAGCTATCCAGTCAGATAAGAAGCCAGCGCGAAGATATGTCCCAGCTGTCCCAACGAATAACGAGCCAACAAGAAGAACAAACTCAACAACTTTCCCAGCTGCAAAAGGAGCTATCAGGACGAATGACGAGCCAGCAAGAGGAGCTATCCAGTCAGATGAGAAGCCAGCAAGAGGAGCTATCCCAACGGATGTCCAACATATCAGATGAGTTATCCAGTTCGTTCTCCCAGCAAATATCACATCTTCGTGACGAGCAAAATCAGCAAGTGGCCAACTTGAATCAGCAAGTGGACAACTTGGATCAGCAAGTGACCAAAATGCGAGACGAGCAAAATCAGCAAGTTGCCAACTTCAGAGACGAGATCAACCAGCAAATGCAATCCGAGATAGAAAAACTTAAACGAGAACTGGAAGCTTGTCTACAAAACCAAACCATCCATCACGGCGACGGAGATGCAGAAAGGATGGAAACCTGCCAAGCAGACGTCGAACGACAAACAAGCGAGGAGACGACCCATGTACGAACGACGATGAAACCCCCGACCTTTGACGGGAAGACTTCCTGGCCAAATTACCTGAAACAATTCGACGCAGCAGCCAGAGCTAATGGATGGTCATCCCAGGAGAAAGCATTGTCCCTAACCGTAGCTCTGCGAGGCGAAGCTTTAGACGTCTTGCAATCATTGACACCGGATGAAGCTGACAACTTCGAGTTATTGGTGAATCGTCTAGAGATGCGTTATGGTCAAACTCATCTACAACCGGTGTACCGAATGCAGTTAAAGAGCCGAAAACAGAAAAATGGAGAAACTATCCAGGAATTTGAGGCGGATGTAGCAAGAATGGTACGACTTGCGTATTCAAATGCAGCGAAGGATTTCCTGGAGTGCCTAGCAGTCCAAACCTTCACCGATGGTCTTCGAGACGTCGAGTTGCAGCGCGCTGTACGGTTGACGCGACCGAAGACTCTGGTGGACGCCTTGACCATTGCCCTGGAGTTTGAGGCGGCGACGGAGGCCTCACATGGAGTTGCTCGACTAAGGGAAGTCACCGGTAACTACGACCATGCCGTTCATTTCGTTAGCGACGTCGAAGCGGTAGTAGAGAGGTTGATGAAGTTATCTCCAAAAAGAAGGCGCCCAGTGAGATGCTGGAACTGCGGAGAACTAGGCCATATAAGAAATACTTGCCCCTATAAAGAAAAATCTCCTGCTGAAGTACCCCTGCAGCAGGAAAACTTTAAACGGGTCGACTCCTGGAGGGCGACTTCGACCCCAGACATTCCCGAAGTTCCTCACACCATTAAATTGGCAACTCTGCGACATCACGTGGACAGCTTATATGTAGATGGCCTCCTTGATGGGAAGAATATTAGCATGCTGGTAGACACTGGAGCTACAAAAACTATCGTCCGACCAAAAATCATTATGCGAAATAAGATGTTGCCTACCAGTTGGAGACTGCGTACCGCTACCGGAGATTCTGCTAGAGTCTACGGTGAGATACAGGTGACGCTACAGTTTGGTTCAACCTCTCTTGTTTACTCAGTGCTGGTGGCTGACGTTGACGAAGATGTTGTTCTGGGCATGAATGTTATGCTCCACTGTGGTTTTCTTTTGGATCTTTGCCAACGTATCCTTCGTACTGGTAATGAAGAAATATTCCTGCACCGAAAACAAGTTGACAATGCCTCGATCAAGCTAATCGATGATATCGAACTTCCGGCGAGCTGCGAATGTGTCGTCACAGCGCGGTTGGATGGACCGGAGCCAGATGGTGCCCCAGCCATGATAGAGCCGAAGAACCATGACCATGAATTGGGAGAAGGACTTCTTGTGGGTAAGACTCTTGTTAGATCCGCCAAAGAGGTACCCATCCGAGTTGTCAACTTGAACGATCATCCAGTTTTTCTCCGAAAGGACACGAAAATGGGAAGTTTAGAACCAGTAACAGCCATAATTCACAAGGTAAACGTAACGGAAACAGATGAGACCAACGAAATTGAACAATTAATGACAAAATTAGATCCCTCTTTGTCAAAATTAAAAAAGAAACAGGTAAGAGATCTACTTTATCGTTATAAACCTGTATTTGGCTCTAAAAGTAAACTAGGAAGAACTGATGTTGTACAACATAGAATTGACACTGGTGATGCACGTCCGATTCGACAGGTACCCCGAAGGATGCCTCAAGTTAAAAAGGAAAAAGCAGATAGAGCCCTTAAAGAAATGATTCAAAATCGCATAGTCGAACCATCCAGTAGTCCGTGGGCTTCTCCTGTGGTATTAGTAAGAAAGAAAGACGGATCAATGCGGTTTTGTGTCGACTATCGAAAGCTAAATGATGTCACTAAGAAGGACAGTTATCCTCTGCCAAGGATTGATGATGCCCTCGACGCTTTGGCGGGTTCTACTCTGTTTTCTACCTTGGACCTCAAAAGCGGATACTGGCAAGTTAAAATGAATCCTACAGACAAAGAAAAGACTGCCTTTACCAGTGGATCAGGGTTATGGCAATTCACGGTCCTTCCATTTGGCCTCTGTAATGCTCCTGCGACGTTGGAACGATTAATGGAGAACATCCTGCGGGGTTTGTCATGGGAAACTTGTCTAGTCTATCTAGACGACATCATCATAATGGGTAAGACCTTTAAGGAACATTTATCTATCCTGGAAGAAGTTTTTAAAAGATTACAGAAGCCTAATCTAACATTGAATGTTAAGAAATGCCACTTGTTCCAGAGACAGGTCAACTATTTAGGACATAACGTAAGCAAGGATGGCGTTGCTGTTGACCCCGCTAAGATACAAGCCGTTCAGGAATGACCAATCCCTATCGACAAACATCAGCTTCGGAGTTTCTTGGGTCTTTGTTTCTATTACCGACGATATGTCAAGAATTTTGGAGACATCGCCAAACCCTTGACACGTTTGACAGAACAAGATATGTCCTTCTGTTGGGATCAGGAATGTCAGAAGGCGTTTGAAATATTGAAGAAACAGCTTACGTCAGCACCTGTTCTTGCTTATCCACTTCCTGATGGTAAGCTTATTCTGGACACCGACGACAGCAATGTGGGAATTGGAGCCGTCTCGTCACAGCTACAAGACGGTAAGGAAAGAGTGGTTGGTTACTTCAGCAAAACTTTATCGAAAGCTGAAAAGAACTACTGTGTAACTAGCAGTTGTAAAATCCGTCGAACACTTTTATAAATATCTGTATGGCAGAAAATTCCTGATCAGAACAGACCATGCTAGTTTAAAGTGGCTACTTAGCTTTAGGAACCCAGAAGGACAGATAGCAAGATGGCTCGAAAAACTGCAGGAATATGATGTTGAAATCGAGCACAGACCTGGAACCAGACATCGTAATGCTGATGCACTTTCCAGAAGACCATGTCGACCTGATTGCCCCCATTGTACCCGTATGGAGCAGAACGAGGAAAAACTTGCCTTAGTTAAGGTTGTGCCAGAAGACGAGAGCTCTATGCTGGAAGAGCAACAAGAAAACGATCCTGTTCTGAGAAAGATTAGGGAGTGGAAGAGAATGGACCGTCGTCCGTTGTGGAGAGAGATATCCTCATCCTCTCCTGCTTTAAAAGCATACTGGTCCCAATGGAACTCTTTAATTTTGGACGGATGGCTCGTTAAAACACTTGTAGAAAATTCCGAGGGCACAGAAACAAGGAAACAAATAGTGGTCCCAAGATATGCTGTACCGGAAATTTTAAAACAGATGCATAATGATGGTTCTGGAGGACATCTGGGTATCACGAAAACGCTGCAAAAGATCCGAGATAGATTTTACTGGGTAAATTCCACTAATGATGTTAAAGATTGGTGTCGTAAATGCACTACATGTGCTGCCAGTAACGGTCCGCACCGAAAACCGAAGGCGGAAATGCAGCAACACCTGGTTGGAAGTCCTTTTGAAAGAATCGCAGTAGATGTATTGGGGCCACTTCCACAGACCGATGTAGGAAACAAGTACATCTTTGTTGTAATGGACTACTTCACTAAATGGGTTGAAGCATATGCAGTTTCCAATCAGGAAGCCCAAACCCCGTGTATCATCATTGAAGGCTCCATAAGAAGTCTGTGAAGGGGCGTGTAAGCCCTACCTAAATCTGTTTGAATGTTAAGACAGTTAGAGTTGTTTAGTAACTCAAAATTAATTTCAATGTCTTCGAGAAAATCAAGTAAAGAAGTTTGCCAAAGATTAGGCATCCACAAAACGAGAACCACAGCGATGCACCCTCAGTCTGATGGAATGGTGGAACGAATGAACCGGACTATAACCAACTATCTGTCAAAAGTGGTGTCAGATTGTCAGAGGGATTGGAAACGACATATTTCACTATTTCTAATGGCAATTCGATCGGCCATCAACGAATCAACTGGCCAAACGCCTGCGAAGGTCCTGTTCGGTAGAGAAATGAGGCTACCATGTGACTTGGTGTTTGGTTGTAAACCTGGTGAAGAAATGGCACGTGAACAATATGTCGCCGACCTTCAGAATCGAATGGAGAATATACAGAACCTGGTGCGTGGAAAACTACAATTATCTAGTGATCGGATGAAGAGGTACTATGACACACGGACAATGGAAAAGAGTTACCAGGTTGGAGATTTAGTCTGGCTCTATAACCCCCGACGGCGTCGAGGTATTTGTCCCAAATTACAAAAGAACTGGGAAGGTCCTTACACCATCAAGAAGAAGATAAACGATGTCATTTATCGGATCGTGAAAATTCCCAGAGGGAAACCCGTCGTGGTCCATCATGATCGTTTGGCGCCTTACCAGGGAAACCACAGTGGAGATGCGCAGCAACCCCAAGAAGATGGTTTGGCTGGCTCAGGGAGTGTGCGGGATTCCGATGTAGGAAATAACATTCCAGGAGGAATGAATCTAAGGAGGGGGCAGTGTAACGGGATAACCGTAAAGGAAGGGACCTTAATTTAAAAGATTGTTGTTGACAGTTGATTTTTAGAAGTTTGTAAAAAAAATCAACTGACCATTTTAAATAATGTTTCTAGAAAATTCTAGAAACTTCTAAACACACTGACTAGATTAAATAATGTTGTATATAAGGGGATGCATGGGCAGTTAACGTCAGTTCAAGTCAAGTGTTCATAAGAGTTCATTGTATTGTCAAGTAGTTAGACGTTATCCAGCAGAGTTCAGTGTATCTTAACAATTTTGTAAATAAATTGTGTAAAAAGCCCCCATAAGTGTTTCAATATATATATATATATATATATATATTATATATATTGAGATGATATGAGATAATATGCTATAATTAACAAAAATAAAGTTATGATATATATATATATATATATATATATATATTATAACATATATATAAAAAGCTATGAATTTTTATTATAAGTTAATATGCTATAATGAAAATTTACCTTTAAATTTATAAATTTTGAAAATGAAATTATATTTAAAATTATTGTAAAGGCAAATTGATTTTTAAGATTTTAAATATTATGAATTTATTTTTTATTTACCTGACAATAACTCCTCTCTCAGGGCAGAATTTAATTTTTGATTAGATTAATTATATACTTTTGTATGTAAGATATAAATTTATTACGCTAATGTACCAAATGATGTTATATTGTTGAGATTTTGGAAAAATAAGAAACTCTATAACCTAACTTCACTTTAAACGGTTGAACGATTAACTGTTATTTCAAAGCTATACTTATTGAATCAAATGAAAATGAAAAATCATAACTTGAAACAATGAAAATGATCTTATATACTTATGAAAAAGTGTTCAGTGTTACAGTGGAAAATGTTCGTTAACTATAAAAAATAAAACACACAAAGTTCTTTATTTTTAAAAGGAAAAATGATACCGTTTTATTGAAGTGCTTCGTCACCCCTCAGCTGTCTCCAATCCAAGTCCAAATATGAAAATCTCCAACCATAAAACTTGTTAAAACCTCTGGATTATTTGCTAATTCTGTTAAGTGCTACACTGGTAAGTAAATCCAAGTACTTCTTATCTATTGACTGCTAATATACTCTTCTAAATTCGATTAAAGTATGTCTCATACAATCTACTGCTCTGCTTTTGCTGTTGTCGACTTTATTTTTAATTACAAATCAAATTCTCTGCTTACCAAATACCAAAAAAAACTAAAAATTTAAATAGGAACAAATTTAATACAATATACTTCTTCAAAAGACAAAAAACAAGAGAGTGTTCAAAGAATCAACAAACTGACAATTGAACAATTATAACAATCTTAAACTACATACCTATCTGGTTTCACCCTACTTGATAACATGTCACATAAATTACAAATTCGAATACTTGATTTTTGATTATTACTTACACAATTTGTTATACTAAAATTCTATAACATTCAAAATGAATTTACAATTTCATATTTATTTCACTATATTCTAAAATACTTTTAAATTTCAGAATTTTTCATTTTCTTCAAAATTAAATCAATAAAAACAAATATTATGGCTTTGAAACTCCAATATTGATTATTTTAAACGTAAGTAATTTTTAATTTGGTTCATTATTTAAATTATTCTTTATTTGAAATTATGTATCTTTAGTATTGATGTTTTCACAATCAATTTTCTTGTTTTATTTAAATATAGTTATTTAATTTAAATTATTTCAAATCAACAATATATATCATTGAACTTTATATATATTTTTTTTTAATTTAAAATATTTAATTTTCTTATTTTACTTAAAAGTGATCACTTTAATTTACAATATAACAAACAATTATATGCACTTTTTAAAATAGATATATTTTAAGAATCGAATTTTATATTCTATTTTCTTATTTTGATTTCCCATTTTTAGGAAAGAAGAAAAAAAAAACAAAAAAATTTAAAATACTGAAGAAAACTGAACAAATTTATACAAAATCTAATACCTTGCATTCTACTCTGGGATCAAGAATATCCTCGTTTTATTAATTTAATCATAACTTTTAATTATAGCATATTATCTCATATCATCTCAATATATATAATATATACCTATATATATATATATATATATATATATATATATATATATATATATATATATATATATATATATATATATATATTGAAACACTTATGGGGGCTTTTTACACAATTTATTTACAAAATTGTTAAGATACACTGAACTCTGCTGGATAACGTCTAACTACTTGACAATACAATGAACTCTTATGAACACTTGACTTGAACTGACGTTAACTGCCCATGCATCCCCTTATATACAACATTATTTAATCTAGTCAGTGTGTTTAGAAGTTTCTAGAATTTTCTAGAAACATTATTTAAAATGGTCAGTTGATTTTTTTTACAAACTTCTAAAAATCAACTGTCAACAACAATCTTTTAAATTAAGGTCCCTTCCTTTACGGTTATCCCGTTACACTGCCCCCTCCTTAGATTCATTCCTCCTGGAATGTTATTTCCTACATCGGAATCCCGCACACTCCCTGAGCCAGCCAAACCATCTTCTTGGGGTTGCTGCGCATCTCCACTGTGGTTTCCCTGGTAAGGCGCCAAACGATCATGATGGACCACGACGGGTTTCCCTCTGGGAATTTTCACGATCCGATAAATGACATCGTTAATCTTCTTCTTGATGGTGTAAGGACCTTCCCAGTTCTTTTGTAATTTGGGACAAATACCTCGACGCCGTCGGGGGTTATAGAGCCAGACTAAATCTCCAACCTGGTAACTCTTTTCCATTGTCCGTGTGTCATAGTACCTCTTCATCCGATCACTAGATAATTGTAGTTTTCCACGCACCAGGTTCTGTATATTCTCCATTCGATTCTGAAGGTCGGCGACATATTGTTCACGTGCCATTTCTTCACCAGGTTTACAACCAAACACCAAGTCACATGGTAGCCTCATTTCTCTACCGAACAGGACCTTCGCAGGCGTTTGGCCAGTTGATTCGTTGATGGCCGATCGAATTGCCATTAGAAATAGTGAAATATGTCGTTTCCAATCCCTATGACAATCTGACACCACTTTTGACAGATAGTTGGTTATAGTCCGGTTCATTCGTTCCACCATTCCATCAGACTGAGGGTGCATCGCTGTGGTTCTCGTTTTGTGGATGCCTAATCTTTGGCAAACTTCTTTACTTGATTTTCTCGAAGACATTGAAATTAATTTTGAGTTACTAAACAACTCTAACTGTCTTAACATTCAAACAGATTTAGGTAGGGCTTACACGCCCCTTCACAGACTTCTTATGGAGCCTTCAATGATGATACACGGGGTTTGGGCTTCCTGATTGGAAACTGCATATGCTTCAACCCATTTAGTGAAGTAGTCCATTACAACAAAGATGTACTTGTTTCCTACATCGGTCTGTGGAAGTGGCCCCAATACATCTACTGCGATTCTTTCAAAAGGACTTCCAACCAGGTGTTGCTGCATTTCCGCCTTCGGTTTTCGGTGCGGACCGTTACTGGCAGCACATGTAGTGCATTTACGACACCAATCTTTAACATCATTAGTGGAATTTACCCAGTAAAATCTATCTCGGATCTTTTGCAGCGTTTTCGTGATACCCAGATGTCCTCCAGAACCATCATTATGCATCTGTTTTAAAATTTCCGGTACAGCATATCTTGGGACCACTATTTGTTTCCTTGTTTCTGTGCCCTCGGAATTTTCTACAAGTGTTTTAACGAGCCATCCGTCCAAAATTAAAGAGTTCCATTGGGACCAGTATGCTTTTAAAGCAGGAGAGGATGAGGATATCTCTCTCCACAACGGACGACGGTCCATTCTCTTCCACTCCCTAATCTTTCTCAGAACAGGATCGTTTTCTTGTTGCTCTTCCAGCATAGAGCTCTCGTCTTCTGGCACAACCTTAACTAAGGCAAGTTTTTCCTCGTTCTGCTCCATACGGGTACAATGGGGGCAATCAGGTCGACATGGTCTTCTGGAAAGTGCATCAGCATTACGATGTCTGGTTCCAGGTCTGTGCTCGATTTCAACATCATATTCCTGCAGTTTTTCGAGCCATCTTGCTATCTGTCCTTCTGGGTTCCTAAAGCTAAGTAGCCACTTTAAACTAGCATGGTCTGTTCTGATCAGGAATTTTCTGCCATACAGATATTTATAAAAGTGTTCGACGGATTTTACAACTGCTAGTTACACAGTAGTTCTTTTCAGCTTTCGATAAAGTTTTGCTGAAGTAACCAACCACTCTTTCCTTACCGTCTTGTAGCTGTGACGAGACGGCTCCAATTCCCACATTGCTGTCGTCGGTGTCCAGAATAAGCTTACCATCAGCAAGTGGATAAGCAAGAACAGGTGCTGACGTAAGCTGTTTCTTCAATATTTCAAACGCCTTCTGACATTCCTGATCCCAACAGAAGGACATATCTTGTTCTGTCAAACGTGTCAAGGGTTTGGCGATGTCTCCAAAATTCTTGACATATCGTCGGTAATAGAAACAAAGACCCAAGAAACTCCGAAGCTGATGTTTGTCGATAGGGATTGGCCATTCCTGAACGGCTTGTATCTTAGCGGGGTCAACAGCAACGCCATCCTTGCTTACGTTATGTCCTAAATAGTTGACCTGTCTCTGGAACAAGTGGCATTTCTTAACATTCAATGTTAGATTAGGGTTCTGTAATCTTTTAAAAACTTCTTCCAGGATAGATAAATGTTCCTTAAAGGTCTTACCCATTATGATGATGTCGTCTAGATAGACTAGACAAGTTTTCCATGACAAACCCCGCAGGATGTTCTCCATTAATCGTTCCAACGTCGCAGGAGCATTACAGAGGCCAAATGGAAGGACCGTGAATTGCCATAACCCTGATCCACTGGTAAAGGCAGTCTTTTCTTTGTCTGCAGGATTCATTTTAACTTGCCAGCATCCGCTTTTGAGGTCCAAGGTAGAAAACAGAGTAGAACCCGCCAAAGCGTCGAGGGCATCATCAATCCTTGGCAGAGGATAACTGTCCTTCTTAGTGACATCATTTAGCTTTCGATAGTCGACACAAAACCGCATTGATCCGTCTTTCTTTCTTACTAATACCACAGGAGAAGCCCACGGACTACTGGATGGTTCGACTATGCGATTTTGAATCATTTCTTTAAGGGCTCTATCTGCTTCTTCCTTTTTAACTTGAGGCATCCTTCGGGGTACCTGTCGAATCGGACGTGCATCACCAGTGTCAATTCTATGTTGTACAACATCAGTTCTTCCTAGTTTACTTTTAGAGCCAAATACAGGTTTATAACGATAAAGTAAGTAGATCTCTTAACTGTTTCTTTTTTAATTTTGACAAAGAGGGATCTAATTTTGTCATTAATTGTTCAATTTCGTTGGTCTCATCTGTTTCCGTTACGTTTACCTTGTGAATTATGGCCGTTACTGGTTCTAAACTTCCCATTTCCGTGTCCTTTCGGAGAAAAACTGGATGATCGTTCAAGTTGATAACTCGGATGGGTACCTCTTTGGCGGATCTAACAAGAGTCTTACCCACAAGAAGTCCTTCTCCCAATTCATGGTCATGGTTCTTCGGCTCTATCATGGCTGGGGCACCATCTGGCTCCGGTCCATCCAACCGCGCTGTGACGACACATTCGCAGCTCGCCGGAAGTTCGATATCATCGATTAGCTTGATCGAGGCATTGTCAACTTGTTTTCGGTGCAGGAATATTTCTTCATTACCAGTACGAAGGATACGTTGGCAAAGATCCAAAAGAAAACCACAGTGGAGCATAACATCCATGCCCAGAACAACATCTTCGTCAACGTCAGCCACCAGCACTGAGTAAACAAGAGAGGTTGAACCAAACTGTAGCGTCACCTGTATCTCACCGTAGACTCTAGCAGAATCTCCGGTAGCGGTACGCAGTCTCCAACTGGTAGGCAACATCTTATTTCGCATAATGATTTTTGGTCGGACGATAGTTTTTGTAGCTCCAGTGTCTACCAGCATGCTAATATTCTTCCCATCAAGGAGGCCATCTACATATAAGCTGTCCACGTGATGTCGCAGAGTTGCCAATTTAATGGTGTGAGGGACTTCGGGAATGTCTGGGGTCGAAGTCGCCCTCCAGGAGTCGACCCGTTTAAAGTTTTCCTGCTGCAGGGGTACTTCAGCAGGAGATTTTTCTTTATAGGGGCAAGTATTTCTTATATGGCCTAGTTCTCCGCAGTTCCAGCATCTCACTGGGCGCCTTCTTTTTGGAGATAACTTCATCAACTTTTTTACTACCGCTTCGACGTCGCTAACGAAATGAACGGCATGGTCGTAGTTACCGGTGACTTCCCTTAGTCGAGCAACTCCATGTGAGGCCTCCGTCGCCGCCTCAAACTCCAGGGCAATGGTCAAGGCGTCCACCAGAGTCTTCGGTCGCGTCAACCGTACAGCGCGCTGCAACTCGACGTCTCGAAGACCATCGGTGAAGGTTTGGACTGCTAGGCACTCCAGGAAATCCTCCGCTGCATTTGAATACGCAAGTCGTACCATTCTTGCTACATCCGCCTCAAATTCCTGGATAGTTTCTCCATTTTTCTGTTTTCGGCTCTTTAACTGCATTCGGTACACCGGTTGTAGATGAGTTTGACCATAACGCATCTCTAGACGATTCACCAATAACTCGAAGTTGTCAGCTTCATCCGGTGTCAATGATTGCAAGACGTCTAAAGCTTCGCCTCGCAGAGCTACGGTTAGGGACAATGCTTTCTCCTGGGATGACCATCCATTAGCTCTGGCTGCTGCGTCGAATTGTTTCAGGTAATTTGGCCAGGAAGTCTTCCCGTCAAAGGTCGGGGGTTTCATCGTCGTTCGTACATGGGTCGTCTCCTCGCTTGTTTGTCGTTCGACGTCTGCTTGGCAGGTTTCCATCCTTTCTGCATCTCCGTCGCCGTGATGAATGGTTTGGTTTTGTAGACAAGCTTCCAGTTCTCGTTTAAGTTTTTCTATCTCGGATTGCATTTGCTGGTTGATCTCGTCTCTGAAGTTGGCAACTTGCTGATTTTGCTCGTCTCGCATTTTGGTCACTTGCTGATCCAAGTTGTCCACTTGCTGATTCAAGTTGGCCACTTGCTGATTTTGCTCGTCACGAAGATGTGATATTTGCTGGGAGAACGAACTGGATAACTCATCTGATATGTTAGACATCCGTTGGGATAGCTCCTCTTGCTGGCTTCTCATCTGACTGGATAGCTCCTCTTGCTGGCTCGTCATTCGTCCTGATAGCTCCATTTGCAGCTGGGAAAGTTGTTGAGTTTGTTCTTCTTGTTGGCTCGTTATTCGTTGGGACAGCTGGGACATATCTTCGCGCTGGCTTCTTATCTGACTGGATAGCTCCTCTTGTTGGTTCGTCATTTGTCCTGATAGCTCCTCTTGCAGCCGGGAAAGTTGTTGAGTTTGTTCTTCTTGTTGGCTCGTCATTCGTCCTGATAGCTCCTCTTGCAGCCGGAAAAGTTGTTGAGTTAGTTCAGAATTTGCTTTTTGAACTGGGTCTTCGAACTCGACAGCGTCAGGGTCCAAATTATTATTTAATTAGTATTCACGGAGCCTTCTCAACAATACGGATTTGCTCCCAGTAGTTTCCAATTCTAATTCTTCAAGCTCTTTTTTGAGCTCAGCCACCAATAGTTCATTTATCTTTTTTCCAGGCATTCTTGTATCTTCACCCCACACCTGACACCAATTTGAAACACTTATGGGGGCTTTTTACACAATTTATTTACAAAATTGTTAAGATACACTGAACTCTGCTGGATAACGTCTAACTACTTGACAATACAATAAACTCTTATGAACACTTGACTCGAACTGACGTTAACTGCCCATGCATCCCCTTATATACAACATTATTTAATCTAGTCAGTGTGTTTAGAAGTTTCTAGAATTTTCTAGAGTTTTATGGTTGCAGATTTTCATATTTGGACTTGGATTGGAGACAGCTGAGGGGTGACGAAGCACTTCAATAAAACGGTATCATTTTTAGAAAGTTTTTTATATTTTCGCCGTGTTCTGTGTCTCTGTGTCATTCCGTGGAATTTGTAATCGAATTTAAACCTATTTCCCGACTACCTATAGCTCTGAAATTTTCAGGATAGCTAAGAACTGGATGACAATGCATGTTTCAAGTGTATTTAGGCATATACATAGATTTCGAAATTTATACCGAATTGATATTAAACATGATCTAAGTTGTGTATAGATAATATTATTTTGAAAGTTATTAAATAAATCGTTCGTAGCGTAGTTGGTTAGGCGGCGAGTCAGTCCACTTTTGACAGTTCTGTTATGTTATCATAATGGGATCGATTACGCTACAGAGAAGTTTTTTTTTCTTTTTTTTTTTTGTTCTTACATGTGAAAACAGTAATTATTATTTTAACTGGTAATAAAATAAACTGTTTTAGAAAGTTTTTAGATACAACTACCCTTGATTTTGTTAACAAGGAAACAATCTTCTCTATGATCAATCACAGCGTTGTATGACTTAATATTTTTGCAAAATCAGGGATGCTGTGCATTGTTGAGATGACACAAAATATGACCTATAAATCAGTAAAAAACTTTCTATTATAAAAAGTTCTTTTTGTAAATTGTGCTTATTTCTTTTAAAAATAAAGAACTTTGTGTGTTTTATTTTTTATAGTTAACGAACATTTTCCACTGTAACACTGAACACTTTTTCATTAGTATATAAGGATCATTTTCATTGTTTCAAGTTATGATTTTTCATTTTCATTTGATTCAATAAGTATAGCTTTGAAATAACAGTTAATCGTTCAACCGTTTAAAGTGAAGTTAGGTTATAGAGTTTCTTCTTTTTCCAAAATCTCAACAATATAACATCATTTGGTACATTAGCGTAATAAATTTATATCTTACATACAAAAGTATATAATTAATCTAATCAAAGTTGAATTCTGCCCTGAGAGAGGAGTTATTGTCGGGTAAATAAAAAATAAATTCATAATATTTAAAATCTTAAAAATCAATTTGCCTTTACAATAATTTTAAATATAATTTCATTTTCAAAATTTATAAATTTAAAGGTAAATTTTCATTATAGCATATTAACTTATAATAAAAATTCATAGCTTTTTATATATGTTATAATATATATATATATATATATATATATATATATATATATATATATATATATATTATATATATATATATATATACATATATAGGCGCTGATAAAGGTCTAAAAAAGACCGAAAATTACGCATGCTAGAAATAATGTTTCGCTACATCTTAGTCTAGTTCATCTTTGACTCCATCTTCCCCTGACGCTTTCCGACAGTGATACAGTTATTAGATGCAAAGCGACCACAACGGTGCTATTTTTGGAGTAGAGATGGCGCACTTGCAAATTTTACTTTACTTTCGCGACTTTTGACATCACGTAGGTACCAGCCATTCTATACCGGGGATGTCTCTTCATTAGTGACTGAAGAGACAAGCCTATACTGTACTGATGAGGTATAACAAGACCGAATCATGTCTACAGTTGGTTTTGCCGAACATAGACTGGTTAATATTTATATCTACGTAGCAGCATCATGGTATATATATATATATATATATATATATATATATATATATATATATATATATATATATATATATATATATATATATATATATATAATTTAGATACCATAACCCAGTAAATCATTATTGCGTTATTAGGAATTTGTTTCATAAGAAAATTTAAGATAACTCAAAATTCAGTACTACCATTAATAATAAGAAATGGGCGACTCGGAATCAATGACATTTAATTTAAATTAGTTGATGATATAACTTACGCTTTTATGTTTTAAATTTAAGACTAACAAGCTATTGATAATTGACAAATGACAGTAAATAAATATAGCTTACTTGTTTATAGTGGCTTATATTTACAATCAAATAGAATTAACATAACCTTATGCATAACTTTAAGAGACAGCAAGAGGATAAGTACAAAGTAGTTATTTATACTTCTGCTATATGGTGTTACTTCTTACTAATTATCTAATTTCAAGTTTTGCCTGTCTCAGTCGTTATTACTTCGATATTATATAGACTTTATCCTTTTTAACTTTTCATTATATACAGTGGCATAATAAGAGAAACGTCAGCAACGGTTCCATAAATCATAAGCGTTGCTTATTTCCAATTCAAAACACACTTGTAACTCGATGTGTATCTTTGTACGCATCTTTTATATTGATTAAAACTTTATCGTTACTCGTTATTAATGAATAGTTCCATTCATATTTATTATCTTTTAACTAAGATCGTGTGGTTAGCAAAAAGAGCTTTCGATATTTGAGAAATCGGTCCCTCCTTACAGTATATTCCTATCCTAAAGCGATAATTTAGGTTTTATAATGAAGCTTATAACTTTGCAAAATTAGAGCGGTATAAAATATATATAAAAGAGAAATCTGTTGTTTGTGAAACTTTTTCATTGCCTTCAAAAGAATGTAAATCACTTTCCGCTTCTCATTATCTTTCATCTGGAATAGGATATATTTCTCATTTTGACTTAGAAAAAGTTGATATAGTTTCCGTTATTAAAATTTTACATCCCATTGTTATTTCCAAATTACTGCTTTAAACATTGTACTAATATATTATGCAGTAGATTTTTTGAATTTTAATAGAATAAGTTTTAATTTATAATTAAGGATGTAAAAATGAATTTGTTTTACCGTTAAGAGTGATTTTATTATTAAAATAATAAAATATACAGGTTGGTTAAAAAATTTGGAAAGTTACAATAAAAGAATGTGTATTTTTTAATGAAATTGTTTTTTTTTAATTAACAAAATCACTCTAAGCTTCAACACAGTAATTCCAATGATCCTCCAGTAATTTCATACAATCTTTGTGTTGATTTTCCGGTAGCTCTGCAAAATATTGTTCCACGGCTATAATACATTCTTTATTCGACGAAAAAGGCTTGCCACGAAGAAACATTTTCAAATTTTATAAGAGGTGATAGTCGGACGGATTCAAATCTGGTGAATGCGTTGGCTGTTCATGCAATTTGTGCTTTAATTTACGCAATTTAGGCATAGTCAACACACTTGTGTAAACACGTGCATTGTCTTGATGAAAAATGATTGTTTTCTTCTTCAAGATTTTTATCCAACTGGTTCAAAAAGTATAATCTGAATAATATTTTTACCCTTATCAAAATAACCAAATAACAAAAACCCTTTCGCATCCCAAAAAACTAATGTTATATCCTTTCTTGCCGGTCGTTCTGACTTCAACTGTTTTGGAGCTAAACAACCAGCTTCAGTCCGCTGTAAACTTAATTTTTTCAGTTAAGGATCAAGATAGTAGATCAATAAATATAAAAAGACACATTAAATCAATTTTATTTTATTTTGAACGCTTTAAATTACGCTGTTAAGTTTGTTTTTGAATCAATTTTTGTACGACCACGTAAACCCATCGATTTACAGTTGGAAATGAAAAAGCAGATTCCTCTTTTACAATTTTTGTATAAATTGTTGTTGGTAATAAACCTTTTAAAACAAAGAATTTTTTTACCGCACGATATTCGTTTTTTTCTAATCTAACAAAATACACTAGCACGTCAACTTCAAATGGCTTGTAAACATAGAATGAATAGGCATGTTCACTAATTTTTCAAATTGCTTTTATTTTATAGATAAACACGAAAAATATATTTTTGTAAAAAAAAATATTACTTATTTCAGTAAACAATTAATAGAAAGGTCTGTTTTCATAATTGCCGCCAAAACGCTCCATACTGTCACAAAGCTCTCGTTCTATTAAAGTCCATTGTATTTTACTAAATTATTAAGAACTTGTTGATTACAAGCTGTAAAAGTGACGTCGTTTTACAAAAACTGTGCAGTGCCAATGTGTAAGAATACTTCAATAAGTAGGTACACCGCAGAAACTTTTTATAAACGTTCCAAACAACATTCTAATAAGAAGAAAGTGGTTAACACTTGCTAGAAGACACCCACAATCATTGTCACCGAAAAATACCAGTCATTTTTGTAAAGATCATTTTGATGTAAGTATTAGCAAACTAAAAATGTGATAACGTAATATTTAATTCTGACTTTAAATTGAAAATAATCTACATCAAAAAAAAAAAAATTATAGGTACTATTTTCACGTTTCTCAGTTCTGCTGCGCAAAAGTCCTTGTTTGTAGCAAAGAAATTTGCCACCATCAAAGAATCTATTTTTGGTAAGTTACTACTATTTTCTTTGATAAAACCCCTCTCCATTATGTAAAAAAAAGTAGTCGTTGTAATAAATTAAAGATATAAACAGTTCGCTGGTGGCTCTTGAATATGACAGATAAATTAGATTATTTACCGGACTGTGACGTCATAGCGCTCTGCTTGTTGTTAGCAGTCACGTGATAATAGATAATAAAAAACGCATTTTAAATTGTTTTTATCCAAAAATAGGGTTCTTTTAATTTTATTTTAGGTTTTTAAATACTGTATTTAATAAGAGAAAAAAAAAATTAGATGGATTTGTAGCATGCCTATTGACATATCAAAATGGAATTTTTTTTGAGTTTAAACGAAACATTACGTTCGAGCTCTTGGGATTTACACTTCTTCTTCTTATTCTTTTTCGTCTTCTTCTTGTTCTTTTCCTTTTTATTCTTTATGTGGTTTCGCTACTGGGCGATTCGCCAGCACTATGTAGTAGTGGCTGAGGGAATGGTTGGTAATAAGACCACGTTAAAGTATCTATACTTCGCGAAATTAATATTTCTCTTATGAAAATCTAACTATTTGTTGAAGTTGTTTTTTGAACTATTTGTTTTTGTAAATAAGATTACCAACGACACGTTAAGCAAATATTAACATCATTATATTTTTCTGGGATTAATTGTTTTTATTAATGATTTTAAATTATTTCTGAAACAAAAGTAATACATTTTAATACACCTTTTTTTTTAAATTTGATACTCACATATTGTTTGTATTTGTGTAATCCAAGATCTGTCTAATAACATTGTTGTATTATTCCCAAATGTATTATACCCATATCTATATATGTCGAGAGATACATTACTGATGGTTTTGTGTTGAAATGGATATATTATCAATACAACTGATTCAGTTTTAATTCATTTACGAAATAATAATTAAAAAACCTACGAGTATTGAATGCATTTGTAGACAAAAATGAATATAGTTACAAAAAACTGTACCAAAAAAATTTCATTTCCCAATAGTTCAATCCCTTTACATTTAGGATTGGAATTATACCAAGATAAGACAGTAAATTAAGAGTATTACAAAAATTTATTAAAAATGGATATATAGTAACGATCATAATAGTTTTATCAAAAGTAGCAGTTAAAAGAGAGAAGGAAAATCAATGATCAATGAATGTACAATAAAGCGATATATAAAGTAAGGAATAATTGTTCAGATATTACAATCAATATTGATCCAAATCTAAAAAAAGGGGGTTGTTAAGCTGTGTAGATCTACGCAATGAGTAATGACCGTTTGGAATAGGCCCTAGCTTACTCTTATGATCGAGTAAAAGATATGTTATTGTTTTTGTCTTTGTTTTAAATGTAATAGTTTCTAACTATTTATTGATCTATTCAGATTTTCCAAAAAAAGTAATAGCTTTCAAGATATGACGTCAAAGGAAAATATTTTAAATGGATCACCCTGTATCTATATTTTTTTTCGAGTTGGTATGACCTGTCTAAATTCATTAATGGTACATTTAGTGGGTCTGAGACTTATGGTTTTATAAATATCAATTAATTAAAAAAATTATTTGACACCAAATCAACCATAATAATTTGAACAACACCTACTTTAAATAAATGTGTTTTATTTAAGTTTAAATTATTATAGTTCATTTGGTGTAAAATAATTTTTTTAATTAATTAATATTTATAAAACCATAAGTCTCAGACCCACTAAATGTAGGTACCATTAATGAATTTAGACAGGTCATACCAACTCGAAAAAAAATATAAATATCCATTTAAAATATTGTCCTTTGACGTCATATCTTGAAAGCTATTACTTTTTCGGAAAATGTGAAAAGATCAATAAATAGTACATTAAATCTACAAAAACTTTTATCTAAGTCAAATTATCGTATAATTCATAGTTAAGCCATAAATCAAGTGTTCCGCTCATTTTGAATGACCCTGTATATATAAAAGAGAGTTTCTATGTATAATATAGTCACTCATCACGATATCTCTGGAACTATAAGGCCGATCGACTTGAAACTTGGTAGGAATATTCCTTAGGGAAGGTAGAGGTCAGCTAAGAACGGATTTCAGGAAACTCCACCCACAAGGGGTGTTGCGGGGGATTTATATAAAATGTATATAGTCAGTCATCACGATATCTCTGAAACTATAAGGCCGATCAACTTGAAACTTGGTAGGAATATTCCTTAAGAAAGGTAAAGGTCACCTAAGAACGGATTTTAGGATATTCCACCCACAAGGGGCTTTGCGGGGAATATATAAAATGTGTATAGTTAATTTTGAAGTCAATTGTGAACTGCATTTACGAAATCCACCCCCAAGGGGGTTGCGAGGGCGTGAAAAATAAAATAAAATTTAAAATCTATAAGTCCTACAGGTTTAAAACTAAAAATTTAAATTTAAAATGCTGAAATATTAAAAATCTTTATATCTTAAGAATTTTCTTGCTTCTTAAAGAATTTAAAAATTTTAATTAAACACTAAAACATTTCTTTTCTTTGATACTTCCATTAGTTTTCAAATTATCGATATCTCAATTTTTCTTAATATACGATTTTTGAGACATGATGAAATTGTAAAAATCTTCATATCTCACTAATTTATAAAAAAATTCAAAAATATAAAATTAATTTGTATTAAACAACTTAATAGTAATGAATAGGTATATTTGTAACCACGCGGACGTAGTCGCGGGCAACAGCTAGTGGTACATAAAACTAAAACTCACCACAACATCAAAGTTAAACTTGCTCTCCAGTTTTTCTGAAATCAGGTGATTGGGCGCCAAGTACAAACAGCAACAATAAGACTTTAGATATCTAAATTTAAAATTACTCAAGAAAATATTCTTAACTCTAGATCAGGGTCGTGCACTGAATCCTAATCGAGAGTTTGCTCTTCAGGTTTTCTGACATCAAGTTATGGAGAGCGAAGTATAAACTACACAAATCATACTCAAACTTCAGTTTCCGGTGGTTAATTTAAATAAAAATAAAATTAAGGTCTCGAATTATAGTTAGTTCTTAAAAAATACTTACCTTTTACTATTTTTTCGAAGCAGGAAGAGTGTCCTCGAAAGAAGTCCTCTGGCTAGTATTCCAAAAGTAGTTTATTATAATCCTTGGTTTCTCGATTAACTATCAGCAACATTAGCAATTAATAAAATTATTTCCTGGTAGATATTTAGTCAAATCGAAGCCATCGTTGAAAATAGAGTAAATTTTCCTATTAATCACAATTTTTTAATAAATAAAATAAAAAATACAATCTGATTTTTAGCTTAATACCTATATTAGAATTTAACTTAAAATTTTGGATCCTAATTGATATTTACACTTCTGAAACTCGCAACCTAAGTTAATTACATTATTAATACTTAAAACGGCTTAATTACCAACGAAAAGTATTTTTCAAAACTAAGTGGGTGTTTAATTCTCGATGTATAATTTAAGAAAGCCAGTTAAATTTTTTAAATAGCCAAGGTAACCTTTTTCTACTTTAAGATTTACGTAATACTATAACTGATCAACGATTTAAATTTAAACTGTGATAGAATATATTTTGCAAATAAAATTAGAAGCAAATCGTTGACCAAAAAAAGGTGAAACTAGTTTTAATAGTAAATAAAATTATAAATATGCTAAGTCTATCCCAAAGTAAACAGGACAAAGACAAAAAATTAAAATAGATTTTTTTGGCATATGGAATTTATTTTAATTAAAATATTCCCCTTCAGAGTTAATACACCGATTTGGACGGTTTACAAGTCTTTCGAATGAGGATTTCAGTTTATTGACCGTGATGGTCTTCAAAATAGTCGTCGACGTCTTTTGTATAGCCTCTACGTCAGCACACCGCTGTCCTTTCATGGGAAATATAGTCAAACGAACAGAAAAAAGTCGCACGGTACCATATCTGGACAATATGGGAAGTGGTTGATGGTTAAAATGACGATGCATTATCGTGCTAGAAGCGCCAGCGATATTCTGGCCTAACACGACAAATACGCAATCGCCTCATAACACCAAGATAAAACACACCATTAACCGTTTGGCAAGCTGGAACAAATTTTTATGAATAATTCCCATCGAATCGTAGAAAAAATCAACATTGTCTTTACTTTCGAAGCATTTTTTTTGTCATCTGTGAGCTTGTTTGGAACAAACCGTGAACCCTCCTTTCTCATGCCCAAATTCTCGATCAAAATGCGATAAACCGAATCTTTGGAGATATTTTATTCGATTTGCATGTATCTCAATAAATATTTTGGCTTATTTTTAATAAACAGATGCACTATTTCGATCGATAGTTTCTGGCGTAGTCACAAATTTCGGCTGGCCAACATGTTCACCGTCTTCCAGAGACTCACAAGCCTCTTGGAACCGTGTAAACCAGTCGTAGACTCGGCTACGAGATAAACAATCATCACAATAAACTTTTTTTAACAATCACTGCGTTTCGGTTAAATTTTTACCTACTTTAAAACAGAAATTAATATTGGCTTTTTCTTCGATGCTCATTTTTCGACCGATATTATAAAGGTACTGTCACTATGAGCTTGATAACTCGCCATGAAGTGGTTTAGTTGTTATGAAATTTTACCAGAACATCAATAAAAGATTTATCTATCGAACGATAGCCCCAATAATAGATAACGATACTAGTATTCGATATTTCTTAAAAATCCTGTTTACTTTGCGACAGACCCCGTATATAAAATTATTGACTTTTCTTTTAAAATATTATCGTTATTAATAACAATCTTAAACTCGTAACAAACCATGTATATACATTTATCAAAAACCATTAAATTAGTCCACTAATATAATACTTAAATAGAACAGGACTAGCCATGTGAAAAAACAATGTTAAGTATTTAAACCAAGGAAAACAAATAGTACAAAAAACTATAACTCACCACAACCGATAACGGCAATGTTAAAAGTGTACTTCCAAAAAAAATCGACAGATACAATCATCAGAAACTAATAAATTATTTTATACTAGCTGTACCTGCGACGTAGTTCGCGTGGCGTCTTGATTGTTATATAAAAATTTTACCCCCGACATCGTTAAAGGATGGGGGGAGAAATTTTTATATACCAGATGTTAAGTTGAAAGAAGACAAATATATCTGTGAAAACCATATTCGAATCGGATCAGTAGTTTTAATGTGATGCGCGCACAAACATACAGACAGACAGACAAAAATAATCTAACCACATTTGTGGGTTCTATATCGAAGTAGTAACATCCCCCGCTAATTATTTTTTAAATATCTTTAATGTACAGAATTTTCATTTCTACGCAGATTTATTATATGTATAGATTAGTATTCACGCCCCCGCATGCCCCCGTGTGGGTGGAATTTTCTAAAATCCGTTCACAATTGACCTCAAAATTATAAATATAACTATTGTGTAAAGTTTCAAACCTGTAGGACTTATAGATTTTAAATTTTAATTTTTATTTTTCACGCCCCCCCCTGAAATTTCGTAAAATCAGTTTACAATTGACCTTAAACTTATAAAAATAACTATTTTGCAAAGTTTTAAACCTGTAGGACTTATAGATTTTAATTTTTTACACGCCCCCGCAGCCCCCATGTGGGTGAAATTTCGTAAAATCCGTTAACAATTGACCTTAAAATTATAAAAATAGCTATTTTGCAAAATTTCAAAGCTGTAGGACTCATAGGTTTTATTTTTTTTACGCCCCCGCAACTCCCCTTGTGGGTAAAATATTGTAAAATCCGTTGACAGTTAACCTCCAAATTATAAAAATAAGATGATTTCTGTATAGTTTTAACCATTAATGTTGCACACGCGACGGAAGCCAGAGATAATAATTTGTCTATGACGGAAGCTTAAAAAATGGAGTAACTTCTCCCGTTTTTCCAACATTTCCCTTCACTGCTCTTCTCCTATTAATTGTAGCGTGATGAAAAGTATACTATAACCAGCACAGGAGTATGAAAAATAATTGTACCAAGTTTCGTTAAAATCCGTCGAGTAGTTTTTGTTTCTATAGCGGTTATACAGACAGACAGACAGACAAAAATTTTACTGATTGCATTTTTGGTATCAGTATCGATCCCTTATCACCCCCTGATAGTTATTTTGGAAATATATTTCATATTTGACGTCTTTACAGATTTATTATAAGTATAGAAGAAGATATATAATACTAAAATCTACCTATTTAATCCTAGAAACAAATTCCCGGTGATGTGATTCATTAGGTCAGTGTCAGCTATATTTATTTGCTATTTGCTCCAGTATGCTTTGTACAGGTAAGTTAATCTGTTATATGCTCCCCAGACGGACCTTCCGATTCAATTAGTCTCCTACAAGGAATGGGACGTAATTAATCGTTGTTATAACTGATCTATTAAGGGCGATTTCCGACAGCACAGGACTCTCTAGGGAAATGATAAATGAAGAACAAAAACGCATGGTAGCACAGCTATACTGGAAACTGATTTTAAAGAAAAATATGTATGAAAGGGAGATGTTTTAATTAACATAGTAAAAGTTCAAAAGTACTTCATGTAATAACTTGTGTAATTTAAAAGATACCTATGCAAAAAACGAAAATTTATTAATCCAATTTTTTATAAAAAAAAATTGACAATGGAACAAAGAAAAAATATTTTAATAAGGAATGTGGCTACCTCTTGCACTTATGATGGCCCTACAGCGTCTTTCCATACTAAGGATCAAATTATTCAGATATTTTTGGGCAATCGCCATCTAGCAAGCACTGTTAAAGACCTTGAAACACTTGATTGCGATTTTGAAATTGAATCTGGTCTTAAAAAACTGGAATATTCTACAATTCAATAAAATTTATTTTCATCGATTTTTACAAGTAGGTATAGGATAATGTCAACAATTTCAAATTAATAATTAATTAAATTACAGGTAAATGTATAAAATCTAAATTACAAAAATTGACAAACAATCAGTGAAGTAGTTGAAGATTTAAATTTTTATTTATCTTGGTAATAGGTCGGCCACGTTGCAACTCATACACTCATTAACAGTATAAAAGGTATTTTTTATTAAATTATCTTTAAAACTATTTTTAAAAGTAATATTTTAATGTATTTTCTTTATTTTTGTAGGAATTTTATTATATAACTTGATTCGTAAAACCAGAGGACTATTGGCATCTTTAGTCAGCTTGTGCTTGGTCACTTCTAAGTTTAAAGTGGCTCGTAAAGATTATTGGTTGTCTGCTGACACACTATTTCTCTTGACGTGCATTGTGCATTACAAATTAAAAATAAATAATGGAGGAAAGGTTAATAGTCCTAACTCAGGGAATAGTTTTTTACAAGAATAAGTGTATGGTTGAAACATTATTGTTCTTATAATTCTTTTTTGACCTTACCAGCCCTCTGCTCTACCAAGAAATTATTTGTCACTCTGACCGTAAATGAGTAGCATTTTCATGCAACAAGATAGAATTAGCACTAATGTTTTGCGCATATAAAACAACTACAGGTTCTAGAACATTTACAACGTAGCACTGTGATGATAAAAAACAAGCGAAATTCCTGTCCATAGCATAATTGTACCTTCTCTGTAACTGTGAACCTCTTGTGTATGTTTCATTCGATTTCTTGCGCCAGGTTCTACCCATACGCGTACCGTTCGAGAATCTAAATACTAACCAAACCCAGATTCATCGGTGAAAAAAACATTTTGTCATTAATTTTGCTCCTATATAATATGTTCTAGTTCCCAAAGAAGTTGACTGGCGCGATTCCCTCGATTTAAAGTTTGGTATCTTCGACTAACTAAATTATCGTCTCTCAATCTTCTGTAGAAGGTATGTCTGGAAACAGTTACATTAGGAGCTCTACGGAGATGATTAATTAACTGCCATGCCGTCTCTGTACGATTTCTTCGCGCTTCTAACTGAACAAATCCGTCCATATGATGTTTTTTCATCCATGATCGGCCCAAATGCCTTTCCCAAACGCTTCCTGTTTTACGATAACGAGTCCAGAGACGTGAGGTAATGTTCTAAGTTTTTTAAAGCGTTTGTTACATCAATCTAGCGCATTTCTGCCACAAATATCCCCACAACCCTCAACATTTCGTTTTCGTCCAAATAATGTCAAGGCTTGGTAAACAATAGAATACAATTGATAAACAAGTAATGAACTTTCTTTGCTGATCAATTTTATTGTATATTTCAGTTAATACCTATTGCTAGAATTGTGATATACTGTCCTACGTAGTTTAATAAGTAAAATCATTAAATAATTATTTAAAATAATTTAATAACCCTAGATTTTAAGCATGTGTCTATGTTTCTTTTTAAATATTTCAAATAGAACATGTTGTTGAGGTAGTTATATAAGAAATCCTTGGTTGGAATCTATCAACTCAAACCACATTCATCACAATTATTCTGAGCAGTGAGTGATTACCACAGCAAGAAGTGCTAACATGAGTATCGTGATAGCAACTCCGTAAACGTTATCGATCTTCTTTTGTCATGAATAGTAAGACGCTTAAGTCTCTGACATTTTAATCAGACCTTCTGGATAATGCGTTCTCTCCATTTAGGATTCATTTTGCGTGCTTCTTCTCTACGGTAATTTAATTATTACCTTCCGTTCCAACAAAATATTCCTGACAAGGTTGATTTAATCTTAATAATAGCCAATTTAACTACCACCTACCAGGGGATCGAAACAATAAGTGTCTCACAGAGAAGGATCTTAGATATTTTTTTATTACTCTTTAAAAAAGGTTCAGATTTTAAAATATTTAATTTCATTCCCTACAATTTTTTGAATTAAGTTTCATTCTAAACCAAGGTTTACGAAGAGATCTGACAAACTACATGTAGACAGGGAAGTTGGGATTTTTCCAGGATGCTCATTGATTCAGGTATCTTACAGTTGTTTTTAGTAAATTTGGTGATAAAAATATACAATAAACAAAATATGCAAAATATTTGATATACTTTTTTACTTATAAACAATATACGAGGCGTGTTTTTTAAGTAAGTATTGTTTTGAAATAAAAAAAAGACGTGCAAAGATATCGCAATAATTTTATTTTCACATGAAAGCCTGTACCTTAATCTACTTTTTTACATAATTTCCGTGAATATTGAGGCACTTGTCATAACGTGGCACCAGTTTTTGAATACCCTCCTGATAAAATTCTGCCGCCTGACTTGTTAACCACTGCATCACAAATGTTTTGACTTCGTTATCGTCTTGAAGACGCCGACCGCACAGGTGTTTTTTCAAGTGCAGCAACAAATGGTAGTCGCTGGGCGCCAGATCAGGGCTGTATGGAGGATGATCTAGAGTTTCCCATTTAAATGATTTGATGAGATCTTTGGTCTGATAAGCCACATGTGGACGGGCATTGTCATGCAGCAAAACGATACCCTTACTCAACTTCCACGTCTTTTGTTCTGGATTGCACGACGCAGATTTTTCAATGTCTCACGATAAGACGCTGCATTAATTGTCTCATTACGAGGCAGAAACTCAACTAGCAATACTCCTTTTCTGTCCCAAACAACTGTGCACATGATTTTCCGGGCAGAAATTGTTTGCTTAAACTTCACTCTTTTGGGTGATGATGAATGTCGCCATTTCATGGATTGTTGTTTCGATTCTGGTGTGCCGTAGGACACCCATGTTTCATCACCAGTAACAATTTGGTCTAAAAAATCTTCACCTTCATTGTGGTACCGCTCAAGGAAAGTCAATGCACTGCCTAAACGTTGGGTTTTGTGCAAATCCGTCAACATTTTTGGAACCCAACGTGAACACAATTTCCGGTAATTCAAGTTCTTGGTCACGATGCAATACAAAACACTACGAGAACATTGAGGAAAACAGTCGGACAATGATAAAATTGTAAAGCGTCTGTTTCCTCTCACCTTTTCATCCACTTTCTGCACCAAATCTTTACTAACGATCGAAGGACGCCCACTCCGTTCTTCATCATGCACATTTGTGCGGCCATCTTTAAATGCTCTCACTCATTTCCTTACCATTTCATCACTCATAATGTTTTGTCCGTAAACTTCAACGATCTCACGATGAATATCGATCGGTTTTACGCCTGTAGCACTAAGAAATCGTATAACAGCCCGTACTTTACAAACAGCGGGACTTACGATTGTCGGAGGCATCTTAAACAACGTATACAATGAAGAATCAGGCTGTAATGGCGTCAGTGCGTAGACAAGAGATGTAGGTAACCAGCGCGCATGCGAGGAACGCCGACCGTAGCGCTGCGGCGGCGGAATCGCAAAACGGTACTTACTTAAAAAATATGCCTCGTATATAAATAATAATGGTCACTCCTTTATATTAAAACCTGTAGGAGAAAATCGGTAAATGTTATAAAACAGTGGCACTATTTTATTAAAAAGCATGGGAAATCCTTTACAATGACAGTTTGTAAAGTTATTTTTTTTTTTATTTTTTGCTTTACAATTGCGAAATAGCTTTAAACTTCGTTTTTTAAAAAAAATTTTAATAACTTTTCCATGAATGCAAAAAATACTTGAAAATATGACTTACCAATATAGTGACAAAAACTTTACACCGCTTTTTTATTCCAGTACTAGCTGTACCCGCGACGTAGTTCGCGTGGCGTCTTGATTTTTATATAAAAATTTCCCCCCGACATCGTTAAAGGGGTGGGGGGAGAAATTTTTATATACCTGATGTTAAGTTAAAAAAAGACAAATACATCTGTGAAAACCGCATTCGAATCGGATCAGTAGTTTTAATGTGATGCGCGCACAAACATAGAGACAGACAGACAAAAAAAATCTGTGGGTTCTATATCGATGTAGTCACCCCCCCCCCCCCAACCCGCTAATAATTTTTTAAATATCTTTAATGTACAGAATTTTCATTTCTATAGATTTATTATATGTATAGATTATTTTTCACGCCCCCGCATGCCCCCATGTGGGTGGAATTTTCTAAAATCCGTTCACAATTGACTTCAAAATTATAAATATAACTATTGTGCAACCCCCCTAAGTGTGAAATTCCGTAAAATTAGTTCACAATTGACCTCAAACTTATAAAAATAACTTTTTTGCAAAGTTTTAAACCTGTAGGATTTATAGATTTTAATTTTTTTTCACGCCCCCGCAACCCACCATGTGGGTGGAATTTCGTAAAATTCGTTCACAATTGACCTCAAAATTATAAAAATAACTATTTTGCAAAGTTTCAAACCTCTAGGATTCATAGATTTTAATTTATTTTTTTTTTATTTTTCACGCCGCCGCAACCCCCCCTGTGGGTGAAATTTTGTAAAATCTGTTGACAGTTGACCTCCAAATTGTAAAAATAACTTCTTGCAAAGTTTTCAACCTGTAGGACTTATAGATTTTAAATTTTTTTCCGCCCCCGCTACTCCCCTTGTGGGTGAAATATTGTAAAATCCGTTCACAGTTAACCTCCAAATGATAAAAATAAGATGATTTCTGTATAGCTTTAACCATTAATGTTGCACACGCGACGGAAGCTTAAAAAATGGAGTAACTTCTTCCGTTTTCCCAACATTTCCCCTCACTGCTCTGCTCCTATTAATTGTAGCTTGATGAAAAGTATACTATAACCAGCACAGGAGTATGAAAAATAATTGTACCAAGTTTCGTTAAAATCCGTCGAGTAGTTTTTGTTTCTATAGCGGTTATACAGACAGACAGACAGACAAAAATTTTACTGATTGCATTTTTGGTATCAGTATCGATCCCTAATCACCCACTGATGGTTATTTTGGAAATATATTTGATGTACAGACTTGACCTCTCTACAGATTTATTATAGTATAGATATGCGTTAACTATCAAGTCTACATGAATTCTAAAAGCATCCAATTGAAGAGAAAGAATTATAGTTTCAAAATAATTTATTTATTGATTAAAAGGTTTATGTTAAGTAATGTAAAAATGTATTACAAACCTTAAACGACGTTTGAAACTACTTTTACAATTATTAAGTAAATAAAAAACAAGAATAACTTTACAAACTCTCATTGTAAAGTATTTCCAATCCTATTTTAATTAAAAAGTGTCACTATTTTATACCTTTTACCGGTCTTCACCTCTTCACCTATAGGTGTTAATATAAAGGACTATCCTTTATTTTTTATATATTGTTTAAAGTACTTTAAATCTTTTGCATATATCATTCACTAAATCAAGATTATTGGTGTAAAAATCTAACAACAGGATTTATTACGAAGAACGACTTGTACAGGTTTCCCACTTCAAAAGAAATTCCAAAAGAAGATCGGTTTTAAAATGAAGTTTCTTAATGGCACCATAGGGAAACTTTGATGCTAATTTTTAAAATTTTGGCATTGAAGTCATTGTAAAAGCGACAAAAAAGAGGGGTTATACAAGATTTGTCGCAAAGTTAACAGGGCTTTTGAGAAATATCAGATAGCACCATGAAAAAAAATATGGGTAGTAAAATCGTGTAAAACAGTCACGTTGAGAAAAGTGTCACACGCAGACGCAGTAAAACAGAATAATAATATCATTTCTCTATCTCTATGCTTTCCCCAAACATCTTATACTGAACGCATAGAGAAAGCACTTCTTGAATTTTTCAAAATTTCAAAATGATCGAATTTTTTAAAATTTTGAAAATTTTAAAAAAATCAATCATTTTGAAAATTTTTATTAAATTCTGTATTAATTTTAAACAGAGAGAGAGAGACCGCTTAAAAGTGTGCTGTCGTGTCGTGTCGTGACAACTTTTCGTCTGAATTTTTTTCGTCTAGTCTCCTTCGCAACGCGCGATAACGTTCCAATAAATTCCATTTGCCGAAAAAAAATATCATTTTTTTGATTTTTTACTTTGCGACAGACCTCGTATACTCCCCACGGTAATTAAAAAATAACATAACATCTCAACCGTTATAATTTTTTATAGGTCCAGCTGCCCAGAGGACAGCAGATCACAACATTGCATCACATTTGCCTGGTGTTAGAGGTTATTTCAAAGAATTAGGTACTAATGCTTCTCCTTACGAATTATGGACATAATGCTACAAGAAATTCTGACTCATACAAAAATGTGCAGCATATTGTACCAACCGTCGAACTAGGGGATGGCCCATCTCTGTTTTCTATGCCATTCTAAACATTGCTTCGGTTAACTCGTACATAATTTTTAATTCGTATGCTAAAAATGCAAAGGTTACACATTTCTGTTTTGTAAAAACCCAGCTTATTTTGCCACATTTAAACACAAGACTGGCCAATACTTACCTCTCACGAAATGTTCGGCAAGCGATTTCAACCAGTTTATATCAACCGATACCTTTGCCACCTACGTATGAATCTGAGCCCTATAAACGAAAATGATGTCTCATCTGTAGTTATCAAAATGACAGAAAAACTAATTTATTCTGCGTAAGATGTAAAAATCCAGTTAGTTTGCCATGTGTGGAAAAAATATGTGTTTAATGTGCCAGAGAATAACATTTTTTCATTCTTTTTTTTTTTAGTTATCTAAAGATAAGCTCCTGTGATTTTGTAGAATAGTGGAATCCGGTTATTAGAATCACGGATAATGTTATCAACCATTTATTGTTATCATAATCAGTTAGTCCCAAAATCTGCATACAAATCTATATAAAAATAATCCGCATATTGTGATCAAACTTCGGTTACTGTTATCAATTATTTTCAATAAATAGGTATAAACAGATGTAAATTTTAGGGAATTCCAAAATAAAAGCAAACAATTTCGTTCATTATTAGAAAAATAATACTCGTAAAAGAGGGTTTATACCTGATAACAGACTAACGATTCTATTTCCAGAACAATTAGATACATAATGAGATTTCATTGGGTTTTTGCTGGGGGTTCAGTGTTTCAACTCATTTTTCAATTGAAGACGAAAGACGTGAATAGTGTTTAGCTGTGTAAAGTTCATTTCACAATATTTCGTTGACTTGGTACCTGGTCTTAACTGCTCTTAAGGGATTACTAATAAAAGGTGGTTAATATTTCTTCGAACTTTGGCCGTAAACCGGTGAACTATTTACAGAAAGGTATTATTTATTTTTGTCCAGGAAGATATATTTTGGATTTTTTATTTTTCAGGTAAAATTTTAAATTATTATTACTGACCATCAATAGTAAATCATTAGTAAATGATTTTTGATTTTCTTAATTATCTTGAAAGAGAAAGTGGGAGTTTCGGGGTAATTTTTTTTTAAAATTCTCTCCTAGAATTTTAGTTTGTACTAAACATTATACTCTGAAAGTAATCTTGTGTTTATAACTAAGTATGTGGCGTCCTTGGGCAAAAAAGTGCATTTATCGCCGGATGCGAAACAAATTGTGAAAAATGTGTTTGAAACATTGAATAATCGAGGTTATAGTGTAACCGATGCAGCAGAAGAAACATGTAAGTTAACCAAAACCCCAATATCCACAGTAAAAGATATTATCAATAAGCCAATAAGTAAACGAAAAAAACGAAGTGACGTTAATAATACCAAATGTGTTGATGAAATACAAAAAGATATAATCCGACGAACGATATATGTCCTATACCAAGAACAAATGATACCAACCCTAGATTGTATAAAAAAACGGTTACTTAAAGACGACACGGGAATTATTTGTAGCCGTACAAGTTTGTGGAGAATTATTTCTCAAATGGGATTTAAATATTGTACCATTAATAAAAGACAAGTGATAATGGAGTCATATCGTTTACGAATGTGGCGTTGTCATTACTTACAAGCTATTCAAAAATATAGACGTGAAAACCTTTCAATTATCTACCTCGACGAGACATGGTATGACACCCATGATACTCCAACGAAGGGTTTTGTTGATTCATCGGGAAATTGCAAAACAAAGGCTCCATCAAATAGAGGACAAAGAATTACAATAATACATGCCGGATCAGAAACAGGTTGGGTTCCAAACGCTTTATTGTTATCAGCAAAGAATATTAAAGATTCAAGTTTAGATTATCACGAAGATACGACAGCAGACCTTTTTGAAGATTGGTTTGAGAATTATTTATTGCCGAATATACCGGAAAAAAGTATAATTGTAATGGACAATGCAACTTATCATAGCCGTCAATTAAATAAAGTACCAAATAGCAACAACAATAAATGGGAAATTCAAGAGTATTTGTTAAAAAATGACCTTTATTTTGAAGAATCGTACACAAAACGTGATCTCTTACAAGTTGTAGCAGCGTTCGGTATTGAAAAAGAATACGTTTGTGATACTATTGCTAAAAATATGGGCCACACAGTGTTACGGCTCCCCCCATATTATTGCATGTTCAATCCTATAGAACACATGTGGCATCAGCTAAAATCCAAAGTTAGATCAGAAAACGTTTCACCCACATTAAACTCAAGTGTTATAGAGTTAATCAGAAATGTGACAAGTAATATTCCCATTGATAGCTGGAAAAATTCGATTCAGCATGTTATTAAGGTTGAAGGTACATATCGAAATGTTAATGTAACTGTAGCACCCTTAGTTATTAATTTAAATGAAGACGATAGTGATACTGAACTACATTTAGATTAAATAGTTGTAAATAATGTAGAATTAGTTCATTTGTTTAATTGCAATTAATAAATAAAGTTAAAATTTGTTTTTAAAAAATTTCGTGATTTTTTTTACAAAATAAATTTAAGTTTTAGTAAATGTTACTGAGTTTTATTTAAATCTATTTTGAAAACCGGATTACGGATCTGTTAATATTTACTGTACAGTGAGAAATTTATAACCTTTCATTACTAATCCCCTCAGGTAAGGTACCGAGTCAACGAATTATTGTGAAACGTACTTTACTTGTGATTTAGTGTACATATGATGGCAGATGATAAAAAAAACGTGTAGATTTATCTCTTTAAGAAAAAAAGAAAATTTTAGAACGTTTTGATAAGTTGCCTAAAATGAGTCGACGCGTGCAAATAAAGATTTCTCAGCCACTCTTATGTAAAATTTTAAAAAACAGAACTTGTATAGAATCGTCGCAAATTTCCAATGAAAATATGGATCGAAAGAGAAGTCGATCTGGAAAAGATAGTCAAGTTGAGTCGGCATTAAAAATTTGGTTCAGCAATGTTTGTGAAAAGAATGCTCCAGTTAATGGACCTATTATGCGCCAAAAGGCTGAAGAAATAGCAAAAACTATGGACAAACAACATTTTACTGCAACTGATGGCTGGTTCAACAGATGGAAAAAACGAGAGAATATCGTCTACAAACAACTCCACGGTGAAGAAAAATGTTCCGATTTCGGAGCAGCTGGTGAGTGGATTAAAACTGAATGGCCAAAAATTATTGCCGAATATTCACCTCAGGATATCTATAATGCAGACGAAACTGGTCTTTACTTTCGTGCAATGCCTGAGCATACCTATTTGTTTAAAAATGAAAATTGCAAAGGATTTAAAACGTCCAAAGAACGGGTGACAGTTTTTGTTGTGCCAATATGATAGGCGAAAAACGAGAACTTTTAGTTATTGGAAAAAGTAAAAGCCCTCGGTGTTTTAAAGGTGTTAAAAAATTGCCCGTAGACTACTTTTCTAGTGCTAATGCTTGGATGACAAGTTTTATTTTTAGCAACTGGTTAATTAAATGGGATCAGGAATTAAAGCGGAAGATTAATAGACAACTACACAGCACATTCCAATAAATTGTATTTACAGAACATAAAAATAATTTCTTTCTAACACCACTGCAATTATCCAACCATGTGACCAAGAAATAATACGCACCTTAAAATCTTATTATCGTAGGAAAATTAGTGAGAAAATTATAACCAAAATTGATGCAATTGAAGATAAATCGGATGCAAATGCGATAGCAAAAAAAAAATTCTCTCTTAGACGCACTGCATTTATTAGTAATGTCGTGGAAGCATGTATCTAAGACGACAATTGAAAACTGTTTCCGAAAAAGTGGATTTTTAAAGATCAATGAAGCTTCTGCTGTTGTGGAACAGGACTCAGATGAACTAGAACTTGAAACTTCAAGTCTGTCCAGAGTTCAGTTCGACCCAATTTTCGGTCGATATTGACAAAAATGTAAAAGTAGAAGCGGCTATGACTTTGACGGAAGTATGTACGAAAGTCTGTAATCAATCTACCTCAGCAGAAATTATTGAAGGCAACGAGGAAATTGAGAATGAAGAAGTTGAAGCTCCCCCTACAAATTCAAAAATGCGAGATGCCTTGAGAGTTCTTTGTCGTGGTGTCCAACATAGGGCACTAAATTTCTCAAAACATTCTGAGTAAGAAGATTACATCGAGGAATTGATTAATTTAAATAAAAGGCAAAGAACTATTGATGACTTTTTTAAATAAATTTTGTTTTATTATTGTCAATTTTAATCATTAAACATAAAAGTTTATGCATAAGTTTTTTTCAACCCCTGTCTAATCTTATCAATCGGTTATTGTTATCAATCGGTTATTGTTATCAAAATGTATAGGTCCCATTGTGATTACAATAAGCGGCTTTCACTATATTTTTTGTGTATGTTTCGATTTTGTTTATTGAAAGATTCATTATTATGTTTTCCTTTTAAAGATTAAGACAAGAAATTTATTAAAATTTGTTTCTCGACGATAATATGTTCTTTTCTTTTAGTTTTTCATTTTTTTTTAATAATTGCAAATAAACTAAAAAATTATTTGTGAAACAGTACTATATGTCTTACAATATAACATAAAATTAAATGGCATATAAAATTAAACAGTATCCACATTACTATATGGGTCTGAGAGACCCAGAGTCACCAGTTAAGGGTTTTAAGGATGCCCTCGCAGGTATAGACCTAAATACAAATGTACAGAGAACAACTAATACCATAATTAATACAAAAAATAACTTTAATTATAACTAAATGTGAAATCAATAATCATAAATTACTTACAACCCATATTTTCCTGTTTTCAGCCAGATTAAAAGTTGCTTAAAACAAAGTTAAAATTCATTTTTCAGATATTACCACCAAAACCATTTCGGGTCATATTAAAGGTTGCGAATTCTAAAATGCTTTAATAATGAAATGGAATGTTAAGTCTAATAAAAGCGGAGAACCTACCCAGATAATTGAGTTTAGATAAAAGTTAAACCGGTTGGGGTTCAAATTAGCTGCCTAAAGGGCTGTGTACAGGAAATCCGGATTTGGAACTAAATAATACTCTTGTTATAGTTGGAGTTATGGGAAGTTGGTTTGGTGCAAATTTAAACAATTTTGGAAAGCCCCGGCAAATTTGAAAATGGAAGCTTTGTGTTGAGTGCACATTTCGATAATTACTGTGTAATGTATAGAGTGTTATCTCATTTCAGATTTTGGTATTACTTTAAGTGGTAAATAAATGTTTTTATTTAAGGCCAACCAAATTAAACTTTTTCTCGAATTGTATAGACAGGTTTGAAGTTGAAATGTGTAGTATCATGATATATTACAAAAACATCTAAGAATTCTTCGGTTTTTTAGTGAATGTTATTTCATTTTATATGTTGTAATAATTATTGTGGTAAATATATGTTTTTATTTTTATTTAAAATATTTATTATTTCTTCGTTTTAAATATAAAGAAAAAAATATACAGACCTATAGTAATTTATTGCTTTTTAAAATATGTCCCACCAAGATCCATACACTTCTGCATATGTCCAAATCAATCGATAAAACAGTTATTGATTGCTTCTTCTGGCAACTGAAATCGGTGTAAATTACTGATCTTTGAGAACGTGAAAAAGTCGTTGGGACTTAGGTAGAGACTATATGGTGGATGGTCTAACAATTTGATGTTTAACAGCTCCCAAAACTCAATAGACGTTTGAGCAGTGTTAGCACTCATATTGTCCTGATGTAGGGTGTTTCGCCGTTGTTTGTTGCTTTGGTATTAGTTTCTCCATAACTTTTGGTAAACAAACGTTTTTATACCAGTCGAAAA
The DNA here is from genome assembly GCA_964028335.1 of Altica lythri. Lineage (NCBI taxonomy): Eukaryota > Metazoa > Arthropoda > Insecta > Coleoptera > Chrysomelidae > Altica > Altica lythri. The sequence goes on along the minus strand of OZ034807.1, from coordinate 31,472,945 downwards.
TAACCGTTCTTCCATCTTCCAAAGCAATTGTTGCCACATGATCACACTTCGACACAAAAGTTGCGACCATTTTCTTTGACACACTTCGAGAACGGATCATTTTTGTTAGTTTTTTCTCATCGTGAAACACCCACACAGCAGATTGGCGTTTATTTTTCGGATCTTTGAAATGTCCAAAGATGCCTCTATCTTCCGTTATGTTACACAGCAGTCATTCTTAATTAAATGACGAACTGTATCAATGTCATGCTGTGTGACTGTTGTTTTGGGTGGACCTAACCTGGATTAGTCGCTGAGACTGAAGTGATCACGTTGAATTTCGTAATATCAGCGGGAAATAGTAATCATCTCCAAAAAGTGAAAAAAATTATTGCTTAAAAATGTTCTTGCATAAGACCCATTTTTCGACTGAATTGCTAGATTTAAAAATTCACTGTACCTACACGACTTGTTGTATTGCAATGAGACTCTGGATTTATGTCAACAGAGGGTTCTAAGCGGCTATATTCAAAACTTAAAAAATACCCCTTGTACTCAAATCCAATTATCTGAGGGTCTAGCAGATTAGACTAACAATAAACATTAAAATATACGTTTCAGAAACTTTAATTTTATTAAATTAAAACTTTATTTTTTAGATGTTATTTGCTAAAATGAGAAATGGTTATAGTTTTAATAATGCTCTCAAATTCTACTACTTCTTGTTTTACGTTATTTAACAAGTGAAATCTACATTGAAATTTGTTAACATTTTCTAAACTACTTTACTTTATTTAATTTTGATTTGCAAGGAAAGATTGTAATAGTAGTTTGTAATACTGAATATTCCTGGAAGTTTATTTGTTATAACAAACTATAATGATCTAATCCCTAATGCTTAAATTATCTAGGGAGTTTGACACTCACAGGATTACACCGAATGGATTTTCGTTTATTAACTAAAGTGCAAATCCATATTTATGATCTGCACTAAGCGTTACTGAAACTAATATTTTATAAATCGGTTTATTATTATAGATACCCCCAAACTCAACAAATAATTACACTTCTCATGTTAGACGAGTATGATTTATAAATACTTTTGTAACGCCTTTAAAGTTTAATCTGAAAAAGATACAGATTGAATGAAATGTTTTGAAAGCAAAAATAAAAGAATGTGGTAAATCACGTCCTGCATCCACTGACAGCATTGCTGAAGTTTACGCAAATAATGCCCAGTATATTTTTGAGGATCAGGTAATTTTAAGTATTGAGCTATTTCCATAGAAAATTTTCTGAAGTTATTCATTCCCGTTCTGGTAGTTTGTAAAGAGTCTTGAATTTATTTTATCCATATCTAGAGGACAAACTCATAGAAGAAACCAGAAATATGGAAGGAAAGCGGCACTTTTGATTTTGTATTACCTATTGTAATAGTATAGGTACTGCTGGTAACCCTTACATTAATTACTGTCAAATCTTTTAATTCATAAAGTTGTTATTAATATCATTAAGAATTTCTTGCATTAATAAAGTAATTTATCTTAACGTAGTCATTCGTTATTTGGACTTAAATGCATTCTTTAAGAAAGTATGTATCTCATCGGAATAAATGATAATAATTTTTGTTACTTTTAAAACCATCAGATTTTCGTTTCCAAAAAGATCGTTCCTTGAGATATTCGCTGATATCGATATTATTTTTAATAAATAAAGTGGTTAGAATACATGGACCATAGCGTCGGTGACTTAAATTTTTTTGACAACTTGATTTGCAATTTCTGGTGGTGTATTTGGATAATCTAAATCACTGTCTGATTATATTAATAATAATTCCAATAATACAGTAATAATAATAATTTACTTAAATTTAATTACATTGATTCATGTATATGCAAAATATTGTGAAACTATTGTGATGGTCTAATAAACACTGAGCATACACAGCATTTATTAATACGACAGTACTACAACGCGCGACCCCACAGATAGTCACCACGAAAAGGCCTGGATCATCTATTTAACTATTTTTTAATCTTTTTCATATTTATTTAGTATGAGCGTTGAAGAAGCCACCATTTGTTTTTAATAGCTCGTATTTCCTTTTGGTATCATTCTATATGCTGGCAAATTCTTAAAAAGCATTTAAGTTGTTGGGATTATTTATAAAATTTCCTCGATTTGTACACGGTTTCTATTAAACCAATTTTCTTCTTTCTTTTCTTGGTGCATACTACCAGCGATTTCGCTTGACTTCAAGATGTTATCCCTTAGTATATTCCAGTATATATTAGTTTTGGTGCTTCTTTTATAGTTGAGGGTAAGCTTTCCCGAAAGGCTGCTTTCAATTGTTCTATAATCAATGGATTAGTGATCTTTACGGTTCTAAAAAGAAGTCTTGGGTTCCAAACTTTCTTTGGTTGATGTATATTTTGCAAGCACAATTGTAATTTAGCTGTTACGAGTCGATGGTCTGTCCAGCACTAAACATATACGACCTTTTGTAACAAGGACTTCACTTATGTTTCTTGCGCGAACAAACATATAGTCCACCATATGCCAGTGGCCTGACCTCGTGTAACGCCAGGTGCCTTTAAATTTATTGTGCAAAAGAAATAATGTGAATAGTGAATAGCAGTTTAGTTTACTATTAGCCTTCATGTTTCCCAATCCATGTCATCCAATGGCTCCCTGTCAAATGTCAAAACCCCTGCCTACTCGTGCGTTTAATTCTCCGAGGAGTAAGATTCTATCATGTCTGGAAGCGAACGATGAATATATTGAAGGCTCTAGTAGAAAGCGTCTTTTGTTTCCTGATCAGCGGCAAAGGTTAAAGAATAAGCACTAATAAAATATATCCATAGTTTGAGACTATCAGTTATAGCGTCATAAGTCATTGTGATATTCAATGATATCGATATTATTTTTAATTAATAAAGTGGTTAGAACACATAGACTTAAATTTGTTTGACATCATCCAAAATATGCAAGCAGCACAGATTCCGAAAATGAATTTACGTGATTTTCAGTTTTCCAATTAATGAATTTTGAGTATATATGCATATCTCTTTTTAGATTTTACTGGTAATAAATATAAAGAAGTTTCTCAAACTATTTGCTATTTCTGTTAGTGTATTTGGTTAATATATCTGAATCATTGTCTTATTCAGAAATCATAATGAATTTAACAACTACAATACTTTCGGTACAAACAACAAACAACCAGAAATAGAAAACTAAGGAAACTAGTGATAAAAGCTATTAATATTAGTAAATCACGTTTTCGCTAAATAAAAGATTTTTTTTAATATAACACTGCTTTACTTTTTAACATTTAAAATCTGATCAATTTAAAATAAACAAAAATATTATTGGTTTATCTCTTGCTCTGATTAAACAAAGGATTTTACGCACGGATTGCTCACGTAACAAAACGTGACTAAACCATCGCGGCGGTGTCCATAGCGGGCATTAACTGGTCGGCGGTAACGTTAATGAAGTGGAAAGAAGTTCAGCTATATGTTGTTAGATTGCGCCAAATTGTTAATAAACTTAAAAATCAGACCAGATCGGACGACGAAAGTTAAATATCCGGTGACGTTGATGAGTAAGTGACTTACTCACCGTATATAAACAAGAGTAGTAGGATCACTCTCGCAAAAACATGTTCCATGAAGCCGAAGTTCTCAGTCTTCATTTCGGTCTGGATCGGTGTCGCTCACCAACAGCGTTGCCAACCTTAAATTTCTGAAATGTGTATATTTATACAAAAAACAATACGTAGAAAGCGTTAGATTTAAAGAAACGGCTTAAAAAAATGTTTATTTAATAAAAAAAGAAAAGTTTAAATTAAGTAACAGAAAAGTTAAATAATTATGAAAGTAAACTTTAACGGCATATTGGTAGATTACTTCCTAAATTAATAGACCCCCTGAAAAATCTGTGGAGTTTGCATCGCTGCTCACCAGTTCTCACAATATTTCACAAAAACGTTCGTAAACCGAGCAACATGTAGGACAAAGAACTTTAAAGGCGGCAAGAAGCGTGATCCTACTATCCTTGTTTATATACGGTAACTTACCTTGTTTTGTTTAGCTGTTTAGTGTTATACGGCGTCATATAAGAAATATAAAATCAAATTTGGTAATATATACATTAGAAACCGCACTTTGGTTACACTACTTGTCAGATGTTAATAATAATTTAAAAAAACACAATAAACTAGGTGCATTCTTTATTGTGGTTAATATAAATTAACATAAGTGCAGATTTGTTGTCAAACATCAAATAATCAAAATATATTGTATTTCTTATTCCAAAAAATTACTTTGTTGTAAATGCAAAAGTATAGTACATAAAACGTAGCACATTTTGAGATTCTAAAAACATTGATTTATTAGTGTTGTTAAAATTCTTTCGATACAACATTTTCTTGTCTTAGAATTTAAAAATATCTAGTAGATATGAGGTCTGGCAATTAAGTTTCTAGACTGTTTTTTTTTAAGAACACCTGCCTCGAGAGAAGAATGAAAGGAGCGAGGATGCAAAAATCGCTCGCGTCCGAAAAGAATGTTGAAGATGACGAGCACACCGGCCTGAAGGGTCGAAGATGACGAGTGTAGTGCCTGTGTCATTAAAAAAGGACTTGAACTTGCAGGAAGTGAACAAAATAGTTAAAAATAATCTTTGATTAACTATCAGAGTTATCGCTAAAGATGTGAATATTATCAAAGAGACTGGGTAACAAATTTTGTATAAAAAACATATGCAATGCGTTTGCCAAGTCAAAAAATATTTAACCAATATATCCAGGTCACAGTTTTGGAACATATTCGCCAGACTTAGTACTCTGGAACTTCTACGTGTTAATAAAAATCAAATGCTAATTAAAGGAGCCTGCCACAAGTCTATAGAAGACGTAAAAGTCGGTGAAGCTACTTAACAGTCTAGGAAGAAGATGATCTGCAGCACTACTTTTCACAGTGGAGTGTTGTTGGATGCGATTGGAGAGCATATTGAAGGGGATAACGAAAAATTGTAAAAAATGGCGAAATAAAAATGTTATTGTCTCGGAATTTGATTGCCCGGACTGCAATTGTAATCCTTTAGTTTAGATTTTCTGTATAACAGATGTCTAACTGATTACAACTCCCAAAAGGCGTTGTTTTGATAATTTTTATAATCTTCTAATAGTCCTTGAAATTTGAGCAAGTTTTGCTAATAATTGTTTTTTTAATCATAGTTTAATTATTGGAAATTATATTATAGTGAAAAACTTTTATTAGTAACAATGTGGTGCATTATTTGCTTATTATCATTCGGGAGAGCCAGCTAAACTAAAGGGTTACTCAAAAATTTTCACTGCAACTTGATACATTTTTTTACGGATATGTAGTTAAAATTGTTTAACGCCTAACAAAGGTAATAGAACGAACAAATCAAAAAAACAAAATTACAATGAATAAAAAACGGTCCAAAAATACAGTGTACAATGTAGCTTTGTTAATACGCTGATGCGGTACGACAATCGGTGTTTTACTAGCTATTGCGCATAGGTGTAAATAATGCTTTATCCCAAAACATGCAAGAACGGAGAAAATGATTAGTAACTAAATAACAAGCAAACCAGTTTTAATTCTTATTTTATTAATGACAATCCGCCGTAAACACGCGAGGCGAGCCGTTTTTTCCGTTTTTTGGATATCATAGCCGAATCGAATAAAAAGGGTCCATTTTTGCACTTCGTTGTTGGCCTTATAACCAAAGTTGTGCAATAAATTTCTTTGAAACTACATACAAGAAAAAACGTCAAGACAATTTTGACTCAAGGGTAGCTTATTGGTTAGAATCTTAGCCATGTTTCCGCGTGTTTTTCTTACACTGTGTTTTTTTGGTCCTTTAAACTATTATTTACCTAATTATAGGTACCTACCACTTCAATATCATCCCAAATATGATAAATGTGGTAATACTATCGATATACTACTGGTATTAATATTTTGGTTTCGCTACAAAGTAAAATGATATTTGATACCTTTTTTTCGATACTTTACTCATATTGGTCTTTTCCATTTTGATATTCAGCACCGAAAACGAAATACTTATTTATTCGGGTAATTCGTTACAATCGTTGCAGGAGGCCAGAGAATATTTGTCCTGTCTCTTTTATGCTTTCGTGCCTCGTTGTTATTCACACTATTCTTGACAAATAAAAAGACAAAAAGTGACAAGTGACAACTGTTTAGTGCATTTTAATAATGACTATGGTATCAATATCGGAGAAGCAGTTACACATGCTGAAAATTTAGGGAAAAATAAACATACACCCTGCTTGGCTTATACTATAAATTTAGTAGTTGAACATGTTATAGGAAATCCTAATATTTTACCCTTATTTACCAGGGGAAAAAAGTGTTAAGGTTAAGTTTCTTAGTAGCTCAAGAAGTAGAGGGTGCAAGGCAACTGGTAGAGCTATTGCATCTTCTGTGGAAAATTTTGTTGCAATCCCAAACATCATACATATGATTAACAGTGTGATAAAACAGCTCGAATCAATCAATCCTCAACTGGAAGACATAAGGAGAGTAAAAAATGCTCATCTTGAAGAATGCAAAAATAGGTTTAGTAAAATTGAGCAATGCTTCCCATTTCAATTGCCACATACTAGATTCCGTTTTAAAAACTTACATTTTCATGACGCAGTAGCTTAAAGCAATGCAATATCCCACTTAAAAAGAAAGACCCTTGTAATAGAACGATTTTTATCACGTGATTCTAAAGATCAAGAAAGAGTAGGTTATGATTTTTGAAAACACTACAAGTTCTTGGTTCATGTACAAAGAAAAAAGAGGCAAACAAAATGATGAAGTTACATTATATTTATTAAAACCTGTATCACCGTTAGGATCTGATCCCGTTCTTCAGTGGAAGGACATGAAAAAAAAATACCATCGAAAAGGATGGCAAGAAAACATCGTGGTGACGTCGGTTACTGCTGAGAGACTATACTTGAGGGCAGGAGCAACTATGGGTCAAGATAGAAATCGCGCCCTTGGAAAAAGGTTAGAAAAATTGCTTTTCTTGGCAGATTGCCAAGAAGCATGGTAACGTAGGCTTATATCAATAAATTACTTTTTTTATTTTAAATATCGTAGTAGAATAATTTATTGAAGTCAATATATAAATTTCATCCTTCTTCATGATTTAAATATATTAATATTTTTGATCTAATACCCTTTTTGAAATCGGTATCGATACTTTTATTTTAATTCTCTTTCCATTACCAGTACCGATAGTTCAGTGGTATCTTTACTAGTAATATAAAATCGTTTGGTATCAAATTTTAAACTCTTAAATCAAATAAGGTGAGCTTGTTTGGTAACCAATTAATTTATCCGTTTTTCACATTCTTTTTGAGGAGAGATTTATGTTAGTAGAGTTTAGGGTAGTTTTTAGGGTTGATCGACACCACTTAAGAGGAATAAATTTGCAATAAATCATGCCACCTTTACGAACCTTTTGGTTCCCGAGATACGCTATGTTTATGCAAGCCTTACTGTCAAGCTAGCATAACCATTGGTCCCAGAAATGATTGGAGCAATATGTTGTGGGTAATAAATTAGCAATAAAATATGGTTGTGCTTGCAATTGGATCCTATGAAACGAATATGCTTAAAGCATTTATTTGCAAGAAAAACTTCATTATATTTCGGTTAATACATATAATATTTGTTTAAAGTATTTTCTTTAATCAACAGCCTATAGCTTAGGAAATAATATAAAATATTCAGTTTACACTTCAACATATTTGTACGCATAAAAATGTTTAAAATACTTACTTTTCGTATTAATTCGCAGTTGATATTCGGTAACACGTAGTTTGCTGTTTGCAGAGGAGCGGAGATTTTAATTAAAAATAATAAAAACAACTTTTTGTTTCTGTTGTTCCAATAAACCCAAGAACTGTTTAATGCAGTTTTGTAAACTCCAGATGACTGAAAATAGTAAAAGATTATTTATTATGAAGCATAGTGATAAAATTTTATCCGATCTTTTAAAATTTGACATAAGTCAGTGATATAAAGGGCATTGTCATCCAAAGTTAGTATAAAAACAATTTAAAAAATAATTTAAAAACTTTTTTAAAAAAACTAAACCGCCTTCAAAAAAAATGCACTAAAAAGCCAGAAAAAATTCTTTATTTTTTAAAAAAATAGGAATCAACTAGGATCTGGATCTGGAAATTTGGGGAGGGGCGAGCTATTGCTCAGCCAGCATTGAGGCCACATATGACTCATTGTGCATCCTCCCGTATGTAGGGATATCCTCATCTGTCACCAGGCCTAGTGATTTAAAATAGGTGATGAGGCTCCCGAGGGGGATCTCCCTGATACGGCTGGTGTAAGCCAGTACTCGCCCAACACGGATCTTCTGATCTCAGAAAAAGCAGAGCAGTCATACATAATGTGTTCTACTGTTTCCTCTTTTTGTTCGCAGCCTCTGCATAGCGGCGAATCTGTTAATTTTATCTTAAAGAGATGTTGTCGCAATTAGCAGTGACCTGTCAAGATTCCCACAGCTGTTCGGAGGTTTTGTCTGGTCAATGCCTTAAATTTTTTTGCTGTTTCCTCGTCAGGATGAGGTAATAACTCTCTGGTGGTGAGTGTGCTGTTTGATAAGGTCCACGACTGCGGACAATGTTAGATGGGCAAGCGCTAACCCATTTTGTAGCCCGCATTTTGTAGCCTGCTAAATCGTTAGCAATGCGGTTGCCTTTAAAATTCCCATGTCCTTTGATCCAGCTGACAGTGACCACGTTATTCTGGCTGGCCTCAGTAGAGATTGGTGACATTCTAGTACTGAACTTGAAGTGAAACGTGGTCTATTCAAGGTCAGTAGTGCTTGTCGGCAGTCTGTGTGTATATTTATATTCCTGCCTGTGATGTTCCTATTGATTAATTCTTTTGCAGCTATGGTTATGCCTGTGAGTTCTAACTCAACGACACTTGACAAGCCATCCATAGCCCATTTTATTTTTAGGTTTAAGGTAGAGTAAATTCCACATCCCACACCTTGCTTTGTTTTTAATCCATCCGTATATACGCTCAGAGCGTTCACTACGTTGGGGTCTGCTGTTTTGTTTGGCATCTGATTTCGATTTCCTTGAAGTAACAAAACATTTGAGTAACTATTGTTGTGATAGACCGAGTACACATGTCAGCCAATATTATAGGAATAGAAAAAACTGAAAGAGGCACAAAAAGATTAAAACCAGAACACAATTCTTCAGTAGAAAAAAAAAGCTTTCCGGAGAAGTAAAATTACAACAAAAAGTCCAACCCTTGAACAACATTACAAAAAAATGTAACATCAAATAGAAATCAAAAAGTATTTGCTACATATGAAACAACAACTTAATTAGAATCCATACAATATAAAAAAACATGTTTCCAAGATATTATCAATTTTTAAGAGAAATAAAAACACAACTGGAACAAGACTGTTCTAAGATAAAACATTTTAAAGATGAACTAGCTAAAGCAAGATCTGAAGGGGTAGATGAGAAAAAAAATCTTACAAAGAAAATAAAAGAAGTAATAGCAAAACAGAAAAAAACAATAAGCAAAAATGAAATAAAATCTGGTTATATTAGAAGCAGATATAAACTATGAACAAAGAACAACTTAAACCGATATTTTTTAAGATGAAAAAAAAGAACTTAGAACTAAAACTAAAATTAACAAAGTCTACAAAATAACACATAAAAAATACATACTAAAAATAAGGAAATGGTCAGAAAGAATCTAATTCCAAAAGAAAAAAAAAAAACTTAAAGAAAAAAATATTTTTTAGAAGCAGAACAAACAAAAAATAAATAACCTTCAGAAATTTCGAAAGCTATGACTTGACTTTTTCTTGAGATTTTTTAAATAATTTATTTGCACTTTAACCTTTAAATGACCTTGAACTTGACGTGATGGAGATCAACCGACCCCGGATATGAAATCAGAGACCCAAAAAACAGAGGGTATCCTAGCGTTTTTGGGAAAAATGTTCAGTAAATCACTATTTTAATCAAACTTAAAACCTCTTTACTTTAAAAATCGTCTATTTTTGTGCTTGGTGCACATTGAGACTTTTGTTCTACTTAGAACTATCTATTCACAAAATTTCAGGCAATTTGACGAACAATTCTTTTTCATTAATTTTGGGCAGGGTTCTGTAACCGTTAGGTAATAGCATCTTAGGACTAGTAAGCGAAGTGAAGTTAATATGATAATGTGTAAGATATATCTAACACCCAAAAAAATATCCTGTGCTTGCGTCTCAACAAAAACATTTGCATTAACAATGTTGCCAAGACGAAACCATATGAGTCGCATTGTCAAAAAATTACCAGATCTCATGTTGAGCCGAGATTCTAACTCTACAAGCTCTAACTTCACAAACTCCACTTCTTCTTTCTTTTTTAAGGGCCTCCAAGAACATTGGCCATCAGTAGCATAATTTTTACTTTGTCCACAGCTGACCTAAATAGTGTCGTGGTGTCCAAACCACTAACGAAGGTTCTTAAGCCAAGAAGTTTTTTTACATCCGGAGCCGCGCTTTCCCCCTATCTTTCCCTGAATAATTACATGTAGCATTTCATATTTCGCATTTCTCATCACGTGAGCAAAGTACTCTAATTTTCTTCTTTTTATGATAATTAGTATTTCTTTTTCTTTGTTCAGCCGCTGCATTACCGCTTAATTTGTCACTGTGTCCTTCCAAAAGCCTCAATTCTTTTGCACATCGTTTCCAGAAGGGTGCATGCTTCCATTCCATTGAACAAAATGCTGAACTTATAGCAGCATAATAAGCGTATTTTTAGAGAAATTTTTAACTGCCGTTTGGTTCCCATTTTTCATTTACCCAGCAGCCAAAAGAATTTCATGCTTGTTCTCTCTGCACTATGTTTTCATTTATTCTAATATCTGCCAAGTTATATTTTTGTTTTTATTGATTCACGTTCTGACATTTCTGTATAAGAACCTAAATGCTGAACAGCGCCTCCCTTGTACCGAAACCACTCTTGAAACCAAACTGAAACTTACCGATGTTTTCTTCATATTTTGTATATTTTCTTGAATGCACGATTTTTAGGAACAACTTTAGCACATGGCTCATTAAACTAATTGTATTATATTCTTTGCAATACTTGGTGTTTGCCTTTTTTGGTATTGCGACAAAAGTTGATTTGAGCCAGTCTTAAGGTATAAACAAACTCTACACCTTAGTCAAAATATGTGGCTATAGGTAAAAAAAAATTCACTGCTTAATACTTTTTAAACACGCTTTAATAACCTTCACTAGTGTTTTTGTTTGTGAGTACGTAACTCTCCATTGTAGCTTGATGCTTATTACTTTGTTGCTTTACACTTTCAGTGGGTTCGTTGGCCGAGCGTGTTAACGCGCGGGTCTTCGCTGGCGTGGATCTTCGGATTCACCGGTCGAGAATTCGAATTACGTCCACGCTGAAAAATTTTTGGCAAATTTGTAGTAAACCACATTAAACTAAAAAGTGTGAACAAAAATGTACCAAATGTTCGTGTGTTAGGTAAAAAATAATTACAAATATTCTAACAGCAGTCACCTTGTAGTTTTAGTATTGTTTTTTCTTCTAACATAACTTACCTCATCAATCATTTTTTGAGAAACTAGTGGTATGAGAAAAGCGTAGTAAAGAAGAACTAATATACCCATTATCATCGCCGAATTCTTATCTGGTCTAATTTCCTAAAACAAAATTTTTTGTGGATGATGCATAATATCATTTTTTTGGAAAACTATTATTTGGTTAATATAATAAAAATTAAGATTCTTTTTACAAATTAGCACCAACAAATTTACAGCAAAACGGTTTATTTGTGCAAATTGTTATTTTTCGTAATAATATTGATCTTTTTGTCATAAAAAGTATTTTATAATTAGTGCAAATCTACTCATTTTGATAGTTGTTGTACCGAGTAGTAAGAAATTATTTGTAATTAGATATACAGATAATTTAAAATACATACAAAAATAATAAAATATGTAATCCCACAGAATAATGATAGTCCACATGATAGTTGTATGCAGTAGAAAATGTTTAAATATTTAAATAGATCTTTTTGAATTCTGAAATAGAAAATGAAATTAGATTATTTGCATAATAAATGCCAGGGTACCTCAACAAATTCAGATATGACTCAACGACACAGTAATAAATAAATAATTATTATTAACGCTCATACTCTCAGCGGTTCTCAAATTCTCATACTTACAACAATTTTGCTTTCCGTGTTGTATTGCGAGAATTAAAAAGTGAATACGGGTAATTAAAATTAGTCTAGGCAACACTGTATATCCAGCTGGTATTGTCTTTTCTGCTTGGCGCGACGGACGACGATGTTTCGCGAAAGATGTCGTTTACAGCTGTAGCCTTTTGTTTTAAGACAGTCACTGCATTACAATTACAGTTGTATTTAGAGTTAAACAAAAAATTCAAGTTTGGTGCTTTAACTCTGAATATTTTCTACGCTGTAAATATGGATAAATTTGTAAGTGGGGCCAAATATAAAATAAATTAGGAATAACCTTATGCTTTTACTGATTTACAAGGAGCCTACCTAAATTTGGGCTTCACAAGCATTGACATTAGTGGAGAAAAAACCCCAATTCGTTATTTGTTTGAAAGTAATAGCTGCTGATAGCTTAAAACCCAATAAATTAAAGAAGAACCTACAGATATTGCCCAAGGACTATATCAGTAAACTACGTTAATTTTCCAAGGAAAACTCAGATCATTTACAAAACAGTGGACAAATTTTCAGAAAACGCTCGCGGTGAACGAGAAAATTTTGATGGCATTATACAAACTTATTCTGTCTGCTAGCAAAGACATTGAAGAAACATTGTTTGTTAAAAGCAATGCTAATTTTTTGTCATTTTTTGTCAAATGGTAAAATTTGTCGAAGAGTTTTGGATATATCTGCTGACATTCAGAAGCAGCTTGAATCTTAGCTAATTTGAAAATTATTTGCTATTCAACTTGATAAAGCAACTGAGTCCAATAATGAATTCCATTTAATTTGTTACATCAGATTCAATATAATAATATAAGAAGAATTACTGTTTTGCAAACTTATTAAAGGGATAACTACAGCCAACAAATTATTCAGGATTACAAATACTAATCATTACGGCGAATTTGCAACGGAAAAATTGAGTTGGGATATGCACTGATGGAGTCCATGCCATTACTGGTAATTTTAATAGTTTGCAAGCGCTTGCGAAGAAGTAATCCTCAGATATTATTTGGACACATTGCATGATTAATCGGGAAGCGTCCAAGACCCTGGTTTAAATATTGTTTTGGAAGTAGTTACCTACATAAAAACTAGGATTTTCTCTGTGCTTTGTACAGATATGTGAACTGAACATAAATCTTTGTAGTTTTATTTTTCATCCAGATGGTTATCACGTGGTAAAGTTGTCAGGCGTGTTTACAAACTGAAAAGTGAAATAGCGGTGTTTTTTATGTAAGAAGGTCATAAGCGTTTGGCAGAACTCTGCGACAAGTTATTTTTAATGAAACTTTCTTATTTGGTAGATATCTTTGAAATAACTTGAATGTATTTAATTTGAGTGAAAAGATTGAATCTTTTTGTAAAAAAATGCATTTATGGAAAAAAAAGATAACTTCTTGATATCCCACATTGTGTAGAAGTATCCAGGATTTTTCACTAGAACTGACTAGAAGAGAATTATAAAATTGTAATGATAAAACCATGGAGAGCCATTTAGAAAACCTGAATAGGAACTGTTTTGTGCAAAAGAAGATTGTTCAATTTATTCAATTGGAATTGGTTTTATAATCCATTTGACAGTAAACCTAATGGCCTATCATTGGAAGATGAAAATCAACTAATAAACGTTTCGTCCAACACTTTACTGAAAATGGATTTTAGTCAAAGTGATACGGATTTTCTTAGTTTTCCCCATGTCCTATCTTTGTGAAACAGGATTTTAAATCTAAATATCGAAATAAGCTGCAACTAGAAAAATAACTAAGGGTCGCCATTTCCAATGTGGAACCGAAATTACAGAGATTGTGTGCCACAAAGCAAGCGCAAGTTAGCCATTAGTCCTTGGATTCTAAGAATGTTTTAAACTTGTTAGGCTTTAAATAAGTTTGTTGAAAAATAATTAACAATAAAAATTATAATCGTAATTTTTTCCTGTATATCATTTTTAAAACCCGCTTCTGTACAACTTCTACCCTCTTTAAGCACCGCTCTAAGCAATAAATATTACGAGAGCTGCTGCTTTAATTTCAGGATAGAAAAAAACAAAAATATTTTGATTGAATAAAATTTCTATTATATACTGTTTTTCAAAATATTCACCCTTACATTCGATACACTTTCGCATGCCAATTGTCAAAACATTGTTCCAGTTAGAAGATGGCTCTAGCAAAATTTCCTTTGTAAATGACCACGCAATTTATTTTTGATTTATGAAAACGTAAAGAAATCCTTTGGAATTAAGTCAGACCTGTAGAGAGAATGGGATATAAATTGCATGTTTTAAGTGGTTAAATCACTCCATGTTTGTTTTGCTGTATGGGAGATTATCTTGATGCAGGATGATTCCGCGTTTTTTATAGCCTTTTCGCATTTCTGAGAAAACTGTCGGTAAACAAATGGTTGTGTACCACTCAGAATTTACAGTTATACGATCTTCTAATAAAATAGTAGCTACATGTCCACATTTTGTTATAAAACAGACAATTATTTTCTTGGAAACACTTCGACATCGCGTGACTTTTGTTGGTTTTGCTTCATCTTGAAACACCCAAACGTTGATTATATGTCCTTGCATAAATCCAACTTACGTTACCACTAACAATATCGTATAACAAATTTGGTGTTCCTAAGTTAAATCGTTGAAGTATTTCTTTGCACCATTTGATACAAGCTTGTTTTGGTCTTGAGTTAAATTGTGTAGAATGCAACAAGAACAATTTTTTTTCACACCCAAATGATCATGCAAAATTTGATTTATTTGTTTCATTTTGATGCCCATACACGCTTGCATTTCCCTATATGGGTTACATGTTGATCTGCTTTAGCATTTCTATAGCACCGTACATAAACAAAATAGTAAGATCACTCTGTGAACAGCCTTTGGTGTTGCTTGATCCATATTTTGCTTTGGTGTGCCGAAGTTTTTTGTGGAGCTTCGTGAAAAGTAGTGAGAAGCTATGCCAACTATATCAATTTTTTGGTAGATCCACCAAGTTAGTATGTAATTTACCGATATACCGTTATAATTATCTTTCACAATTATTTAACTTTTTTTGTATCTTAATTTATATTTACCTTTTTTTTCATTAAATAAACATATTTTTAAATCGATTTCAGAAATGTTTGCTTGGCAACGCTGCTGGTGAGTGACAAAGATGCAGACCGAGAGCTTCTTGGGCATGGAACCAGTTTTAGCGAGAGTAATCTTAGTATTTTTGTCTATCTACGGTGGTTATAGTATTATTGGGATTAAGCTCGAAAACTTATTATTGCTAATTATTGTAACTTTAATTGGATAATACCGTCATTAAAAGAATAAATAAAAAAATATTTAGAAAAAACTATCCTATCTTCGTATGTGACAGTACTTTTGGAATCGTTCTATTATTTATCACTAAATTGTACCTACATAAAAACTCAAAATACAGTGTAAGCTTAAACATTTCTTTAAACAAAAAATAACCAGTTTTTATTTTAAGATTGTGTACTTAAGCCATATTTGAACCTTTTGGGGACAGCCAGTGTATATACTTACTCTAAACAAATATTGTGAAGTGTGATACATTTTTTAATTTGATTATAAACACTTCTTTGATAAATTTCATTATCAGCGTCATATAAATAATTCACGTTTAATCTGTTAACAAATTCATTCAAAATTTTGTATTGAAATTTAACATGTAACATATTATAAAACAATGTAATTGGCAATAAAGACATAAAATAGCCACAGATTCCAAATATAATTAAAATGACTAAAGCGTTATGGAAGATTTTTGTTACTCCTGTAAAATTTGTATTAATCCAATATGCTATGAAATCATTTTCTGCTCTTTTAGTGTCTTTGTCTAAAGGTGCCCATAGGAATGTAGCAATTTCACTTACAAAAATACTGAATAATAAATAACGTTTTGCAAATTTACACTCATTTTTAATTTCTTCATATACTTCATTTCCTCCAGCGCGTAGCCATATGGCTTTATTTTGTATAATACTTTTATTCTGTTGGAAAATTGTACCATATAAAACCAGAGAGGTTATGGAATATGCGAATACCTAAAAAAACAAAATATGTTTGAAAAATATAGCAATTAAATTAAAATTTATAAATTGGTAGTTTGACAGCTTTTTTCTTATATAGCTTGGCAATATATAGACTATATATTTATAATTTTTTAATAATGATTTAAAAACTCCAATGCAAAGTGTATATTTATTATTTAGTTTTGTGAATCACTTATAGATGGCGTTTTAAGTAAATTTATAGAAAAAGTTTATAACATTTTCAACAGATAGCGGCCTAAATTAATTTATAGAAAGAAAATTTAGACCATTGTTTAACAACTAGGTTGCAGAGAATTTCGGTAGATGGTGTTTAATTGCGATTTATAAATAATACAGTTAGAAAGATTGTTGTAAATTTATTAATCGAACCCTGTATTCTGTATCCATGTGTAAAGTTTTTTATACTGTAACAAATGCAAGTTGTCTCTTAGGCAATAAACAATGCATCGTTTATTTAAAAAATACAAAAATTTCTGATAAACTTCTCATTGTATAGTCCATTTCATCGTTTTTGGCCGATTTGATATTAAAAACCACTGAAATAAGATTAAACTGTCATCCAAGTTACCAATTGCGGAGAGTTTTTTTTCTAAATTAGGTCGTAAGTTTCTGAAACTATCAGTGAAATATGACATTAATAATTACTAAATTCAACCCTTCAACAACAAGCCGTACATGACGGTTACTAGGAATGTGAATTAAGTCAAGACTTCCGTATTGAATACTTTTTATCTACCGGTGAAACAAGATCTGAGAGAGATGTAACTCTAAATTTACTTTGAGTATGAATTCTGTCATCGGCCAAAATCGGGGAAATGGACTATACCAAATTATATAAATGTAAATAATTTATTTAAGAAGATACTGAATTTCATGTTAGTATTAGTTGTTGTGAAAGAATTGTAATTAGAGGAACCGTAACCACTATAAAAAGTCACGGTGGTCCTTCAAGTTAAATAAAAGGTTAAGTAGTTAGGTCGTTGTTTTATTACCAGTACCTAATCGAAGGGTTCGACTTTGTGGGGGGAACAAATCCTAACTGCTATACCTAACTTAAAAACCCCTACAAAGATTATTTGGATTTGTCTACGTCTGGATAAAATCATTAGTACTGAAATACGGTAAAAAACTTCCAATAATGATTAAGAAAAGTAAAAAAGAAAAACGAAAAATGACTAAAATTGTAATAACAAAATAAAATTTTAAATCAAATAAAAAAGTACTTAATCTTATAAGTTTTAAAAAATGAGTAGTAATTAAAAACATTTAAAAAAAGTAAAAACCATAATAAGGGTTATATATTTGTAAAAGATTTGAGTTACTAACATTCCAAATCTAGATTTAATAGCTAAGATTAAAATAGTGAGTAATTTGCCATTGAAGTCGACTTCAAGGAAATCGAAAACAGATGCCTATATGCTTCCAGTTTTATAAAGAAACAAAGATTTTATTTCTGGCTTTTTAGTGTATTTTTCTTTTTTCAAAGGTGGTTCAATGTTTTTATTTTATCCTTTTTAGTTGCAACTTGACTTTGTCAGATGTGGGCACAAATTCCTAAAGTACTATCTTCAAAACCTTCGGAAGAGGTTGTGGGTTCAATCCCGAACAATCCCGACATGTACCAATGTGACTTTTCAGAGACATAAGTAAATTTTCTAACACCTAGAGACACCACGCACGTACGGTGAAGGAAAACATCGTGATGAAACGTGGACTTAATTGTCTGAAATCACCAACCCGCAGTGTGCAAGCGTGCTCATTACTTCTTGTGAGAAGAACCCTCAGCGGGAATGGGACGACTCGCCGTCGCCGTCGCCGATTGGCCGTGACCGATTGGCCGTGGCCAATTGGCCGTAGATACAACTCGCCGTAGGGACAACTGGCCGCCGATATTGATGTTTTTTTCAACAACCCCTAAAAGTGAGAGGTATGTTGTTACTTTTTCTCAATTAAAGTGGACATAAAAAAGTTAAAGTACTGTTTAAAGATAACGTTTTGATTTTGTTGAATAGATATTAATTAAAATATAATTTAATAACACTTTCTCGTGATCTAGCCGTAATGGTAAACAAATTGTCAGGATTAAAATTTCAATTACTGGTATTAAAATTCCCATAATGCTCCACTAAATATTTGAACTTAGTAGGAACGTATTATTGAAAAAAATCTATCTAACATATTTTTGTTAAGAAAATTAGTTTTTTTTTAAACCGGCCAGAAATGAGTACTTTCCGGTTTATTTTTAGGTCAGAAAATCTTATTTTGTCGGACAAGGCCAGAAAATAAAAATCAGTCCGGTAAAAGCTTTTACCGGACTATCACAATAATTTTCTGGCCCGGTCTGACAAAATGAGATTTTATAACCCAAATAGAAATAAATAACTAACAATTTATTGCTTAAGCAAACTTTCCTATTCTTTACATTTTCTGTCAAGACGAAAAATAAGATTAAACCAGAGAACATCTTTTTTTGAAAACTTGGCTAAATATACAATAGTTTCTAATTTTTTTCTATTTTCATCGAAAGCCATAAGCCTTTTGTTTAAATATGTTAATAATTAGACTATTTTTTGTGCTTTCAAGAACATATGTAGTTTGATATTTCAAATCCAAAAAGTTTTCCGTCTTATCATTAAGAGACAACTTCATGTTATCAGGTTTAATAGCCAAACTAAACAAAATAATTAAATAAAAAATTAGAAAACATATATCGGCGGCCAGTTGTCCCTACGGCGAGTTATCCCTACGTCCAGTTGTCCCTACGGCCAATCGGCCACGGCCAATCGGCGACGGCCAGTCGGCGACGGCGAGTTGTGCTAGACCCGAACTCAGCCTATACAGTGGAACAGTAACAGGTTGATTATTATGTTATACATCATTATTAACATATTAAATCAAATAAATTTTATTATCATAATATTATGAAAATGTGACAAGTGGTTTTCTGATCTACATTTTTTTAAATCATTAATCTAATCAATTTTATAATATTTGTTAACACAAAAATCCTTAATTATCCACAAGTGCGTCACAAGGTCAATCGGCCCCATGTTCTTTCCGTAGTTTAAACGTATTCAGCTTGCGGAAAATTAATTTAGGAAAAATCAATTGTTTTCCCACTCCGTAGTATACTACAGCAGCAGGACATTAATTGAAGTTTGTAATATGTAGTCATATTAGCTTCAACCTTTTTAAAAAATCAAAAGCTCAAATATGTTCGAACAATTTTGAAAGATTACCTCTTACAAGGCTCAACACTAGTTGGACATGGGGTAAATTGACTTCGCAACGCACGGAACGTGTTAATAAAAAAAAACATAATATTAATAAAACTATTAAAATTAAATTTCAAATAGTAATTCACTGCTTTTTAACCGACTTCAAAAAAGGAGGAGATTTATATATTTTCATATCACATGCATTGAAACAGCTAGTTTTGATCTCTGTTTTGCTAGTCGAAATAAGACAATTTTAGACCAATGCAACTGTCAGTCAGAAATTGACAGTTGTTTCTGCCCTAGGGAAGAAACAACGTTGTTTCTGTCCGGCACATTCATTTCTTTATTATTTATGTCTTTATTTCAAGTCTGTCAGAATGGCATTTGTAATAAACAAAAGCGAATAAAATCATAATCGTCTGACAACAGTCGTCAAATCGTTGTCAAGATCTTACTACGCTATTTGTCTGAAATAGTCTTACTTCGACTGGCTACAGAGATCAAAACTTGCTGTTTCAATGCATGTGATATGAAAAATATAGTGTGTGGCACGGGATGAAACAAAGACGATTTCTGATTATAGGGCGAGAGTTGACTGACCGAGCGAAGCCCTTGCCACACAATATACTATTTTTTATGTATGTTACGACATAACTCCGGTATTTATAATCCGATTTGAAAAAGTCTTTTTGCATTCCAAAGAATATAGTGTCAGTGTGGTACCATGGAAAATTGGTTAAGGTCTCGTCATCAACGTGGAAGATATTCCAGGGAACACTTTAAAACTAAACAGAATAAGCTCTGTAGTTTAATTAATATGTTAATTATAGTGTATAATATAAAAACATAATAATCAAATCGTTACTGTCCCGCTGTATTGGCAAAGACCAATTCCCACAAGGAGAAGAAATGAGCATTAACTCACCTGGCTTGCTCACTGTGGGTTGGTGATTTCAGACAAATAAATCCACGTTTCATCACGATGGTTTCCTTCTCTTTGTGTCTCTAGGTGTTAAAAAATTTACTTATGTTTACGAAAAGACACATTGGTACATGTCGGGATTGTTGGGGATTGCACCCACAACCTCTTGCACGTTATTCGGTAGTACATCATGAATTTGACAAAGCCAAGCAACAACTAAAAATGATAAAATAAAATGAAAGCAACTAGGCATCTGATTTCGATTTCCAATGGCAAATTACTCGCTATTTTAATCTTAGCTATTAAATCTAGATTTTGAATGTTAGTTACTCAAATCCTTTACAAAGACTTCAAGGAAATCGAAATCACATGCTTCCAATTTTTTAAGAAAATAAAGATTTTATAGTGCATGTTTCTTTCCTTTTTTAAGGCAGTTCAATTTTTATATTGTCTAACTTAAGTACCTACCTATGTAAATATAAACATAGTATGAAGTGTACTTATGAAAATCTTACCGTCCAGTAACAAATGCATCCTGGTATATATTTATTTATAAGACTGTTTTGAGTATGATTAAGAAACCAATATGTGGCAGAAATTTGCACTACAGTTATATATAAAATCATAGAAAAACAAACAACTCGAGCAAACATATACTTTTTGAGAATATGGAATCCACTCAATTTATGCAGGAATTCTAGTAGATCAACTAAAATAAATACTTTTTAGAAACTATATAAAGTATAGGATTTCAAAACAAACCTCGATTTTCGATCATACATATAGGCACCATTATTTATTCATGAAATTATTATAACAATTTTTCTTACAATTTTTTACTTACCACTGGAACACAAAAATATTCATTTTTAAATTAAGCTAGATTTTGTTTGCTGTTTTTGAATAATTAACGTTTATTGATTAATTTTAAAATCTTATAAAACAAAGTCTCCCGTCACGCCTGTCTGTCTGTCTGTCTGTTTGCCATTGACTCAAAAAGTATTGGACGAATTTTTTACAGTTTTCTTCAACAGGTAAAGTGATTCTGTTTTTCTTACACCATATCAATTAAATAAATACTATTAGTTGTGGCAAGTTGGTGAGAAATTAAATAGTTAAAATATGGCTGAAGCTAAGTTAAGATGTCGCTCAATTTCTTGTATCCTATTAAATTGCAGGAAAAGTTAATTTATCAATACAAATCTATACTATCTGACATCTATGTTATTTGAGTGTGTCTACGTTTAGATAAAATAAGAAGTATTAAAAAATGATAAAATTTTCAATAAAATTTAAGATAATTGAAATATGAAACAAAAATTTAATAAAATCGTATAACGGAAAAAACTTTAAAAAAGGTAAATATACTAAAAAACGAGTAGGTTTAAAAAATGGGAAAAAATCAAAAAGAAAAATAAAAACAGAAAAAATAGAGTTTTATAAAAAGGGAAGAAAAAATAATAACAAAAAGTAAAAAAAAAACATGGAAATTAATCGAAAAATCAAGAAAAAATATTGAAGACAGTTACGTTATTATCTCCGTCAAACTCAGAATGTGACTGTTTCCAGATATATCAGTTACAGAACATTGAGATAATTTTGTTAGTCGAAGAACTTGGAGATGTCAACTTTTAAATCGAGGACCAGTCGACTACGTTGGGCACAAGAACATATTATATGGGAGCAAAATCAATGGCAAAATGTTCTTTTTACCGATGAATCTCGGTTTAGTTTGTATCCAGACTCTCGAACGATACGCGTATAAAGAGAACCTTGCACAAGAAATCGAATGTAAAATACACAGGAGATTCACAGCTACAGAAAAAGCACAATTATGGCATGAACAGGAATTTTGCTTTGTAGTAAAACTGAGTTCGTTCTGCTGAATCGTTTTTATCACCAAAGTGCTAAGTTACAAAAGTTCTAGTAAGTGTAGTTGTTCCATACGCGCAAAACATTGGTCCTGATTTTATCTTGATGCATGACAATCAAACTGCACATACAGCCAAAGTAACAAGAAAGTTCTCGGAAGAGCATAATATTCCAGTTTGGCCCTGGCCAGCTCAATCGCTCGATCTCAATCCTATTAAACACGCGTAGGATATGCCTCAGCGAATAGTTTTTCAAGACCAGAATTACTTTAAAAACTGCAATCAGCTGTTTTAAGCTCTTTACCAGTCCTGGATGGCGATTTCCTAAGAAGATCTGGATAGCTTGATCCTTAGTATGGTAAGAAGTTATAGAGCCATCATAAATGCACGAGGAGACCACATTCTTTATTAAAGGTTTCTTTGTCCCGTTGTTATGTTTTTTTCTTTAGTTACAAACATTTAAAATTGTTCTTGTTTTTTATTAAAATGTATTTTTCTACAAGCATGCGTAAAACAACACTTTCCCGCACGCATTTTAATTCACGCATTTTTTTTATTAATTAGAGATGTTTTCCGATAACCTTTTTGACAAATAATTGTATTATTATCTTTATCTTGTTGGACTACATACAAATAGTAAAAAAAATTAAGATTATTTTACATGAAAATAGGGATTTTTAAAATGTTTGTTTTTAAAAAATCATAATTTATTAAATCACCCCTGTAAACCTTACTCAAGCTACAACAAACTCACCTGTTTAAGTAGGGTTGCTATAGCTACAGTGGTGTATTTATTGACACTATGAAAGATTTAATTGTCACAATCACATCTTTTCAAGTATCTTCGCGTCGTTCGGGCATCGGCAGTTCGCGTGCGGGAAAGTATAACTTTCCGCACTTGTTAGGATAATAACTAAATTCTTTCATTTACCTATTCCCACGGATCAAGCTTACAAAAGATACAATGAAGAAAACCTAAAAACAAAAGCCTAAGGGGTAGCGTAAAATGGCAGCATCTTACCAAGTTCTCCAGTTTTCTTTACTTTAATGTACGATGGGAAAGCCAAAAATTTACAAGATAATTGCTGGTAACGTATAACAATGAACCATAAAATTCGCCACCTTCGTACCGCCAGACCTCTCTAAAATGGTCAAATTTGACCGCCCTCTTTGGATATGAAAAAACCGGCTAATTCTTCACGGGAACCCCTCTTTTTATAGTATTTTTCGAAAGAAAATACTAGACAGTCTAGGGAGCAGCAATCTATATGTCAGACAACCTAAATTCGACAATTTTAAGGAAACGCCACGGGTAATAATAAAAAAATAGAAAAAAGAAAAACATAAAAAGATTAAAAAATCATGAATGAAACATTAAAAAATGGGTTTATTTGATTTTATTCGTGGTAATATATTATTCTGAAAAATTCTAACAAAATAGGATTAAATGTAAAAAGTTATTGATTTGACTCTAAGCTTTAATATATAAATAATAAATAAAAAAATCTTTTTATAACCTTGATCATGGTAAATTAAGTTTTTATTCTAAATGAAAAAATAAAATAGAAATGATGCCACAAAAAACATACAAAAATTATATAAATTTATAACTTAATTTTAAACTTATTTTAAATATAGTTCTCGTTATTTTACTAGCTAATTTTATTTCCCGCTGTATCTCTAGCGTGCGAAACATCAAAATTGTTTTATCCATAATTTGGTTTCATTCAAGTTTTTCGCTCTAGATAATTTCTCCAAAGTGGATGATGATTAATCAAATATAAACTTTATCTAACTTAATCTGACTATGTCTGTATAGGTAAATACTTTCCAAATGAGTCTCATCAATTATAGATTTTGATATTATCATTACAAAAACAGGTAAAACGTAGATAAAAATCGATCCTCGTATAATCTAAATATTTCAAAATAAGATAGATGAAAAAAGAGAAACTAATTAAGTGGGCTAAATTTCGTAACGGTAAAAATAACATTTAGAGTAGACAACACAGTAACTACATTTTTCGAGAAGACCCCGATAAGTGTTTATATAGAACAAAAAAAAAACAATGTATCAAATGGAACATTTTTTATTTTGTTTCACTGAAAAGAGTTACTCGGAACGTAATCATCCATAGTTAAATAATTGTTATTGTATAATTGACAAAAATTATCACAAAGGTTGCGTCTATTCGCGTTGAAGGCGATGCTGTCGGCGACCTGTGAAACTTCGTGGATCTTCGGGGTGTGATCCAATCGGAACCACATCGTTATAGTTTGCGTGCTGTTGCTGGTATGAGCTTTCAGAGCACAGTTTCGGTGATAATAAGGAATGGCGTTGTCAAGTCTTCGTAGAAGGTCGGTGTTAATGTTACAGATAATATACACTTATGAGTGTTCCTGAATGTCCGTGTAAGTGGTAATACGGGTCTCCGGGGAGGAGTCATGTTGATGAATTGGCTAAGAATGTCGTTCGTATCATGGGAGATTGTGATTTAAGGCTGTCTTGTTATACCCTGGGCGTTTGAGCATCATAGACGGATCGCTTATCTCCTATGAATAAGAAAGACTACTAGTTTTAACTGCCGTAGACGGATCAGTAAAAATATTCTTTTCTAGACTGTGTTAACTACGATTATTTGATCTCGTACGATACAAGGTCATGGTGCGAGTGGAAAAAATTGCCATACGAGCCGACGGCGTTGAATAGCTTAAAATTGCTATTCCATAAGAGTAATTAGTTGTTTTCACTACTTCTTGGAAAATAAATTTGTATTTTTCAAAATTCTCAAAAAATTATAGTCAATAAGTATTTTAATATAGTCCTTGAGGAGGCATTGGTACAGATTCCAACTAACCCTGAAAGAACGATATTTAATCGTCAGATACAAAGTCTTGGGTTTGCTGATGACATTGATATTGTGGAAAAGCTTGCTCAGAGCTTTTGAGAAAATTTATCTGGCCTTGAAAGTGATAACACAGGATCTAGGACTTGAGATCAGCCAGAGTAATTGATGTCAAGAAGGCAACTAAAAGAACCACTGGAAAAGGTTTAGCTAGGTAAAGATAAATTCAAGATTATCAACAAATTTAAAAATCTTGAAACTCGTATCAATAATAAGGACGATATCACGGAAGAAGTAAAGAGCTGAATATCAGCAGGGAATCGCTGCTATTTCTCCGACATCCATACTATAAAAAGCAAAGCAGTGAGCAGACTTACCAAGATACAGATTTATCTCATATTCATACGTCCAGTGGTTTTGTATCGAGCTGAGACCATGAGGCAATTAGGAAGTGCAGATCCAGGATTTACGGTATCTGTAGCGCGAAAGGTGATGATAAATAAGTATTTTGCCATTTAATTTGGGAACATATTACTGTAAAATTTCTAAGCGGTGAACGCTCGATTTGTAGCTCAAGGTTCAATAATACCCGTCTGGTGCGACTTTTTTATTTAATCTTTTTTATAAACTTTTTTATATATCTAGTAATATATTACCAAAAGCCTTGTAAGCAGGATGGGTTTTCTGGTGCTGTACTATCAAATTTTAGATAGATAATTTCGAAATTTTATTGACAAACGGTTTATTTAAATACCCATTTTACACCAAATGTCATATTTCCATACAGTGTGCCAAAATAATTATAATTGATTCCATGACTTAAAATAAGTTAAGAATGACAGTACTTTATTGTTGTTGAAATAGTAAAGTTAACTTTCATTACAGTTCTTACTTACTACGAAACCTATACAGATATTTACTTACAAAGAAAATATAAAATATAAAAATACCAAAATAAATATGAATTAATATCAAAAGTCTGTCACAGCAAATTTTTTATTGTAGTATAGACAATTATTTTAAGATTGGATTGGTTTTAAACAAAATCTTAAGAATCTAAATGTTATATTCCGTGAACTTACCAATCAGAAATAGAAAAATAACTTCCAACTTCTGAAAATTTTCCTGCATAAAATTCCTTTATATACTATAGCAGTCTAATTAAATTAATATAAGTTTCACAAATGTTAAATGAGTTATGATTTAAAGTTTTAAAAGTGATATTTAAAATAAACATAACTAATGGAGAGGATAATTTTAACAGCGATATCAACAAATTATTTTAATGTGAATTTGTTAACTTTATTATGTAGTGTATGAAGCAATCCGTAATAACTTGGTAATTTAGTTTAACATTTGTCTTTAATTTACTTTTAAAAATTACAAGACACTAGTTATAAATTCTAGATACAATTATTAGCACGTTAATAATTAACTAGCCAAAAATAAAAATCTTGTTCCGTTTACTGCTATGACTAACAGTTAGTGGCAGTGGTTGATGACTGATTTTATTAAAACTCAGATCTTCAAATTACATTTCAATATTGAAGTCAGAAAAAGCAGCAAGAATTTTCCAATAGACAGTCAGTGGCAGCGGAGTCCAACTAACGAATGTTAGTGCTTTACCATAACAAAGTAATAGGGTACCGGACAGTAATCGAAAAAAAATCTAAGATGTGTTTTAAAATAAAGTTTGTTATACAACAATATCACTCAATAAAGATTTTTAAGAAATAACAATGATTTATATTTTTAAATCAATAAATAAAGTTGCGTAAATTATCTGTGACGTGTAAGAACCCAAACGCCAATCACAGTGCGTAACGTCATATGGAGGGAGTCGTAAGTAAACAACACTGCTTTGTATGTTATTTCGCGTTTTTCTACGATTTATTTGCATTTGTCTAAAAGTATTTAATTGTAATTAGTTACGAATTGAAGGACTATAGTCATAACAGAACTTTAGTTATACATTATATCTCTAGTATAAGTGAATTTTGGAAAAAAAATATATTCCCTATTTTATATGAAAGCACTAAATAAAATAATTATACACAATTTGTCAATGGTTTTATTTATTAGCATTCTCAATATAAAGTAAAATAAAATGTATATAAAAGATATAATTAAGTTTAAATATTCTCTATAGCTTCTTTGGCAGCTAAAACACAAATACAAGATTGTTTATGCACACGTAAAACATTCTAAGTAAGACATAACCTATAACACCTACATTACATACACACTAAAAATAATTATTTGTATTAAGTGCTGTGTAATACCACTCTAGGTACAGTACTTACATCAAAGTGATCTTCACAAAAGTAAACTGCTGAAGTAACAGACATTCCATCGCACTTTCGTCTTGCTAGGTCTAACAATTTCTTTCGTATGTCTGGTTTTCGAGGTACATCAATAAAAATTTTATTTGGAGTAGTTACTGATGTATTTCCATATCAAGGTACAACACACCAACGATATCTTTTTCGGTCCTTGATGATTAAGAAACACAAAATACTTAATTTACCCAAGCACTGATCACTTGTAATATGGCTCGTAGTTTGTTTACCTCCATATGACGTAACGCGATCTGAATTGACATGAAGTGCTGTTTTCGCGGCAATTTTAAATAAATTATGTTTTTAACGTTTTCAAGTACTCTAGAGGATTTATTTAATTAAAATATTATTTTTTATGGCTATATATATGAATAAAGATTATTTTTAAACACTATTTGAAAAGTTGTCCGGTTCCCTATTGTTATTGACATTATTAAAGATTATTATACCATGTTTAAGATTTAATTATAAAACCAATAGAGAAGTTTCCATAGTCCTTAGACCTACGTCATTATAGCTGAAATTTTGAGGATTATTAGCTAAGAGCAGGCACATTTTTCAGGAAGCACGAAGTACAGATACCTACTTATAAGCTTTGTTTTTAGTTTATGATAAATATTTTGCAAAATATTACGATAGTTATTTATAAGATACAAAAATAAGTATTACAATTAGAAAGATAAAAATAAAACTGGAGCACATAGAAATAGAAACCGGCACTTGAAAGGCAGAAGAGCTGAGAAAAATAGTTTAAGTAACAAGTATCGGAGAAGAAAAAATGATTTAGAAGGTACAGAAAAGTAGAAAGAATGAGTTAAGAAACAGAGTAGTGGATAAAAGAACAGACAGAGGAAGAAAGGAAGTTATATATTCTTTTTCATAGCACATGCATTGAAACAGCTAGTTTTGATCCCTGTTTTGCTAGTCAAAACAATTTCAGACCAATGCAACTGTCAGTCAGAAACTGACAGTTGTTTCGGCCCTTGGGGAGAAACAACGTTGTTTCTCCCCTAGTGACAGCCTGAGGTGAGGATATCCCTACACACGGGAGGATGCACAATGGGTCATATGTGGCCTCAGTGCTGTCTAAGCACTCGCTCGACCCTCCGCAAATTTTCAGATCCAGATCCAGATCCCCTAGGATAGAAAAAATGTCATTATTTCAAGTCTGTCAGGATGTTTCTGACTGACGGTTGCATTGGTATGAAATAGTCTTACTTCGACTGTCTACAGAAATCAAAACTCGGTGTCTCAATGCATGTGATATGAAAAATATAGTGTGTGGCACGGTATGAAACAAAGACGATTTCTGACCGAGCAATGACAGCCCTCGCTTCGCTTGGGCAGTCAACTCTCGCCCTAGTCAGAAATCGTCTTGTTTTACCCTTTGCCACACAACATACTATTTTTTGCATAATAAGGGACTGGAATAACAAATTTATAAAGAAAAACATATAATATTTTACAATTTTTTCTTGAATTGATACCTATACAAAATAATATACCTCATATTCTTAAACATTCCAAAAATATTAATGTTAAAATGTTTTTTTTTTGTCAAAAAAAATGATTTTATGTAATGAAGTTATTAAATTGTAAATATTAACTTCTCGAACAACTACCGAAGCACTTGAATAGTTAGTTGTACTATAAATTATCATGAGAAAACTACAAGGTAAATTGCAACATAAACTAAACTTTTGGCCACCGCAAGAATGATTTACGTATTTATGCAGTGGTGTGGAGTTAAATTTGATATAGTACTAGAAAAATTCGAATATTTTTATTTATTAAGAACCTTCATGCTTTTTAATAAAGTGCATAAAGATACATAAAGTTTTCGCACAAATTCGTCAATATTCGTTTAAAAAATTGATTTTAATGGTTCAAATTCAACCGTTAACAGAAGATGGTTTTCATAGTTACACAAACGCTGACGCAGAATAAAAACTGCGTTAGTTAAACATCCCATAAAGTAAATACTACTTTGCAGCATTGGCACCTTTTTTTAAGAGGGGGGAATGCTTGTTGCGCACACTCACAGGGGCACGTGCTCCTGTGGGTAGTGTTGGGCTCGGCCGTGAGGCCCCTACCAACTAAACCCTTCCTCCTTTCGCCCCCCTCATGCCGTGGCATCTGTCTTTTCGGAAGTTTCTTCACCGGCATCTTTTTTTTTTCGCGTCACGCACCTTTCCCCTCGGTTTTCACTCTTCTCCTCTTTCCCTTGCCTGCTGCTCTCTTTCTATTTCTTCTTTCCTCCTCATAATTTTTCTAATCATGTCGTGCACTTGTTCCCATTAATTTTTGCTTCTCACCATTGTTCTTACAATGTTTTTTCTGCCGTGAGCCTTTCCTCGAGAGTTTCCTCCATTTCTCTTCTTACTTCCTCGAAGTAGCTGCACTCCAGAACTGTGTGCTCCGGCGTGTCTCTCTCCTCTCCACATGCTCTGCACGCCGTGTCGTCGCTCTTGCCGATCCTGTAGGTGTAGCTCCCGAATGAGCCTTGACCTGACAGGAACTGGGTCAAGTAATAATCCGCAGTGCGGTGTTTACACCTGACCCATTCCCCTAACTGACTCGACTTTGTCTGGCCGACAGATTCCAGTAGGAGGTTTTAGAAGTACTAAAACCAGCCACTTTAATTCGCAAAACCGTCATAATATAGTTAGCTCTAATAGGAAAATAACTAATCACCAGTTTCTTACTATAATCGGCATTTAGTTAACCTTACTTTATCTTCGTTTATACCATTAGATAAAGTTATATCCATGCTATGAATAATAGAATATTTTGAAAAATTTCAAGTACACATAGTTTTCACCAAATAAATAAAAAGCTCAATAATTTTCAAAGCTATATAAAAAATTCATTTAAATACGAATTATCAAATACACATGTACTTATACAGTTTTCGATATATCTAAATAGTAAATGTTAACTGTCGACTATAAAATTAACAATGTAATTGTCCCCTAGCTTTTTTCCAATCTTTTTTAGCCTTAACAAAAATTCCTATAAAATTGAATCAAATCTTTATGGTAGGTTTACATTCTTGTCAAGTCTCAGCAAGCTTCTACAAATACCAAAGTGTAAAGGAATGTGTTTGGATTGGCTTGCGTGAGATGGGAAAAGCTGGTTGCCGATCCGGGCCAATGTCGGTTTTCGAACACAGATGTAAGGAATCTTGCGACATATTTACACGTTGGCCTATGTTTAGAGCTATTCACGACTTCGAGTCGTACGATTCTACGTCTGCCATGCTTGCCTGTTCATAACACAATTGCGCACTCGCCAATGTATAAATGGCATTTAACCGTTTGTGACGGTTTGGAGCTTGTGGATGCTTGCGGCGACTTGGCCAAGAGTGTAAACCTACCATGACAAAAGTAATATATCAAATATCACCAATTTATTGCTTATGGTAATAATCAGCAACTTATAAATTAAATCAATTTTCTATGAAATAATTATGTTGCTATTTTTTTGGAAGTTTAACAACAAAAGTTTTTAATGAAGAGGTATTGACTTATGAGGTGTGTAAGAAAATTTTTAAGGAAAATATATTTTTAAACATCTTTGTAGAGTATTTTTAATCGATCTTGAAACTGTGAGATTTAAGGATTAGAATCTTATATCCAATGGAATGTTGAATTAGAGACACGAGTTAACGCGTATCTTGAATTTTCTATGATTCCAAAATAACGAAACGATGCTTTTAAGTAAGTAAGTTATATTTAAAGAAAATGAATTAAACGAAATGTGTAATTTTTGCAAGTTGCAAATGGTAAACGTGAGATACCTACCTATACAAATAACAGTGCAAGACAAACCCTCATAAATCAGTAACCAGTAATTCAAATAACAGTAAATCTAATATAATTTTAAATATATCTTATAATAAAAAATAAATGTAGTTTAGCAGAAGGACATTTGAAGAAGAACTGCTCTCAACATGAACCTGTTGAGAAAGAAAGATAAACTACCGCTCGCTACCAAAACTCCATATGACATCGTAGATAATCCTTTAACCTCAATAAGTGTCCAAAACGTCACTAAAACCAGAAGTAAAAGATTCAGTTTGCCAACCTTATATTTTTTCAATCGGTGACATTGTAAGGACAAATCCTTTCATTATCACTATGTAACTTCGTAATCCTTTATAATAAGTGAGTCCTTGATGAAGCTTTCTGTGATTTCTTTGTAACAATCGTCTCGTAGGCCACACGCCTACGCGTAAATGTTTTAACCCCAAATTACACAGTGTAAGGCTATACTTAACATACACTACAACGCAATCAAAACCTTTTATTTTTGAATATGTACCAACAAAACCAACACCACATGTAAAACACATTCCATCAAATTCCACTGTTAAGCAGGATATCAGCTATTCAAACATGGTTCGAAGAAAACATACCCCTTCCTATATATTATTTCGTGTTTGTCTTTGCCCCAAGGATTAAGATCTTTAGATGTCATTTTGTCAACTAAAGAATACTTACTTTTACTCTGACAATAGGTGACTTATTTTTGTAATCACAAAGGGTAAAATAAATTTCTTTCATAAGCCAGTTGAAAATAAATTATATTTCTTGTTTGTATACTGTCCTCTGCAAGATTTTTTTTCTCTCCAGAATAACAAAAATATTTAAAAAATAACATATTACCTTTTGGTTAAAATTCTGGTTGCGATCCTGAGGTGAATTGTGGTGTCGCAGATGTACCTGATGTAATTTAAGCACTGAACTGTTTGTACAGCCCTGTATTTAAGCCAAGGCAACGTCATCAGCCTACTTGGATTCTTGTTTGAATTGGTATTAGAGTGGATATCGGAGAAACACCAACAGCACTAATAGCAATTCCTGACCAAGACATTAAATCAAAGCTCCAGATGAATTAGGAATTTAGATGAGAGGTTTTTGTGTGCTTAAGTGATATTATTGGATAAACGTTTTACGGGCTTTGGAATTTCAACATTAAAATACTTTGGATATTTCGGAATACGTGTTGACCACTATTTTATACCGCTGGCAGTTTTAATGGTTACAATTAATTGAAAAACAAGCAAAATACAAAACACGCTTGATCCATTTTCTTTTTATTTTAATTTTATTTTAATCCGTTTTTTATGTGGTTTACTGCAATTTAAAAAAAAATATATATATATTTTTAAATTTTGAACACTTGGTCTATAATTGTAACTACAATCTCGAATTAACTTCTGACCGAAATCGATTTTTCACTCTCTACAAAGTTCTGGTATAAACCGATTTAACGATTACTTCAGTAATAAAATTAAAGTAGAGACTCGTAATTTGGGTAGATAAAGAAATACAGGGTTTGGTAGACTCATCTTCAAGTAAATAAAGCTAAAAGCGACTGTAGTTACCGCAGCGTGCAAGAAACGCATTAAGATACCAACTCAATTTTCTCATTCAGTGATCTTAAGAGCTCAAAACAATCGCTAGGATGGTAAAATTGGATTGTTTTCGAGATTTTTTTAAAACGATTTTATTATCGTAAGGACTTGGAGATAGATTTTTATCACAAATAGATACCATAATTGAATAACTTAAAAATATTTATTTTATTAACTTTACCATCCTTTACATTCACATTTATACTTATAACTTTTTTTTTAAACCGGCCAGAATTTAGAACTTTCCGGTTTATTTTTAGGTCAGAAAATCTCATTTTGTTGGACAAGGCCAGAAAATAAAATTGAGTCTGGTAAAACCTTTAACCGGACAATCACAATAATTTTCTGGCCCGGTCCGACAAAATGAGATTTTCTGACCCAAAAAAAAAACTGAAAATTACAAAATTCTGGCCGGTTAAAAAAAATATTGTACGTAATACATCCCAAAAGTGCTTTTACTGGACTCGCAGGCTTGCAGGACTCGCCTGCGGTGCCCTGCAAGTGCCCACTCGTCCAGTATAAAGACCACTTTCGGGACTTGTTACGAAAACTACTATTACACTTTGTATGCAAAATTAAATCTTTGTATATTTAATTTGCCGGAACTTTAAAAAAACAAAAATAAATTTTAATAAAATTTATGATTTTTTAATGATGCCTGCACTTAAAAAAAGGAAAAATAAATTTTATCAAAAATTATGATTTTTTAATGATGCTGGCTCGATCTTAATTACGCAATTGTCACAATGTTAGAACAGATAGACAGGCACTGGATCTACATAATAAAAAAACGTATCCAAGTCTCAGTTAAGTTTATGATAATGGAACAGATAGACAGCTACTGAATCTTAATAATGGAACAACATATCCTGCTGCTCGAGGAACTGGACTGTTTTAAGATAAGAAAAAAAATTCGTTGCAATATTACAAATGTTATGATGGAGCAGATTGACAGGCACTGGATCTTCATAATGGAAAAATGTATTCGGGTCGTAGCTGAGCTGGTGATAATAAAGGAATAAGACAGGCACTTGATTCTAATAATAGAATAAAGTATCCCACAGATCAGGGAACTTGATTGTTGTAAGATGTCAGGAAAAATGCCTTCCAATAGTGATGCCTTATCGGAAGGTATGCACTGAAACTTTGTAACAGAACAACAATTCCAAATCGTGTTTTGGTCTTTCAATAAAGGTATATGGAAGTTGTTCGACTATAGATGTTATCAAGGTGTGACAATGGAGCAGATAGACAGGCACTGGAATTTCATAATAGAAAAAATTATCCGCTGCTCAGTTGAGCTTGTAATAACGAAGCAGATAGACAGGTACAGGATCTTAATAATAGAACAACATATCCTGCAGATCGAGGAACTGTAGTGTTCGAAAAAATTCCTTGCAATATTACAGATGTTATCAAGGTGTGATGATGAGCAGATAAAGAGGCACTGGATCTATATAATGGAAAAACATGTCTGAGCCGCAGTTGAGCTTACGAAAATGAAGAAGTAAGACAGGCACTTAACCTAAAAATAGAAAAACGTATCCCACAGATTGAGGAACTCGACTGTTGTGAGGAAAAATGCCTTGCAATAGTGATGCCTTATTGGAAGGTAGGCACTGAAACTTTGTAACAGAACAACATTTGCAAATCGTGATTTGTTTTTTTTTATAATGGTCTATGGAGATTGTTTGACTACAGATGTTATCAAGGTGTGATAATAGAGCAAATAGACAGGCACTGGATCTTTATAATGGAAAAACGTGTCCGACTCGCAGTTGAGCTTCTGACAATGGAGCAGATATACACCTACTGGATCTTAGTAATGGAACAACATATGCTGCAGATCGATGAACTGGACTGTTCTTAAATAAGAAAAAATTCCTTAATATCTTACAGATGTCATCAAGGTGAGATGATAAGCAGATAGAGACGCACTGGATCTTCATATTGGAAAAATGTATCTGAGTCGCAGTTGAGGTTGCGAAAATGAAGCAGTAAGACAGGCTCTTGATTCTAATAATAAAATAACGGATCCTACAGATCTAGGAACTCGACTGTTGTAAGATGTGAGAAAAAATGCCTTGCAATAGTGAAGCCTTATCGAAAGATAGGCACTGGATCTCTTTAACACAATAACATATCAAAATCGTTTTTGGTCTTTTTATTATGATCATTGGAGATTGTTTGACTACAGATGTAATTAAGGTGTGATGATGAAGCAGATAGATAGGCACTAGATCCTAATAATGAAACAACGTATTCTATAGATCAAGGAACTGGACTGTTCTCAAATAACAGGAAAAGTTTCTTGCAATAATGAAGCCTTATCGGAGGTGAAGGGTATGCTTACTGTCACAAAAAACTTGAATTAGTTTATTAATTTATAGTTTAAAAGACTAAAACAAAATTATTTACTGCACTAAAAGCCATACATAAACAAAATATTGTTATCTGTATAATTCATTTAAATAAATTTGCATTAAATTTTACCTAAACTACAGCAATACTTTTAACTACTAAAATAAAATTTTAATTATTTTCGCAAGCTGTTAAAAATTTATCAGTTTAACCGCCAACAAACTCGTCTTAAAAATCTAACATCAAAAGTGTTATTTTCACAAGCAAATCTGCATATCTCTCGCTGAGATCCATTTGTCACCGGGAATTGTTTCGATGTCGGAACTCGAAATGTGGCTGCAGAAGAAGAAGAAAGAGCGGCAATATCCGCATCTACGAGACTCCATTTAAATGGAAATGATGGCCTCCATCCACAACCATTTACATCCTGCTGTATACGCGCTAGTGACAATGTGTCTTGTTGCCAAGATTTTTCTTATAGTCATCAAAGCGGAATTCAAAAGAGAAATATTTTTTGTGTTATTAGTGCTTACAAGTCTAATATACTGAATATGAGGATTTACGTTGTAGTTTTATGAGAATTTAGAATATGTACTTCGGAATTACTGGCGTACTATCTCGGTTTCTTACAATGTATAAAATTGAGAGAAAAACTATAAAGAAGGTAAATTTTAGCACAAGAGTTTGAAGATTTTTCTTATGAACCGTTAATTGGATGTTGATAATTATTAAGGAATTACTCTACTAATGTTCTCTAAGAAATGTCAACTTTTAATCATACACGTGTAATAATGAAGTTGTCTTGTCCCAATAAAAGATTATCTTGATACCTTAAATATCAAAAATTATACAAAACTTTAAATGTAACAATTTTTTATGAATATTTAAAGTAAAAACCTCTTATATGTAACCTTTAGCACTAAAATCCACACTTAAGTAATAACGATTTTTTATAAATAGTTGGCACGGAATAATAAATCTTTTGGTTTAGGCAGTTTCAGGTATGGGTTTGTTAGGTAATATCTTAGTAAAACAACAAGATCCGTTCGCCCTGTAACATATTTTTCTCCCCGAACCATTGCAGATCCTCGCATTGAATAAAGTCATAGTTCGTATGTTCTGGACGTTGAATACCTTTCACAGATCTGTCTGAGCCATATAAGAAATACCTTGACTCATTTTTGTGAACAAAACGCACTGCTAGTTATGGAGTTCTGTGTCAAACTGCAATCTACTTTTAAAGTTGCTGCTCTGTCTGGTATCCATACTTGCAAATTATTAAATTAAGCCTTTGTATACTGTTTCTACTAATTTGAATATTGTAACGGGATAACCGTGAAGGGACCTTAATTTGAAAGATTGTTATTGACAATTGATTTGTTATCACTTGATTAAATAATGTATCTAGAAAATTCTAGAAACTTCTAAACACACTGACTAGATTAAATAATGTTTCTAGAAAATTCTAGAAAGATCTAAACACACTGACTAGATTTAATGAAGTTGTATATAAGAGGATGTATGGGCAGTTAACGTCAGTTCAAGTTCAAGTATTCACAAGAGTTCATTGTATTGTCAAGTAGTTAGACGTTATCCAACAGAGTTCAGTGTATCTTAACAATTTTGTAAATAAATTGTGTAAAAGTCCCCATAAGTGTTTCAAATTGGTGTCAGGTGTGGGGTGAAGATACAAGAATGCCTGGAAAAAAGATAAATGAACTATTGGTGGCTGAGCTCAGAAGAGAGCTTGAAGAAGTAGAGTTGGAAACTAGTGGGAGCAAATCCGTATTGTTGAGAAGGCTCCGTGAATACTACCTAGCTAATAATTTAGACCCTGACGCTGTGGAGTTTGAAGACCCAAATCAAAAAGCGAATTCTGAACTAGCCCAACAACTGGCCCAATTATCCAGTCAGATGAAGAGCCAACAAGAAGAGCAAACTCAACAACTTTCCCGGCTGCAAGAGGAGCTATCAGGACGAATGACGAGCCAGCAAGAGGAGCTATCCAGTCAGATGAAGAGCCAGCGCGAAAACATGTTCCAGCTGTCCCAACGAATGACGAGCCAACAAGAAAAACAAACTCAACAACTTTCCCGGCTGCAAGAGGAGCTATCTGGACGAATGACCAGCCAACAAGAAGAACAAACTCAACAACTTTCCCGGCTGCAAGAGGAGCTATCAGGACGAATGACGAACCAGCAAGAGGAGCTATCCAGTCAGATGAGAAGCCAGCGCGAAGATATGTCCCAGCTATCACAACGGATGTCTACCCTATCCAGTTCCTTCTCCCAGCAAATATCGCATTTGCGCTCCGAAATGTGCAACTTGCGAGACGAGCAAAACCAGCAAGTGGCCAACTTAAATCAGCAAGTGGACAACTTGAACCAGCAAGTGGCCAACATCCGAGAGGAGATCAACCAGCAAATGCAGTCCGAAATAAGAAAGCTTCAACAAGGACAGGAAGCTTGTCGTCGAAACCAGCCCATCCACCACGGCGACGAAGATGCAGAAAGGATGGAGACCTGCCACGTAGACGTCGACCGACGAGGAAACGAAGAGGCGACCCAAGTACGAACTATGATGAAACCCCCAACCTTCGACGGGAAGACTTCCTGGCCAAATTACCTGAAACAATTCGACGCAGCGGCCAGAGCTAATGGATGGTCATCCCAGGAGAAGGCATTGTCCCTAACCGTAGCTCTGCGAGGCGAAGCTTTAGACGTCTTGCAATCATTGACACCGGATGAAGCTGACAACTTCGAGTTATTGGTGAATCGTCTAGAGATGCGTTATGGTCAAACTCATCTACAACCGGTGTACCGAATGCAGTTAAAGAGCCGAAAACAGAAAAATGGAGAGACTATCCAGGAATTTGAGGCGGATGTAGCAAGAATGGTACGACTTGCGTATTCAAAAGCAGCGGAGGATTTCCTGGAGTGCCTAGCAGTCCAAACCTTCACCGATGGTCTTCGAGACGTCGAGTTGCAGCGTGCTGTACGGTTGGCGCGGCCGAAGACTCTTGTGGACGCCTTGACCATTGCCCTGGAGTTTGAGGCGGCGACAGAGGCCTCACGTGGAGTTGCTTGACTAAGGGAAGTTACCGGTAACTACGGCCATGCTGTTCATTCCGTTAGCGACGTTAAAGCGGTAGTAGAGAGGTTAATGAAGTTATCTCCAAAAAGAAGGCGCACAGTGAGATGCTGGAACTGCGGAGAACTAGGCCATATAAGAAATACTTGCCCCAAAAAGAAAAATCTCCTGCTGAAACACCCCAGCAGCAGGAAAACTAAAACGGGTCGACTCCTGGAGGGCGAAATCGACCCCAAACATTCCCAAAGCCCCTCACGCCATAAAATTGGCAACTCTGCAACATCACGTGGACAGCTTATATGTAGATGGCCTCATTGATGGGAAGAACTTTAGCATGCTGGTAGACACTGGAGCTACGAAAACTATCGTTCGACCATCCATCATTATGCGAAAGAAGATGTGGCCTACCAGTTGGAAACTGCGTACCGCTACCGGAGATTCTGCTAGAGTCTACGGTGAGATACAGGTGACGCTACAGTTTGGTTCAACCTCTCTGGTTCACTCGGTGCTGGTGGCTGACGTTGATGAAGATGTTGTTCTGGGCATGGATGTTATGCTCCACTGTGGTTTTCATTTGGATCTTCACCGACGTATCCTTCGTACTGGTAATGAAGAAATATTCCTGCACCGAAAACAAGTTGACAATGCCTCGATTAAGCTAATCGATGATATCGAACTTCCGGCGAGCTGCGAATGTGTTGTCACAGCGCGATTGGATGAACTGGAGCCAGATGGTGCCCCAGCCATGATAGAGCCGAAGAACCATCACCATGAATTGGGAAAAGGACTCCTTGTGGGTAAGACTCTTGTTAGACCCGTCAAAGAGGTACCCATCCGAGTTATCAACTTGAACGATCATCCAGTTCTTTTCCGAAAGGACACTGAAATGGGAAGTTTAGAACCAGTAACGGCCATAATTCACAAAGTAAACGCTACGGAAACAGATGAGACCAACGGAATTGAACAATTAATGACAAAATTAGATCCCTCTTTGTCAAACTTAGAAAAGAAACAGGTAAAAAATCTACTTTACCGTTATAAACCTGTATTTGGTTCTAAAAGTAAACTGGGAAGAACTGATGTTGTACAACATAAAATTGACACTGGTGATGCACGTCCGATTCGACAGGTACCTCGAAGGATGCCTTAAGTTAAGAAGGAAGAAGCCGACAGAGCCCTTGAAGAAATGATTCAAAATGGCATAGTCGAACCATCCAGTAGTCCGTGGGCTTCTCCTGTGGTATTACTGAGAAAGAAAGACGGATCAATGTGGTTTTGTGTCGACTATCGAAAGCTAAATGATGTCACTAAGAAGGACAGTTATCCTCTGCCAAGGATTGATGATGCCCTCGACGCTTTGACGGGTTCTACTCTGTTTTTTACCTTGGACCTTAAAAGCGGATACTGGCAAGTTAAAATGAATCCTGCAGACAAAGAAAAGACTGCCTTTATCAGTGGATCAGGGTTGTGGCAATTCAAGGTCCTTCCATTTGGCCTCTGTAATGCTCCTGCGACGTTTGAACGACTAATGGAGAACATCCTGCGGGGTTTGTCATGGGAAACTTGTCTAGTTTATCTAGACGACATCATCATAATGGGTAAGACCTTTAAGGAACATTTATCTAACCTGGAAGAAGTTTTTAAAAGATTACAGAACGCTAATCTAACATTGAATGTTAAGAAATGCCACTTGTTCCAGAGACAGGTCAACTATTTAGGACATAACGTAAGCAAGGATGGCGTTGCTGTTGACCCCGCTAAGATACAAGCCGTTCAGGAATGGCCAATCCCTATCGACAAACATCAGCTCCGGAGTTTCTTGGGTCTTTGTTCCCATTACCGACGATATGTCAAGAATTTTGGAGACATCGCCAAACCCTTGACACGTTTGACAGAACAAGATAAGTCCAGAAATTTTAAAACAGATGCATAATGATAGTTCTGGAGGACATCTGGGTATCACGAAAACGCTGCAAAAGGTCCGAGATAGATTTTACTGGGTAAATTGCACTAATGATGTTAAAGGTTGGTGTCGTAAATGCACTACATGTGCTGCCAGTAACGGTCCGCACCGAAAACCGAAGGCGGAAATGCAGCAATACCTGGTTGGAAGTCCTTTTGAAAGAATCGCAGTAGATGTATTGGGGCCACTTCCACAGACCGATGTTGGAAACAAGTACATCTTTGTTGTAATGGACTACTACACTAAATGGGTTGAAGCCTATGCAGTTCCCAATCAGGAAGCCACCACTTTAGCAGATATATTAGTTGATGAATTCGTAAGCCGATTTGGGGTGCCACTAGAATTACACTCAGACCAAGGGAGAAATTTTGAGAGCAAGCTGTTTCAAGCAGTTTGCCAAAGATTAGGCATCCGCAAAACGAGAACCACAGCGATGCATCCTTAGTCTGATGGAATGGTCGAACGAATGAACCGGACTATAACCAACTATCTGTCAAAAGTGGTGTCAGATTGTCAGAGGGATTGGGATCGACATATTCCACTATTTCTAATGGCAATTCGATCGGCCATCAACGAATCAACTGGCCAAACGCCTGCGAAGGTCCTGTTCGGTAGAGAAATAAGGCTACCATGTGACTTGGTGTTTGGTTGTAAACCTGGCGAAGAAATGGCCCGTGAACAATATGTCGCCGACCTTCAGAATCGAATGGAGAATATACACAACCTGGTGCGTGAAAAACTACAATTATCTAGTGATCGGATTAAGAGGTACTATGACACACGGACAATGGAAAAGAGTTACCAAGTTGGAGATTTAGTCTGGCTCTATAATCCCCGACGGCGTCGAGGTATTTGTCCCAAATTACAGAAGAACTGGGAAGGTCCTTACACCATCAAGAAGAAGATTAACGATGTCATTTATCGGATCGTGAAAATTCCCAGAGGGAAACCCGTCCTGGTCCATCATGATCGTTTGGCGCCTTACCAGGGAAACCACAGTGGAGATGCGCAGCAACTCCAAGAAGATGGTTTGGCTGGCTCAGGGAGTTTGTGGGATTCCGATGTAGGAAATAACATTCCAGGAGAAATGAATCTAAGGAGGGGGCAGTGTAACGGGATAACCGTGAAGGGACCTTAATTTGATAAATTGTTATTGACAATTGATTTGTTATCACTTGATTAAATAATGTTTCTAGAAAATTCTAGAAACTTCTAAACACACTGACTAGATTAAATAATGTTTCTAGAAAATTCTAGAAAGATCTAAACACACTGACTAGATTAAATGAAGTTGTATATAAGGGGATGTATGGGCAGTTAACGTCAGTTCAAGTTCAAGTATTCACAAGAGTTCATTGTATCGTCAAGTAGTTAGACGTTATCCACCAGAGTTCAGTGTATCTTAACAATTTTGTAAAAGTCCCCATAAGTGTTTCAATATTATAAAAGCCTAATGAACTAATCTTGTTATGGTGTGGTGATTCTTCTTGTTCCTTGTCACGTATTGTTGTTTGATGCGTGAACGTACTTTTCGTAAAAACAATATCAAGATAATTTTAGTACGAAAATATTACGAAAACATGAAACTAGCCCGCAATATTAATAAGATAGTTTCTGTTGCAGGGTTTTCTAGAAGAATAGAAAAAATCACAACATTATTTTTAGAAAACATTTGGTATAGTAATTCTTTAAATTATAATATTTAATAGAAAATCCTTAAAATACAATTAACGGTTCAGATGAAAAATAGACATTTAAGGTGTTATGTCAATTTTGAACATGGCTGTATTAATATGAATTAAACACTATTACACGTGTACACAAAACAAAGTGATCAGTGCTTTTGACCAGACTAACTTTATATGTTTTCTAAAAATGTTATACACATACCATTGAATGATCCTTCTCATTATCTGCTTCCAAAATGGCATTTATTTTTCTTAGCAATAAGTGACGTTATAATAAAAGAAAGAATTTTGAATGGACCACAAATTCGAAGCTTATTTAAGGACAAAAATTTTGTTGGCACTATTAATGACTGTGGAAAAGCAGCTTGGAAAAGTTTTAAATCTTTTTTTCAGATCTTTTTGAGAAATAAAAAAATAAAAATTTAGTAAAATTTAGTCGAGGAACTGCTGCTAAAAATTTTAAAATTTAGGCTGCTTGATGAATCTTAAATTGCATTTCCTACTCTCTCATCTTGACTATTTTCCTTAAAACCTTAAAGACTGTAGTGAAGAACAAGTTAAAAGATATCAAAATCTAAGGATCATAGATGCCATTTTCAAAATTTTTTACAAATATACACAAGCTTAAAATCGAGGAATATTTAAAAAAAAATATTTATAAAATGGTCCAAAAGTATTTCAAGGAATAACTTTTGTAAGCTTGATACGTGGGAAAAAATAAATGAACGAGGATATCAAAATGACTCATTTTCAAAAAAAAAATTTTAAATGTATGCAAAAAACGAAAATACGAAAATGTCTTTTTATAAAAAAATTGACAATAGAACAAAGAAAAAAATTTAATAATGAATATGGCCTCCTTGTGCATTTATGATGGCTCTACAGCGTCTTTTCATACTAAGGATCAAGTAATTCAGATCTTCTTGGGAAATCGTCATCGAGCAACGTTAAGGAGCTTGAACCAGCTGATTTCGATTTTAAAACTGATTCTGGTTTTAAAACATTCTTTGCTGAAGCACATCTCACTCGTGGTCAATAGAACTGAGATCGGGCGATTAAGGTGGTCAGTGCAAAACTGAGGTAATTTCACGTCAGTCTGGCTGTATATGCATGCAGTAGCATTGTCGTGCATCAAAATAAAATCAGGTCCAATGTTCTAGAACATTTACAACGTAGCGTTCTGATAAT
The DNA here is from genome assembly GCA_964028335.1 of Altica lythri. Lineage (NCBI taxonomy): Eukaryota > Metazoa > Arthropoda > Insecta > Coleoptera > Chrysomelidae > Altica > Altica lythri. The sequence continues at coordinate 31,429,670 of OZ034807.1, read as the reverse complement.
AAAAAATAATCCAGCAGAACGAGCAAATTATACTAAATAAATATTGAAATATTTAACATCCTTAGATTTTGAGCAACTGAGTAACTGTATTTGCATTACCGGCTTTAAAACTAATAAGAAATCTACTAACATTAATTTAATACAGTCTAACAATCTTATTTTTTGCGATTTTTATCGAATTTAGTGTTTTTCGGAGTTTATTCAAAACTTAAACCTGATGGAGCAAAACGGACTTTGGATTTGAATACAGGGCAACAAAAAAGTTGATCTGGTCTAAAGTACTGACTATTTTTTTGTGTGCTGGTGTTATCAACGAATAACAGAAAATTTTAATATAATAGTACAGAAAGCACAAATAAACTGCAGATAAGTGTCTAAAACAGTTTAGGCTGATTGATACTGATCGAGGTAATAAATGATATCATTAACAATAGATACATTAAATACATTATCTACTTATAATAATAAGTTACATGTCATATATTGTGCTTTATCTTGAATTAAAAATCCTGCGGCAATATGGTATAACGAGTTCTTGTGAAATATAAAATACACTCATTCAATAACGTCAACAGCATAGGAGGCACGATTTAGGTCGCTAGGAAAATTTAAATTCTTTATTTTCTCTAAAAAGTCGTAAACAAGTATATTCGTTTTCTTTGAAAGTCTGTGGGCTAAAACTAAATTAAGTTGTCTTATATTTAAATATTTCGATATTGCTTTTCCAAAATACACTTCATCAAAATGCTTACAGTTGCAATGATAATAAATAACTTAAATGAAAATTCTCTATTAAAAGTATGAATACTTGTTTGGTGCTATTATTTTTAATTTTTTTTTCTTCGATTCAAATAATAATTCCATCCATTTCGCGAATTCGTACGAAATATGACAGAGTAATCCTCTTAGATATAATTCCAGATCCGATCATACCCTATTGAGCAAAAAAGCTCTTTACAAATCAGTATTAAATCGATGTAGAACATAACATATTATTTTTCAGCATTGTCTTTAAAAGGAATTGGGAGTTTTTTCTTTTTATTCCATAAAACTTATTAAGTAGATTATTATGTTGGCAAATGCAAGAAAAGTAAGAAATTTGTCATTATTTAATACTTTTTTCACAAATCGGATTCTGCAGTTTGTTAAAGGCATTTGGAAATAAACCCTTTTTTTCATTTATTTTTTTATAGGACTATTTTAATAAACTTGACTTAATGCCGTCATTGAACAACTTCTATTTTATTTTAACCTTACACTAGTCCTTCTACGAGGTCTGTCGCAAAGTCAACAGGAGAAAGGAAAAAATTAACAACTTTTTTTGACAAACTGAATTTATTTTATTTAAAATAGTCCCATTCAGAGTTATCACAGCGATTTGCACGGTCGAAAAGATTTTCGAATGAGAATTTCAGCTCCTTGGCCAGGATGTGCTTCAAAATGGTCGTTAAACCCTTTTGGATCACCTCTACATCGGCATACCGGCAAATGTAGTTTACCGAACAGAAAAAGGTCACACGCTGCCATATCCGGAGAATATGGGGAGTGGGTGATTCAAGCGGTTCAAAAGCGGTTAAAAAGAGGTTCATATTAGGACTTTTAAACAGTATTTAAAACTCTACATATTGTAAGTTAAGATTGTAATTCGCGCATGCGCAGTATAAAAAAGGGACAAAAATGACCAGAATGGACCTTAGAATTTCTTATAGAGATTTACATGTAAAAATGATCAATTTTGGGCTCGAACCGGCCTAGCTTCTTTACTATTTGCGAAACCTAGGCAGTAAAAGCCTTCATTGAGGAGTTTCTTAAGGAGCTCATCCGTGAGTGCTAAGCACAGCAGAGGAGACAGTACCCCTCCCTGCGGACAGCCCCTTTCCACTGTTGCGTCAATAGACGCCTCACCTAACTTGGACACTACGATCCTATGCGTTAGGTTGGCATACACCCATTCGCATATTAGTGGGGGGAATTCTTTGTCTTCTGTTGACTTTGATAATAGCCTTTTCAAGTCATCCAGCGTACCGGCCAGTTTCTCCAGCGTTTTCGCTACAAATGAAGATAGACTATTGGTCTGTATGACTTGGTAGTTTGGTCCGTCATCCTCCCCACTTTAGGGAGATATAAGACTTCCACCTTCTGCTATACAGATGGTATAAATCTATAGGCCAAACAAGCATTGAATAGATGTCAAAGATAATAAAAGTATACCTAATACTATTATGACGTTTTACAGAGTCTTTGAAAATCAAAGAACATATAGACCGTTTACTAAGAACCAACAACTACTTTCCTGGCTATATGCCACGACGGACATTGAATTACAGTTCAAAGTTAAACGGGGTTAGTATATCTGCAAGATAGAACTAACCATTTTAGTTTGCAATTCGAAAGGATATCACTTGTTGACCGGTTTCGACGTATTGCGTCTCATCAGTACAAGAAAGATATCCATCCAGAAACTGCAATCAAGTAGTTAAGCTTTGAATATTTTACACAGATGTGTTATAATTACATCCTGCCATTTCTGGAGTAGGGCTGGGTATATTCCGTCCGTTCTTGGTGTTTTAAATGGACGGAATGTGCTGATAGACCATCTGATTTTTGCGGGTCTTGTTATTTTGGTAGCTAGCTTCTAGTCATCCCTTGAGGGCCTTACCGGCCTTTGTCCGTGACCTGCGCTATCCGATCCCGCTTCCATAAACCGTTAGCCAGGGAAATGTGCTAATATTAGCATTCTTAAACTTTCCTCCAACGTTTTGGTGTATGATTCGTCCTCCTTTTTAAGAAAGCCGACCTCTTTTGCTGTACTATTATTAACCAGGACCTTGTGGATTCTTGAGCATGTGGAGGTCGTTTGGACTTCCTCACTTACCCTGTCCACCTCGCAGTCCAAACTGGACACATCTCTTATTGACATCGTTCTGTCCTCGAGATTTTCATTGAGGGAATTTACATAGTCCTCCCAATTCGTTCTCCGTGGATTTTTTAACGTGGTCTCAATAATTTTAGGGGTGACAATATTTAACCTTACATGTCTGTGATCCGACCCAGAACGCCCGTCCGAGACATGCTAGTTTTCTATCTTGTCGTACTTGTTGTTTGTGCAAAGGTTTAAATCAAGGACCTCCCTGCGCAAAACTGTGACAAACGTTGGCTTTTTGCCTCTGTTTAATATCTGTAAGCTATTACTACCCCACGCTATGTGATGAGAATTGGCGTCGGCCCCCACAATCAACTGTAGGTTTTCGTCCGGCTGTAGCTTATGATGTCCATTAGGTGGTCTGGGAAGTACGCCGAACAGACCATTAGCCTTCTAATGCCTTCTTCCGTGAATATTGACAGTATGGCTGCAACAAAATCCCCAGTGCATAACACCGGAATTAGCCTACATCTAACTGTCTTAGAAAACAATATACAGGCACGAGGCTTTATGGCCTTTGTGTCATATATTAATTCACTATAGTGCGGTTTTAAGCCTGCGACCCTACCTCCGTATAGCCATGGCTCCTACAGGAGGGCTACCTTCACTGATGAAGGTATCTCATATTTGTATACTATCTAAAACATGTTAAAATTTTCAAAAACCCTATGAGAGATATCTCAAATAATCGTTTATTAATAAAATCACTTTTTCACTTTTGACTTTTCCAGACGTTTTTTTTTTTGATTTGGTTCACTTGGGTGCTTTCATGCGAAACTTTGACGCTTGGTTTTGGCATCGTATGGAAAACACCTCTTTGGTCAGCAGTCACAATGTTGTTTTTATTTTTTTTTTGCACTTTTAATGATGTCTTTCGAATTTCCGGTCAAAATGCAATTGATCGAATTTTTGGAGATATTTAATTTCATTTGCATGTGTCTTAATAAAGATTTGTCTCATTTTTAATAAACATACGCACTGTTTTGACAGTTTTTGGCATAATCACAAATTTCGGCTGGCCAACATGTTCGCCGTCTTCCAGCAACCCACGACTCTTTTTGAACCGTGTAAACCAGTCGTGAACTCGGCCCCCATAAACTTTTTTTAAACAATCGATGCATTCGGTTAATATTTTACCTAGTTAAAAACATTGGCCCTTTGTTCGATGCTCATTTTTCTACTGATGTTAAAAAGGTACTGTCACTTTGAGCGAGATAATTTGGCGTGAAGTGGTTCAATTGTCATGAAATATAGACAGAATACTAATGAAAAATGTACGTATCGAACACTAGCATCAATAACATTGCATTATGTAATTCTAGGGTCAGATACCTATGGTCATACTAAACTTTCTATGAAAGATAGAACTAGAAGAGCTGCTATAAGTCTGAGGAAACATCAGAATTAAAGCAAAGAAAATGGGGCACAATTGAGTCTATCTAGCGGCCCAAGTTAAGAAATTTTAGGTTTAAAACAGTGCTCTGAATTGGTCACTAATTGGTCATAATTGGTCACTAGGTCCGACTAATTGGTCATTTATACAGAAATTTTTGCAATGAGTTTAAAATATCAAGGTCATCCAAAAAAATTTAGCGGCTCAATTTGATCGTAGAGAACTCAATCAAATTGAATTTAATTGGTCACAAACTGGTCAAAATTGGTCAGTATATGATGATAATTGGTCAGCGTTATTGACGGAGTTATTAACTAAATTATGACTTTCAAGGTCAGGCCCCCATGTATCTAGCGGCCCAAATTGGGAAATTTGAAGTTTAAAACAGTACTCCAAATTGGTCACTAATTGGTCAATATTGGTCACTAGGTCCGACTAATTGGTCATTTATACAGAATTTTTTGCAATGAGTTTAAAATATCAAGGTCATCCAAAAAAATTTAACGGCTCAATTTGATAGTACAGAGCTCAATCAAATTGAATTTAATTGGTCACAAACTGGTCAACATTGGTCAGTATATGATGATAATTGGTCAGCGATATTGACGAAGTTATTAACTTAATATGACTTTCAAGGACAAGCAAATTTTGTGACCGACACAAAATCAAAAATTTGCGTTTCAAAAAAAATATTTCTAAAGCTAGGAACAGTTGAAATATTGTAATTTAAAACTCCTCTAGTGTTATAATATTTGGTCACGAATTGGTCACAATTGGTCAGTAGGTCAGAAGAATTGGTTACCTGATTCAAAGGATCTTAGAGAGGGGGTGACCAATTAATATAACACTAGCTTTAGAAATCTTTTTTTTTTAATCTCAAATTTTTGATTTTGGGTCGCTCACAAACTTTGCTTATCATTGAAAGTTATTATTTAGTTAATAACTCCGTCAATAACACTGACCAATCATCATCATATACTGACCAATGTTGACCAGTTTATGACCAATTAAATTTAATTTGATTGAGCTCTGTACTATCAAATTAAGCCGCTAAAATGTTTTGGATGACCTTGATATTTTAAACTCATTGCAAAAAATTCTGTATAAATAACCAATTAGTCGGACCTAGTGACCAATTTTGACCAATTAGTGACCAATTCGGAGTACTGTTTTAAACCTCAAACTTCCCAATTTGGGCCGCTAGATACATGGGGGCCTGACCTTGAAAGTCATAATTTAGTTAATTTAACCAATTTTGACCAGTTTGTGACCAATTAAATTCAATTTGATTGAGCTCTCTACGATCAAATTGAGCGGCTAAAATTTTTTGGATGACCTTGATATTTTAAACTCATTGCAAAAATGTCTGTATAAATGACCAATTATTTGGACCTAGTGACCAATTATGACCAATTAGTGACCAATTTAGAGCACTGTTTTATATCTCAAATTTCTCAATTTGGGCTGCACAATTGATCTTATAGGTCGCAGGTGTATCTATCAGCCCTAATTTTGCTTATACGCTTAAGTGTACCTTTATTTCAGGTAGTTAATAGCAATATTTTATACTTTTCCTATATACCTATAAACCATAGTAACTAGGTATATAGCAAAACTGATGCATAAAATTTAAAATCACATGATAAAGACATTTGATTACAAATTACAATGTTTTTTCAAATCTATACGAAAATGCAATTATCAGTAGTAATAACCCAAGGACATTGATAATTGTTCGAAAACATTTTATAACAGATTTCGAAAGCTTGTTGCTTGGAAACAGACCGACGCCGTAGGCGGAGGTCTGTTGCCTGGAAGCAACAAGCTTGAGAAAGTTGTTAAAAATTTTTTGAGCATTTATCAATGTTCGAGGGTTATTCGGATAGAAAATTTTTTGCTGGTTATTCTTTGGTATATTTGATTCGATAATTTCATTAATATTCTCATCAGTATTACAACCAAATCGTGACATTTTGAAATATTGAATATTTGAAATGTCAAAATCGAAATGAAACGTAGGTATCCATAGCAACATGATTGAGTGAAAACAGCCCATGGGATCTGTTTTCAGTATAATGTTGGTTTTATTGGTTGTATTCAATCAGATGACCACAAATTAATTGATTTCATTTGATTTCTAATTGAGCAAAAAATTTTCAGTAGTAATAACCCAAGGACATTGATAATTGTTCGAAAAAATTTTATAACAGATTTCGAAAGCTTGTTGCTTGGAAACAGACCGACGCCGTAGGCGGAGGTCTGTTGCCTGTAAGCAACAAGCTTGAGAAAGTTGTTAAAAATTTTTTGAGCATTTATCAATGTTCGAGGGTTATTCGGATGGAAAATTTTTTGCTGGTTATGAAAAAAAAAATATATTTGATATATTTGTTTCGATAATTTCATTAATATTCTCATCAGTATTACAACCAAATCGTGACATTTTGAAATATTGAATATTTGAAATGTCAAAATCGAAATGAAACGAAATGTAGGTATCCATAGCTACATGATTGAGTGAAAACAGCCCATGGGATCTGTTTTCAGTATAATGTTGGTTTTATTGGTTGTATTCAATCAGATGACCACAAATTAATTGATTTCATTGGATTTCTAATTGAGCAAGAAATTTTCATTAAAACAAAACAAAATTACTTGACATGCAGTCTCACATTTCTGAATTGATAAATTAAAAACCTAATTGTTATAGCTACGAAAGTTTACTTAATTATTTTTGAAAGAAAGCCAAATTCTGTTCTGTTTAACTAGGATTTTTGGGATCATATAAATTAATGTAATTTTAAAGTTACATTAAAGTTCAGTAATTAAATTTAAAATTTGTGTTGAAAAACGTTCCCATTCTTAAAATAATTTAAAGAGCTCTTAATAAGTACAGAATGGGTGTTCTTTAAATATTCACTGTATAAAGATAAAATATTTATAGAAATAAATTAGAAAACACACGTCATTCGTAAGATGAATTGGTACGTATCCGAGTGGCCAAATCAAAAATCAATTGTGTCATTTTCAGCAGTATGCCGACCGTCCGTTACACTTTTTAAATTGATTGATGTGTATAGGTAATTAACCTAAATTATTCCTCTCGTGAAACAATTTTTCATAATTCAATGGATCTTGTTCGCGACCAAAAAAAGAGTTTCCATAGCTCCATTAATCAACCGTAGTTATTACATTTTGGCGAATATTTACCTCACTACATTCCATCGTTAATTAAAAACTAATTCTGAAGCCGATATCGTGATTTACGTGTCCTACTTTTAATCGATGTTTCTTTCGTATCGTTCCTTTGAAATTCTCTGGGAGTTTAGGTAGGTTAATATAATATTGGAACATAATTCTCTGGAACAAAAAAAGCAAATGAATATTTTATGATAAAACAGTTTAATACCAGAAAGGTCATCAAATTGGCAATATTGGTTCTATTATTATAATCAACATAAATTAAGGTCTGCTACGGGGGTTGTCTTTACTTACAATATTCAGTTATAGTTATGAACATACAGAAATAAAAGATAAAAAATAATAAAACAACAGTTTTTTTTAACTTAAAGACGACACTGCACTATTATTTTACGGTAACTCGATAGGTTGAATATAAGAAAATTCAATCTTCAAGAAATAAACAGTAGGTACTTTCTTTTGCGGTAATGATTAAAGATAAACAAAACGTACATATCTAAGGTATCAAGAGACCTTCTAGCTTACTTTCCAAAAAATTCGACTATTCTCTAGTCTCATTAAAACAGGTAGTTGAAGGTGGCAAAACCATTTCAAAGAAATTACCAACCCTTGTTGTAATAATCGGCATTCGGAACACATTTACTTTGTAAGTATTACAAAAAGATAAAAAACACGGGAAAATCAAAAAAAAAATTGACTAAAGGGGATGGATAGACCATTCCACCCGAAGTACCGCGCCATTCTTACGGTGTGTTTTTAAATAGTCTTTTATGAACGCATGTGATTAAGATAAGGGATATGATTGGTTGGGCACTCTTTCTAGATTCTTCTCGAATATGATCTAAACATCGTTTGTTAGTTATACGCACATTTAATCACGTAGACTGATTTTAGGAATTATTGGAAAGTTTTTAACGACAGGGTCGGTTAATATATCAAAAAGAAACATTTATAGATAAATTAGTTAATTGGTTTTTAAAAATGCTACAACATTAAAGTCGGAGAGCTTAAGCCGGATTCCGCTCGTGATCGATAATATGGACAGACTATACCGAGATATGTTGGATTGGTCATGTACATGACTTTCCCGCACATGTGGACAGCTGAGTGGGGAACAAGGGTAGGTATAAGGGATGTTTGCGAGGCATAAACTATTTTTGAAGTTATACTTCTATTCATGCACTCGGTGGAAAAGATTTGTGTACAGTTAAATGGGAAAAATCATTACATATGTAATGGTGTAAGTAAGAGAGAGACAGACACACTTATAAGGTATATTGGTCGGTAAAAACAAAGATGAAATATTTATCACATGTTATTAGTCATAACTATAAGTCCTTTGAATACCGTTTCAACATTCAGTACATTAAAAAGGAACAGATATACAAAAAACAGTCTGAACTAATGTATGAATATCATAGTGACAGACCACATGGTTATTTGAATGATTATTTTATAATTCTGTCACGTAAGTTAACATATTAAGTTTAGTATTTTATATTAATAATATTAATAATAATATTCAGTAATGAGTATTGTATTGTAGTCTAAAATACCTTCATATGGTTGCAGTATATCCTGCACTATGCTTTTGAGGTTGTTGGCTACATAAACAGAGTTTTTACGAATAGTCGAGGAAATAAAGCCCCAAAACCTCCGAATTTTGTAACGTAAGATGGATCGGAATGCGTTTTTTTGCAGTGGATTCGTTAAAGTATCAAGAAATTTGTCGCTATATTTTATAATGGAAAAATGAAAATTGCATTTTTGCATTCGAAAAGTATATTCCGAACAGACAATAGAGAAAAAACTTACAACTCGGTAAGTATTGCTGGAAATGGGTTCAATTTATATACTCGGGGTTTTTGGAGTCGCTGAACACGAATATCACGATTCCGAAAGTCTCCGCGGCACATGGTGTCTAGGGTATTTACGTCTTCTCCTGGGGTTTTATGTAAATTCTGTACAAAATCAGTGCACACTTGGTACTTGGTGGTTTTTTTGAGTAGCTAAATACGATTATAATAATGTAAGAAACACCTGGTGTTTAAGACGGACCTCGTTTCCAGGAATTTTATGCAAATTCGAAACAAAAAGAGTGTGCACACGGTACTAGGAGGTTTTTGGGGTCGCTTACGACGAATATCATATAATGAGTTTGCTAAATCATTCGCATACAAATTTATGAATCCATGCGCGTGCATAAAAGTAAAACTTCTGCCGGCAGTCCCACTGACTGCCACACAAGTTTTTTTTTATTTCACTTTTTGCTATATAATTTATTTACCTGAACAGGTTTACTTGAGAGACTATTCCAGGAGTATAATTGACAGATGGGATCCGTCAAAGTAAAATCATATAGTGAGAATCTGTTGTTACTTTACTTTTATGTTCATAGATTAAATAACTGTTGATTCTCTCTTTAAGGAGCTTGTTGAGGTGATAACAGTGATACACCGTTCTTGTATCTTGTGACATTGACCAATTCATAACAAAAACATAATGTATCATACACCAATAACAGATCTCTTTAGCAAGTAATTTTTAAATCATATTACTTATTTAATCAAACATATTCCTAACTATCTCCTTTAGTTAAAATAAAAAAGTCGTTTTTCATCATTTCTCTATGGTTCAAACAGATTTTGTAACATTCTGAATAACTTTGTTGCCGTAACCATTTAAAAGTGAATGTCCTTAATTAGTTTCATTTGCGGCATCTAACATTAAAATATCGAAGAACCACACTGAAATGTATGCTCGAACTAGGGTTGGTAATTCTATAGACAAAGTAAAAGTAAAAGCTACCCAAGTTCAACTAAAAGATCATTACTTAGTAAAGTATGTATGTAGTAAACAAATTAATTCAGGTCTTTATGTTTATAAAAAATAGCTCTGTAATTTTTTGAAAAAATATCCGGTTTTATTGTTTGTAGAACCTTTTATTTTAAATGTGTTTTTTATAAGCTTTATCATTAATTACAAACTTTGCAAAAATTTTTAAAAAAATATTGAAAAAGAGAATAGTGAAATACTTGAACAAATATGAAATATTAGCAGACAACCAGTTTGGGTTTCGAGAAAATAAGTCCATAAATGATGCAATTGCTCAACTAGTGTCAAAAATAAGTGAAACAATTGATAACAGAATACCGTCGCTTAGCATATTTGTTGATTTAACGAAGGCCTTCGATACTGTCAGCCACAAACAGCTGCTCGGTACTTTAGAAAATATTGGATTTCGTGGAATAACATACGACATTATGAGAAGCTACTTAACTAACAGACAGCAATGTGTTAAAATACGAGAATCTGAGAGTGACAGCCTTATAGTTAAATATGGAGTTCCACAAGGAAGCGTTCTGGGTCCAACACTCTTTATTATATATTTAAATAATTTATTACAAATTGAATCTGAAGGAAAAATCATGTCCTTCGCTGATGATACAATAATATTTTATAGTGATTCATCATGGGATAGTCTCAGAGAAAAGGTGGAGAGGAACTTTTCTAAAATAATGCGTTGGTTTGACACGAAAATGTTGACGATGAACTTTAATAAAACATTCTTCATGCCATTCACATCATACGGAAAATACTTACCATCTTATACAAAGTTACGTTTCAACAAAACAATATAACAGTCGAAATTGCATCAACAGCAGAAATAAAATATTTGGGAGTACATAGACAGACATTTAAAATGGGAATCACACATAAATAATGTAATAAAAAAATTGAGATTCCTTCTTTATAAATTTACATATTTGTCGAATATACTGAACTCGGATCAAATGAAAATACTTTACCATTCTCTAGCTGAATCGCATTTAACATATGGCATAATAGCCTGGGGAGGAGCTAACACTACCCTGATTAAAAATCTCGAAATAACACAAAAATTACTTCTTAAAATCATCCACAGAATACCGAGACATTACTCAACCAATCTTTTATATCAGGAAGCTAAAGTGTTTGATATAATCCAATTATTTTGTCACAATCTTCTTATTCATCAATACAGACACAAACAGGACCTCAATAGAATAATCCGTAGTTACAACACAAGGCACAAACTCAATGCGTTCCAAGTACCAAAACCAGAAAAAACCGCAGCAGTGAAATGTCATACATACATTGCACCAAAGTTATACAATTTACTAGACATGAATCTGAAAGAAATAAATTCCATTTTAATGTTCAAGAGTAAAAGTAAAGAATGGTTATTCAATGTACGAAGAGAAAACTTGCACCAATTCTTTGATAAGAGAAATACTTAGGTATTTTATAACCAAACTGTAGTTCCATATTAAATGTATGATAGGGTTAATTTCAGTAACTGTGCCTCGAATTTTATTTTATTTTATTTGATGTAACTGTTTATGTGCTTTAGAGTTTATGTGAAAGTATATTTGTTTATGTAATTATCCTTATATATGGGGCCTAAAATATTAGTAGAATAATATGTGTAACTTATACTGAAAGGAAAACGATAAGTGTGAGTGACATTATGTTCAAATCTAAGATTTTTTTTAATGTATTCTCACACAATTGTTTTCATTCCTTAATTAACTGCAAACAAAAACCATGAAGGGATATTATTGATAACAGTATTATTTTCATTTTATTTTGTTGTATCTAAATTTCTGAATGATATAACTACTAACAAGATTATCGACATCGCGAACAGCCAATGGCTTAGCGATTTTCCTTTCGTTTTTTTGGGACCATCATATAATTTAGCTTTATCTCTTTTGTAATATTATCCAAACAAACGTTATTATTATTATTATTATTATTATTATTATTATTATTATTTTGAGTTATGTATTAAACTTATTTGTTTGTTTGTTCTGTTTGAGATGCAATTTAAAAATGCATTTTTTATGAACAAATGCAGTTTTCTAGTATTACATGATTGTGGTGCTTTATTGCCATGTCTATGGTTTTAGAGATGGGAGCAGTGTGTAGAGTTACAAGAAGACCATGTTGAAAAAAAGTTTAAAAAAATGTTTTGTAATTTCAGATCTCATTCGTAATACTGGACTGGGTTTTATAGATAGAAACGGTTTTCGTATTATGTATTTTATGTAATACCTCGAAAATCTTCGTCATCAAAATAATAAAATTGTTACTTATTATATCTAATACCTACTTACTTTTGTTTTCCTTTTAAATTATGAGTGGTATACTCATACTTCATAAACGTCTTAAGAAAGCTCCCGATGAATCCCCCGATGATTGAAAGAGGATTTCTTAAGTCAGATTGACAGGTTTCTTGCGAACCGTTAAGCTGAATTACATACTGTCTAGAAGGTGATTTATTAAACGAGCTTCAAGGGAATTTTATCATATTATATAAGATAAATTAATTGGCTGTTAGGTTCAGCAAGCAGAAATGTTTTTCAACGTCGTCTCGAATTGATTGAACGAACTAAATAAGTCAGACACCAATGAGTATCTTCTTATAACAACAAGATTTACAACATCGATTTTTGTAAACACTTACAGATAGAATATGATACTAAAATAAATAAAATACACATTAATTTATTTCAATCTAGCAATAAGCGTATTTGATTTATTCTATATCCTATTTCCAACTTTGAGTTCTAAATCATCTCGGATCGGAATATTAAAAAACTTCAGAAAATAAACATACCCAAGTCAAAATGAGAATTATTGGGGAAATGTGAAAGGGAGAAATATGTGAAACAAGCTTGTTTCGGTCGGAGGTCTAAAGGGTTTATTGCAGCGAAATGATTTGTGAATTATTAAGGGAAAGTCTTTAAAACTAAATAAAGGCATATGGGTTCAGTTCACTAAGGCGTATTTAACATTATATTAAAAAGGGCTCTCAAATTTATTTATTTACCTTAACTAAAATTTAATTTGTAAGAATATTTCTTGATTACTAAACAATGGCTTATCACAAATTCCTTCCAAACCCTAATTTTGAGTAAGTTAAGAATATGTCTTTTTTGACAGTCCTTAGCCTGGGAAAAGTGCAAAGGAAAAGTTAAAAACTATTTTTTGAAATGCTGAAGCATTTTTATATTCTATCCCTTTGTTGAAATTTAGTTTAATAAATAATTGCACAAACTTCTTTGCTTACTCTTCTCCTGACTACCTACCTAACCGTGGCCGTCGCCACTTGCTGATTTTGCTCGTCACGATGATGCGATATTTGCTGTAAGAATGAGCTGGATAACTCATCTAATAGTTGCTGTGTCTGTTTCTCTTGTTGTCTCGTCATTCGTTGTGATAACTCCTTTTGTAGGCTTGTCATTCGTTGTGATAGCTGGGACATATCTTCGCGCTAGCTCCTTATCTGACTGGACGGATGGGGCAGTTGTTGCTTCTGTTCTTCTTGTTGGTTCGTCATTCGTTGTGATAGCTCCTCTTGTCATTTGTTGTGAGAGTTCAAAAATTGATTTTTAATATGGTACTTCAAACTTTACCGCATCAGGGTCCAGGTTATTATTTAGGTAGTATCCACGTAGCCTATTTAACAATTCGGATGTGCTTCTAGTAGTTTTCATCAATTTCCACCAATAGTTCATTTATCTTCTTTCCAGGCGTTCTTGTATCTTCACCCAATACCTGACACAAATTTGAAACACTTATGGAGACTTTAACACAATTTATTTAAGTGAAAGAATATCATCCATTACTCAAATGTGGTCAAATGGTAATACCAAAGAAACACGAGACTTTGTGTTTCTTTGGTATTACAATTTATTTAACAAAATTGTAACAACTACTCTGCTGGAATATGTCTAAACAGTTTTACAGTGACAATGATTTATTCAAACTATTTAAACGTCCCTTAACTGCTCATACATCCCCCTATATACATACAACAAATGAAAATTTTTGAATTTGCGATAAACATGATCTATTTTAATCACTACACACTAGAAATTTCTGGAATAAATAACCTAAAAACAGTCTTTCGAGTAAAGGTCCTTTCCTTATTCGGTTACCCTGTTACACTATCTTCAAAACCTTTCGACCAGCATGCAAGAGGTATTGAGATCAACCCCCAACAATCCCGACATGTAGCAATGTAACTTTTTAGAAGAGACATAAGTAAATTGTCTTCTAACACCTAGAGACACCATGCACGTACAGTGAAGAAAAACATCATGATGAAACGTTTCTGAAATCACCAAACCGTAGTGAGCAAGCGTGTTGATTAAATGATCATTCCTTCTTCCTGTGAAAAAAGGCCTTTGGCATTAGAGTGGGATGGTAACAGGCTAATTATAAGGTTTTTATGTTATACATCACTATTAACATATTAACTTAACTGCAAAGCTTATTCTGTTGATTTTTGTGGTATTTCCTGGAATATCTTCCACATTGATTAACAGACCTTAACCAATTTTCTATGTGACCACATGGACCCTACTCTTTTGAATGCAAAAAGATTTTTTCAAATCGGATTATGTCGTAAATATTCGGTAACATACAAAAAAAAGTATGGTCGAATTCAGAACCTCCTCCTTTTTTTAAGTCGGTTAATAAAAATCGTAAACTGATTACTAAATTATGTAAAAACAAGTTTTTCTTAAAACAAAAAGGGATATATAATTTATTTTTCTTAATTCTGTGTTTCCCTTAAAGTTTGCCTCGCTAAAAGGCTCACTAACATTCATATTTAAATTAAAGTACTCATTTTGTTAAACCAGTTTACCCTTATCATTTTCTTGAAACGTTTTCTCTTTGTCAAGAAAAACTGTCGTCACCTGATTTATTTAGATTTTGAGACCTAACAGAGGATGTACTACTATTTTAATGAGATAACTATCTAAAGTATTTATTCATTTACTGTTTAATCGAAACACGAATCTCTCTTCAACATTTTAGGAGTAGATAAAACTAGCCAAGATATATTATATTATATAGTATGAGAGCTGGAGCCGGATTTTGTTCTTGATCGGGAATATGGACAAACTATACTTTTTGAAAATTTTGAAATTTTGAAAATTTTTAGAAAGTATATTAAAGAGAAATCTTAAAGAATCATTTACCAAAGAATATTTGGGGATATGTTGGATTAGTCATGTAGGTACATGACTTTCCCGCACGAGTGGACAGCTGAGTGGGGAGAAAGTCGCAGGCTTGTTGTGTGACGCTCGTGATTGAGGTAGTTTTTTTTTATAAGTGCCATCAATAATATCCCATTGAATAGTGAAGTCTCCAAGAAATATATAATCTTGACTAAAATCAATTTCTTTTAAAATTGTATCAAAATATCTACAAAATTCAGCATGATTAGAATTGGGAGAATGGTATAGACCCCCTTAGTGCCATACTTTTTATCCAACTATTAATTTAATAAGTGCTATCCAGTAGTTTATTTCATAATCTGCAATTTTTAATACTTTATATTTTAAGTCTTTTCTAATAAATACAATTATCCCACCTGTATGCTTACTTACAGAGTTACATCTAATAATTTTATATCCGTCAATACCCACATATTTCAACATCACAGATATATTCACTTACACATGTTTCAGATAGATATAACACTAGTGGATTTTCATCACAAAATAACGGGAAAATTTCGTCATAATGTGCTACAAAGCGTTGACAGTTTAAATATAATATATCTTTTATTTTTACACTTTTTTCTTATTTGTGGATATTTTGTCTGTATCCTACGTCTCTTTCTCGGCTGCAGTTAAGCCTTGGCGTAAAAAACGAGGGTTGAAAAGGTCAACACCAACATACTCAGGCCATATTTCGGGATTGGTGAATTGGTTGATAAAATTCGCGGGCACATAAATCTTAAATGAAGTATAGATCTTTGGATATTTAGATTTCATTTTTTTTACATTTAGTATTGATAATATCTTTCGATTTTTAAGCTCTGCGGAGGTCATGTCTATAGAGCAACGAAAGATGTGAAAGTCGATATACCTTGTTACAGCTACAAATGAATTATTATTTGCTCTGCGGAAATTTATATTGTTTTTTTTTTTGCTTGGTTGTCGTCGTTGTACTTGCCATACTCTATTATTATTATTTTTATTAGTTTTACCAAATTTATCATTTAAATTTATAAACGTCACAGTTAAAGTTTTTTCTCCTCGTAGAGCTTCAAAAACATTATCTTTATCCAAAGTTTTTCAAACTGTGTTTAGAAGTTGACCTTATACCATGTTTATTTGTATCTGTTTTCACATTTGTTGTTTTAGTTTTTTCTATGTTCGTTGTTTCAGATTGTTGATAATTATCAGAAATGTTTTTAAAAGTGTTTGTTTTACCATCAGTGATTTTCATTTCATTACAAAAAAGATGTATTAGTTGTATGTTACTTTCTTTTTAATCTGATACTTCTTCTTTAAGCTCTGCAAGGTTTTCTTGTAGTTTATCGGATTTTTTCTTTATCAATGCAGAAAAGATGTCACCAAATTCACTACTTTTTAAAAAATCACGTGTTATTTCAGAATAATTTCTAGCCATATTTAAAACTATTTAACATTTTTATAATGCCAATTTATTTTATTAACCGCTTTAAATTTTATGTATCGATATTAAAACATGTACTACTAATACTCTTGTAGTCTTCGCAGAAACAAAAATCTTTCTCTTACTTCAGTCAACGAATTATCCTACAAGGTTACTTGATACCCTACGTTTTTTGTGCAAGCTATACAAACGTGTACACCAAATAACAACTGATTTTACCGTACAAAATATATTTTAAAAATGATATACACAATTTATAGTTTATTTATATATTATACATATTATGCTGACCTCCAGTCGGTGTTTGTCTGAATCCAAGGCAAGAATTCACTAACTCTGGCATAAACTGAAGGAAAGCCACTTAGACATCCACTAACTCCATATGAAACAATACCCACTTGAGTGTTTCCAACAACTAAAGGACCACCGGAATCTCCATTGCAAGCGGATCTACCCCCTTCACCCCGCACGCAAATTTCTTGTGGTTGTACAATACCGAATATTTGATTACACAGCACGTTGCTGATGACAGTGGCATTAACTTCTCTAAGAACATCAGAGCCGACACCATTTCCACTGGTTAATCCCCAACCGCTTACACGAGCGTTAGCACCTTTAAAAAAATATGGTTATTAAATTCTCTATTTTATCAGAGGATTTTAAACTTACCAACCAAAGACTGTCCAACATCGCTTTGAGATGGTAAAATAGACAAACCGATAGTAGCACTAAGTTGTACTGGCGTTTGTAACTGAATTACAGCTATATCATTGTCAACTGTGTTTGGATTGTATCTTTCGTGTATAAGCCAGTTTGCTGCGTTTATAGTAACTTCACCTTGGGCGATTCTTCTTAAATCGTGAGCACCTAACTTAATTGAAACAGATCTTGCTCTAAAACAGAACCAATTTATTTACGTTAAGTATTGCTGTATATATATATATCTCATAATAATAACTATTTATAAAAAATCAATTAATAATTTTAAACAAAAAAATAAATAAAAATAGAACATATTATTTATACACCTTTTCTTATATCAAACAACCATATTTACCACCACTATAAATTGAAAATAATCGAATCACTACCAACGATAAATATAAAAATTAAACTTAACTAAATTGAGTATACATTATTTTCTATTAAAATATATATATATTTTTTTTTTTGTTACATAAAGTGTACTTACTGTGATGTAGATTTTGTAGTACCTTAGAAATTTTGAAATATAAATTTTAACAACTGTCATTTTAATATAAACTATAAATGTGTTCATATAAAGTAGAAATTGCTAAGAAAATGTTAACCTCAAGAAGAGTAAGTTTAAATTTTCATTTTTATAAAAAATATTTGTATTTAACAATATTTTTTATCTTGTAGAAAGTCTTGATAATGAATTAAATAAATTCGAAAGCTAGACACATACTTCAAAGAGTTTTCTTATAAAAGCCTAACTTGACTGCATCTCCAAGAATTTTGATCCTTAGATTTAAACAGTCACTAATACCTTTACGTATATATATATATATATATATACATATATAAATAGAGCGTTTGTGACAGTCTTATATAACAAGATGTGTCTGCAGTTTGGTTTTTGCCCTGATATGAGCTGATTACTATTTATACCTATCTATTTATATCGCAGCACCCCGATGTCAAATTCTAACCGACACCATTCCAGTTCAAAACTGGAATTATTTTTGACAGTATGGCACTAGATACGCTATGTATCATCTTTGACATTTATATATATACATATATATATATATATATATATATATATATATATATATATATATATATATATATATATATATATATATATATATATATATATATGTATCACCTTTTAAATGGTAAAAAAATCTTCATAAACAGATGACTAATCTACTGTACCTAATGGGTTCCAGTACACATAAAAATAAAAGAAAACGAAACAGCAGCAAAACTAGCAAAAAAGACGCTGAAACCCCATATTTGGGGCCAGAACCATCTTAAGGAATAAGCAGTAGAACATTTTAAGCAAACCTAAGGAAAGAAGTAGATAGAGAAAAAGATAATTACTGGAACTATCTAAAAAGACCAAGATGACCTAAGACGCTTCTTAAAACCAGAAAAGATCTTTCAGCTGTCTAAACCTATGTTTTATAACGGTAATATTAACTGGCACCGCCGATTTAGAGGATACATTAAGAAACTAGGATTGGTAGATGGAGCAAAATGCGGATTCTGTAAGGAGGAGAACAAAACCTCAAAACACATACTCTCTGAATGCATTGTATTACGTAATTCTATGGTCATATACCAAGGGTCATTCGAAATAGAAAAGAAAGCTCTACCTAGCTTGAAGCTCAACGGTATCTTAAACTTTTTAAGAAAGATAGGACTAGATAAGTTGCTATAAGTCTGAGGAAACATCAGAATTATAGCTTGAAAAGGGGACACAACAGATCTTAAAGGTCACAGGTGTATTTGTTACCACTAATTATGCACATACATACACACATACTAACTACTATAATATCTATATTATCTATACTGTTAAATATTGCGATAAAAATCTATACTTACCCATCCACGCAATGAGCTGCTGTTAACACGAATCTAGTAGTGATTAGAGAACCTCCGCAAGACCAAGTGTAGAATAGGTCTTTGGCTTGAAGGTAAATTTGGTATGGGATGGAATGAGGAACAACTTCATTTCCATTTATTATTCTAAGTCCAGGTTCGGTTTCAGGTAATAACTGAATAGGGTCGACTTCAATATTTTTAAATGGAGGAATGCCATTGTCCTAAAAGGAAAATCAGTTTCATTAAACAAATTTTATAAAATGGACATCAAGACATTTATAAATATGGTAAGTTTTATCTAATTTTCACAATTTGTGAAACTTTTTCTTAAATTTAACCACAAATTTTAATTCAATAAACACCTTAAATATTTTTTGAATTAATATATTTTTGATAAAAGTTTAATAAAAATAAAGCTAACAAAAATTATGTTTAACAAACTTAATTTAGTAATTATCTGGAAAATAGGTGATTTTTTAAGTATCCTTACCAGAGAAGCAGCAAAAGCTGAACCCAAAATTGCCAACACTACCAATGCTACTTTCATGGTGTAAAACTTTGGTCTGACTGACTGAACATTTGAGTTGTTTAAGTTTTTATATACCATTGATAACAATGAAAAATTAGATATGCGTTAAATTCTAATCTTTCGACGAAATTGAGCTATTTTGTCAACCAAAGATTAACTAACAATCCGTAATAAATTTTAGATATTTTACAATTGCATTAAAATTTTTTATATATACTAATAAAAATGATAATTAAATATCGTAAGCTGCTTTCTAAATTGTGTAAAAACAAGTTTTCCTAAAAACAAAAAGGTATATATAATTTATTTTTCTTAATTCTGTTTAATGGTCGCCACGCTGAAAGGCTCACTTACATTTATATTTAAATTAAAGTTTTCCTTTTTTATACCAGTTTACCCTTATCCTTTTTTTTTGAAACGTTTTCTATTTGTCAAGAAAAACTGTCGTCGCCTGATTTATTTAAATTTTAGACCTAACAGAGAATAAAGTAATCACAATAAGGAGCACTCTAGATATTTTAATGAGATAACTATAAAATCTTATCTATTTATTCATTTACTGTTTAATCGAAACACAAATCTTTTTTGAATCTTTTAGGTGTGGATGACACTAGCCAAGATATATTACATTATTCTCACAAGAAAATTGTAACCAAAAAGTTAAACTGTGGCTTTTTCGGTAGATCATCTAAATAGATACAAATGATTTCAACGATAACTTTAAAATTAGAATTATTATAAACAACTAAAATTTGTTTTTTTTTCATGTTTTGTTTTTTAAATACCCACCATTTTGCAAAAAAAATCTACATTTTACTATAATTTTATGTACAGTTCCGCCTCATCTAAATAACGAAAAACAAATGTTTGCTTCAGGTGCAGTTACAAAACTTATAGGTTGTTCACCCCACCGACGGTCTATCAAAATATCTATATAAAGTACATTAACATTTAGTGTACCTTCATTATAAAAGTCATTTTAATAAGGGCAGTAAAAATAAATAAACTCCTGTGAACATCTATTGTTGAGGAATTGTCCCAAAGAGATTATCTACCCAAACATTCAGGGTAGCGACTATTTAATACCTACTAAAATAGTTCAGCTGACCCTGAACGTTTGGGTAAATAATTTCTTTGGGACAATTCCTTAGCAATAGATGTTTACAAGAGGTTATTGATTTTTACTGCTCTTATCAAAATAACTTTTATAATGAAGGTACACTAAATGCGAACATACTTTACACAATAAGGATTGTAGAAGAAAATTTTATCATAATATCAGCGTTGGGTGAGTGGTCAATTTTGGCTACTAATATGATTTTTCCTTACCCTGTTTTAAAATTCTTGAAAATAATTTGACAGGGTTACACGAATACAACACGAACAAGTAAGGATCTCTGCACTATGTACAAAGTAAGGATTTTAGAAGAAAATTTTATTACACTATCAGCGTTGGTTAAGTGGTCAATTTTGGCTACCAATTCGATTTTTTCTTACCTTGTGTTCAATTCCTTTAAAACAATGTGATGAAGTAGTGAAAAACAATACTTATTTATTATGTGGAGATCTCACACAAAGCAGATATACAGTAAGGATTTTGTTCATCTGTCTTTCTGTGAAACAAAGGATTCCAATATTTTTTACTGTTTAATCAAAAAACGAATTTCTCTTGAACCTTTTAGGAGTGGATAATATTTGCTAAATTATAATAAATTATCTTTACAAGAAAATAGCAAAATATACAATATTTACAAGAACACGAGACGAACAGTTAAGGATCAGTGCAGGATGTACACAGTGAGGATCGCAGAAAAAAATTTCATCATACTCTCACCTCAATTTTAGCTACCAATCTGATTTTTTCCCACCCTGTTTTTAAAGTCTTTAAAATACTGAGATGGAGTTAAAAACAATACTCATTATGAGAAGAACTAATACATAGCGGAAATACATATACATCATTCAAAGCTTATTTTTATTAAAGTAGGCCTTGTTAGGGTGATGAATTTCGCCCTGTATATTTATTCTTATTCTCAGTTGTAAATGTGCTGTTGTCACGTCCTCAATAAAATCATAGTGTCAGTGACAATAAATAAAATAATTGTGTTCTCCATTTCAGCGCCATCAAAAATCATTAAAACTTAGTACTTTCACAAAAAAAAGGAAATCATCAATTTAAAAATATATATTTACATATAATGAATAATGAATGCATTTACAAAATAATAGTAATTAAATAAAAGCAAACAATAAAAACATTTAGAAAAAAGTCTAGAACAAATTTTCTATGCCTATATAATAAGTTTTACAACAAACATTTAAATTGGACCAGCTATAAATGAGGAAAATACAAAATATTTTATTTTGTCGATAAGTATTACAGCAGCTATTATATATTGAAGAGTTTTTCGTGGAGCTTTCCAGGTAGTACGGCATTATCACATACCAATTGGTTTCAGCCATTTTGATAAGTAAAACAAAGACAAAAATTCCCATAAAATGTTATGCTTCGTTATATATCTAAGCTTTCAAATATTGGTAATCCATTTAAAATGTGTTTAATAGTTTCAGTGCAATTATTCAGCAGAAAAGCAGATACACTGATAGTAAAATAAATAAAGTACAAAAGAAAATGAAACATACAAAATTAAAAAAAACATATAAACAACAAAAATTGAAGCTACAGATTTGGTTAAAACCGAGGGGCGGTTAACTTCTCTAAAAGGTGTACACGGATTAAAAATCTTTAAAGATTTTACGGGATTTTAGGATTTTAAAAGATTTTTGAAGATTTTTGGAGATTTTTGAAGATTTTAGAATAACAAAAGATTTTTAGGGATTTAGGGATTTTTAAAGATTTTATAAAATTTTCAAGGATTTTAACTCGGATTTTAAGAAATTTTGAGGAATTTTTTGGGATTTCAAGATTTTCAAAGATTTTACGAGACCAATTTTAGACCGTTTAAAACACAGGCACTGGCTTGTTTTTATCGTTTTGGGGTGCTATACAGGGTGATCCACTAAGAGTGGTGAGCGGCCATATCTCAGAAAATATAGGAGATGAAGCGAAAAGTTAAATACAAAACTTATAAGATATGTGGTAGTCTATATTTCTATAAATATTCAATAGTATGGCACTGCTGGCTATGCCGGAAGTAGGTGTCAACTTGCTTATTTTATAAAGAACAGTATATTATTACATTTTTTAATTCTACATAAAATTATAATTGCTTTTTAATAAATGCATGATTACTTTATGGTTAATAGTTTCCGAGATATTGACTGTTAAAAACTGACATTTTTGATCTTTGACCTTCTACATCTTAGAGCAAAACGGCTTACATGTTCCTATGTTCGATTTTTGTAATCTTTCCAAAAGTGTCAACTTCCGGTCAAACCGGATGTAACTTGAAAGCACGAAATACAGTACTTCCGGTTTGACCGGAAGTTGACCCCTTTGGAAAGATAACAAAAATCGAAGATAGGAACATGTAAGCCGTTTTAATTTAGATGTAAAGTTAGAAAGCTATAAGCTGTCAAGGTTCAAAAATGTCATTTTTCAACAGTCAATATCTCGGAAACTATTAAGCATAAAGTAATCATGCATTTATTAAAAAGTAATTATAATTTTATGTAGAATTCAAAAATGTAATAATATACACGGTGTTCTTTATAAAATAAGCAAGTTGACATCTACTTCCGGTATAACCGGAAGAGCCATACTATTATAAATATTTTAGAAATATGCACTACCACATATTATCTTATACTTACCTTTTGCATTTAACTTTTCGCTTCATCTCCTATATTTTCTGAGATATGGCCGCTCGCCACCCTTATAGTGGATCACCCTGTATATACTATAGCCAATAGAAAACTTGTTTTTAAATATATTTTAAAAAACCATACCTACTACTCAGAACCCAACTCATATTAAAAAATACTTTGATTAGAATTATTGCAACTGGGATCTTCTGCTGGGCGAAGACATATAAACGGCGGGAATATTTAAATTTTAATCTAACATTCAAGAAGATTTTAGAAGTTATACGGGATTTCAAGAGATTTTATGAGATTTCGCGAGATTTCTTGCGATTTTCTAAGATTTTAAGGGATTTTAAAAGATTTTACAGGATTTTAAAAGATTTTACGGGATTTTAAAAGATTTTCAAAATATTTTAGGGGATTTCAAAGAGATTTCATGGGATTTTAAAAAATTTGTACACGGATTTTTAGAAGTTAACCGCCCCTCGGTTAAAACTATTGTTAATCTGTTCTGTATGTATTTTTAATCCACCTCCATTATTTCATTGGATATATCAGAGTCACTATCAAATCCAAAATCGGAATCGTCAGAATCTGATTCGTCCAATGAAATAATTAAAGGAGGAATATTGTCATGTGAGCAGTTTCCCATGTAAGTAGTCCAATCTGCCAAAATAAGTTCGTCTGTATGTCTACAAAAATTTTTCCACATGTCTGGTGTACATTGTCTTAACGCTTCTGTCCAAGTTTTTTTAACCCTATCCCTGTCTGAATATAAAGATGCAATATTTTTGTTATAGTACGTCTTTGTAAAGCCCCATGCCAACTCTATTGGATTATATTGACAGTGGTATGGGGGTAGTCGAAGTACATCATGTCCATGTTGCTTTAATATTTCATCTACTACATATGTCTTATCGTTACTTTTGTATGGTTGAATTAAAGTGTATAATTGTTTTTTTGTCATTTTTTTGTCAAATGCGATGTTATTGCTGCTCAACCATCCCTGCATTATCTCTTTTTTTGCTGAAAATGTTGGTGGTTTGTTTAGTTGCACAGAATGATAAGGAGCATTATCCATTACCACTACACATTTGTCTGAAAAATTGGATAAAGCAGGAATGAGTTGATTAACAATCCAGTTTTTGAAAATGTCACCGTTCATAGTTTTGTGATAGTCAATGTCAGTATTTGAAGAATCTAACAACAAGTCACATCCCTCTAAAAACCCGGTATTTGTTCCTGCGTGTAAAATTGTAAATCGCTTTCCTTCAGATTTCAAATGCAATGGATTGCTTTTTAAATCAGATTCATGTACCCAACGACGCGTTGGAGTGCCATTTTTGTATATCCACGTTTCGTCTAAGTACACAAATCTGATTGATTCATTGCGCTTTTTTAGTTCCATAAATTTCCGAAGGAAAGCGATTTTGCTGATTTTGATATGTCTTTGCTCACTTAAAATTTGTCGTCCGTTCACTTTTTTAAATTTATATCCCATTGATTTTATAAGTGTGTATAAAGTGGTACGTTCACCCCTATAATCCAAGTTTTGTTTCACATCAGTCAAAAGTTTGTCTAAAGTAAAATATTCGTTTTTGGAATTGTACGTCCAAATCTGCCGCTGCAAGTTTTTTTTTTAAATGAAGTTATCAAATGTATCTGCTTTATCATTCTTCCTTTTATCCGCCGTTTCTTTGCCATTAGCTAAATCTTCTTTTAAGATATTTCGTATAGATATAACACTAACCTAAAAAAACACGAAAGATTAAAAAAATAATAAAAATTTAATTTAATGGATCAATGAATAAACATTAATGCATCTATTTGCTATCAAATTACATTTTAATTACCAAACTTTATTAATTAAAGAAAATATTTTATTTTTAAAACATTTTTAATTATGTTACATAATCTGGCAACATTGTAAAATATTGAAAAGTAGTGAGTTTTTAGGTTATGTGCATTTAATAAATAATAAATAATTTGAATGTAAAAACTGTAAAAGTGTATTTTTTCTAACAATTAACTTCATATACAACTAATAATAAAATTAAAAATGTTTGGAACTATTTGCTAATGAAAATAATGGAATAATCGGGTATAAAACACATATTGTACTTACATTAAAAACCTCAGAGATCTTTTGTAAATATCCGTTTTCTGAAATTCTCTGCTCTTTCTTAAACATGTAATAGCATCTCTGAATGCATTTTTTTGTCTCTACACAAATTTTTTTTGGCATATTTAATTTCTTAAACACAATTTACAATTATATTTATGCTATTTGATGTCAAGCTTGTCAAATTGTGACTTGCAATGACTTGGTAACTTTCAAACACCAACATGACAAAAACCAATACCAATGTGAAGAAATAAAAAGATAGCCTGCTAGATATAAATAAACGTTGAATCGTTAATACAGTGAGTCGTTTGTTCATCTGCCACTCTGTGAAATAAAGGAATCCTGTACAATGTTATTTGCGTTTCTTATTTTCTTTTGTTTTTGGCTTTTTTTTTGTTATTTCGTCACTTAATTTTCCGTTTATACTTAAGCATGATTTTGTATAGCTTGTATTTGATCTAAAAACAATATTAACTTATGTGTTTGCATTCCATATTATTATTCATGTGCTCCTTTAATTTTATTCAGTTGACATTCTACAAAAAATTAGGAGTATTTTATATATTAAGGTAGATAAAATTTGACAGAATTTTTTTGAATGAGTTCGGAGATTTATGCTTAATCCATTGAAGTGGTTGGAACTTTCTATCCATCTACTCATACTTTTACTATTGTTTTCGACTTATAACTTTGGTTATAAAAAAAAATATAAAAAAGATGTCCTTTGTTATGTGAGAACAAACTCAAATATTTTAAATTAAACAAACAGAAAAATTCCGTAAATATTTACTTAAAAAGCAATAAACTGTATTACTACTATGTTGCTCCATTATTGATGGGATATATTTCATTATACGACCGATTAGATAAGTCGCATCGTAGATTATCGAGTTTAAATAAAAAAATAAAATTCCTAAACAGTGGCAGTTAGTTATTGATCTATTTATCCACATTTATTGCTTTATTGTTTTTATATTAATTAAATGTTTAAAAGAAACTTAACAAAGTCGTGCTGAAAGACAGCAAATTAAAATTGTTTATACAGCAAATACTGCTAAAATATCAAAACACCCTGGGTAATATTTTAAAAAAGATAAATGCTACTAACCAGAACTAATCAAATGTTTCTTCGAAAAACCGTTTCGCATCGAAATTTAGTCCTCTATAAGAAGAGGGATGAATATAATATTAGTTAAAGAGTAGGCAAATTTGAGATTGGATGTAAGAGAAAGAGAGGAAGGCCAAAAATGAGATGAATACATAAAAAAATGAAGACCTGAAAGAGAAACAAATGTAGATAAGTGTTACGAAAGACTAACGCCGTACCCAACGTATAAGGCTAAGAGAAAAAAAAAGAAAATGAACATTTCTGAAAAAAAATACATCCAAATAAGTCGATTTCTCTGGAGAACCAGTTTTGAAAAACGCAAAGTCAATTTTGCAGATGTTTTCTGGAATGCAAAAAGTTTTTTTCAGTATTCGAAAAAGTTTGAACGAAATGCTCGTACTAGATCTGTCAGGTCGTATTGATACAGGCTAACGTCCAACCCAATTAATATCTATCTACCTTTCTATTGAATCGCAAATAGACCTTTTACCTAGTATTATAAAGATGAATTAATTAAGAGTATAGACATAAAAAACAAAAAAAACTTGACAGCAGTACCCTAACTAAGTAATGTAATTCTCTGCATGTTAAAATGGGCTCTCTTGAATAATTTGACTTGTCGGATTTCCATAAGATTATGATTAAATAAAAAAATTCACAATTTTTTTCTGTTTTTTAAAGGTTTCTCGTTTTTTAACGTTTAAGACGATCTCCAAAGTGTCCCATAAATTCAAAAATGAATAAAGCCTTCGCGCATATATTAACTAGCCTACAATGTTCTAAACAAGAGACGAGGACCAAATAACAAAAAAAATGCTATCACTCTCGCACCTCACTGTCATTGGTGCTTAGTTGGTGCCGTTTCTTCTAACTTATTTACCTTTATTATAATCTTACCTAATTCCTTGTCTGACAATTTAAATTTTCTTGTCTCCCTCTATTGTTAAACTTCTTAGGGCCCCATGTTGGGCGCCCCTTTTTATGGTTCCTCTACTGTTCCGTCTTTTAGGTCGGCGTACCTAGTAATTTTTTTACTGCACTGGCTTCCACTTGGTTGGATTCATCTTTCAAAATTTATATATACTTTTTAATCAGGCACCATTTATTTTATATTTTTAATTTTAACTTCAATACATATTAATAATAACAAGTTTCAATATTTAATTAACAACCGTCTATATATTTCTTCATCTATATAGCTAAAATTAACAAATACATACTATTTATACCTGTTTATACGTAATAATACGCTGGCCAAACAAAAAAAAAGTGTGTGCGTGTAACCTTTACGCGCGATTGAAGTAAAACTTAATTAACGTATCTACGTATCGCAAAATAAATATTAAATTACAATTCAATTATATTTATTGTCTATATACTTTACAAAAAAATTTAATTATAATATTATTTAACAAAAGAGATTTGATATATTTTACTTAAAAATGAGGAAAGAAAACTAGTTTAACAATAATAAAAATTAACATTTACAAATAAACTGTGAACCCGAGGCACTAAACGCAGAGCTAACTCATATTCATGATGCTTTAAGGGCCAATGGTTATGCAGAACGGGAAATCAAAAGATCGATTGGACCAACAAATCGTAGACCCAAGGAAAATGAGCAAATCCAAACAGTGGCAAAAGCATTTCTGCCTTTTATTCCGGGAGTGACAGACAGAATTGGTCGATTGCTAAGAAAGAAAAATGTGAAGACTGTTTTCAAACCAACGAGAAAAATCAAAGAATGTCTTCGATCGGCAAAAGACAGAAAAGATCCACTGTCGGCTTCGGGAATTTGCCGCATTCCGTGCACATGTGGAAGCGTGTACATAGGAACCACCAAACACTCGATCAACACCAGGATTAAAGAGCACAAGGCCAATTGTCGTCTGGGGCAGACAGACAAATCCGCCGTAGCAGAACATTCCCTCACTATGGACCATCGGATTAAGTTTGAGGAGACCCAAGTCCTCGCTACTACATCAGCATACCATTCCAGACTCTATAGAGAAGCCATAGAGATAGAGAAGCACCCCAACAACTTTAATAAAAAAGAGGAAGCAGACAAGATTAACAAAACATGGGTCCCGATAATAAAGAGTGCGAAAACTCTACCCTTAACGAACAACACCGACCAGAACCGATTGGAATCGAAAGCAACTGTGGCCCCGCCCACTTCCTTCCCGACGTATAAATACGAGCTGCGATCACGCAAAGCTTAGTAAGTCGCAGACTGTCAACCAGGAAGCAACTTCTGAAGATGCCAACCGCGCGTGTTGGCGAAACGTCAAGTCAGCAAGACAATCGACGCCGGCCTAATAGCCCAAAAACCATTGATACAAATGATACAATTAACATTTACGTTTTTTACAGGTCAAATCATTATCAGGTTTTTGATTTTTTCTTTTATTATTATTTATTGATGAAAGAGTAAAATGCTCTTAATAATCTGCCATTTTATTCAAGTGATTTTGTAATTTATCTAAAATTTATTAATTTCACTGTATATAGAGTACTCACTCATTTTCATTTTTTTCATTTTTTATTTTTTTTTTATCTTTCCGGCGCTGATAATATGCCCTTTGACGTTCAAAATTTCTTTTTCTTTTTAGCTCTTTAAGTCTATAAAACGAAAATAGCTAGGTATAAATAATAGGTATAAATAATTAGGTATAAACAGTGTAATTACACACCAAAAATAAAATGTATGCATATAGAGTACTCACTCATTTTCATTCAATATTTTTTCATCACTTTCTTCATTAATAAATTCACTTTGTTTATTCATATTTAAAACAAACACTTTATACACAAATTTAAACTATTCACCACCAATGTATTTTGGTTGACAAGCTGTCAATTCATACAATTACAGATTTAACTTTTATTTAATATAGTAGGCGGAATCGTGTTAGGTTTTTTGTATCAGGCTTTTTGCGTTACGTATGACGTCACGTCCGTTAGAATTACTTCCGTAATTAAATCTGAGTTACCCCTAGTCGCGCCTAAAGAAGTTTTACTTCAAAAACTTCGCAATAAATGCGCGTTTTTTTCTTAAAGTAGTGGTAAGTAAATTCCATGGTAACGTTTTTTTCCGTCACTCTTTTTTACTGTCAGTCCGTCGCCAAAATTTCCCCAAAAAAGCTTAGCTACTAAAATGATGCTTTGGTTATTGAGCCAAAGATTTTGTAAACATCTTTCGCTAAACTATTGTTCAGTGTACAGAAAGTCCTTCAAAGAGGAACAGAAGATTCTTTAATTTTAAAAGACTAAATAATAGTAAAATTCTAATATTCTAGTATTACATAAACAGGATCAAAATAGGTTTAGTAAATTAATTTCACCCAAAAGTTTGTACATTGTCAGTGAATTTACAGACTAGTATTCCAAGTTCACTTCACCCGAGTGCTGTGATAAAACCAATTTCGCTAATCAAAATATATGGGCTAATAAACATGGAGGCCCCGTAGTTTTACGCATTACTAGAGTTAATTTAAACAGTTTAAAATTTAATTAAGAACTATTTGTTACCCTGTGAATTCCAAACACTTGCTCTGTGGTGTATGTGAGGCTATTAATTTGACTTTCTCGTAATTTCCTCTTCTAAAGAACAAACAATGGAGTTCCTATTAAGCTGCACATCAAGAATGTCGAATAAGAATATACTTAAAATCCTGTGTATTATTGTGTGTGTGTTATTTGTAATTTTGTCAAATACATATTGATATTCAAAAATAAAAATTTAAAACTTTTTAGGTAATTTTACTTGAAATATATCACCTTTTTCTAAACGAAAAACATATCACATTTCCGATAAATTTTTATTATATATGGTTGAAATCAGAAAGAAATTATATTTACGTTTCTGGTATTTATTTATTTTTTATAAAAAGTTAAACACATATATTTGTTAAATTTAAACAATAGATTGTAAAATCGTGAGTGATACAACCACATGCTGTTAGGGTCGAAAAAAAGGTCTCAAGTATTGGCATTCCCGCTGGGCCCAGGACTTCAAAGAATCTTTAACCAAATAACCTTTTTGCTTATGATCATGATTTTCATCCGCCTTTGGTTATTACATTGATTTGAAATTTATCCGAAATTTAATCCATTGAATTTTGTATATATTGAGAAATTTTTTAAGTATCTTATATTCAAATGAACCTATGGTGGGTGACACATTGAATTTTTAAGTATGTGTCTACTTGTATTTTTTTTTAACCAATCTATAAATATAAATATGCAATGTTAGGAATGATTACAACAATTTTTAGAATACGAGTGAAATAAATGACGCAGTTGTTTGTTGTGTTTTGGACGTATGCTGATCTTAGAAAGAAACATTACAGATATGCCAGTACTTGTATCAAACAAATACCTTATTAAACGGTTTACATTTCTGTTGTCTGGTTTTTTTCTACAAAAATCATTTATAAAGCAGTCCCAAACTTCAGTAGGATACAGAAAGAAAACACCAAATAGTTTGTGTAGCCACTGCCCTATTGTAATAAAAAATGAATTATTTTATTAAAATCGTAAGCTGTAAACAAAAGTATATACTGTCACGCCTGGGGGGATGGGGAGTGTGCCATAGTGTTATAGGATGAGGGGTACTGAAGGCACTTCCCACCCTGGTTGTGTCCATCTACCCCTGGTTAGGTATCCTGCTAAAGGCAGAAAACTAACCAAGGGGAAGATGAAATAAACAAGAGGAAAAAACAACAAATATATTAGCGAGAGGATATCATCCATTTCTCAAATGTGGTCAAATGGTAATACCAAAGAAAACTTATTTTATTATATTCAAATTAAAAAAGGTTGACAACTAGTTTCGACCAACAGGGTCATCATCAGGTCAAATGCAAAAAGTAAAAGTAATCATAATAAAATTGTATAAAAACAATATTACAATGGAAAGCAACTTAGGTACTAGAACTGGTTCCAATATCTTCAACATAAAATGTCCAGCGGTGTTAAAAAACAAGTGTGTAATGAGAAAACAAAAAGGTAGAAAAAGACTAATAAATGGTCAAAAAGCCAATTAAGTGGTACGAAAAATTAACATAAGAGGAACATTACAAAGTTTTAATATATAAAATTAAAAACTTAAACACTTAAAGTTTTTTGAAAACTGGAACTGAAATCTTGTAGTTGTTGGCTACGGCGTTAGCAAATCCTTGGTGATGAATGATCAAAACATAAGATGGAAATGACATTTTTTCAATTTCGCCTTAATGTCATTTAAAATATTCTTGTTTGTATACTTTCTAAAATTTCCAAAATTTCAAATTCCATTTCTTAACCATTCCACCACATTTTTTTCAATTCTATGATTTACAACCAAATCCCACACATAAATTCTTACAGTCATCATTTATCCTCTACTTTATATTCTACAATTTTAAGTTTAATTTTTACTTTTTACTTTTTTTGACGGTTTATGTTTAATATTTTATATTGTTCAGTGAATCAAAATAAAGTTTAGAAAAAAAAACTGTTGACTTTCACACTTTTCTAATAAATATAATCCAGAGTATCTATTGCTATTTAAACTCTAGCAAAATATGCGTAAAATTTTAGACACCATCATCATAGGTACCTATGTATAGTTTATGGCTTTTTTGAATAAACTGATACAGTCAACTGGAAATTCAAGATTGATATTTTAGGCATATTTCATTGTTATAAATTAAACAAATTTAACTATAATAAAATACCTAACATGATTTTTGAGTATATTAACCATATGTTCATTAAGCAACTTAATGTAACATTTTTTCGCTAGATGGTACTGCTGCGTATTCTAAGAGCTAGAGCCGAATTTCGCGATTCCTTTTGCAACATGTTCATTCCATATAGTATTTACGTCCCCGCTCTGGCGGACACCCTATTGGATACAAGGGGTAGCTATAAGGGATGAAATATGCCAATTTTTTACGGAAAAGTATCTTCATCGATGATATAAATGAAAATTTTCTCAGTCGAAGGTGTTGATAGGACAAAACCCGGCTGTTTGTGCAGTGTTATTTGCATTTTGAAATGATACCTTTAATACCCTAAAGGGTGGACACCATAGTGGATAGAAAGTAGGTGGCCGACAAGGATAAAGAGGGCCAAAATTTGGGTAAAAAATCGTCATTGATAATATGTCCACCGTTTTTACCAAGTCATGTTGGATCCTTACGAAACCTAAATTCAAAATGGTGGATACAAAAGAGGTATCACCTCCTTTGTGTCCACTCAGGAGTCCACCCGTAGGAAATTCGAATTGTCATATATTACCCATAATATCGATGACGACAATTTTTCGTAAAAATTGGCAACTTTTACCCCTTATAGCTACCTCCTGTATCCACTACAGTGTCCGCCTGAGCGGGAACGTAAATACCTCTATTGAATGAACATGTTGCAAAGGAAAAATGTCTCTTTAGCTCTTCATCTCTTTTCGCTATTAGGTTTATTATACTTTTGCCAATTAGTTCATGGGGCTCGTTTCAGTATTTTGTTGCCTTGTACTAATTTAAACCATAAGTGATATATGTTTGTGGAAACACAGTGAAGGGTCCAAAAATAACTCTTAATTACGGCTAAGTATCTCTCAGAATGTATCTTTACGTCTATTAAAATGTTCTCTTATTTATCCAGGTTACATTTTTAGTTACTTAGTTTTAGTAAATTGTTATTTATTAAATAAAAAAATCGTTTTGTCAATACTCTTTAATATGCATTTTTTGTATTCTTATAAAAAAAAATTTTTGGTGCAAAGCAATTATTTTAAATAACTTAAAATATTTCATTGATCAAAACACTTTTTCACTTCATTAAATTCTTCGCAGCTTTGAATCAGGAGTATCGACTCAACACAGATTTTTGCTCTGGCTATTTGTTCTTCGGTTAAATCTGGTCTAATTGGTCTAACTTTCTTTATTATATTTTCCCAATTTAATGATCCATCTAGAAGTAAACCTCCATTTTTCTCAGTGATGCATTTCGCAAAACAATAATATCCCGTAAGATCGTGTATTGGAAAATATTCAAGGCCATCTAAATTTGTTTCAGTTTTTTCAAGGCATTCCTGGTATCCAGTGTACGTACTCAATTCTTTTATTGTTAGATCTGAAAGAACCATTGTGATCTGAAAATAAAATTTCTTCGTTATTTTTTAGTTATTATCTTAATTGTGTATATTCGGAATTTAAAATTAGTTTACTCGTTATTGATGAAATAGCGATTCTATTTATAAGCAACCAAACTTATATAAAATAAAACGCAGCCTTTACCAAAGAGTTTTAATGAAAAACAACCCATAAACCAATGAAAAAATTATTAGCTGACAAAAAGAACTACGAGGGATTTTTTATGGTTTCTGAAAGGAAATTACAATTGAACTTTTAATATGAAAAGCAAAAAAATATATAATTCCAATAATCCGTGGTGCCACGTCTATTCCTTATGCAACCCTCTATTCGCGAGCAGACTTCTTATTAAACTACTGCAGCAATAATTTGTTCGGCATTTCCTGCATTCTTTTGAGTTGGTCCCTCAACTATTCAATAGGTTTTAGGTCTGGTGAACATGCAGGAACATCTAAAATCTTTCATTTAAGATTTTTTTCTAGCACTTCGCTTGTATGGGTAGGTTAGTTGTCGTGAAATGAAGATAAAATTATTCCTAATAATTGCAGCGCTTCAGAACCTAACAGTTGGTTCTCGCACTAAATCAACGTACCTCCAATCGGTTAAAGTTTGTTGAAGTAGTAACAATAAAGTTTTTGCTTACAGCATAATATCTTCCTAGAATATTACAATTTTGTAATATCTTGGGACAGTGCTTGAAGCTAGTTAGAGCTCTGTGAAATCTGATCTTAGGCCAATTCTAGTCTTTACTGAAAAAATAACATTTTGCCGAAGTTCAACTGACTAGTTTTAGTATTAATTTAGGCGGTCAACTTTATTTCGTCTTGATACTTATGAAATCTGGAATCTCTTCTATTCTACAATCCTTGACAAACAAGCCCTTTTTTATGATTCCAACTGAAACGTTTACACATGTAGTTTTCGTAGCAGCTCTGGATAAGTAAAATATGATTTCCCCTAAAAATTTGATACAAAAACCGGTAAGGCTGTTCAAGTGTAACTCCTTGTGCACTTTTCTGCGTATGTCGTGAGTGTTCCTAGTTTCAAGTACTTTGCATATTATATACTTATAATATAACATTCTTAGCAAAGCACCTCTGCTTCGTCTCTTGTACAATGCGAGCAATAATTTTTTCTATCGGTACCTCTGTTAGTCCAATATATTGCTTTTTTTGGTCTGAAATAAAACTATGGAAGAAACCTGATTTAATTACTGAACAAAAAAATGACAACCTGTTAAATCGAATCAAATTCTTCTTTATTTTAATCTTTGTTACAAGAAAACGTCCTCATCTTAAAGCTAGATACCAAATTAAAAAAAAAATTAAAATTACACAGTGATTCCATAAAGAATTGGTAGTGTATATTAATAGTTCTTCGAGCAGATTTTAAAATATTAGGTTAACAATTATTTTAAATCACACAAATTTTCTTTGCAGTATACTCGAGTAACTTCATTTATTAAGTTAAATACTTTAAACATTATTGAATGTTTTAGATCTTCAAGGAAGCTACGATATACAAATTTAGATTAGATAGTTTTTAAAATACTAAAAAAATTCTTGCTTGAAGAACCCTTAATTAATAAATTTAATATACATTCACATACTTACATAAAAAGAAATTATTAAAAATTTTGAGCAAATAATGGTTGATTGCATTTTAATGGATGTATCGGTAACTGAATTTTGTTAGGACTTTTTGTTTTACTTAATTTTGATTTTATATTAATTTTTCAGCAAATTAAAAGAGATGAGATATTTAATTAAATTGTTACATAAACTGTTATTACCAGAACCGGAATGGATATAAAATTTGTTAGAAATTAAAATAGACGAGGAAAATCAGACTTCCTGTTAAAGTTTGTTAAAAACATCTTTTTAAATAAAAGAACTAAGAACTAAGTACATAAAAATAGAGATAATAGAGTTTTTGCATGCAAAATAAGTAAATGTTAAAATATATTTAAAAAAAAGAGTGTGCGTGTAACCTTTACGCGCGATTGAAGTAAAACTTGTTGACGTACGTATCGGAAAATAAATATTTAATTACAATTCAATCATATTTATTGTCTATATACTTTACAAAAAATAAGATGTTATATTTATATTATTCATTAGAAATAGGAATTTGAAAGTTATCATTATTTTTTATATATGAAATAATAGGTTTATGATAACTAAAATGTGAAACATAGATTTTACTCTCTAAATACCATTAATGTATGTGAAACCATTTGAAAATTTTGAAAATTTCATAAATAAATTTTGATAATTTAAGCTCCTCCCATAGCTGAAATCACACCGTTACTTCCATCAGAATCTTCCGTTAGAATCTAACGTTAGAGTTACCCCTAGTCGCGCCTAAAGAAGTTTTGCTTTAATAATAGGTAAACAATATTAAAAATATACACACATTACGTTTAGAATGTGTGATTTTGTAGCTGTATCTACCTTATTGTAATACAACACAACACAAGCGCCTTTGATAGTTAGATAACCATTTCATTTTGTAGCATTTTATAGCATATTCCATAAAATTTAAAATCCTGAGTTGAGTTTGTTTTCTTCACGTCTACGAAGGATCTGTTATTTCTGGTAAAAGATCAGCCATCCTGACTAGTGGTTTTATGGCCTTTATGGCTACCTAACCAAACCTAAAATAAGTATAAAGAAGTGTTAAAACATTTCGAATATTATTATTTTATGAACAAAAACGTGCAACATGCTTCTTTACTTAACGTAAAGCTTCCCTATTAATAATTATTTACCATCATAATATGTATGTATGTATATAAAACAAACAAAATTTTTTATCGGAGTTCCGGTCTATATTCAATTGGCTATAGGTTAAAGAATACTCTTTAATAATCCAAGCTTTCGAAAATTTTCCCTAGTTGTGAAAAATTCACTATGTGTTTCTTGACTAATTTTATAATTTTGTAACCTCACAATAATTCCTTGAAAAAGAAAACAATAAATTTTCGAAAGCTTGGATTATTAAAGAGTATTCTTTAACCTATAGCCAATTGAATGTAGACCGGAACTCCAATAAAAATTTTTGTTTGTTAACTAGTCTGTCAAGACTACCCTTCTGTTTTTTTTTTGTATGTATATAAACTTACTTAATCAAATCATAATGAATGTCGCTGTACGTCTTTTTTTCATTTTCATTTTTCTTCAAATCTTTCTGGCGCTTATAATATGCCCTTTGACGTTCACAATTTCTTTTTCTTTTTAGCTCTTTAAGTCTATATAACGAAAATAGCTAGGTATAAATAATAGGTATAAATAATTAGGTATAAACAGTGTAATTACACACCAAAAATAAAATGTATGCATATAGAATAGGTACTCACTCATTTTCATTCAATATTTTTTCATCACTTTCTTCATTAATAAATCCACTTTGTTTATTCATATTTAAAACAAACACTTTATACACAAATTTAAACTATTTACCACCAATGTATTTTGGTTGACAAGATGACAAGCTGTCAATTCATACAATTACAGATTTAATTTTATTTAATATAGTAGGCAGAATCGTGTTAGGTATTTTGTATCAGGTTTTGTTTCCGGTACGCGGTACATTAGAATGACGTCACGTCCGTTAGAATTACTGAGTTACCCATAGTGCCGCTAAAGAAGTTTTACTTCAAAAACTATTGAAAATACAATGAAAGAAGGTACTGGAGATACAATCAAGATACAGTGAACGAATACTCTCCAGGAAGAAGATAAATAAATAAAATTAGAGACAAGATGAAGTTCATTATAAGTAAATAGAATACTTATTTAAAGACTTAAGGAAAATGATGGATGAAGACAAGATATAAAAAATTATCTAAAAAGACTTAAGCTGCAAAAAAGTAAAAAAAAAAACTAAATGCTTTTAAGAGTCAAAAAGAAGAAGAAGTAAGAAAATCATATACTAGCCGTAAATCATTTGGTCACTATACTTTTTTCATCGAGACAAGAGTAGTTTATGATGTCAATCAGACCAATAAAAAAACAGTTTTGTCATTTTCGTTAAATTAATAGAAGAAGTATAGAAGTATAGAAGTAGGTTTAACAGAACTTTATTTATATACCTATTTAGAAGCTTTT
Organism: Altica lythri; assembly: GCA_964028335.1. Taxonomy (NCBI): domain Eukaryota; kingdom Metazoa; phylum Arthropoda; class Insecta; order Coleoptera; family Chrysomelidae; genus Altica; species Altica lythri. The sequence continues at coordinate 31,391,321 of OZ034807.1, read as the reverse complement.
CATTTTGATTTTAGAAGAGGTGTTGTGACATAGAATTTGTGACAAAAGTAAGTAACAGATTTTTAAAAAATAGCTCGAAAATTTCCTTAGCTAAGATCCATATTTTGACTGACTTCTAATTTCAAAAATTCACTGTACCTACACCCTACACTTGTTGTATCGCAATGTAAACAAAAGTTTAAGGTTCTATTGGTGGCGCCTTCTAAGCGGTTATATCCGAAACTAACCCTTCTGGATCTGGAAATTTGGGGAGGGGCGAGCTAGTGCTCAGCCAGCACTGAGGCCACATATGACCCATTGTGCATCCTCGCCTAACACATTATGTGCTCTACTGTTTCCTCTTCTTGTTCGCAGCCTCTGCCGATCGGCGATACTGTTAATTTTATCCTAAAGAGATGTTTCAATTGACAGTGACCTGTTTAGATTCCCACAGCTGTTCGGAGATTTTGTCTGGTCAATGCCTTAAATTTTTTTGCTGTTTCCTCGCCAGAATGTGGTAATAACTCTCGGGCCAGTCTACACTCTACAGTTCGTAATTTCATCCCAGCACTGTATAAAGTTTTGGTGAGAGTGCTGTTTAATAAGGTCCACGACAGCGGACAATGTTAGCCTGTTAGATGGGCGAGGGCTAACATATTTGTAGCCGCAGCCCTCCTTCCTAAATTGTTCGCAATGCGGTTGCCTATAGAGTTCCCATGTCCTTTGATCCAGCTGAGAGTGACCACGTTATTCTGGCTGGTCTCACTTAGAGATTGGTGACATTCTAGTACTAAACTTAAAGTGATACGAGGTCTATTCAAGGTCAGTAGTGCTTGTCGGCAGTCTGTGTATATATTTACATTTTAGCCTGTTATGTTCTTATTGATTAGTTCTTTTGCAGCTATGGTTATGCCTGTGAGTTCTGACTGAACCACACTTGACAAGCCATCCATAGCCTATTTTATTTTTAAGTTCAAGGATAAGAGTAAATTCCACATCCAACACCTTGCTTTGTTTTTGATCCATCTGTAGGTATAGGCGCTCAGAGCGTTCACTACGTTGGGGTCTGCTGTCTTGTTTGTTAATATTTTGTTAGGTTTATCAAAGACAAATCTTGGTGCGACGGCATCCGTGTCTGCCTGTAAGAGTGGTATCGCCTTCGATACCAACCGTGCAAAAGCGTACCATGGTCATCAAAGCGACCTCCTTAACAAATATATCAAGGGGGGTGAGACCGAATATGACTTCCATTGCGCTGCTCGGTGTGCTTCGCATGGCTCCTGTTACGAGAAGGCATGCTGATCTTTGGATTTGGTTTAATTTTTTGATAGCTGTCGTTTGTTTCAATTTAGGCCACCACACGACAGCACCATATGTTAGCATAGGTCTTATGATTGCCGTGTAGATCCACAAGGTGACCTTGGGAATAATCCCCAAGCCTGTCCTATGGTTCGGCGGCATTGCTCATAATTAAGATATAATTGCTTTTTTAACTCTGCTTTCTATGTGGGAGTTCCATGTCAGCTTGCTAAGTATTTCACTTCTGTAGCAAAGCTTAATTTAAGGTTGAAAAGACTAGGTTTCTTTTTCTTCGTGAAGAGAATCATTTCTGTCTTTTTGGCGTTAATAGACAGCGATTGCTCTTTATTCTGTCGCATAGGGTGCTTACTGCTTTCAAACTTTCCTGTTGGCAGAATTACAATGTCGTCTGTGTAGGCTACTGTATAGATTGACAACCCTTGTAGAACATACTGAAGAAAAATATTAATGAATTGAATCATTCTCTATAAAGGAAAAATTAAAAAAAATAAAAACAAAGTAAAGAATGTTTATAACATAAGAAATTTAGAAAACTTTTTGGAACTAAAGGAAGCTCTTATGAAATAAAATGAATTGGAAAAAATTTAAAGCCATATCTGTTAACTCATGTTGCACCGTCCAATTTAATAACTAATAACATATCAGTATCCACTATTTATTAGGCTAATAAAGTTAGGAATGAATTAAATTACTTAAATGCCATATACAGGTACTTTTTATGCATTAGAAAAAATGTCAGATTAAATTGTTTTACTTCCTGCTACAAATTATGTAGGAGACAGCTTGTTAATTCATAAACTTTTTATTAATTAAATTGGTTTTGTTCATGTGTAGTTAATACATATGAATTATAGTTTTTTTTACAAATATAGTTTCTGTTGAAATCATTATCATTATATCGTAAAATAATAGCGGTAGGTAATAACACAATTTAAAATATTATATGCAGAAAGTCAAGAATACATTTAAATGCTTTTAATATTTTTGAAATATTAAAAACAATTTTATCCGGTAAGCGAGTATTAATATTAATTAATATAAAATATTTACAATCCTTTTATCAAATAACGATATAGTTCTTGTGAAATACATAATTTTGAATAACATAGACAATAAATTTATTAAAGGATGCAACAATGCTAATGGTTTTAATATCACCTTTGCATATACCTTAAATCATATTTATAATTTGAATTTTTTATAGCGGATTTTAGAGTTGGTTAAAATCTTAGAGGATATACCAACAAGATGCAGCCTTCAGTGATCTGAGCGCGGGCAGAGTAACAACAGAAATAAAATGAAACTTTATCTCTCAGTCAATATTCGCCACACATTCAGAGCATTTGAGATTGTGAATATCCGTTCGAAGTGTGAGACGTGTAAACAAATACGGTGGACTCTTATAAACTAAAATGTTGTGAAAGAAACTCAACATATGAATCCTACGCCGACCCTCCATATTTACCCAGCCAGAAATCCTCAGGGCACCAGAGAGATGATTACGAAGACAGATACCATAAATAAAGTGCAAACAGGAATTCTAAAACTTTTGAATCCTAGAAGAAGTAAAGCGATCAAGACAAGCGTCGTAAAAATCACAGAAATTAAAATGACTCAGGACAAGGGAGTCACATAGTGTCATAGGTACACCAATTGGTCAACACTTACGAACGGGATAAATTTGCCTTAAAGATGAATAGGCTTTTTTAACGGAAAAAGAAATATGCTCTCTAAAGCGAAGACTAACATCACCCAAATCCCTGGACACCAATGAAAAACCCAATATATTGCTAAGCTTCAAACGTAGATTCTGCTAAGGAAAATCACGGTCTCGATTCTTGTAAAAAAAGAGCACAGACGAGCACTTTGAGCGTTAAATTTTAAGCAATAATTATTCGCATTTAACATTAGAAGAGTTAAATCTTCATTGATAATGTGCTGCGTCACTGTCACCTCGTTAGTGCAAAATGGAAAGTATAACTGCTTATCATCAGCACATAGATGATACCTGCCGAACTTCAAACTACTCGCTGTAACATATTCTGGAAATAATTAGTTACGAATGACAAAATAATCTCTGATAGACCAATATAACGAAAAATACTTACTCATCATTGATAGAGTCAAAAGCTTTTAAAGAATCTATGAGGATCAGAGCAGTATTCTGGTGATCATCAAGGAATGCAAAAACATCATCTGTTAAACAACATAGAGCAGACTCCAGACTTTATCTTATCTTAATATATATAAATTACGTGTCACGTTGTTTGTCCGCAATGGACTCCCAAACTACTTAACCGATTTTAATCAAATTTGCACATCGTGTGCAGTTTGATTCAACTTGAAAAATAGGATAGCTTTCATTTATAGTCGCAATATTATTTTATTGTAAATTATTTGTTTATTGAATTGGTATTATATTAAATATGACATTATCATTTTGAAAGTTTTCATGTAAAGTCTTGGTAGCTAATTTGGATCAGCGGCGATTATGACATATCGGTTGGGTTATGGTAATGGGATCGATTACGCCAGAGGGATTTTTTTTTTTTTTTTTTTTGTTTTTACATGTGAAAACAGTAATTATTATTTTAATTTAACTGTTAATAAAATAAACTATTTTAGAAAGTTTTTAGATACAACTACCCTTGATTTAGTTAACAAGGAAACAATCCTCTCTACGATCAATCACAGCGTTGCATGACTTAATATTTTTGCAATATCAAGGATGCTGTTCATTGCTGAGATGACACTTAAATTCAGTTTTAATTATTGAAAAGTTTTAACATAAAAAGTTGTGGCATGTGCTTTGAAACTATATAGTTTAATAAACTGGGCAACTATATATTGCATGTTCACGTGTAGGGAAACCGTCGAATCTGTTTGTGTTAGCTAAAGACAGGTTAACCAAAAATATTGTGTTCCGATTAGTGCTAAATTAAATTGAAAATAAAAGTAATTACCTATAATTTAAAATAATAAGTATTATTGTTAAAGATTTAAGACTATCTGCCCTACCTACCTCATTCATGCATAAGTTAAAGTGTTACATGTTATTTACTTTGTAATGCCACATAAGTGATAGGGTAGTTTTACCCTACATATTAATTTATTAATTTATATTTTATTGTATTGTTATGTATTACATTTTACCAGGTCAAAGTCATTACTTTAGATCTTGGCACGTGTTTAAATAGTTTAATTTTGATTCTCACGTAGAATATGAATTGACTTTAAAAGCAGGTTGTTGAGGTCAGACACCCTTTGGGGTGTCCCTAAAACAGACCCTGGGGTCTGGGCAATTGTGACTCTTGACGTATTTTCGTGAGTAAGTGTGACATGCCACCATGTAATTTATTTGGTAAGACTCCCTATTCTTAATGTTTATCACTCATTCTTATTGCTTATTTATTCGTTAATATATTTGTTGTTTGTTTCCTGTTGTTTATCTCATCTTACCCTTGGTTAGTTTTCTGCCTTCAGCAGGATACCTGGCCGGGAGTGCCTTTACTAAGCTACTCCTTATCCTTATAAGGCACATTCTCTCAAATCTCTCCAGGCGTGACAGTAATATACTCATTTGTTATAAACTTCAATAAAAATAATAATAAATTTTAAAATTCTTTTGTATTGATTTTTGCGTAATATCAATCCAGTGAATTTTTATACCAGCTTTAACGTTTCCGTCTTCATTCGTAAATAATAATTTCATTGTATTAAGGGGTTGCAGTAGTAGAAAATCTGTCATGGAGGTCGCCATATTTTTTACAAATGGCATCTATGTAAACAAGCATGGTGGTCCCCATGACTGATGTTCTACTACTGTTCCTCTTAAATAGATTACTACAATGTAATAAGTATAACAAAAACCTTAGCCACAGCAACGCGTGGCCGGGTCAGCTAGTAATATATAATTTGAAATATTTACCAACACAGCACGAAAGATATCCAATTGTTGTACATTAATATATAGAAATTAAAATTTAGGTATATACCTACCAATAACTCTATTGTTATATAAATATTGTTTTTAGCTACTCAAACAATTAACAAACAAACTAACAATTTAGCTGCAAAATAATTATTTGTAAATTTATTTCACTTCATATTTGTTTAATATATTATTATGTATAGGTACCTACTGCAAGTTTTATAAAATCAAAAGTTTAAAACATATTGAACTGAAGTTTTATATTATTATTGATTATATGAAAATTATTAGATAGGTTTATCAGAGTCGGATTTATACAAAAAAAATTATTTTACTACCTTTGTATAATTTCTCTTGGTCTGTCCGGGTGGAATTTTGTAATCGATTTTCAACTTGCTTTCCAACAAAGTAGAGACGTAAAACTTTTAGGGTCGCTTAGAACTCGATGACAGTGCATGATTTAAATGTTTTTAAACAAATGGATGAGGATGTTTAATTACAATTAAAATTATTAATATGTACATTGATACACAGGGATAATTGGAGAATTATTATTGTAATGATACAAAAAATGTATGTCCAGGGTTCTTTTGCCCCAGAAATTCAATTCTTCACCTTTAGAAATAGTTAAATCGCCATCTAGGACTCACTTAACTGAATTTGATAACTGGACTTGGAGAGAAATTTAAACAATTAAAATATCAAAAAGTATAATAAAAGATACCCATTAAACTCATAAAAGGCAAAATAACTTGAAAGGTAATTCTAATACTACAAAAACTAAAAGTATTTTAAGAACTACAATATCTTACAATATTTTCAAGAGAAAACTGTGTCAGTAATAAGATTTCAATAGTTGAAGACGTCTTTCCCGTTTGCTCTTTTATCCGTAGATCAACTGATAAATTTCCCTAAGGTAATAGGAGACAACGAGTACACAATACTACTTTCTGAGACCAGACGTAAGCTTTATTAGAACAGGTGATTGTATGAAAATATAATCTGCTTTTGAGTAAAGCTGCTTACTTGACAGTTTATTATAGATACAACTCGCAAATTTATAAATAATTGTGGTGCAAGTACATATTTGGAATAAATAAAAGCGGTGTTTACGGTTTAAAAGTTTGTAAAATTACACTTAATACTACAGGTTGGTTAAAAATTTTGAAAGCACAAATAGAAAAATGTGTATGTTTTAATGAAATTGTTTTTTTTTAATTATTATGTCCCTTAGTTAAAACACACTTATTCCAATGATCCTCCAGTAATTTTAAACCATCCATGTAATGATTTTCCGGATGCTCTGCAAAATATTGTTCCACAGCTGCAATAGCTTCTTCATTCGACGAAAATCGCTTTATACGAAGGAAGTGTTTCAAGTTTCTGAAGAGGTTACAGTCAGAGGGAGCCAAATCTGGTGAATACGGTGGGTTCTTAAGCAATTTATACTGTAATTCGTTCAATTTAACCATCGTCAATAAACTTGTGTGATGAAAAATTATTGTTTTCTTCTGTATACCGGGTCTTTTCTCACGAAATTTTTTATCCAACTGATGGAAAAGGTTGGAATAATATTCAGAGTTAATTGTTTTACATTTTTCAAGATAACCAATCATCAAAACCTCTTTTGTATTCCAAACAACTGATGCCCTAACCTTTTATTTTTGGAACGTTCTGACTACACCTGTTTTGGAGCTGAAGAACAAACTTCAGTCCACTGTAAACATTCTTGTTTCAGATTAAGAATATGATGGTATATCCAAGTCTCATTCTTAGTTATAAAACGACGCACAAAATCGATTTTGTTCTGCTTAAAATGCTAAAAATTACGCTAAGAAATTTGTTTTCGATCCAAGTTTTGTTGAATTGTTAGCGAATGCGTCACTAACTATTTTTGTCAAGTTATACGTTCATCTGAGATACCTGTGGTATCAGCAATTTCACGTTTAGTGAAACTTGGATCTTTACAAGCAATATCATAGACTTGCTGAATGATTTCTAGTGTTGTTGCACTTTATGGACGTACACTACTTTGTTTATCTTCGACGCTTGCACGACTACGTTTAAACTCTAAAACTCATCGATGCCTAGTTGGAAATAAAGGAGCAGATTACATTAACACTTTCACCATTTTTGTATGAATTTCTGTTGCTGTTAAATCTTCAAAAACACAGATTTTATCACTGTACAAATCCTCGTTTGAAAACAAGTGCAAATATTTTATATTATTTGCCAAATATTCTCTTAAATATGAAAACATAGCTTCTTTTTTTTTCGGTAAACCTCCTGGGATTTTAAAGTAGAGCCCCCCTGAAATCGGCTAGAGCCTAAAAACAAACATTACTCGAGATTTTTTATACATATACTTACTATATTTTTACATCGACAGAAAAGACATTTTTTGGATTTAAAAATAGTTATTTGTGACACAAGGACGGAAAATGACATTTTGCAAGAGTGAGTAAAGTTGTGTAGCCGAGGTGCGTAGCACCGAGGCGAAACAATACGAGCACTTGCAAAATATTTTCCGGACGTGTAACACACACTATTTTTTGGTTCGACTAACTTTTAATATTTTCAAAAGTTCTGTTATGTTCAAGACTTGACTGCTTGTGCTAACTGAACTAAGACCACTGACTAGAAGATAGCCGACAAAATGTCAGCTGGTAATTAATTTTTATACATACAAATACTGTGCTAATAACATAGACAAATTAATTAATTAATTCTATTATTTCTGGCTAATAAGCAGCACAGAGAAAATTGTTTTATTGAAAATATTAAAATCAATATCTAATAATTTTATATAAAAATAGCAGAGACAATGAACTATATCCATAATCGAATGATAAGCATGATAAGTAGTTGTAAATTGACATAAATGTCAAATTTTATAATACAAGTTGTGAGAGAAATTAAATGTAAATTAGAATCCTGCTTACATTTAGAAAAAGTTATAGGTAAGTTTAGTATATTGTACGTTGTTTTTAATTAAATTTAATTAAAAGTTATATTTATTATGTATTTTTGGTGACTTAAAATTTAAACTCATAGCGCCATCTCTTTAGATAATCTAAAAGCTACTTTGCCGGCCTAGGCCGGAAAATGCCATTTTCCGGACGATTTTGAAGTAATTAATAGTATTGTTTCTGGACGGAGGACCAAAAAGGTAATTTTTTAAGTTTCGGTGTGTTGTTATTCAGTTTAAAAGTTATTCATTTTGTTAACTTTCCGCTAAAAAAAATTAAAATTTTTTTTAAAATCGGGAAGTTATTGGTTTCACCCCGTTTTTCGAAAATCGAGTTTTCATCGGATCTCAACGTTTTGAGGTCTTAGGAACCTCCCCTGACTATTTTTACGAGGGTGGCTGTATGTCTGTATGTACGTGTGGATGTGTGTGTGTGTGTGTGTGGATGTATGTAAACCTCTTATAACTTTTGAACGGCTTGACCGATCGGAATGAAATAAAACGCATTATAAAGAGTTTCATCTAACTTAGATACCCTGTAAGTTTGAACCGATTCGCGCCGGTAGATTTCGAGAAAATAACCGAAAAAAACAATTGGTAAAAATGATGTTTTTTGGGCATATCTTTTTTGGTATTACATCGATCAATTTCAAAATCTAATCAGCTCTTAAACTTAAAAAACCACGTCGAATGCCGTTTTGCAAATTAAAATCGGTTGATTCGTTCGTGAGATATCGTTGTCGAAAAATTTCAAAAAATTGTTTTTTTTTTTAATTTTTGAGATTTTTTTACTAATTGAATTTGCACTTCAAATAACATTTTTATGTCTTAAAAAACTGCGTCGAATGCCGTCTTGAACATTAAAAAAAAAAAACTCAAAAACGTCAAAATAGCTTTGCGATTAAAATTAGCGGGAAATTGCAAGGATGGCCTTTACGGTCAACCTCTTTTCGAATTTTTTAATTGAAAATTATTCTCATAAAAGCATTTGGAATTGAATAAAATCATTTATAGCAAATTAATTTAATAATCATTTCGAAAATATTGGTTCAAAATTATCATTAAGAGATTGGTGTAAGTTATCTCATTTTAAACTTTAAGGTAATTTTACATGGCGTATTAAGTAGAAATTTTAACTCTTACCAGTTTAAGACTGTAAAATTTAAAATTGGTATTATTTTAGGTGGTTGGGAATTGAATATTAGTTAAATTATCCGGCAGAGTCGAATTGGATGCGGTCTATTGACACCTGTATTAAAAGGATCTGAGTTGGATGCCGTTGGGTTTAAATGGGTTTTTCAGAAATATTATAAATTTTTTAATAAATCATTTCCATTGTGGCCATACCTTTAAAATTTTAACTAATTAAGAATAAATCGTATTTTGAAGTACCTGATTTAATTATCTAAATAATTTGTTTTTCTGTTATTTGGATTATGAAATGTTATCATTTACTAGTGAATAGTGAAGAGCTTTATTTCGAGAAAAGCAGCGTGTAAGGCGTATGTCAAGACTGAAAGAAATGAAGATTCTATTGTTGATGTGCAAATGGACCACAACCACGGAAAACTTCAGAAAGTATTAGATACTAACAGACAAATGTTAAGTAATAAAGTTAAAAAGAATCTGTAAGTAAAATCAGTGAAAAACCTCTTAAACTAATTTATAAGGAATTGAAGAATCAACACGTTGTTACGATAACGACATATGACATAGAGAGAATAAGGAAAAATATGTACCGAGCTAGAACTTTAGTTTATTCTAATTTGCCCCAAAATATTGAAGATTTTCATATTTTTTTTTTGTAAACAATCCCATTGAAAAGAACAAACATGAAATTTTTTGTTAAAAAATGACTGTCAAGACAATATAGGTAATTATTATGTTTTCATGTATAAGCAATTAAGAATGTTTAGTCCAGTTACTTGATTTATACGTTGACGAAACCTTTCAATATTGCCCGACTTTCAAATCAATGTTTTTTTTTCTATTTCTGGACATTGTGGCAACAATGCTGGATACTTGTGAAAATATACCTAAATTTAATTCTTAGAAAGTATTTCGCGTCCAACTCGTACCGTCCCTTTTTTAATTTCAGGTAGTATGGATTAAACGGCATCCAACTCGGTCCTGCCCAAATTATCAACGAATAAATTCAATATTATTTTCATAATTAATATTAAGGAGATTATTGAATAAGACTTTTGAGTTCGGTGGTATTTATATAACACTGGTAAAGTATCCAATGATTTATTTTATAAATATCTGCTTATACTGAAATAAATAATTACTTCTTGAGACTCTTCAATAAACAAATCTGACCTTCCATCATGATTTCTAACAAAATGAAGCCGCGTAATGTGATGATGCCTAATGAGCTGCCAGCCTGTTGCAGACCTACGACTGGGAAGATTGGCTTCTGCAAGTCTTTGTCTAACTGTCAATTTATTTACGTTGGTTTCCTGGATATAGTCAATTTCTGATTTTAAGAGCTGTAGCATGACATTCACTCAGGTGATAAGGCAAGCATCACGAAAAACAGTTCTTCGTTGGGGACCAGTTTCATATCAGCTAGTGTGCGCTCAAATACACAAAATTTTCAATAAAACTTTTGTAAATACGCACTGTGCTATTGGATGTGTGCTATGTTGAATAACATATTGCTTACTTCTTTCTTCCTGAAGCAATACAATAATCGCAGCCTCTGTTCTTGGTCAGATTTCTTAAGACAATGAAACAAAAACATTGTTGGTCAGTGTTTTTTGACCATAACTTTGCACTTTGAAGTGAAATATCTTAAAAATAGCTCATCACATAGGACATGGATAATTCAGCGTTCCTTTATTTTTAAACTTTAGTACTCTTACTATTCGGTATATTTTAATGACACTTCTACAATATTAAAGTATACATTTTTTTTCCACTTGGCGTATTTTTTTTTTCTTTTCTAGTCATCAAAATGAATTACTCCTAATGTACCTATTTTCTTTGACATTAGATCCCTTAACGTGATGTTTATGATAAAAATGAAATTTATTTCTGAGACCATTTTTGTACCCTTCTTTTTTAGTCCATAAAGTTCATATTAAATTGCCATGTTATAAAAGGAAATGGATACAGAAAAAGACCTTAAACCTTAAAGTTTGTGAGCCAGTCCGAAAACATAATTTGGCAACTCTGTTATTTAAGACTAGCAGTTTCGGTTATTAAATTTACAACGTAAAACTGCTTCGTGGTGTTAAAATATAATACCTTTTTATTTATGTTACAGATTTAAAAAATGTGATTTTTTTTGTAGAAATTCTTATTAAAAATATTTTGTTGTTTAATTATTTTTTTGTGTACACAAAAAAATAGCCAAATCGTCTAACAATTTAACATAAAGTAAATTCTTTTTAAAGAAATGGAAAAATAAATTATAATAAAAATTTTAAACAAGATTCAAATTATATTCCAGAGCATCCACATTATCATGCGGTTATTTTTGTTTTCCCAACAGGTAGAAAATAAATCGGTTGTGCACTTTTATTTAAGATTGGTATTTACATTTTCAATTATGTAACAAAAATGCATAATTTATAAGGTATTGTTAAGCCCGAAATTGATTTTGTATAGAAAATTGTTTTTAAAAAGAATACTTGAGATCCTGAGAATGAAAAATGTGTTCGGTTATAAAAAATTTAAATAAACCTTGGTAAATACGCAACGTTGAATCAGCTTATAAATTCTTGAAAATTAGGTAAAATCCTAAAACCTCGATTTAAATCAGCGTTTTATAATTATACTTTATAGAATCTTAAGAAAATTACTTTCCATAATTGAATACTAATGGTGGATTCAGAGTACCTACTTGATGAATTAATTTATTTTGTAAATATATAAGATCAACTGCGCCACCTTACGGTGGCGTCATAGTACTTGATTAAGTAACAATTCTTGTGTAAATATATGAGACATCAACTGCACCACCTTATGCTCGCATCATAGTGCTTAATTAAGTAAAAATTGCTCCTGCAAATACATATTTCAGACATAAACTGCGCCACCTTACGGTGGCTTCATAGTACTTAATTAAGTAAATATATGAGATATTAACTGCGCCACTGTACGGTGGCTCTTATCCGACGGACTTTGTCCTGCATATCACTGACGTCTTTTCGTCCATTTTTTGTTATTTTCAAATTTTTTCGTTTTTGTTTTGTTTTCTATGATTTTTTGTTAATATCGTTCTTATCGTATTTTTTCGTTAGTTATCAGGTTTATACAATTTTTTTCGCTGCATTTTGTAAGTTATCAATTATTAATTAAATATATTAGATATCAACTGCGTCTCCTTACAGTAGAGTCATAGTAATTAATTTAGTAAGAAATGTCCGTATTAATTAATATTAACTGCGTCAACTTAAGTAAGAATTGCTCGTTTAACTTAGAAACAATCGCAAGTAGCGCCATCTCTACTTCAAATATAGCACTATTGTGGTCGCCTTGCATCTAATAAATAAACCTTAGGCAAGGTAAATAAATAAAACGAACGGAGCGTTATGACAGTCTGATAACATAAAAAGATGAGAAATGATACAATCGTATCTTGCGCAATGCTGTCAATCTCCAGGTACATAACCTAGATTCCGTTCGTTTTATTTATTTACCTTGCCTCAGGTTTATTTCTTAAATGCAAAGCAACCACAACACTGCTATTTTTGGAGTAAAGATGGCGCTACTTGCAATTGTTTCTAACTTTCGCATACTTTCAATATCAAATATCAGCCAGTCTATACCGGGGATGTCTCTTCATTAGTTACTGAAGACAAGCCTGTACTGTACTGATAAGGTCTAATAGACCGAAACACAGTGTCTACAGTTTGATTTTGCCCTTGTATAGATTGATTGATATTTATATATACGTCGCAGCATCATGTGCATTTGAGTTAGGAATTCTAACCATGTACCTGCAGATTGACAGCATTGCGCAAGATACGATTGTATCATTTTTCTTTTTTTTTATGTTCTAAGACTGTCATAACACTCCGTTCGTATATATATATATAAAAGGGGAAAATTATTGGGCATGTACGCAAAAAGGATCAATAAGGCCACGAGTAGGAATGGTAACCGCAGACATGCATGTTTCTGGCGCTCATTAGCCGTCATCAGAAACATGCATGTCTGGGCTTGGAACGACTCAAGCACAATGAGTCCGTTTCGCCAACGTGGCGACGCTGGTCGTAGCCCCAAAATGTGGGCACAGCTAGCCGAAGGCACAAATGGCGATAGGACTCTTGTGTGAGCGTTCGTTGTTTGTGTTTTTTTTTTCTTTTTTTTAGACACATTTTTCCCTACCATCCTTAGCTCCCAAGTACCCAATACTTTTGCTAGCCAAGTGCAATACCTTACTTGGTTATGCCGCACTGATGACGGCTAACGAGCCAGAAACATGCATGTCTGCGGTTACCATTCCTACTCGTAACCCTATGATCCTTTTTGCGTACATGCCCCTTAATTTACCCCTTTTGTTTATCATAGTTACGCATACTTGGCACCCTTTGTATATATATATATATATATATATATATATATATATATATATATATATATATAATATAATTCTCTTTTTATCATGATTGAGTGGATGAGCTTTGAATAAACATAAAGCTACTTAAAGCTATAGAATCTGATTTTCTATAATTGGATAAGTAGGTATGATAAAAAAAAATGTTGTATTGAGACGTAAAATTACCTTTAAGTAAAAATCTATACAAAACTGTATAAATAAAATAATGATGATATTTAAGAAAGAAATATCTTAAAGTAAATCCGACCTGGAATAGCCTTTACGCCAAAAAGGTAGGGAATTAATGTTTTCTTAGTGAAATCTGGATTGAAAGTAATTCTCAGTTTTAAATCTAAACTGTTAAACATTAATTTATTTGTGTAAAATTTTCTCCCTCGACTGAGAGGGGAGTAAATGTATGATAAAGTTATTAAATATACAACAACACGTCACATATAAAACAAAGAGATTTTTATATGAAAACTGACTGCATCCCATGAGTAGGTATTTAACTCCAAGTCGCGTTGACATTCAAGATTTTATAATTGCATACAAACATTGACCAGTACAAACAAAGTCTTTATTAATTTATAAATACTAAATAAATATCAAATAAACAATATTATTATATGTTATGAAAACTGTAAACAATAAACTTACTTGAGGTCGCTTGAATTGTAGACAATAATGCTTTTCTAAAAAAGATATCAGTAAGAATGTAGCATAAATCTAATTTCTATTAAAATTAAGAAAGAAAGGTGCCAACTGTAAGGTTGTTATCAAATTAAGAACCCTCAAGTGCTATGGTTGGCGCGCTGAAGCTAAATAGAGCAATTTCGAAAATTGTTTGTTGTATATTATTGTACTCACATCGATGAATGACACGATGCCATACATGGACGTTCTACAGAAAATATCGCTGAAGGAAGAGCCAGTAAATGATTCTTCTTCGACAATGTTAACGTGGGTACTTTACGCAACGCATTGAGGCTATGTCCTTACAAACGAATACTGACAAAGAATTACAGCTTGCCGACCATTGTTTGCGTCGTGGGTTTGTTGATAGGACTGTGGAGCAAATCAAAACTGTCTAAGATATTTCGAAGAACATTATTTTTAATGACGAAGATCATTTCTTAAGCTCATTTCTGGCTCTATGAATATGTGAACAAAGAAAATTTGCGCTATTGGGATAGTGCCACTTGACAGATAGCGATTTATTGAGAAAGAAGTTTGGTCATCGCATTATCTCTCGCCATGTTCTATGCAATTTGCCGGCGCATTCGTGTAACTGGATTCCCCGGACTTCTTTCTTTGGTGCTGTTTAATTTAAAGTCACTCTTGTTTGTCAATGGTGTGTGGACTGTATTTACTGTTTTGCAGATGAAATGAAAGACGTAGGGCTGACTTCCTGATAAAATTGACATAGAATATCTTACTAATAAAGACAAAATTTATTTTTTAAAGTGAAAAAGTTGTTTTTTTTATTTAAAATTAGGATTCTATTACTGCTATGGGTAATATAATCTATAGTGAATCTCGAGTAAAATAACCTTTGGAGTAAAAAACTGTACACTGTTAGTAGCGCCATCTATTGGAGGGCACGGATAACATGTCTTCTTATCTTTTGATGTTTTAATGTTTTATATAAATTATAATGTTTCAACCTTAAAAATTGCAGAAAGTCCCATAAAAAATTTAAGGGGGGTGGGGGAAGATTTCTAAGAAATCTTGATGAAAATATTTTTCGTTTATAACTAAAAATCTGTATACCTACCAATCTTCAGCATTGACCTTGAAAACTGACAAAAGTTTTGTACAATTTATCACCCCTCTGTGTTTGGGGGTTGGGGGCAGATTTCGAAAAAACAGTAACAAATAGTCTGTACTCTCTCATTTAAAAAGATATGCACAAATTTACAAACCAAATGACCCACGTATTGTTTGTTAGCTTCAAAGAGTCCGCATACCAAGTTTTAACATTCTACCTTGAAAATTGCGGAGTGCAATACATTTCCATCCCTTATTTTAGGAGGGTGGAAGAAAAGAAAAAGGCAAAAAGTAACCTATGTCACTCTCCAGCCCTTTAACTATCTCCACATAAAAAATCATACCAATCCGATGATCGGTTTGTATGTAAAAGACGGACAACATACAAACACACAAACTCAAACACAGTTTCATATATATATAATATTAGTATGGATTTTATCGTAGAATCATAAGCAGCCAAGCTTAGCTTTGATTCCTACACTTTGCGTTGCATTATCAATTAAATTTAGTTAATATTACAGCTTAGGACTGTAAATTGGGTTTAGGGCAGTATGTACAGTTTTTTATCATTGACTTAAACTGTGTAGAAATCTAATTTTTTCTTTCAAAATTCCTTAGGTGCTTATCTGGCTTTATTTAAGATTAAAAATTAAAACGTTCAAAGTGGGCTTAGATTTAAATATTCACAATTCATAAAAAGTGAATTAAAAGAAAAATTTATTCCTTAAAATTAAGTACGTATTTAGGAATTTCTAATTACTTTATTTTTATTAAAGAAACGCGACGGTGGGACTACAACAAGAGGTGAAGTTTGGAATTGAAATTAAATAATTCATTAAAATTTAATTTGTTGTCATGGTTATAAACAAGATGGAATCGCTTTTAAATGCTTTAAAGGTTTTTTTTTGTTATCAGTAGAGAGATTAAAATTTTATAACTTAAATTGTTTAATTAAACTATTTGTAAATCTGTGAATGATGTTATTTACAATATTAATTTTATAAGTACTTGTTGAAGATTTCAAAACACTCTGCAGTCTACCTCGTGGATGGTATGGAAACAGATATTTGAATTTCAAAGATGAAGTATTAAGCATTTAAGGTTCAGTGGTTTTAATTTATTCTTAAAAATTGGTTTGAATATTTTCAAAACAACTAAAATGAAAATGAAAAGAACTGTGAACATCCAAAAGAGCAATCTCAATAATAACATTAGTAAGTTGTTTAAAGAAGATTTCAATAAATATTAATCAGCTTATAACCAAATATTTGAAATAGTTGCATAAAAATCTTAACTTTTAAAAGCAACTTGAAGAAACAGGAAACTTTACCGGTACGGTTTACCTAGTTGTTGAAATATTCTCTAAAAAACAGTTTTAGACATTGAGGATGGTTCAGAAAACTCTAAAATACGTTTAGTAAAAAGATCTCAGGAGATTTTACACACAATTGAATGCTATTCAACACCGAGATAATAAATATAAAGAATACAAAACTCATAAAACAGACACTAACTATGTCGCATACAAAACTAGCAGAAATAAAGCTTTAAAGGTAATCAGGGAAGAAAAAAGAAGGTTCTACGAAGATAAAATTGATGGTTGCAAAAATAATTCTAGTGCAATGTGGGATACACTTAAATTAATTATACCTAAAAATAAGAATAAAGTGTCTTTAGAGGAAGTAGAAATTAATAATATCATAGTAAATAATCATACTGAATTGCCACAGAAATTAAACTGCTTTTTTATTGATAGTATATCGGAAATAATTAATAAAATTCCTGAAAGTGATCAACCCATAGTACATAATCTTCAAAGATCTAGTACATTTACCGATTTTAAATTTATAAATGGATCTGAATTAAAAGATATCATTTTCACACTTGCTAACAAGGGCAGTCCCGATGAATTAAATTCAATTTTTTTAAAAGAAAGTTTTGAGGGTCTCCAAAATCCTTTGTTAAACATAATTAACTGTTCTCTTGAACAGGGCGTTGTTCCATCAGAGTTAAAAATATCAACTATAATTCCAATTCCAAAAAAACAAAAATCAACAAAGGCATGTGACCTACGTCCAGTAAACATGTTAAGTACTATTGACAAAATTTTAGAAAAATATGTTTACCGCCAATTATTAGAGTATATTGAACAAAATGATATTTTAACTGATAAGCAATCGGGTTTTAGGAAAAAACATAGCTGTGAAGCAGCTATTCAATGTGTTATTGATGAATGGAAAAATCATTTAGATTGTAACAATGCTATTGTAGCAGTTTTTCTTGATCTACAGAGAGCATTCGAAACTATAGATCGGAAAAAGTTGATTAATAAATTGCAAAAAATTGGGTTAGGAGGGCGTGTACTCAAATGGCTTAATAGTTATTTGTTTAATCGTCAACAAAGAGTTTTTTTGAATGGTCACTTATCCTCCACAGTATTAAATGATCATGGTGTGCCCCAAGGCAGTATATTGGGACCAATACTCTTTCTTTTATATATCAACGACATTGTATATTTAAATATTATTACCAATATACATCTTTTTGCGGATGACACTCTTGTTTACTTAGCTTCAAATGACTTAAAAAACTTAATTTTAGAAATGCAACAGTCATTAGATGTAATATTTGATTATACATGTCAAAATTGGCTCAAAATCAATGTATCAAAAACAAAATTTATGCTGCTTGGAAAGGATACAGTACAACAAGAGTTACTGGTCAATAACTACTATTTAAAGATCGGGAATGATTTCATAGAACAAGTTGAAAAAATTAAATACTTAGGAGTGATAATTGACCGAAAGTTGACATTTAAAGAACATGCAAATTACATAATATCCAAAATTAACCACGGGATATATTACTTATCTAGGTGTTCGCACTATTTGTCATTTTTCTCAAAAAAGGTTATTTATAATACTATAATTCTTCCCCATCTTAATTATTGTTCAACAGTGTTATATCTTCTAAATCAAAATGAATCAAATAGAATACAAAAGCTACAAAATAGAGCAATGCGAGTCATAGTGGCCTGTAATAGGTATACCCCAATAAAAGACATGTTAAGAAACTTAAATTGGCTGCCTGTTAAAGACTATTTTGAATTTTTGGTATTGGTTTTTGTCTTTAAAATACAAAAGGGGGAGGCACCAAAGTATCTAATTAACAGATTGGTGTACAATAATGAAATACATACATATAACACTAGACAACAAGAGCACTTCTTCATTCCACCAAAAAGGAGTAAAGCAGCTGTAAATTCAGTGTTTCATAAAGGGCTGAAAGAATTTAATGATCTGCCTAATGATGTCAAGAATTCTTGTTCCCTAAAGGTATTCAAAACCAATTTAAAAATGTTCCTATTAAAAAGGTCTAACTTAATTGAATAAGTAGCAAATATTTTTGGGTTTGAGCAAATCTATACATGTAGGATTTTAAGTTTTATTTTGACTGTGTACTGTGTATCTAGTTGTATTATGGAATATGTGTAATGACATGAATGTTCTTATGTGTTTATTTCCTTTTAACAAATATTGTATATTTTAGTACCTATTTAAATATTATTGTAAAAATTGTAAAAATTAGTGTCTGCTAAATAAAGATATATATACAATTTAATGCATTAAAGAAACATCTAGAGACTACATACGAAGTATAAGAAAAAGATTCGTTGAAACAATCACATGAGCCATGAGATATCCCAAAAAAGTTTAAAGAGAATCTGAAAATGCTATAAGTAGTTTAAGACATTAAAGAGGCTTCTGGATACTATACAAAAAGTATACTAAAAAGTTAAAAGGAATTACAAGGGTTGTCTTTGCATAAAGCTATAAAGACAAAATATATAGACCTAAAATACTTTATTGCTTTGTCGGATTTTCGTGATAACTTCTGGTAAACAAACGTTTATATACCAATCGGAAGTAACCGTTCTTCGATCTTCTAACGAAATTGTTGCCACATGACCAAATTTTGAACCAAAAGTTGGGACGACACACTTCGAAAACGGATCACTTTTGTTGGTTTTTCCTTATCATATACATCTACCCAGTGGATTGAAGTTTATTATTCGGTTCGAAGGAGTTAATCAAAGATTCATCGCCACTAACAATACTATATAACTTTTTTCGACACCGATTGACGCAAACCGCTTTTTCCTCTTGTGTGAGCAAATGATGAATCCAACGGGAATCAACTTTGTAACACCCAGTTCTTTATGTTGGATATTTTGGATCAAGGTCTTTGCAATGCTCAAAGATGCCTCTAATTACCAGGTATGTTCCACTGCCGTCATCCTTAATTAGCACCAATGTTTTGCTGTGTGACTGCTGTTTTGGGTGGACGTAGCCTGGATTCGTCACTGAGACTGGAGCGACCAGGTTGAAATTCGCAATACCTGCGGGAAATAGTTGATTGGTCTAGTGCTTCATTCCCAGATACAGAAACTATTACAGCGAGACATTGCTGTTGTGATAATCCTCTCCGAAAATTGTAAAAAAATATTGCTGGAAAATGTTCTCGGCTAATCTCAATTTTTCGACCGACTTACTAATTTCAAAAATTCACTGTACCTGTACGACTTGTTGTATTGCAATGAAACTGTGGAATTATGTCAACAAAAGAGGTTAGATTGGTGTCTGCAGGTTCTATTGGTGGTGCCTTCTAAGCGACTATATGCAAAACTAAAAAGACATCCATCATAACTTGGTTTCGTTATTTTTTTTAAATATGACATCTTTAATTAAAATGGGTGATATCTAATATTTATCAAGGGATGAAGATTGATATGATAATTAAGCCAAAATGGGTAATGGTTATATGTCTTAAATGACTTAAGTAGTAAGCTCTGTAATTTACCTACATGTCTGTTACGTTAGTTATAAATCCTGCCAATTTTTATTATAAATTGAGTTTTAATATTTAAATATTTTAAGAGAAGCTTAAATCGACTTTCTTGAATAGAGCGTAACAAATGAGATATATTCCGTTAAGATAGAGACTAAGCCGAATAGAATTTCTTAAGACTAATATTCTTCAAGTTTCAAAAACATTATTTTTCTCTAACAATAGTAATTTACATAGCCCGTTTCAAGATTTTAGAAACCGAATGGGAAAACCATGAATAATTCAAAAGTATGAAGTAAGTAATTCAGTTTTCGCATAGGGCCCTAAATCCAAAAGAAACTTCGTTAATATCGTTACAACAATGAATATTTTCTACGTAGCAATTCGCCCGTTAGCAGCACGTGATGAACGCCAGTTGCTCCATCGGCTCAATCGGTTTATTATTGTTCGATTGTATTCGAGTAGTGAAAATAAGGAAAGGCAATGTGATAGATTATTCAAGGAGCTAAAGCTGTTAAAAATAGTAGGTATATGAATGGCAAATTTATTTTTAAAAAAATCTAACAGCTACGTGTAGTAAATCCACTATAAATAACATGGATAAAATTTTGAATAAAGATTGCTGATATTTAGTCAAAAGAGTATTTTGTTTATAGTCTAATACTTTAAAAATATTCAATATTAGATTGTTTCTGAGGTAAGAATAAATATAATCTCTTAAAACTTAAAATGGGTAAGTTCTAATTTCTATATCAAAGCGAATGTTGTGCAAAAGAGCGTTGTCTTTTTCGTTTAACATATAACCGCTTAGAACGCGTTGCCAATACAACCTTCAGAAACAAATCTAACCTTAATCTTTTGTTGACAGAAATCCAGAGTTTCATTGCGATATAGCAAGTCGTGTAGGAAAAGTGAATTTTTGAAATTAGCAAGTTGGTCGAGAAATGGATCTTCTCTGAGAACATTTTCGAGGTCTCTCCAGTGTCAGCGACGAATCCAGGCTAGGCGCGACCAAAACAGCAGTCACACAGCAAAACATTGATGCAGTTCGTCAGCTAATTAAGGATGGCAGCCGTGTAACACACTTTGAGATAGTGGCATCCGTAGAAATTTCCAAGACCTCGATCCAACAGATATTACATAAAGAACTGGTTGTTAAGAAGTTAGTTTCCCGTTAGATTCCATTGGAACCGTTCAACAAAGAAAGCTCAAAAAACGTTTATAGTATTGTTTGTGCCGCTGAGTCTTGGATTTACTCCTACGAACCGGAAAATAAACGCCAATCCACTGTGTGGGCGATTCACGATGAGAAAAAATCAAAAAAAGTAATCCGTTCTCGAAGTGTGTCAAAGAAAATGGTGACAACTTTTGTGTCAAAATCTGCTCATGTGGCAATAATGGCTTTAGAAGATGAAAGAACGGTTACTTTCAAATGGTATATAAACGTTTGTTCACCATAAGCTATTGCGAACCTCTGACAAAACAGACAAAACAACACACAACTGCGAATCATTCTACTTTAGGACAATGCAAGTGCTTACACTGCCCAAAAGACAATGGATTATTTGGATCTTTAAATCATCGAATTGTTAGACCATCCACCGTTTAGTCCTGACCTAAGTCCTGACCTAAGTCCCAACTTGTTTATCGGCTGTAAGACACTAGTCGTATTAAAAAAAATGTCAATTATTTATTTTCGGTGAGCGTTGCAGTTGTCAACAACTTCTTCTTTTAAAAGTTGACTGGTCATCCAAGCTAATTTATTAGCTCTATACGTTACCTGCAACTTTTTAATGTTCTTAAAAGAACGCGGATATTTCGATTTACCAATTACCATCAGCTTTCTTTTTTCAGTACCATTCGTATTAGCAATCACAGGCACTTTTCCTATAGAACTTCTCTCCCACACACTTTTTCATTATTAATTTTAGAAAAATCATGCTTAATCATCATTGTAAATGACACCTGGGGGGTATTTTTCTATAAATTTTAACCACAATCTATCTACACAATCGCGATTAGCATTCGTATCATCACTTTGTGCTTCTCTACTTTTTTTAACCAGAGTTGTTATGATGCTGCTACTTGAATTTTCCAAATCACCCTGTTGATGCTTTGAAAGAAGTTAAACCAAGTTCTTCAGCAACATTTTTCGCCTTTATTTTTTATGGTCGTCTCCGAAATAGGGTGAAACCATGTTAGTACAGCTTGATACAAATTTTCTATTTAGGTGTTATCAATTTTTTGAACATTTATCCTCGTCTTCTACTCGGATAATTTTTTCTTTATATTTCCATATTGTAGACACGGTAGAGTTCGACAACATCGCTTATTTTTTCTCCCGCTTCTATTGCATGTTCCAGTACTAGCCATGTTAACAATTTAAAATATTGTAAGCAACTAAGAATATTATAACATATGGATAATCTATGACTCCTATTTATTAAGCATGATCAACAAGAGTTTATATCTGCAAATAATCCCTTGCAAAAAACGAACGAACGAGTTTCTTGAAAAGGTTGGTATGCATAATGCCGAAGGTCGAGTTTATTACGAGCTAGTATAATAAAATAACAAAATTTTGGAAACTTAAATGGTACTTTTATGACTTAATTGTCGTCGTTATTGAGAGTGGGTGTAATACTATATAAAGTATATTATCGTATGGAAGACAACCTAAACCAAGCAAAGCCAAGTGATTTCGACGCATTAGGGAATTTGTCGTTAAATCGAGTGACGTTATATGGAATATACACGATATATATATGTTAATATATTAATAGCACTTGGGGAGTGTCGAAACTAATTAAAACTTGGGCCATCAGATAAAAGTTTATATGCAAACAAACAACGCATCTTTTTACTCTAAAATGAGCTTTTATATTCTCTCCTAAGATTTTTCAGTTTAAAATGGATTGCTGACTGCATTTTTTTTTCAGCTCCATTAACGTACAATTCCATTTACCTTAGGTGATAATTAAATTGATTTTTTACAGCTTTAACTTGTCAGTTTTAATCCTCTTGTTTTTGTAATTGGCGATTTTAACAACAGAATTCCGAGAAATTATGGTTATCTACATAAAAGTTTTAATTCTCTCCTTGGTCCACCCATGTCGCTTCCCACAATCCGTTTAGTGTTGGAACACGGGAAATCATGTCGCAAGATGAGGTAATCAGCAGGCAACAACAGTCGATATACAGGGTGTCCCAGAATTAACTACGGAAACTTCGTATACGTATTCCTTGATGACAAATAAGTAGGGTCTTTCCTATAAAAAAAAATTTTTTAGAGACTCCTGTCAGAGTTATAACCCTTTAAAGAGGGGTGGTAAAATACTGTTTTAATTTAATATCTTCTGATTGGTCCAAGATAAAAAATTAAAAATTTGGGTGAACATCATTTTTATAAAGACGCATTTCTCCTGCCACTTTTCACCTGCCCTACCCCATTCTAAGGGTGCAAATCAAGGAACCCCTCTTAATATTTTTTTTGTAACTTTCTTAGCAATTAATATTTGCAATAACAAAAAATTATTTTAGGAAGTTTTGATTATTTAGAAACTTTTTTGTTCCTTGTCGTTTTTTACGAAATCGTTTCGGTTTGGAGTAAAAAAATAAAATGTAGGACCATGTCAATTGAGTATTGTGTATCGCGATCAAGTAGCGCACATTTTACCATTTAAAGAGTTAAAGGGTTATAACTCTGACAGGAGTCTCTAAAAAAATTTTTTTTATAGGAAAGACCCTACTTATTTGTCATCAAGGAATACGTATACGAAGTTTCCGTAGTTAATTCTGGGACACCCTGTATAGTATGCGGCAAGACGATACATTTTTTTGTCGCTTCTTTCTATAGAATGACATTGTGTAATAGCACAGCCGGACTTGACTATATAGTCAAAGTCCGGCTGTGGTAATAGGCGTCAATGTCACATTTTAAATGTTGCCTTAAGGCCGAAACGTCATTCTCAAACCTGAAACTTTAAATAACAAAACAATAACTTAAATACTATTGTAGTAACCTAACTCGTAATACGATTTAATAATCTTTATAGTCAAATAGTACAATCAGAAGAACCTTTCTTGTACATGCTTTTAATTACCTAATCACGAGTTTCTTCGAAACAAGTCTATTACGGTAAAATAGTAGTTAACTGTGGTTGGGAAACACCGCATTACTTTAATTTAAATACTCATTGGTTATTTATAAGCTAATGAATTCCTTTAGAGAGTGCGGTAAGAGTGAATAGAGTATGTATTCTCTTTCTTTGTAGAGTACGTTCACATTTAGTGAACCCTAACTTATGCAGGATTTAAAAGTACCCTCTGATAAAATCAAAGCAATAAACTAGTTTATGATCTCAGGTAGCTTGGAAAGAGGTCGGCTGAAGGAATATAAGGAAAATAAGTTTATTCATGTAAAAAGCTTTAAAATAATTTAATCGTTAAACTGCAACAAAATAAAATTTAATGTTTATTAATTATCTATATTATAAAATAATCATTCAATAAAGTGAATTCTACCGATTTTATTATTTTTATATTTTGTAAGTACATTCTTGTTTTTTTTTCAATCTAGATGACACCTCTTTACTGATATTTCCATACTCCGAAATTTTTAATATATATATATATATATATATATATATATATATATATATATATATATATATATATATATATATATATAAACAAGGTGCCAAGAAAACGCGTATTATAATAAACAAGGGGGATAACGGGCATGTAACGCAACAAAGGATCATGTCTATTTATTTCTTTATTCGGGGATCTTTTTGCCACTAAAACAAACTTATAAAAAATATAAATCAATATTATGAAAATGACCCTTGCTTGTTGATCTTGATATGTCAAATTTGTCAAGGGTCGTCTTTTAAAACTGAAAATGCCTAACAAAAATGAAAATAATTTGTTTAAAAATAATTCTTCTGAGCTTTCGACAACCAGATCGGTTGTCGTTTTCAAAGATAAAAATTTTTTTAGTCTTTACTCTTTATGTAGTTTAGATTTTTAAAATTTTGATTTGTTTTTTTGTAACTATAGATATATAGATTATTAACTCATCCTTTTTTTAAGGTGGTTATCCAAGATCTAGATAAATCCAAAGTAAAATTTGAAATACATTCATTTGGATTTAATAAAATGTGTGCTGTTTCTTTTAATTTTCTTTTTATAGAATTTTCTTCTTTACATAAAATTTTTGTTTCAGTCCATTTTATTTTGTGATTTAGAAAATTAAAAGCATGTTCACAAATTTTAGATTTATCTATATCTCCTTTTTTAAGATAATTTTTGTGTTCATTGAGGCGAACTTCAAGAGGTCTTCCTGATTCCCCAATGTAGACTTTGCCACAATCACATGGTATACTATATACACAATTTTTTGTTTTTTGATCTAAATTAACTGGTTTTGTTTTGGTTAAAAGTGATCTAATTGTATTATTTGTTTGAAAAATTGTCCTTATGTTAAAAGCATTACCAATTTTTTGAATTTTTTCAGAAATACCTTTTATATATGGAATTTTTGTTGTTTTTAAATTTTGTGTATGGTCAATTTGGTTATCCAATCTCTGAGGGTTTTCAATTTTATTGAAAGTTGATTTAATTAATTTTTCGGGATACCCATTATTCATTAAAACTGTTTTTATTGTTTCTTTTTCGTCTTTAAAAGAAGCAATATTTGAACATACTATTTTAGCTCTGTCATATAAACTTTTTATAATTCCTTTTTTAACCGTCATACTGTGATTGGAATTAAAATTCAAATATCTGTTAGTATGTGTTTTTTTACGAAAAATGTTAGTATTAATTAAATAATCGGTTTCCTTCGTAATTAATATATCAAGAAATGGTAATTTCTCATCTTTTTCAATTTCAATAGTAAATTTAATAGATGGTACTTTATTGTTAATATTTTCAAGAAATCTGTCTAATAAATTGAGATTGTAAGGCCAAATTGCAAAAACATCATCTACATATCTCCACCATATTTTTGGTTTAAAATATGATGTTTCAATAAAATTCTTTTCAAAAAATTCCATATAAATATTACTTAATATTGGTGAAAGACAACTTCCCATTGCCATTCCTGTTTTTTGTTTATAAAAATTATTTTTATATTGAAAATAAGTTGATTCGATACACATAGTTAACAATTCCATAATGGTATCTACGGATAAATTTGTTCTTTGATTTAAGCTATTATCATTTTCTAATAATTGTTTGACTATTTGTAACGTTTTATCAACAGGTACGTTTGTAAAAAGGCTTACAACATCAAAACTTATCATAAAGTGATTTTTATTTATATTAATGTTTGATAATTTTTCTAAAAAATGTTTATTGTTTTTAATGAATGAGTCAGTGTTATTAGATAAAGGATTGATGATATTGAGTAAAAATTTTGATAATTTACTGAAAGGAGAATTGATTGAACTTACAATTGGACGGAGTGGTATTCCTTCTTTATGAATTTTAGGTAAACCATAAAAATGAGGTGGTTTACTATAATGTGGAGTTAGTTGTCTTCTTTGTAAGTCATTCAATTCGTTTTTATGTTTAAAAAGAGATTTATATATTTTATTTTCTAACGATTTTGTTATGTCGTTATTAATTTTAGTATAAGTTGGGTCTTCCAGTAAATTCTCCAATTTCATCTCATAATCATTTGTATTTAAGATAACTGTAGCATTTCCTTTAGAAGTAAGAAATGTGAATACATAATAAATAAAGCATCTCTATCTTTGGTAAGAGAAAGGATTCATTTTCATAGAGATGAAAAGGTATTAATTTTAAGAAACATTAGATATATAGAAAATCAACTCCTTTATTTAGATAACATAGACTACAATCATATCATAAATTGCACAAAAATAGTTTTCAAAAATACCTTTGCAAAAAATAAACAAATTCATTTCAAAAAATTCAATGATTTAATTCAAGAAAAACATATCGAAATTCAAAATTTACAAAATAACACATTATCAAAAACCGTTATAAATTTATCTAATAAAGAACTAACCAATTCAGAAATTTCAGTTTTATCAAAGGGGTTAAATTTTTCAATAACCCATAAAAAGATTCCAAAATTAGATTTCATTACATCTATTGAGGAAACAGCTCAAAAATTACCATTTGATGAAGGAAATGAGTACAGAATTCGATGCAAAATTGAATTAGAAAAAGATATTAAAATAAAACAAAATCTATCATCATATGAATTTAAGGCTCTAAATTCTTTAAAAAAATATGATGAAATAAAAATTTTACCAGCTGATAAAGGAAATGCTACAGTTATCTTAAATACAAATGATTATGAGATGAAATTGGAGAATTTACTGGAAGACCCAACTTATACTAAAATTAATAACGACATAACAAAATCGTTAGAAAATAAAATATATAAATCTCTTTTTAAACATAAAAACGAATTGAATGACTTACAAAGAAGACAACTAACTCCACATTATAGTAAACCACCTCATTTTTATGGTTTACCTAAAATTCATAAAGAAGGAATACCACTCCGTCCAATTGTAAGTTCAATCAATTCTCCTTTCAGTAAATTATCAAAATTTTTACTCAATATCATCAATCCTTTATCTAATAACACTGACTCATTCATTAAAAACAATAAACATTTTTTAGAAAAATTATCAAACATTAATATAAATAAAAATCACTTTATGATAAGTTTTGATGTTGTAAGCCTTTTTACAAACGTACCTGTTGATAAAACGTTACAAATAGTCAAACAATTATTAGAAAATGATAATAGCTTAAATCAAAGAACAAATTTATCCGTAGATACCATTATGGAATTGTTAACTATGTGTATCGAATCAACTTATTTTCAATATAAAAATAATTTTTATAAACAAAAAACAGGAATGGCAATGGGAAGTTGTCTTTCACCAATATTAAGTAATATTTATATGGAATTTTTTGAAAAGAATTTTATTGAAACATCATATTTTAAACCAAAAATATGGTGGAGATATGTAGATGATGTTTTTGCAATTTGGCCTTACAATCTTAATTTATTAGACAGATTTCTTGAAAATATTAACAATAAAGTACCATCTATTAAATTTACTATTGAAATTGAAAAAGATGAGAAATTACCATTTCTTGATATATTAATTACGAAGGAAACCGATTATTTAATAAACAAGGTGCCAAGAAAACGCGTATTATAATAAACAAAGGGGATTATCCCCCTTGTTTATTATAATACGCGTTTTCTTGGCACCTTGTTTATTTCATCTCCTGGGCTTATAACGACTCAATCACAGTGAGTCCGTTTCGCCAACGTGGCGACGCTAGTTGCTAGCCGAAAACCCATTGGCACAGCTGGCCGAAAGCACAAAATGGCGATAGGACTCCTGTGTGAGCGTTCGTTATTTTTGTGTTTCTTCACACATGTTTCCCCAACATCCTTTGCTCCCAAGTACCCAACACTTTTGCTAGCCAAGTGCAATACCCTACTTGGTTATGCCGCACTGATGACGGCTAATGAGCCAGAAACATGCATGTCTGCGGTTACCATTCCTACTTGTAACCATGATCCTTTGTTGCGTTACATGCCCGTTATCCCCCTTTGTTTATATATATATATATATATATATATATATATATATATATATATATATAAAGTAGGGTTTAGACGCATAATGTATTATTAATTAAATATCTTTCGATTGCAAGAAGGATTAGTAGAGGCCCGTATTGTAAAATTTATTTATTAATTTATTGCTTATCTATATTTCGAACGATAGGTAAATGGGGTTATAATGAGGGTCGTCGGCTAAAATAGTCTTTGAGTGAAAAAGTTGTTAGTTGTTAGTGATATTGAACAAAATATTGTTATCGTTTACAATTACAACTCTAAACAAAAGTATAGGTAAGTCATCCTTATAAGCTGATGACCTAATACTCATAACTTTTATAATTGATTTTGTCACTAATGTGTCCTTAATAATTTTATCGTTAGAATTTAAAATACTCGTAAATGTTACCAGGTGGTGACGTAATGCAAAAACGGCACTGATAGTGCTGTTCATTCATTTACCTTTCTTACTAGTTAACTTCGTACTACGAAGATAACACTGATAATGTCATTTTAAAATATGCATAAAACGTGTGATCTTAATGTAAGATATCTCTTATATTACCGAAAATAATTAACACACTAAATATCAAGTATATACTTAAATAAAAACGGAGAATATTCTCCCTTTTGGCAGGTTGATATCGCGCGATATTCAAATTTTGGTCTCGGGAATATTATTCTGTTACCTCGGAAATATTGGAGCTTTAATGGCCTCATTAACGTTATTGGGAGGCAATTTGTGGCATCCTTCGTAAACGTGTGAAATTTGTTTAATGAGTCTTTCGATGATCATAGAGAAAAGTAGGGTAATTTTTATAATTGTGTTATGTAACTTTAATAAAAGTTTCAACCAATAAATGGAACGAAAACAATTAATTGCCTGAATATTTGTATAAAGCAAACAATGCAAAAACTAAAAACATTTTTATGGCTTAAACAAACAGCACATACAGATTTTAACTCGTAAGGAGAAATTTATGATAGATGTAAATATCTAGCTTTTATGTTAATGGGACCAATTTACATTAGTTGCTTCTTCTTATACACATCTACATATAAATACTGTATGATTTATAACTATAAAAGACCTTTTAACACATCAACATTGTTGCCGTGCCAACAACATATATAATATAATAATATAGGTACAGACATATTCCCAAATTCCATTTGAAAATCTCCCCTTTTATCATCGCTCATTAATACATAACCGCCTTTTATAACGACTCATAAAAAGGTACTTTCCACAAATATGCCGGGAATTAAACGGCACGAAACGCAACACAAGATCTATAAAATGTGGACGCGTCACTTTCCATCTTGGGGTGGATATTCATACGCTAGAGGATGACTAATTTACGTCTATACTCTCGCATTTTACTGACAAAGTTCTCAAAGGTCTTCCCTTGTTATGTTAGTATATAATTATTTTCAGTCCTTGTCGGTGAGTTGTATAATAATTCAGGGCTTTTACGTACCAGTGTAAACCTACTAAAGGAGCATCAAAGGTAGAAACAAACATTTACAGCAAATGAAATTATTTGTTTGTTTCTGTCAAAAAAAAATACTAAAAGCAGTTTTGCAATCGTTATTTTTTGTTCATAATGAAGTCATTATGAAGGTTTATTTCTAATACAAAAATTCTATAAACAACATTCTTGGATATAAAAGCATTTCTAGTATACATTTATTATTGGTCCACTATAAAATGTTTTTTTTTAATAATTTTTCACTTATTTTTGTATTTATTGTTCAGTTCTTATAATTCGTAATAGACAAGCAATTCTTACTTAGTTAAACATTTTGACACCACTGTACGGTGGCGCGGTTCATATTTAAGGTGTCATATGTAAGGTGTCGCAGTTGATGTTGTTATATATTTATACGAGCTGTTTCTATTTAATTAAGTCTCCGTAAGGTGGCGCCGGTGATTTAAACGAGCAATTCTTACTTAAGTATTGTGGCGCACTTCATATCTAATATATTTAATCAAAAAATTACAAAATACAACAAAAAATAGTAAAAGCCTAGAAACTATCGGAAAACTATGATAAAAACTACAAAACATTAAAATAGCGATTAAAAACTAGACAAAATTGTAAAAAATTAAAAGAACGGAAAATGAGAAAATAGACAATAGTGTTAGGCGTTACGAAGTTCACCGGGTCAGCTAGTTATGTATAATTTTCTTACAAAAAAAATTGTATTTTACTGTATTATACAAATAGATGTGAAATAAAAAGTGAGAGGTGTCAAGGGACACCTCGATGGAACGAAGTTCCTTTCGATTAATTAGTGAAGGAATTGTAATTTGTAAACACAACAGAGTGTTTATACATAGGTACATAAGCATTTATTATTGTCTGTATAAAATCTCTACTTACCTAACTCTATCAGCAATATCCGGAACTTGTGCAGAAACACTGTCAGGATACATTATTGTTATTATTTTATTATTTATTATCTACAAAAAACCTGTATAAACTTAACAAAGTCGCGACACTACACTGTTCAAAGCATTTTTAGACAAGGATGTTTTTTATTCTATATTGCTTTTTTCAGAAGTCTTTAAAAGGTGAACTTGTTGCAGACGAAGCAATGTTCTGTACAAAACAATACAGATCTTTCCAGAAAAAATGGTCATTTCTTTATGAGTTACGTTCATACACAGTTTCTCTAAACATCAAAGTATTGAAAAAAATTTGAGGTACATTTTTGACATACCGGAGCGCTCATACGCCCAGGATATTACAAGACAGTTTCGAATGACATTACACAAAGGTCAGAAAGATTTCTTCACCAAAACACGTAACACCACGGACACCCAGGAAGCCTGCTAAATGTATAGTGTATGTTACACTAACACTCGACCTCCTACGATAACTTCTGATATTATTAATCCTGACCATCACCAGAGCCCAGAGCTAGAAAGTTCAAATTAGTAACAGGCAGCGATTGGACCAAACCTCGTAGATCCATGGAGTTTCGCTGTTTGCCAAGAGCATCGTCTTGACTGCGAATAGACGCAACCTTTGTGATCATTTTTGTATATTTTATAATTTATAAATATTTATTTAATTTTAGAAAAAAACTTGGCACTCGTGGGCCAAAAAGGAGTTATAAAAGCTCTTTTTGATTACTTACATTTTTTGTTTTTGCTAAAGATTATGACTTACTAACAATTTTTACTTTGTTCATTTTTTTATTTCTACTTTTATAATTTTCCTTTTTTTTTTTAATTTTTATTCTCAATTTTTGTTAAAAAAATTCCGGTCGAAATAATGTTCCCAGTGTCAACACTATTCATCAGATGGTTAGGAAATTTGAACAAACAGGTGAAATTTAACACTTATCAAGATCGGGCCGGGCCGTGTTAGAACTATTCGTACTGCTGAAATTACATATAGAGAGACTTCGTGAAAGTGTTGTGGAGCGGTCTGAGACGTCTACCAGACTTCGTTCTCAAGAAATGACACTTCATTAGGCACTATTTTAAAAGAAGACTTGCATTTGCGGTCATACACAATTCAGTTAACCCAAGAGGTGCAGCCTAGAGACCATGAAAGTCGCAGACAATACACTCATGCCATATTGCACCTTAATACCCAAAATCAGGATTTTAACCGACAAATGATAATGAGCGATGAAGCTCACTTCGATATGGTCGGTTTTGTTAATAAGCAGAATTGCCGTATCTGGGCATCACAGAACCCTCGTGTAATCCATAAAAGATCACTACGTCCTCGTCAAGTCACAGTTTGGTGCGTTGCCAAGAATGAAGGTATCATTGGACCTTAATCTTACTTCTTTGAAGACGCTTCAGGTAATTGTCTTACCCGCTACCCAGATATGGTGCAAAAATTTCTGGTTCCTTAAATCCAACCATTTAACCTGCAAAACATGTAGTTCCAGCAAGGAGCAACTTGTCACACAACTAGGGAAACAATGAATCTTCTGCGAACAATCTGTCCGGAATGTTTAATTTCTCGATTTGGTAATGTCATCTGGTCACCAAGGTTAGCGCATTTATGGGGATTTTTAAAAGATAGGTTTTATGGTAACAAACCAAAGACTACATCAGTTGAAGAACAATTTTACGGAAGCGATTGACAGTATTCGTCTGGAAACCTACCGAAAAGTGATGGAAAATGTAGTCCGAAGGGCTCAGGTTTGCGCTGCTTTTAGAGGAGGACATTTGTCTGATATTATTTTTCATACATAATTTCTTAGTTTCAATAAAGTCTAAAGATGAAAAAAATGGACGTATTTTCTTTCTAGTAACAAAGTTAGTTACATGTTGCCCACCTTGTATAATTTTTGCTTTTACACTGCATGCTGACAAAAAATGTCGCCAAAGGAAATCTTTTGTCGGCATTTTTGGTCAGCATGAAGTGTGAATGCAAAGAAAAGCAACAATTAATTTTGAACTAAACTTTACGTAATAAACCGACTATGCAATGAACTGTCGTATGCATTCGCATTTTTCTCTTGCCGCGGAAGTGGGGTATATCACTCAAAACGTTCCATAAAAAAGCTTTAAAAATAAAATAGTTCTATACATAGTTATTGCGAGAGTGTTAACATTAAAAAATATTATATTTCCCTATAAGTGAAAACTATGGGAATTACAGCAACTACTTAGTTTTAATGATTTTGTTGTTCAAATATAAATTCTCAACTTACTTATAACTTCGGTTAAACATTTATTATCTTTCAGTTTGCTTTCATGGGACTTGAACTAAAATATAAACACTAACAAACATTCTAAAGTCAGAAAAGTTTTTAACGGCGTGGCACTCAATTCGAATTTCCCTTTTATCATTAGTGAAGAGAATTTAGTCTGTTTATGACATTTATTTACCCTTCCCAAAAGACCTCATGTAACACGAAATTTCAGCCTAAGAATATCATGTTACTTGATTTCGTATTCACAAAACTTTTATTTGAATAGTAGCAGCGCCTTATAATATATTTATTTCCACTTGTTGGAAAGTTTGACGTGGAAACCCGTGTAAACTTGCTGTACAAGTTCAGTTGATGTTTCTCATTCTGGAAATTCTCTTCTTTAACCTGCTATCTTCTACCTTCTTGTTGGATGTTTGAATGTTTACAGATTTATTTTTAACAAAAACCCGACTTCGCTGTCTAGAACGTGTCAGATTTATATTTGATTTTTACTGTGATATACTATGAAAACTTATATTTAAATATATATCAAGACTAGTTTTCTCGAGTTTAACATATCTTGTCAAAATAAGCTTTTATACATTCAGGATCTTTGCAATTCTTAAGATGATCATACTTTATTGGCATTTTATTAAAAAACTGCTATGGATGTTTATGTAATTTGGTGGTTCTTTAGCTAAAAGTTTAATGGTGATTTTTATGTATGGCCAGTGCGGGAATAGAATAATTCTGTTCAGCGTACAAAAAATAGTTTTCTAAAGTTGTTTATGTTACTTTGGTTGCGAACTGGATCTCTAAAGCATCGATTTTAAAACCAAGATCCATTCATGCTCTAAGATCTTGTTCTGTAAAAGATTGTTTCAAGTTATAAAAAACTACACCAGCTGTACTCATGGAAGCAGCACATCCAAAAGGTCATACGCAAAGCTACAATAGCCCTTAATGGGTGTAGACAATTGGTGATATGAACTGGGGTCTGAACCTCTGGTTGGACAATGTTAACCTACAGTTCGGTGGTGTTTTGAAGTAGATCGCAACAGTCTAAGGCGATCAGACTACTGAAAAGCATTTAAAGGTAGGCATACCTGAATAGCACAGGGGTTATGAGGACCGCCCCAACCGACGCATATCTATATACAGGGCGAGGCTATGACAACTGCTCACAGACTGCTACAAGCTCAGGCTTCATTACCTTATTAAGAGTCAAAAATTAAGCAGTATGCCTCAAGACAGGATAGTCCCCAGGTATAACTTTGCGAGTAATTCTACTCGAGTAAAATCCCAATGATTGGTCTGAAACCATTCGGCGGGGTTGCTGTCACCTTCAGAAGGGCAGCCATTAAGAAATGGAGGCTAGAGAAGGCCCAGGAGTGGTAGGAAAAATCACAGGGTAAGCAAAAACCGTAAGTCTTCATAAAAATACATTTGGCGAAATTTACTACCCAGCTGTTATCACAAAGGCAAAATAATGTCCGAGTGATTGTCAGTCTCTTGACAACACACTGTCGGCTCAGAAAACACAGGAGTCAACTGAACTTGGCAGATGAAGAAATCTGTCGATACTGCCAAGAGGAGGAGGAAACCGCACTTTATGTCCTATGCCATGTGAAGGACGCGGTATCTGGTATTGGTTGATGCTTTACGTGGAGAGGCCACTGTCAAAGCTATTAACTCTTATTAAGAGAGCAGGGCTAGACAGGGTGTTCCAATTCTATTCTAGAGATGATGGGTGTTCACAATAGATTTGTAGAGGTCGCAGTGATACAGGCTAATAGCCAACCTAATAAATAAATATCTATTTATTTACCTACTTATATAAACATCTATTATTGGGGCAGTAAAAGTTGTAGCAGTCGAACTCATTCTCTTTTTTTTTTTATTTTCATGTTGTAACAAATCTTTTTAGATGTTCTATTTTTTAAATTCCATGCACTCTAAAGTTAAGAGTTAAATTACATTGAAACAGCTTTTGTAGATGCTCAAAAAAAAGATTGAGGCACCGAGAAATAGGTGGACTTGTTCTTTCTTTAGCTGCTACAAAGACTCTTGATCATGAGAACACTATAGAAACACAATAATTTAAGAACTTAATGATGTAGAAAACTCAATGTTTTGTCTGAATGACTCATTAAGAGAGTCTCTGGGAATGCTAAAAAGTAAATGGGGTGTTAAAGAAGTAAGTAGATTCAATGATTAAGTAGGTGGAGATGTAAAAAAAAATCAAAAATCACTAATGAATTAGATGTGCAGATCTTTTAAAAGATATCTATCCATATTGTTGTATATTTAGTCTGTGAAAACACTGTAGAAGTACATGGAAATGTTGAAAAAGCATCTAAACGTATAAAAAAAGTTAATAAAACCTCCGTAGACTTTGAAAGATTAAGGCTCTCCAGTGGTGTAGACTATAATATTGAAATATTAATACTTCAATAAAATGGGTCCGAAAGCAAAGCAAATAATTTGCAAATCATGTCAAAATAGTGTAACAAAAAAACATTATGGTATGTTATGTACGGGAAAATGCAAACAATGGTTTCATAAGATTTGTACAAACTTATCTGAAGGTGATTATAAGCATTTTTCTGAGGGCAAAGGTAAGGGAAAGTGGTCATGTGAAGATTGTTTCGGCAATGACGACAGTAGAGATTATGACTCCGCTGAAGAAGACAAAGGTAAAGACAAAGTATTACAGGAAAAGAAAAACAGACTAAGTGGTAGTCTAAAATCTATTTTGTTGGAAGAAAATCCTACTAATAAGGACTTACTTGTTTTGATGAATAAGAAATTTGAATGCATTGAGCAATCTCTGAACTTTAGTGGAGATATGATTGAAGAACTAAGGGACAGTTTAAACGAAATAAAAAATGAAAATAAAAAATTAAAACAAGACAACTTTGAATTGAAAAAAGAAATGGATGTTCTCAGGCATGAATTAACCGCTATCAAAATGGATAAAGCTAAAGAGAATTTACAAGTAAGAAATAAAAACATTGTAATATTAAACACTAATGCTGGGAAAACTATAAATGACGAAGTAGTTAATATAATAACCAAACTCGACATATCTATTAGTAGAGAAGATTTTACCACAAAGATTTTGCCTACTAAAAATCCCACTAAGCCCGTTCTTGTTACTTTCAAAACTGAAGAAATACAAAAGGCAGTGTTGGAAAAACGCAAAGAATTAAAAACTTCAACTGACTACAATATACCAGGTCCCCAGCGACACATATATATTAATGAAGATGTTCCAAAAGAACTTCGTGTTCTATTAGGAAAATCCAAGATTCTAAAAACCAAAGGTTACAAATATGTGTGGTTAAAATATGGGAAGGTGTTTTGCAGGAAATCTGACGATGGGCCTGTCATCAGAATAGTAAATGAAAATAAAATAAATGAGTTGGTAACTATGTAAAGGTAATGTACCTAATATAACCCATTAATAACATTAATAATATAATGACTAAGATTTCTAATGGCTTATACAATTGATGTAGATACTATTGTTAATAAATATAGCAGTATAAAAGAATTTAATAAAAAATATCAGGGATTAGGTAATTTAACTATATTATATTTAAATGCGCAGTCCATCAAAAATAAAATCGATGAATTAGAAGTTACATTCAAAACCATTAATACAAATATAGATATTATTGTAGCAACAGAAACCTGGGTAAAAAAATGTGAGGAGAAATTTTTCAATATACCCACATATACCAGTGTATATTCTTCCAGAACAAAAAGAGGGGGTGGCTGTGCTATATATATTAAAGATGGCCTAAACCATAATGTTGAAAAAATACTAGAAAAAGACAATGTCACCTATGCTCGAGTATATATAGAATCAGCTAAAATCCATCTTGCTGTCATATATAACCCAAGTAATTCCAATGAAGATGTTGAGGTTACACTTGATCTACTGGAAGATGATCTCGATGCTTTGGGTAATAGCAAGGCAATAGTAATAGGAGATCTAAACATCGATTTATTGGTAAACACTCAAAATACTGAACTATATAAAAGTGTATGTGCTCACAACGGTTTTGACTTCTGTAATAAAAATATTCCAACAAGGAACTCAAAAACTCTTATAGATCATGTGTTAACAAATACTCCGGGACTTGTTGAATCCTTAGGAATTATAAACAACTGCCTCGTTGACCATGATTTTCAAATTTTAACTATTACAAATAAAGCAAATAGTAAAATACAACGTACATTTCAAAAACGTTATGTAAATTATGCCAAAGTAAAAGCTGCACTCAGTGATCTTGATCACAAATTACCTCTAGATATTGAGGAAGCATATAATGCTTTCCTAAACTGTTTTATAAATTCGACTACATACACTACTAAGACCATAAGAATGAGAGAAGACTCACAACCTTGGTTTGATGACACTGTATTAAACGCTATAAATACACGCGACTACTATTTTAGAAAGAAGAAAAAGTACCCATCTATTGAATATTTCAAAATTAAACACAAGGAGTGTATTAAGGAGGTGAAGGTGAAAATTAAAAAAGCAAAAAATAGTTACTATGAAAATCGGTTCAATCAAGCAAATGGTAATGGTAAAAAAACATGGCGGATAATAAATCAAATATTAACTAATAGATCTAGAGCTAAAGACCAAATCTCATCAATTAAAGTGAATAATACAGATATAAAAGATAAAAGTCAAATTAGCGAGCATTTTAATAACTTCTTTGTCAACGCTGGAACAAACTTGGCAAAAATTATTCCATTTTCTCCTATAGATGCTGCAAATGAAACAATAACACACAAAAAGTTTTCATTTGTTCCTACTACTCCATCTGAAGTCACTAGCATCATTAGTGAGATGAACTCCAACAAAGCTACAGGTACTGATGATGTGGATGTAAAAACAGTGAAGAAGTGCAAAAGTGAAATCGCTAGTATATTGTACAAAATTATTAATATGTCTCTAGAGAGTGGAGTGGTTCCAAGTGCAGTTAAAGTGGCAAGGGTGACACCACTGTTTAAAGGAGGTGACAGAGGTTTGATTAGCAACTATAGACCTATATCTGTCTTATCCATAATATCTAAAATTTTTGAAAAGATTGTGAATTCTCAACTTAATAATTTTTTAACGAATATAAATTATCTTTATAAATATCAATATGGCTTCCGTAAGTCGAGTGACACTTCCTCAGCTGCAGTAGACATGATAACTAATATTCAAGAGAATATAGATAAAAATAAAAAATGTATTCTTGTGTCACTCGACCTATGTAAGGCATTTGATACAGTAAACCATAATATTCTGCTAGAAAAACTTAGGAAAATAGGAATCAAAGAAAATTGTCTAGATTGGTTTCGAAATTATTTAAATGGTCGTAGACAGTGTGTTTGTATCGATGGGATAAAAAGCTCTGAACAACATATTCCTTGTGGGGTACCTCAAGGTTCGATTTTGGGCCCAACTTTGTTTCTCATCTATATTAACTCACTGTCAAATATTAAACTTAAAGGGCAGCTAAGGTTATATGCAGATGACAGTATCTTGCTTTATTTTGGTGAATCTATAGAAGAAATTATGGTGGAGATAAGGGATGATATGTTTTTGTTATCACAGTGGATGGCGGCTCACAAATTAACCTTAAATATAACTAAATCTTCGTATATTATCATCTCTAAACAAAAAAATGCTTATAACCAACCACTGTACTTTGGCAATGAAGTTTTAAGTTGTTGTGAAGAAATAAAATATCTTGGTTTGTATATTGATCAAACAATGTGTTGGCAAACGCATATAAACAAATTAAAAAACAAACTTGCAGCTCCTGTAGGAATATTAAGGAGATTAAATAATATCGTTCCGAAATATTTGCTACGTTCTATATATTTCTCACTTATTCATTGTCACTTACAATATCTAAACCTTATTTGGTTTTCCACTTGTGAAAAGTATGTTAGACCTCTTAAAGTTCTTCAAAATAAAGCTATTAAAAATATTTATTCACTTCCTAAATTATATAGTAGTCATAAGTTATATAAAGACTATGAAATATTTAACTTGGAACAATTATATACTTTTCAAGTATGCATTTATATTCACAACGTTAGACATAAAAAAAAACATTCCCATATTGTACTTAACTCTAGAAAAGAAATCCATACATATAATACGCGTAACAATAATCACCTACAACTCCCTATAATAAAATCAAATACTTTAAAAAACTCAATTTGCTATAAAGGAGTGTCTTTGTATAATAATCTTCCTCAAAAATTAAAGGACCACCCTGTACCGGCTTTTAAACAAAAATTAAAACAATATATTTTATAACAGAACCTATTATATTTTATTCATTACTTTAATATATATGTAAATTTCAGCTTTTTATTTTATTTTATGTTATTTTAGTTTATGTTTTATTTTATATTGTACATTAGTTAATAAGTATTTTCTATTATACACACTTTATATTATGACGTATCTCTATCTCGTATAGATATAAAATAATAATATTTACCTGTAAAGAGGAAAAACCTTTATAGAATGTATAATTCTTTTGGTTTAATAAATATTTCATTCATTCATTCATTCAATTTAAAGAATGTAAGATATTAATTTTATAAAGAAATGAATTTTTTGTTAACAGGCTAAACAATTTTTACAATTTTCCGTATTTAAAGAACTAAAGTAAGTAGTAAGATAATCAAGACGTAGATTTGGACAATGAGAAAGCATCTAGAGGGATAGTGGGTACAGATATTAAAGACTCGCCGAAGAATTAAGTTGAGACAATAAATAAGCCTCTTCATTAATTGTTTAAATCTCTCGATAGAAGCCAATCATTGAACGTCAGAACTTGATGGTATACAAATTAAATAAGATAAGAGTGTGTATAAAACGCAAGATATTCCTTAAAAGTAATTATATTAAAAGAGAGGATGTCTAAAAAGTAGAGGATGATATTGAAGAGGTATCTAAAAACAATAAAGAAGGGGAAAATACATTAAAGAAATCTCTGAAGAAGTTGAAGATGTTAAAAATGTCTTGATTAATTTTCGATTTTATCGAAATTTCAATGTTTTGTTTAACCAGCTAGGTAGGTATTCTTTAAAAAATAATAAAATAAATGGAGTCGGTAAAACCTCTGCAGATTTTAAATACTACGAAAAAAGTCTTTATGTATTTACTTAGCCCTTCGAGAAAATCTTTACCATAAAGCTGACCATTTAATTGAATTGAGAAATATAGAACTTAAATAAGATATTTCAATTTCCTTAGACCTATTATTTAATTTTAACAGTTTACGGTAATCTAACTTCTCAAAGTTTAAAGAGAATATGTTAAATAAAAATTGGATTAGTGTTCCTCCTTGGTTACCCTAAATGTCAACTTTTAAAAAACTAGTGATTTGAAGTAGCATATCACTTAAAACTTCTTATAAAGGCTGTTTGTTTCTAAAACTTCTATAAACAATTTTTTTCCGTTTTGTAACTCTTCTTTACAAAAACCCGTTTAAATACGCTTGGAAAATTGTGAAAAAAAGGAGATAAAACCACTAGGGACTACTAATGAAGCACTTCCCAATATTATATTGTTTATTCTAGTGAATTTGTTTCTCCAAAATTGGATTCTAGTTTAAACTAATCGAGCGTTCACTCTCCTGCGAAATACATTTACAACCCTCGGCCGAACACCAGCAAGATGACAAATCAAATTGAATATCGAAACTATTACAAGACTTCGTGGCAGCTAAATCTCGGAACTGGCAAGCAAAACGAAAACTTTGTTCTGGTAGATTACCCTGCTCTATATTCCGTTAGAGAGTTCTAAAGTAGGTGACATGTATTATCAATATAGTGAAGAGAGCGTTGATCGGCTGGTTTATTAACTTTACTTCTTAAGTGATTTGAGTATTTTTGAATGTTTTTCTATGTATCTAAATTATTTCAAGTGTTTCAAAAATTATTATATATTTATAATTGCAAGTTGTTTATTTCATGTATTACTGTAAAATGTTTCTAATAATGTTATGTTTTTATTAACTTCCCGCTAAAAAAATTAAAAATTTTTAAATTCCCGCTAAAAAAGAATTTTTTTTTTAATCGGGAAGTTATTGGTTTTACTCCGGTTTTCGAAAATCGAGTTTTCATTGGATCTCAACGTTTTGAGGTCTTTGGAAGCTCCCCTGACTATTTTTACGAGGGTGTCTGAATGTCTGTATATCAGAAATAGAGTCAAACATAACTCTAGTAGAAACGGAAGGTGTAGAGTCCATCTGGACCAATTTCAAGTCAACCACATATAATGCTGCTTCAAACATCCTCGGCACAAAGAAATACAGAGGACCTGATTGGTTTGACGAATCAGATGCTCTCATTGAAACTGAA
The DNA here is from genome assembly GCA_964028335.1 of Altica lythri. Classification (NCBI taxonomy): domain Eukaryota; kingdom Metazoa; phylum Arthropoda; class Insecta; order Coleoptera; family Chrysomelidae; genus Altica; species Altica lythri. Next base: position 31,349,260 of record OZ034807.1, on the reverse strand, counting down.
CTGAAAAAGAAGAGAGAAGAACATAATAAACTCCTAGCAAACCCAACAACAAGCCAAAAAAAGAAATACATTCAAGCCCACAGAACAAGTCCGAAAACTAAAACGAAAACTAAAAGAAAAGTGGTGGACGCATAAAACTGATGAACTTCAATCCTACATAAACGTACATGACTCTTTTAATCTTTACCGATCAATAAAAGAAAGCATAGGTCCCACCAAAAGATCATTAAATATTATTGAAGACAACCAAGGAAATGTATTAAAAAGTAAGCCACATATACTTACCCGCTGGAAAGAACATTTTGATGATCTGCTTAACCAAGATGCCCAATTAGACTTAGACCACCTGGAAATTCTCCTTAATCCAACTGATCGAACATCAAGGCTTATACCAAATGACGCAGCACCAACTGAACTCGAAATAGCGTAAGCTTTAGGCCAACTCAAAAACAACAAAAGCCCTGGACAGGATCAGATAACGGCTGAACTCTTGAAGGGAGGGAAAAAAACAACTGTCAAGATTCTTCATTCACTTTTCAACCAAATATGGATAGAAAAAAGCATACCCCATGACTGGAAATCTGCAATAGTTATCCCTATCCACAAAAAAGGAAGCAAAAGGAAGTGTGGCAATTACAGAGGTATATCCCTGCTATCTGTGCCAGGAAAACTATATACTATCCCGCATACTTTACAACCGGATTCTTCCTTTTATTGATTCATTAATAGATGACACGCAATGTGGATTCCGTGGAAATAGGTCAACTGCAGACATAATCTTTGCTGCAAGGCAACTGATAGAGAACAGAATTCACAAGCATGCATAGCATTTGTAGATATATCGAAGGCATTCGACTCAGTCAATAGGGATGCCCTCTTTATGATCCTCGAACGTATAAACTGTCCCCCAAACGTTTTGACCATTCTAAAACTGCTGCACCAAGGGACAACCTCATCAGTTCTTGTAGACGGTGAAACCACTGACTCATTTGAGATTCGAACGGGCGTCAAGCAAGGCTGTGTCCTTGCTCCTACCCTCTTCCTTCTATACATCCAGACAATAATGACAAAAGTAAAAACAGCATCTGACACGGGTATTGACCTCATCTTCCGGAGTGACTCAAACAATCAACGACAGAACTCTTAAAGAAGCTGATACTTTTAAATATCTATAGGAAGCCAGATTACCAAAAATGGAGACATAACCTGTGAAATTAATAACCGTGTAAGCGCTGCAAACCAAGCATTTGCTAGACTGTACCATCGAGTGTGGAAACCTCACAATCTAAACATCCAAACCAAAGTCCAGATCTACAGCACTATTGTCCTTAGCACCCTCCTGTACTCGTCTGAATGCTGGACCTTGAAAGCAAAACACATACAGGCATTGAACTCTTTTCACATGCGATGCCTTTAGAACTATAGCAGGAGTAAGCTGGAGAGACATGGTTCCAAATGAGGAGATTCTAAAACAAACAAGTATGATGAAAATGGAAGAAATCATCCGGATTCGACGCCTCCGATGGGCAGGCCACCTCAGCCGAATGAACACTGACCGTATTCCACACCAAATTGCCTTCTCTTAACTTAGAGAAGGGACCCGAGCGCAGCAAAAACCCAAGAAGCGCTGGACAGACCTCGTCAAAAATGATCTGAAGCTGTTGAAAATCGATAAAAGGGAATGGAGAACAACAGCATCGGACAGAAACCTCTGGCGTTCGAAAATCCACGAGAATATTCAGCAGAAACATGAAGGAAATCTAGAACAAGCTGTAGAAAAGACAAGAGCAGCATGAGGATCAAGATCAGTGGGACTGGAAGTGTCCACTCTGTGATTTTAAAAGACTAGGTAGCAGAGGCCGCCAATATGTAAATTCACACATTTCACAAGCTCACAAAGATAGAATTTCCATAACACAAAACAATAATGCTCTGATTTGTGAATTTTGTGGCCATATATCAAAATCTAAAGCTGGGGTCACCAGCCATATAAGACATCGCCACCCTGAAAGTAAACCAAACCCATTAAAACCAATCAAGCTATCCCGAGGCGAAAACACAACAACCCATCCCGCGAGTACGCAACAAACATCATCACAACCAACAACAGCGATTGATGATCTATCCTGTCCTGCATGCAACCGGCAGTTTAAATCAAAGGCAGGACTCAAAAGCCATCAACGGGGAGCATCTTGCAGAGGAACAGTTCAAAGCCAGACAACATCGGATCGATGAACGTCTAATATCATGTATGTATGTATGTATGTATGGATGTGTGTGTGAGTGGATGTATGTAAACCTCTTATAACTTTTGAATGGCTTGAACTAAAGAGCATTCCAAGGAGTTTTATCTAACTAAGAGTCCCTGTAAGTTTGAACAGATCCGGACCGGTAAATTTGAAGAAATATAAAAAAAAACAAAAAAAATTGTAAAAATTATGTTTTTTGAGCATATCTTTTTGGCTATTACATCGATTAATTTCATAACCTAATCAGCTCTCAAGCTTAAAAAACCATGTCGAATTCCGTTTTGGCTAATTAAAATCGGTTGATTCTTTCGTGAGATATCGTTTTCGAAAAATTTCAAAAAAAAGTTTTTTAAGCGATTTTTTGACTAATTTTGCACTTCGAATAACATTTTTAGGTCTCAAAAAACTGCGTCGAATGCCGTCTTCAACATCAAAATAAAATGACGCGTTAAAAAGTTAAGTCTTTTAAACATTTCAAATTTTTTTTTAAATAACCTGAAGATTTTTCTACTAATCGATTTTGCACATAGAATAACGTTTTTAGAGCTCAAAAAACTGCGTCAAGTGGCATTTTAACAATTAAAATCCGTTAATTTACATCCAGTTATTATTGTCAAATCATTTCCTCTTTAAATTAGTTTTTTAAAATAAATTTTTTCTATAAGAGCTAAAAAACACGTAAAATAGCATAAAACAACTTTAAATCAACCAATTTGTGTAAAATAGTTATTTATACAACTAGTGCGTAAAGTGACCTTTTTTGACGAATGTGAATGTTGTCGCATGAGCCGCAGGCGAATGCGACAATCACATGAGTCAAAAAAGGAACATTTACGCACGAGTTGCATACAATATTTTTTCTACAACCGAATTTCTTTACAAGAAATACAAGTATAGGCCTGATTTTTTCACGCTTTACTGCGAAAAAAAATATTATATTTAAAACATATTTTAGATAACAAAATATTTATTTTTTAAATTAATCTTACCTTATAATACCGGTACGTAGAAACGCGAAATGCTTGAATTATAAATTAATTGAAATGTCAATCAGTCATCATTTAAATAAAAATACTTACCCTTATTCATGAACGGATATATCTGTCATATTAAAAATTACTGAATATAATATCTAGTTTTGTATGTATTAAACTGCAATAATTTAACAATTAAATATATTTACACAAATTTACACAATTAAATAATAAAAAAAAAAGTTTCCTTACCCGGAATTGAACCCGAGTCATCTGAGTAGCAGGTAAACACCTTACAATCTCGGCTAAATAACACACGTAAAAACGTTTGCATAATCTTATACAAAACAGTGCTTATTTTACTTTTTTTCACTAGTGAAAAAAAGTTAAACTTTACGAACCTTAAACCGTGCGTAAAGGTAATACTTTACGCACGGTTGTAGAAAAAATCACTTTGTTTAACGCATACCAGACTTTTGAGCTCGAAGAGCTCAAAAACGTCAAAATACGCCACGTTACTTATGAGCTTTGCGGTTAAAATTAGCGGTAAGTTGCAAGGATGGCCTTTAAGGTCAAAACTCTTAAGAAGTTAATAAAAGTAACGCCTCAAAATTACAAAGCAAAGAAAAACATTTCTAAATCCTCATAAAATATATCCATTTTAGGAATTTTAATTATTTTCATTTGGAAGAACACTCATGTAATCTGGAAAAATTTACCTACCTTAGTTACTATGAAAGCCTTGAAAAATAGGTCGTACTTGAATTTTTTTAAACATAATCATTTAAAAACACGGCCACACGAAAAAAAGTTATCAGTATTTTGATCAGACCAATTTTTTTAAATGTGTTTTAATGCCTTGAATTTAAATCCGGACTCCGTTTTTCTTCATTATGATTGAGTTTTGAGTAAACTGCGAAAAACACTACAAATCGCAAAAAATAAGATCTTTTGTCCTAAAATTAATTAGCGCGCGTAGATTTGTAGTTTAAACAACCCTGATTTAAATCATTAAAGTTATTCCCACTTTTGGTATTGACAAGAAATTGGATCCATCTGAAAAATGCCTGAATTGCTAAGAAACCCTTAAAAATCAGTCGAAAGTTAAGAAATTATTATAATGATTACGAAGCATATACTAACCTGAGGAAAATTGATATTTTATTATGGAAAGTTTCGAAAATTGGTGTTATCTTACAGAATTGAACCGTTTAGGAAATGGAAAAATTGTAATAACCTCGAGAAATAGAGATCGTTATCTTCGGAGAAATAGATCTCACTTCGTGAAATAGAGCTCTAAAACTTCGATAAATTAGATTATACGTGACAAATGGTTTTAGAAATACAGAGTGGTCTTGATGTAATGGATTAAAAGTAAAAATAATGCAATTAAACTTACTTCACTACAAAGTTGATAGTTTAAAAGATATATGTAGATGAGAAGGGGTTTAAGTTGGGGTACTTAAGGTTTAAAGTTCAATAAAAACTAAGATTATGTATATTAACAGAATTGTAATTATTTTAAAATATACTTAGGTTCATTTATTATACTCTCAATATTTTGTGACATTAGGAACTGTTAGGAACTTTTAGAAAAAAAAAAGACTAAAATCAAAGAAAAGGCGTTTTGTCCCATCTTACCCCTAGTTGCTGGTAGGTTATAGTAAGATAGGGTGGTAAGTATTATAGAAAAAAAAATGATCGAATTGGGATGAGAGAACTCGCAGATGTGAATGGCTTCGTCATCATCATCGGTAATAGGGAATATGCATGTAATTTAGATTTATTTGATTTTAATATCAACAATACTTTATGCTCTTAAAATTATATCTAAACCATTATTTCTATATTTAATTTGGACTTCATTCCATAAAACTTAAATTAAAATGTTAATTTTGTGCGCGATATTCAAATCTGAGAAAACGGCCCATCATTGGTCGAAGCGACGTTACGTCACATCGCATCCCTTTGAGTTGTTTACATGTGTTTACAAGATATTTGTGCTTAAAATTGTGTTTTAATTATATCCTGTGGTGGTTTGTACTGTGTGTAGTAAATATCGGTAAAATGGTTTTTTATCTTTTTGCATGATTTCACAGCGAATTAAACTCAAAAATCTCAAATAATCACACTAAATGTAAACAAATGTCACTGACAGGTGGTGCGATGTGACGATTCCGAAGCGCGCGCAAAATGGAGCGTTTGAACATGACAAATTTAAGCGACTTTTTATTTATTTTTTTAAAATTTAATTAGTACATTTTCAACAATACTTTTATTTTTTACTATATTAAAACGAAGTGAAAAGTGAATTAAACGAATAAAAAAAATACATGCATATTCCCTATTCCTGTACAGCTGTTATGGGCGCATTTCCCACAATCTATGCACTCTATCCATTCTTTGATAGAAGTGGAATACAACTCCATACAATGTATCATTCTCTTTTCCACTCTTATTTTCAGATAATGCGACTCTACTCTTCTTCGTTTTTTTTTCTATATTTTGTTTTTGTTCATCATCTTTTGTCTTCTAGGCAGCAAACTCTTATTCTTGTTTATCGGAAGAAGACTTGATAATTGCTGTTTGCCACGTTTTCTAGTTACTCGTGATCTTCATTTGGTAACTGGAAGTGGTAATAGTTGTTTCGGAGAAGCGAAGGCAAAGCTATTGTCACTTTTGTCGCATGAAGGCGGTTGAGATGGTTGCTGACTAATTTGGCTTAGAGGTTGTTATAACGGTTGTTATGTTATGTTAAAAAAGACATACAAACCGCCACTTTTAATACCAATTCAAGATTAATATTTAATGTGGAACTATAGAAAATCACTGTTGGATTCATATAAATCCAAACTTGAACGACATTTTTACTGAAGTTGCAGCAAAATCTCTGCTTCATTCAGGTGTTTCACATCAGTTTTTATTATAGTACCACTGGAGTTATTCTGATCAACTTTTTGCAGGTCCTAAGATAGGTCGTAATGAGTTATGACCTGCTCATAGTTTTGAGTTTAGTCCAATGGATTTTTATTTTTAGTATAAACTAAGGTAGATTAAGCAAAAATAATTTTTTACCTTTTACATAGATTTTTTATGGTAAGTGCATATAAATTGCAATATTCTGTGGGATTTAATATCAACCCCACCAAGTCCACTTTAGTAGCCTTTAAAAGAAATCCTAACTTAAAAACCATCAAAATTTCTAGGACTAACCATAGATAACAGGTTACTCTGGAACGACACGATAACCAAATAATACACACAGCTACAAAGGCCCTTATGGTGTGCAGAAACATTGCTGGAAAAATTGGAGTTGTAACCCAAAGAGTTGGCAACAGTAAGACCAATCATCAATTATGGGACACGAGAGCTAATCTGACTACTAAAAGGACAAACCACTCGAAAATTCAGAGACTGGTCTGTGCACGCCTCACTGGGTCAATGGGAACATTTCGCAATGCTACAATTGAATTAATCCTAAATCTCTCGCCACAACACATTCAAGTAGAAAGTGTAAGGTAGAAAACAATATATAAACTGGTCAAAGAAGGTACAATCAAGGGAAAACCTCAAACACCTGAATTAAATCAAACTTGGCAAATACCTCAAGATGACATGCCAAAGAAATTTAACTTTGTGAGAAAATTCACCACAAAACTGGGTAATAAATTTAAATGGGCAAAGAGAACATATTAAGGCTAAACTAAAATGCCATAAAATGCTATACGGACGGCTCCAAGACAGATGACGGAACAGTATTAAAGGTTTTTGTAACTAGAGCCGAATGCTCAGAAAGCCTGGGTGCATACCCAAGCATTTTTCAAGTGGAAATCCGTGACGTTGAAAGATGTGTAGAATTCAGTATCGAAAAGAACTATCGTAGACAAAAGATTGTTATCATGTCAGATAGTCAAGCAGCCATCAAAGCACTGAACACACACACACAATCAATTCAAAGATGGTCTGGGAATGCGTATGCAAACTAAATGAACTAAGAAGAAATACCACTGTTACCCTTTTATGGGTTCCAGGACACATAGGAAGAGAAGAAAACGAAACAGCAGACAAGCTGACAAAAAAGCTTAAACTCCATATTTGGGACCAGAAGCATCTTGTGGAATCAGTAGTAGTCTTAGAAACACTAAGAAATGAATTGGATAAATAAAAATCCAAGTACTGCAACGATCTAAAAGGACTAAGACAGCCGAAGATGCTCCTGAGAAACTACAAGCAAAAGAGCTCTTTCAGCTGTCTAAACCTCAGTAAAATCCACCTCCGTATTATAACAGAATATTAACCGGGCACTGCCGATTGAGAGGACACATAAAGAAAATGAATTGGTAGATGAAGAAAAGTACATATTCTGTGAGGAAAAGGACGAAACCTCAATAAATGCTTTACATTGCGTAATTTTTTGGTCAGATACCTAAAATCATACGAAATTGAAGAGAAAGAACTACCTAACTTGATGCCCTACGATATCCTAAACTTTCTACAAAAGATAGGACTAGAAAAGCTGCTATCAATCTGAGAAAACATCAGAATTATAACAAGAAAAGGGGGATACAATAAATGTTATCTCCAATACTGTTACATTAGATCCATTACATTGATCCAGCTCATTTTGATATAATTAGAATTTAAAGTTGAAAAACCAAAATTTGAAACTGAAACTAGCTCATCTTTCAAGTTTTAATTCGGTTCGATATAATTTTTTTGAAAAATATCTAAATAAACATATCAAAAAAATGTAACGTGCGATTAATTGACATCATTTTAGATCCACTGGTCCTTAATATAATGGTATTATTGCGTTAATCCAATTTCTTTAATGCGGGTTATATATTTCTTTCTGCCGGAATCTTGGTCTGTGTAATGTATATTATCAATTTATCGGAAAAAATCGCTACCCGAGATTGAAGGAGTAACACAAATATTTTCATGTCAAGCTAGGGTGAAAACTTCTTTATCTTTCTCCGAATGATTACCGCATTTAGACACCCGCATCATTTATCCGTCAGTTTCACATGATATAGGTCAGACGTTGGCAGTATAATGAAGTGAATTATGAAAAGGAACGCTTAGAGAAGCCTTAAGGCCAAAGGGTTAGAAAGCTGGGCTGGGGCAGGACCGCTAGGCACAATATTTCAATTTGCGGTTGTTATACACTCGGTAAATAGTTCGGAACGGCTCCAGTTTTGCCAACTTTCCTTGTAAATTCTAACGATTGTGATTAGTTGAAATATGCAGTTTGTTGTCGTAAACTGGCTCAAGTTTCCTATTTATGTGCTCATATGCACTTGTCAGAATTCTTCGTGGTGAAAGTTAATAATTAATTAATTAAAACCACCATGTCTATTTCTTGGTGCAGAAGACGATACTACATTTAAAAAACAATAACAGGACATCCTTTATACCGAATTAACAGCTTTTCATCGGTACGCTGCGGCAAAAAACTATTGGAAACTTTATTGAAACACTTATGGGGGCTTTTTACACAATTTATTTACAAAATTGTTAAGATACACTGAACTCTGCTGGATAGCGTCTAACTACTTGAGAATACAATGAACTCTTGTGAATACTTGAACTTGAACTGACGTTAACTGCCCATGCATCTCCTTATATACAACTTTATTTAATCTAGTTAGTGTGTTTAGCAGTTTCTAGAATTTTCTAGAAACATTATTTAAAATAGTCAGTTGATTTTTAGAAACTTCTAAAAAACAACTGTCAATAACAATCTTTCAAATTAAGGTCCCTTCCTTTACGGTTATCCCGTTACACTGCCCCCTCCTTAGGTTCATTCCTCCTGGAATGTTATTTCCTACATCGGAATCCCGCACACTCCCTGAGCCAGCCAAACCATCTTCTTGGAGTTGCTGCGCATCTCCACTGTGGTTTCCCTGGTAAGGCGCCAAACGATCATGATGGACCACGACGGGTTTCCCTCTGGGAATTTTCACGATCCGATAAATGACATCGTTAATCTTCTTCTTGATGGTGTAAGGACCTTCCCAGTTCTTTTGTAATTTGGGACAAATACCTCGACGCCGTCGGGGGTTATAGAGCCAGACTAAATCTCCAACTTGGTAACTCTTTTCCATTGTCCGTGTGTCATAGTACCTCTTCATCCGGTCACTAGATAATTGTAGTTTTCCACGCACCAGGTTGTGTATATTCTCCATTCGACTCTGAAGGTCGGCGACATATTGTTCACGTGCCATTTCTTCACCAGGTTTACAACCAAACACCAAGTCACATGGTAGCCTCATTTCTCTACCGAACAGGACCTTCGCAGGCGTTTGGCCAGTTGATTCGTTGATGGCCGATCGAATTGCCATTAGAAATAGTAGAATATGTCGATCCCAATCCCTCTGACAATCTGACACCACTTTTGACAGATAGTTGGTTATAGTCCGGTTCATTCGTTCCACCATTCCATCAGACTGAGGGTGCATCGCTGTGGTTCTCGTTTTGTGGATGCCTAATCTTTGGCAAACTTCTTGAAACAGCTTGCTCTCAAAATTTCTTCCTTGGTCTGAATGTAACTCTAGTGGTACCCCAAATCGGCTTACGAATTCTTCAACCAATATATCTGCTAAAGTGGTGGCTTCCTGATTGGGAACTGCATATGCTTCAACCCATTTAGTAAAGTAGTCCATTACAACAAAGATGTACTTGTTTCCTACATCGGTCTGTGGAAGTGGCCCCAATACATCTACTGTGATTCTTTCAAAAGGACTTCCAACCAGGTATTGCTGCATTTCCGCCTTCGGTTTTCGGTGCGGACCGTTACTGGCAGCACAAATAGTGCATTTACGACACCAATCTTTAACATCATTAGTGCAATTTACCCAGTAAAATCTATCTCGTATCTTTTGCAGCGTTTTCGTAATACCCAGATGTCCTCCAGAACTATCATTATGCATCTGTTTTAAAATTTCTGGTACAGCATTTCTTGGGACCACTATTTGTTTCCTTGTTTCTGTGCCCTCGGAATTTTCTACCTACAAATCTTTTAACGAGCCCACCGTCCAAAATTAAAGAGTTCCATTGCGACCAGTATGCTTTTAAAGCAGGAGAGGATGAGGATATCTCTCTCCACAATGGACGACGGTCCATTCTCTTCCACTTTCGAATCTTTCTCAGAACGGGATCGTTTTCTTGTTGCTCCTCCGGCATAGACCTCTCGTCTTCTGGCACAACTAAGGCAAGTTTTTCCTCGTTCTGCTCCATACGGGTACAATGGGGGCAATCAGGTCGACATGGTCTTCTGGAAAGTGCATCAGCATTACGATGTCTTGTTCCAGGTCTGTGCTCGATTTCAATATCATATTCCTGCAGTTTTTCGAGCCATCTTGCTATCTGTCCTTCTGGGTTCCTAAAGCTAAGTAGCCACTTTAAACTAGCATGGTCTGTTCTGATCAGGAATTTTCTGCCATAAAAGTGTTCGACGGATTTTACAACTGCTAACAGTTCCCTCCGAGTTACACGGTAGTTCTTTTCAGCTTTCGATAAAGTTTTGCTGAAGTAACCAACCACTCTTTTCTTACCATCTTGTAGCTGTGACAAGACGGCTCCAATTCCCACATTGCTGGCGTCGGTGTCCAGAATAAGCTTACCATCAGGAAGCGGATAAGCAAGAACAGGTGCTGACGTAAGCTGTTTCTTCAATATTTCAAACGCCTCTTGACATTCCTGATCCCAACAGAAGGACATATCTTGTTCTGTCAAACGTGTCAAGGGTTTGGCGATGTCTCCAAAATTCTTGACGTATCGTCGGTAATAGGAACAAAGACCCAAGAAACTCCGGAGCTGATGTTTGTCGATAGGGATTGGCCATCCCTGAACGGCTTGTATCTTAGCTGGGTCAACAGCAACGCCATCCTTGCTTACGTTATGTCCTAAATAGTTGACCTGTCTCTGGAACAAGTGGCATTTCTTAACATTCAATGTTAGATTAGCGTTCTGTAATCTTTTAAAGACTTCTTCCAGGTTAGATAAATGTTCCTTAAAGGTCTTGCCCATTATGATGATATCGTCTAGATAAACTAGACAAGTTTCCCATGACAAACCCCGCAGGATGTTCTCCATTAGCCGTTCAAACGTCGCAGGAGCATTACAGAGGCCAAACGGAAGGACCGTAAATTGCCACAACCCTGATCCACTGGTGAAGGCAGTCTTTTCTTTGTCTGCAGGATTCATTTTAACTTGCCAGTATCCGCTTTTAAGGTCCAAGGTAGAAAACAAAGTAGAACCCGCCAAAGCGTCGAGGGCATCATCAATCCTTGGCAGAGGATAACTGTCCTTCTTAGTGACATCATTTAGCTTTCGATAGTCGACACAAAACCGCATTGATCCGTCTTTCTTTCTCACTAATACCACAGGAGAAGCCCACGGACTACTGGATGGTTCGACTATGCCATTTTGGATCATTTCTTTAAGGGCTCTGTCTGCTTCTTCCTTCTTAACTTGAGGCATCCTTCGGGGTACCTGTCGAATCGGACGTGCATCACCAGTGTCAATTCTATGTTGTACAACATCAGTTCTTTACAGTTTACTTTTAGAACCAAATACAGGTTTATAACGATAAAGCAGATTTCTTACCTGTTTCTTTTCTAATTTTGACAAAGAGGGATCTAATTTTGTCATTAATTGTTCAATTTCGTTGGTCTCATCTGTTTCCGTAACGTTTACCTTGTGAATTATGGCCGTTACTGGTTCTAAACTTCCCATTTCCGTGTCCTTTCGGAGAAGAACTGGATGATCGTTCAAGTTGATAACTCGGATGGGTACCTCTTTGGCGGATCTAACAAGAGTCTTACCCACAAGGAGTCCTTTTCCCAATTCATGGTCATGGTTCTTCGGCTCTATCATGGCTGGGGCACCATCTGGCTCCGGTCCATCCAACCGCGCTGTGACGACACATTCGCAGCTCGCCGGAAGTTCGATATCATCGATTAGCTTGATCGAGGCATTGTCAACTTGTTTTCGGTGCAGGAATATTTCTTCATTGCCAGTACGAAGGATACGTTGGCGAAGATCCAAATGAAAACCACAGTGGAGCATAACATCCATGCCCAGAACAACATCTTCATCAACGACAGCCACCAGCACTGAGTGAACAAGAGAGGTTGAACCAAACTGTAGCGTCACCTGTATCTCACCGTAGACTCTAGCAGAATCTCCGGTAGCGGTACGCAGTCTCCAACTGGTAGGCCACATGTTTTTTCGCATAATGATGGATGGTCGAACGATAGTTTTCGTAGCTCCAGTGTCTACCAGCATGCTAAAGTTCTTCCCATCAATGAGGCCATCTACATATAAGCTGTCCACGTGATGTCGCAGAGTTGCCAATTTAATGGTGTGAGGGGCTTCGGGAATGTTTGGGGTCGATTTCGCCCTCCAGGAGTCGACCCGTTCTAGTTTTCCTGCTGCTGGGGTACTTCAGCAGAAGATTTTTCTTTTTGGGGGCAAGTATTTCTTATATGGCCTAGTTCTCCGCAGTTCCAGACTCTCACTGGGCGCCTTCTTTTTGGAGATAACTTCATTAACCTCTCTACTACCGCTTCGACGTCGCTAACGGAATGAACGGCATGGTCATAGTTACCGGTGACCTCCCTTAGTCGAGCAACTCTACGTGAGGCCTCCGTCGAGACCTCAAACTCCAGGGCAATGGTCAAGGCGTCCACAAGAGACTTCGGCCGCGCCAACCGTAAAGCCCGCTGCAACTCGACGTCTCGAAGACCATCGGTGAAGGTTTGGACTGCCAGGCACTCCAGGAAATCCTCCGCTGCATTTGAATACGCAAGTCGTACCATTCTTGCTACTTCTGCCTCAAATTCTTGGATAGTCTCTCCATTTTTCTGCTTTCGGCTCTTTAACTGCATTTGGTACACCGGTTGTAGATGAGTTTGACCATAACGCATCTCTAGACGATTCACCAATAACTCGAAGTTGTCAGCTTCATCCGGTGTCAATGATTGCAAGACGTCTAAAGCTTCGCCTCGCAGAGCTACGGTTAGGGACAATGCCTTCTCCTGGGATGACCATCCATTAGCTCTGGCCGCTGCGTCGAATTGTTTCAGGTAATTTGGCCAGGAAGTCTTTCCGTCGAAGGTCGGGTGTTTCATCGTAGTTCGTACCTGGGTCGCCTCCCCGTTTCCTCGTCGGTCGATGTCTACGTGGCAGGTTTGCGCCCTTCTGCATCTCCGTCTTCATGGTGGATGGTTTGGTTTCGGCGACAAGCTTCAAGTTCTTGTTTCAGCTTTTCTATCTCGGACTGCATTAGCTGGTTGTCGTCTTGCATGTTGACCACTTGCTGATTAAAGTTGTCCGCTCGCTGATTCAAGTTATCAATTTGCTGATTCAAGTTTGTCACTTGCTGATTTTGTTTGTCTCGCAAGTTGGTCACCAGCTGATTTTGCTCATCACGAAGAATGCACATTTCGGAGCGCAAATGTGATATTTGCTGGGAGAAGGAACTGGATAACTCTTCTGATAGGGTGGACATCCGTTGTGATAGCTGGGACATATCTTCGCGCTGGCTGTTTATTTGACTGGACAACTGGGTCAGTTGTTGTGATTGTTCTTCTTGTTGGCTCGTCATTCGTTGGGACAGCTGGGACATGTCTTCGCGCTGGCTCTTCATCTGACTGGATAGCTCCTCTTGCTGGCTCGTCATTCGTCCTGATAGCTCCTCTTGCAGCCGGGTAAGTTGTTGAGTTAGTTCAGAATTTGCTTTTTGAACTGGGTCTTCGAACTCCACAGCGTCAGGGTCCAAATTATTATTTACGTAGTATTCACGGAGCCTTCTCAACAATACGGATTTGCTCCCAGTAGTTTCCAACGCTAATTCTTCAAGCTCTCTTCTGAGCTATGCCACCAATAGTTCATTTATCTTTTTTCCAGGCATTCTTGTATCTTCACCCCACACCTGACACCAATTTGAAACACTTATGGGGGCTTTTTACACAATTTATTTACAAAATTGTTAAGATACACTGAACTCTGCTGGATAGCGTCTAACTACTTGACAATACAATGAACTCTTGTGAATACTTGAACTTGAACTGACGTTAACTGCCCATGCATTCCCTTATATACAACTTTATTTAATCTAGTTAGTGTGTTTAGAAGTTTCTAGAATTTTCTAGAAACATTATTTAAAATAGTCAGTTGATTTTTAGAAACTTCTAAAAATCAACTGTCAATAACAATCTTTCAAATTAAGGTCCCTTCCTTTACGGTTATCCCGTTACAGTATAAATCGTTAATATAAATAGAAAATTTGTTCTTATTATGCAAATTTTTATAACAAATTATATTCCTTCAATTTAACATCGATATTAGAAATTTTTAGTATCGAATGGAAAAGTTAAAACGGTATATATCCACTAACAAAATATAGCAACTTTTCTGGATATGATTGACTATACAATCTAATATTCAATAGAATCTCACAAAAGTTTGAAAAGACCACGTAAAAAGCACGTACAACTACCCGGCAAAGTTCCTATAGGCATTTTTTTTCTTTTTCTCGACACTTTTTCCGAGTATCAGTAGTCAACGTTCCGCATTCTAATACGCTAACTGTCCCTATTGGCCCACCAAAGACGTGACGTTAGCAAATTGCTTGCAGAATATCTAACTTCTTAATTTTCGCTGGATGTTACAGAGTTTTTTTGCATTTAATTAGATTTGGATTTTTAAAAATTGTAATTTTTTAGTTTTTATATAAAATATAAGCAAACTTCTTAGTGCTACAATAGTAAGAATTCATGTGTAAATATATGATATACTAAGTGTACCACCTTACGGTGACGTCATAGTACTTGATGGAGTAAATATAAAAGATAGTAACTGCGCCACCTTACGATAGCGCTGACCCCTGAAGATCGCGTACCGTATGTATCATTTTTTTTATCATTATGTACAAGACTGCCAAAAAACGCTCCGTTCGTTTATTTACTTACCTTGTCTACGGTTTTATATGACATGCACAATGTGTAGACTGTAACAAAAAAAATGGCCCTTGGTAAGCCAGGCGCATCAGTAGATTTATATTAATTAAATATATTAAAAGTATACGTTTTAGAAAAAAATGTTTTAGATAAAAGTTGTAGGTCTCTTTAAGACAAACAAAACAGTCACCTAACATTTTTTGTACAGGGTGAAGTAAAAAAGTTACGAATTTTTTTCCATTTTGATTTGATGTCACGCCCAAACGGCCTTACCGATTTGGTCCATTAACGAACTTGACCGAGATTTTGGGACGATTGATTTTTGTACCAAATTTTATTTCGATCCGTTAAGAAATGCGACCGCTATCGTGTCCACAGATTTCGTTATATCGGAACTATACATACATACATACATACATACATATATATATATATATATATATATATATATATATATATATATATATATATATATATATATAACTATAATCTAAGGAGACACTAGAACGTTTTCCTGTGTAAGTTATATTTTTGTATTTGATAACAAGTTCTAATTGTTGGTATCCCTATAGGCGCTGATGAAGACGGAAAAACCCGTCGAAAATTTCGCATTTTGGAATAAAGTTTCTTTCTAATGTTGGCATTTTACATCATTTGCTGACCCTCCTACGATTGACGCTTTCCCGATCGTTATCTTAAAATTATAAAAAATTAAATTTTAACGCGTCGTTAAATTTGTCATATATATATATATATATATATATATATATATATATATATATATATATATATATATATATATATATATATATATATATATAAAACGAACAGAGCGTTTTGTGACAGTCTAAGAATGTCCAAAGATGATACATAACGTATCTAGTGCCTTACTGTCAAAAGTAATAATTTCAGTTTTGAACTGAAATGGTGTCGGTTAGAAATTTCTAACACTTTAAAAGACACCTTTGATGCGGCGATATAAATAGATATAAATATCATTCAACCTATATCAGGGCAAAACCAAACTACAGACACGTGTTTCGCTCTTAGTTTGAGCTCATCAGTGTAGTACAGGCTATGTCTCTCAAGTCACTAATCAAGAGACATCCCTGCTATAAATTGAACGATATCTATAGATGTCAAATTGCAAAACTGATAAACAGTCGCAAGTGGTTCCATCTTCACTCCAAAAATGGTATTTCAGTAGTAGCTTTGCATCTTGTATATAACCTTAGGCAAGGTAAAATGATAAAACGAACAGAGCGTTTTGTGACAGTCTAAGAATGTCCAAAGATGATACATAACGTATCTAGTGCCTTACTGTCAAAAGTAATAATTTCAGTTTTGAACTGAAATGGTGTCGGTTAGAAATTTCTAACACTTTAAAAGACACCTTTGATGCGGCGATATAAATAGATATAAATATCATTCAACCTATATCAGGGCAAAACCAAACTACAGACAAGTGTTTCGCTCTTAGTTTGAGCTCATCAGTGTAGTACAGGCTATGTCTCTCAAGTCACTAATCAAGAGACATCCCTGCTATAAATTGAACGATATCTATAGATGTCAAATTGCAAAACTGATAAACAGTCGCAAGTGGTTCCATCTTCACTCCAAAAATGGTATTTCAGTAGTAGCTTTGCATCTTGTATATAACCTTAGGCAAGGTAAAATGATATAGGTTGAATGATATTTATATCTATTTATATCGCCGCATCAAAGGTGTCTTTTAAAGTGTTAGAAATTTCTAACCGACACCATTTCAGTTCAAAACTGAAATTATTACTTTTGACAGTAAGGCACTAGATACGTTATGTATCATCTTTGGACATTCTTAGACTGTCACAAAACGCTCTGTTCGTTTTATCATTTTACCTTGCCTAAGGTTATATACAAGATGCAAAGCTACTACTGAAATACCATTTTTGGAGTGAAGATGGAACCACTTGCGACTGTTTATCAGTTTTGCAATTTGACATCTATAGATATCGTTCAATTTATAGCAGGGATGTCTCTTGATTAGTGACTTGAGAGACATAGCCTGTACTACACTGATGAGCTCAAACTAAGAGCGAAACACGTGTCTGTAGTTTGGTTTTGCCCTGATATAGGTTGAATGATATTTATATCTATTTATATCGCCGCATCAAAGGTGTCTTTTAAAGTGTTAGAAATTTCTAACCGACACCATTTCAGTTCAAAACTGAAATTATTACTTTTATATATATATATATATATATATATATATATATAAACTTTTGAACGGAAGGTGTTTTTGAGGTCAGGGGGGCCCAAAACGAAAAACTGTAGTGAAATTTTCCCGAAGTCGTGACCTGCGAACCAGCTGAATAGTAGATATAAATCTACTAATTATATAGGACAAACTTCCACCATCTTGCAAGATAGAATCACAAGACATAAAAGTGATTGAAGACTCTTCAAAAAACATTGATTTTTCTAATGTAAAAATACTTAACACCGAAAAGAATAAAAACAAAAGACAATTCTTGGAAATGGTGGAAATTTTCATAGATGGGGAAGCCATCAACCAAAAAAGGAAATTGACTTCCTTAGCATAATTTACTCCAACCTCTTGGTAAATAATTTATAACATAACAACAATAATTAAAGGTATAATTTTGGTTTCATGTATAATATTTTAATTTTAAAAAACTCGTAAATGTTATTCTAACATCCATACTGTATGTTTACTTTCGTTCTATAAAAAAAAAACCTACAATAGAATTCTTTCTTGATAAATATCACGACCAACTAGTTTTATTTCATTATTTGTATTTTAACTTCGTTATTAATTTTTCTATATAATATGTGGTTTCATACTTTCAACCCTTAAAAAAATCTAAAAATAATTAGAACATGTAAAAATTAAATAAATTAGGTTCCTCATTGTAACAGTAGCCATAAGGACAACTCACTTTGCACGTAAGCTAATTTTACACCATTTGTATCAATAAGTTACCAATTTATTAATTCTTAAATTGTAAAACGTTTGTCTTTATATTGTAGCCTTGAAAAAGGAAATAATAAATTTCCGAAAGCTCGGCGTTTTGTGAAAAAAGAGTTTTACTTCAGCCCTAGACCGCATCCCCAAGAAAATTAAAAATTCTTTGCATATATATATATATATATATATATATATATATTATAACATAGCTTTGGTATGCTATAATTAAAAACCTTGCAGTAGAATTTTAATTTTAATATAAGAAATTTTAATCAGAGTTAAATGAAATTTATTTATATTTTTTATAACTTAACCATAGCCCGCAATACTCTTATCTCAGGGTAGAGTTCAAAACTTTTGAAAATTAATATCATTTATTTAAATTTGTTCTAAATATAATTTACCTAATTTAATTTGAAATTTTTTTGGAACGCCTATGGTAACGGAATATGCGCCGTATTGAGTTTCAAGGTACAACCTATAAATCCAATTTATAAACAGTGAAAGTGAATTGTTCAAATGCTAATAAAATACTGATAATGAAATGAGAAATTCTGATTATATGTAGGTACAACAGTGATTTTAAAAATTATCCTCAAATTAAGTTGAAAGTGAGTTCAGTTCATAAGAATACACAAATAAAATACAGTTTATTAAATTGTATACCAGAATACCGTTTCAAGCCTCTTCACAATGTGGTACCAGTCCTTGCACCCATGAAACTGCTACTAACCATACAAATGCTGATCTTTCTTCAATCTTGGAATAAATCTGCTATCATCCACAAACTGGTAAGTAATTAGAGAAGTCAATTTCTTCTTTACTTGCTAATTTCTATCATCTAGTAGGAAATATTCTTTTTCAATCGATGCTTCTTCGTATAAACTTTTTGATCTTTTTAAATGCTTTTTATTCTTTCTTCCCGTTAACAAATACGTCGTACAGCTTCTTCTCAACTCTTGTTATATGTCTTTCAAATCTTTAATTTCCCCCAATATACTTTGAAAAAACTTAATTTTAATTTCAGAACTTTTATTAACGTCTGCTCCCTTACAAATCTTCAAACCAAGAGAAACGAACATCCTAACAACGTAACAATCTAATACATTTCTTAACAAACAAACTTGACTATGATGAAACAAAACAAATTACACTTTCTAGATTTTCTTACTCTAATTACATAATTCTTACTATGATCTAATAAAGGCTTATTTTTCAGCATTTCTCATTTCTAATTAATTTTACGAAAACAAATGTACATATTATGGATTTTCATATGCAGTCTTTTAAAAGTAAGTATTTGACACTTAATTAAAATAATTAAATTATTTTAAACCAAATCTATCTTTAATATTTTAATTTCATTTGTCTTTCTTTTTTTTAGGAATGAAGATAATAATTTTTCATATTCTGAAAATGAAATATAAATTATCCAAGTACCAATGCTTTGTACTCTTCCCTGGTCTCAAGAATATACTTTTTAATCATTGTTATATTTAATTTAGCACATAATATATCGTATATTCATATATCATCTCAATATATATAGTGAACAAATTATCCACCAACAATAAAGAATATGAAGAATTTAGTAAAAAATAAATTGTATGAATGTTTAGAATACTTAAACCAAGAAAATGTGGTAACAAAAATTTATTTGCATTCAATATGTATGTAAGGTATTAGAAAAGTGGCAAAAACCAATAAAAAAAAACGACGGAAAGAACCTTTAAAATTTTATCAAATTCGGATGATTAGAAATTTGGTATTGCACTAGAAAGTTAAAATGTGATCCAATTTTAAAACAAAAATTGTAATGATGACTGAATATCTTTCCATATATTCATTTAATTTAATAAAATTAATTGTACAAAATAGCGACATCTTCAGGCTAACAATGAATAGAAGTTACAATTTTTTTAACTAAATCAATAAGAATACATCCCTAATAAAAGTTTATTACAAATGTTTTATAAGTTAATTCAATCAAACACACGCAGGAAGAAGCTGCAGGCTACTATGAGTAACATTAAAATTTTGGAGAATCCATTCATAAATCGTAAGGGAGTTTTAAACAGGGAAAGAGAAAAAAAGTCAATTTAAGATTAACACAAACTAAAAATGTCCTAAAAAATCATATGGGAAAAAGGTTTTAAAAAAAATATAAAAGAAAAGAAAGAACATTATATATTTAATAATTAGGTAATTAATTACTACCCGACTTTTTTCTCCTTTCCCGCTTCCCATGCTTGATTTATAGATGGATTCTCCAAAATTTTAATGTTACCCTCAGTAACCTGCAGCTTCTTCCTGCCTATGTTTAATTGAATTAGTTGATACTACATTTGTAATAAAAATGTAATAGGTAGTTATCATTATCGATTTAGTTAAAAAAAATGTAACACTTATTTATTGTCATCCTGAAGATGGCTCAGTGGCACCGAAACTAATCGCTACTTCGTTACATTAATTTTATTAAATTAAATGATTATAATTGTCCGCTATTAGTAAAGAATTTTATCATTTCCAATTAATTTATAATCTATTTCAACAGGTTTCAGGAGTTCCAAATGATCCGTTTAACTAATCACAAGAAATTTGACATTCACGATATAAAATCATATCAAAACAACATTTAATAGATTTTTAAGAAATTACTTTTAGATAATAATTCAATTGTGATAAAATTGTTTATATATGTAAATATGATAACACCTCCGAAATCACTGTTTTAAAGGCATCGATGGCTTCTTCTGGCGACTGGAATCGCCGCGCGCTCATTGAATTCTTGATCTTTGGAAACGTGAAGAAATCATTGTGACTTAGGTCGAAAGAATCCGGTGGATGATCTAACAATTCGATGTTTTAAAGCTCCACAATCTAGATTGTCTTTTGTCTTTTATTTCCTGATCTGGGGGCCATTTTTGGTTGATTCTGCATCCAAAAAGTTTAAACTTGTGACCTGTTTAATGTTCTCCCATACATTTGGTTTTATGGATTTGGAGATCACTTGCACTATCCATTAATATCATAGTGTCATCAGGATTCCGAATATTATACTTATAGTCTTATATTCTTTTCGTCCAGTCCCAAGTCTTCAGTCAGGAGATCGTGTTGAACATTTTCCAATGCCTTTTCATAGTTGATGACGCATAACAAGACAGCCTTTCTTTGATCTTGGCAGTTTTGTACTATTATTTAGTGAGTAAATATGGCTTCTCTTGTTTCAAATCCGCTTTTAAATCAAAACTGACTAGCACCACTTACTTCCTCACATCTCCTATGGACAGTTGTGTGTAGAACTTGAAGGAAGAGTTTAAGAAAATGACTCATTAGAATATGAGACGATAGTCCTTACATAAGGTTGCACTGTTTGATTTGGGAATTGTGATAAAGGTAGAACGAAGCCAATCTTCAGGAATATGCCGAGTGTCATAGATACTGTTAAAGAGTCTTTCAATGATTTTAATTTCACTCTTTAATATACTGGGTCCTGATATTGTTAGTATTTTAACAATTAATATATATTAATAGATTTTAGTTTCCAATAGTAAACTTCCTTAAGTATGTTTCCTCAGCAAAATTTTACTTACACGTTTTTTTTTTATAGGATTTGTAATGGTAGGGCTTCTAGAATTACTTTTTGAATATAAATCAATGAACTTGCCAATCCACTCAAAATTTATGAAGGAACTGAGACTTACCAAAAATTCGATTTGAGCCTTTGACTCTTTATATAAAAACTATTATACTTGAAACAGCCAAAGTTGGAAACTCTGTCATGCAATCAAAATGAAATTTTATTTTTAGACTCAATAAACGTCAAGAGTAGTGCTACTAAAAGGAAAGCTTACTCGTTTTACTGACAGCTAATAGATATTAGTAAAGTTGTTCACATCTACTTTTTAAGTTTTACTAAACTTTTTTATCCTAGTAGGATTCATGAAAAGTGTTTTATTTTGTCGTAAATCTTCTGCGTTAAGTTTATAATTATAATCAACAAACTTTTTAACTCTCTAATAATTAATGAAGTTACTGAAATTAGTTTACACCCTCGTATACGAGGGTTGTCTTTTTAATTTTGCATATAGCCATAAAGACAAAAAATGTATACTTAGACTTAAAGTATTTTATTGCTTTTTAATAAAACAGTTATACCAATCTTTAGTTGACACCTGCCAAATCGCTGTTTTAAATGCTTCGATAACTTTTTTTCGCGACTGAAATCGGTGCCCACGCATTGAATTCTTGATCTTTGGAAACGTGAGCAAGTCGTTGGGACTTAGGTCGGGACTACAAGGTGGATGCTCTGTTTTGAAGCTTCAAAAACTCAATTGTCTTTTGGGCAGTCTGAGCACTTGCATTGTCTTGATATAGGATGATTCGCCGTTCTGGGTTACTTTGTCTGAGTTTCGTAATAACTTCTGGTAAACAAACGTTTATATACCGATCTTCTAAAGCAATTGTTGCACATCACCAGATTTTGACACAGTTGCGACCATTTTATTTAACGCACTTGGAGAACGGATCACTTTTTTCCTCATCGTGAAACACCCACACATTGGCGTTTATTTTCTGATTTGTATGAGTGAATCCAAGATCGCCACTAACAATAATATAAACGTTTTTTGAGCTGTCTTTGTTGAACCGTTCCAATGTTTTTCGACACCAATTGACGCGAACCGCTTTTCGCTCTTCTGTGAGCAAATGGAGGATCCAACAGGAAACCAACTTCCGACATCCCAGTTCTTCATGTAGGATCTTTTGGCTCAAGGTCTTTGAAATGCTCAAAGCTGCCTCTATCTTCTGGTATATCTGGCGGTCATTCTTAATTAGCTGACGAACGGCATCAATGTTTTCTGTGTGACTGCTGGTTTGGAAGGACCTAGCCCTGAATCGTTACTGAGACTGAAGCGACCACGTTGAAATTCGCAATATCAGCGGGAAATAGTTGACTGGTGTGCTGTTTTATTCCCAAACACAGACCATTTCAGCGAGGCATTGCTGTTGGGATACTCCTCTCCGAAAATTTCAAAAAATTATTGCTCGAAAATGAACTCGGCTAGGATCCATTTTTCGGTTGACTTGCTAATTTCAAAAATTCACTGTACCTACACCACTTGTATCGCAATGGATTTATGTAAAAAAAAGATTGAGGTTTGATTCGTTTTTGAAGGTTCTATTAGTGGCGCCTTCTAGGCGGCTATATGCAAAACTAAAAAGACAACACTCGGGTCTACTAGATGATTTTAAAATTTTTATTTATATGATTTATGTTTATTTAATAACTGCGTCTAACAATGTGAGAAAATCTTATTGTTGCCTAAAAGAATTTTCATTTTATTAATGATTTTAAATCGAAGAAAAATAATTGTACACCACTCAGGTTAATTAAGGTGGTGCTTCCTTTTGTAAAACATTAATAAAATCACACTAAAAAGACCTAACTCATAAATTTACTTACCAAATATTTGAAATTCGTAATCGGTTCTCGGTCGGGAGTCGGGACTGCGAAAAAGTCTCTTTCTCCCTTATGTGCTTAAAATTATTTAAAACCTTAGTAAAACACGGTTTATTTTATTGAATAGGTATACATTAAATAAAAGGTTTTGTAATAAATACCAAAAGTTTTATTACGAAAATATTGGCAAAGGCACTCTTACGGTTCGACCCTAATAATTTAAAGTAAATATTATATTCCCAGTATGGGATTTTTAATTCGTTTTTTTTTTGTTTACATGTGAATATAAATTGGGATCACAAAACTGGAAAGGACGTGCGTGGAATATTTACAAGAGTAAAATTTATTCAAAATATTGTTATAGCAAAATTATATTAAATTGTTAAATCGGTGTATTCAATTTAAAGATAAATTTTAAAATTATTTTAGAAACAGATGTGACTTTGCACCACGTTCTACAAATTTTACATTACAAATTCGGTAATAACCAACCAACATTAAAACGTGAATAATTTGTTTCGAGTTCGGTTAAATAACAATTAACTGCTAGTTAGTTGTATTAACATTTACTTTTATACAAACCAACAGTTTATTTAAAAATATAAATATGAAAAACAAACATCAACCATAAATCTAATATAAAGACTTTTTTGAGGGTTTATTACCAAAATATTTGAAATAAAATCATTTTATGCATTCTAAAAATAATACCAAATAATTTTTTTATTTTTATGTCATTTACAACTGTTCTATATTAAAAATACTGTAGAAAATTGGTTTATGATTGTAAGCTTCATAAAACCGAAATTAAAATTAAAATCAAAGGGTCGGAACAACCTAATCCAATTAAAACGGGATATCGAACTTACTCTAAATGTTGGATATCACTCAATTTACAAAAGAAGTCCTCACTTATTAGATAAAATATGTATAAAAATTTTAGATCCGAATTTTCGGCTCTCAATAGCCCTGGGAAACAATCTTAGGATCTTCCAAGCAAATCTAATAGCAATAGGCGTCTGTGCTCGAGTGTCCATTAAAAAACGCATCCGATAGCCAAGCTAGTTTAAAGGCTCTACAATCTACAACGTTTAAGTCCAAATCAGCCCGGAATTTCAAACAGAGTTCTAAGCAACTGACCTAACACAACAAATCAATTTTTTTAGGTATCAAGGCATATTGTCGGAAATGAGATTGCTGATAGTCACGCTAAATCTTTATTTGAGCTCTTTAGCTAGTACTCCTTTTATTGAACTTGAACTTTTGTCTGGTATCTCGAAAGGCTCATTATGAATGAAGTTCGAAATTGGGAAAGGAAACTCATTACAGCCTGGTGGAAAATCACTTCGGGCCAAAAATAAGCTAAAGGTGAATACCGCCTTCATTACGCTACTTAAATTACTCTTAGAGCTTCAACATTATGTCTTTACAAAGAGATTACGAGCTCCTAAATAGTAGTTTTAACGAGTGAGATTTAATATAAAACGATATTACTCAGCTTACAAAAGAAAAAAAACCTAGTGTGGCAGTAAGTGGGACTGCCGGCAGAAGTTATACTTCTATGCACGCGCATGGATTCATAAATTTGTATGCGAATGATTTAGCAAAATCATTATATGATATTCGTGGTAAGCGATCCCAAAAACCTCCTACTACCGTGTGCACACTCTTTTTGTATCGAATTTGCATAAAATTCCTGGAGACCGGGTACCAAGTGTGCACTGATTTCGTACAGAGTTTACATAAAATCCCAGGAGAAGAAGTAAATACCCTAGACACCAAGTGCCGCGGAGACTTCCGGAATCGTGATATTCGTGTTCAGCGACTCCAAAAACCCCGAGTATATAAATTGAACCCATTTTCAGCAATACTTACCGAGTTGTAAGTTTTCTCTCTATTGTCTGTTCGGAATGTACTTTTCGAATGCAGAAATGCAATTTCCATTTTTACATTATAAAACATAGCGAAAAATTTCCTGATACTTTAACGAATCCAATGCAAAAAACGCATTCCGATCCATCTTAAGTTACAAAATTCGGAGGTTTTATTGCTTTATTTCCTCGACTACCTATTCGTAAAAACTCTGTTTATGTAGCCAACAACCTCAAAAGGATAGTGCAGGATATACTGCAACCATGTGACGGTATTTTAGACCAGGCATGACCAAACTACGGCCCGCGGGCCACGTCCGGCCCGCCACATTGTTTTATATGGCCCGTCTAAGATTTTTGGAAATTTTAAATTGTTTCTTCGAAT
Organism: Altica lythri; assembly: GCA_964028335.1. Taxonomy (NCBI): domain Eukaryota; kingdom Metazoa; phylum Arthropoda; class Insecta; order Coleoptera; family Chrysomelidae; genus Altica; species Altica lythri. Next base: position 31,323,386 of record OZ034807.1, on the reverse strand, counting down.
AGAAATGGAAAACTGTCAAAGATCACGATTAACAGATACACATTTGCAAGCAATATTAAGAACGGCAACAACTAAGTTTGAACCAAATATTGACAAAATGGTGGAAGGATTGAAGCATTAAATATTTTCCTCATATTTTATTGTTTATTAAATAAAATTATTTTTAAAACTAAAATTTATTTTCATAAATTTTGAATGTACATTTATATGTGTGTGTGTGTGGGTGTTTGTAATATATCATTAATAATGCAAAATTATAAAAATTTGTTTATGGCCCGCAGACATTACTATGTTTTGAATGTGGCCCGCAAGAATAAAAGTTTGGTCATGCCTGTTTTAGACTACAATACAATACTCATTACTGAATATTATTATTAGTATAAAATACTAAACTTAATATGTTAACTTACGTGACAGAATTATAAAATAATCTGTCAAATAATCATGTGGTCCGTCACGATGATATTCATACATTAGTTCAGACTATTTTTTGTATATCTATCCCTTTTCAATGTACTGAATGTTGAAACGGTATTCAAAGAACTTATAGTTATGACTAATAACATGTGGTAAATATTTCATCTTTGTTTTTACCGACCAATATACCTTATAAGTGTTTCTGTCTCTCTCTTACTCACACCATTACATATGTAGTGATTTGTCCCATTTAACTGTAGGTACACAAATCTTTTCGACCGAGTGCACTAATAGAAGTATAACTTCAAAAATAGGTATAAGGATTGCAGATCCTAATTTTAGACTTTCAATAGCCCTGTGAAACACTCCTAAGGCTCCTCCAAGTGGAGCTATCAGTAATAGAGTTCTGTGCTCGAGAGACCATTAAAGAACGACTTCGATAACCAAGCTAGTTTACAATCTGCAACGTTTAAGTTTAAAACAGGGAATACAAACAGTCTCTTAAGCAACTGACTTATCACAACATAGCAACTTTTTTGTGGGTTCCTAGATATAAAGGTATTGTCGGATATGGGATTGCTGACAGTCTTGAAAAATAAAGAGCTAGTACACCTTTCATCGAACTTAAACTGTTCTGTGGTATCTCGAGATGGCTTATTATGAATGAAGTTCCAAATTGAAAAAAGAATCTCAGTTCAGCCTACTGAAAACACAGTTCAGTCCAAAAATGAGCAAAAAGGTAAACACGGATTTCATTGCACTACTCAAATTACTCTTAGAGTTTCAGAAACCTGAACTGGAAGGAATTTTTACATGACACTATCCACTGAGGTACCATTTCCGTAAATTGGGTAAACTGGACAATGGAACATGCAAATTATGTGAGTATGCAGCTGAAACGGCAGAACATATTAGAAGAGAGGCACAAAAAAGTGAAGAGTATGATGTTTTAATTGTAGATTTGACAAATAACGTGTTTCTCATTAATCTCATGCATATATGAGCTTAAGAAGGAAGTGAGCAAGTGTCATATGTGACAAAAGTTTAATCAAAACCATCAAAAAGCCGATTATCTGCAACTGAATCTGTGGCTGAATTATTAGAGGCGTTAACAGCTATTGGTAAAGATTGCAGATTTAAGTCTTATCGGATGTCATTTTCTTGTTTGTATAATTTTTAAATTTTAAAAATCAATCATAACTGTTCTCATAGTAAGTCACATTTTTTAATCAAACTAAATATGATTTTTTAGGGTGTTTTGTTACCAAAATTGAAATAAAATGATCTTACGCATAAAAAATAACCACGAATAATTTCCATTTGTATTTTTATCTCCTTTACCTACAATTAAAATACTGCAGAAATTTGGTTTATGATTATAAGCTTTATTTTGTAGGTCTTAATTACTTCCAAAATTAATCCTTCTACAACGGTTTGATTTAGGTATATATAAAATATAATAACAAGAAATCATCAGTTTCTCATTTACTGAAAATAATTCTGGAAATATTTCCCCTTCTGGTACTGTAATAATACTAGATATTAAAATTAAAACTGAAATTAAAATCAAAATTAAAACACTTCCAAAGCATCCCTTAAAGCGGAACATCCAATCTGTGTTGGAAGAAGATAAGTAAATGAAACAAGCAAAAACTTTTTAATTTCAAAAATATTTTTAATGCGGCTGAAAGAAAATATTTATTTTGGTTAAGTAGATAAAGTGTCTCGCAGCAGAAAAAGAATTATCCAAAATACAGGCAAAAAATTAAACTTTTTTAGAATATAGGTAATGATCCTAAGAATATTGAGGACTTATAGTGCATTCACAATTATACAAACAAACTTATGCACGATATAAAGGTGGGTCGGATACTTGGTGTATTTATTAAAATGTTTAATAAAATGGGGAATATTTTAACTTTAAATTATGCCACTCGTGCGATGACGAAAAATAACGCACGTGTAGGGATATAAAGGGAGCCCGCATATTTTTAGGACAGACCTCGTTAATTCTTATTATAATAAATTAGATTTTCACGATGTATATTCTATTAAAATCTTTCGGAAAACATCTAAAAGGCACTGTAGAACATTTTTAGGGTAGTTATTATTTGGAAATGATAAAATTGTCCTACTTTCAATGGTGTTAAAGCTTAATAAATTCTATCTTTTATACTGGCAGTTATGTGTCAAGTGGATACTTTTTCTCATACAGAAACTAGAATAAAAGTCCTTGTCCTCTTTTTTGTGCGTATAATCATATTGTTTCAATAAATCCAACTTAACTACCGACCATATTTTTTCATTTTTTTTTTTTATGAGGAATAGATATATTCACAATTTTATATGTTTAACACAATTTTTAAACATTAAAGATAATGTAAAACTAGAAATCTGATTTAGATTTAGAAAACGTAGATTTCGTAGCAGAAATTATACAAATAAAAAGAAAAACATCATATGTTAGTAACATAATTATAATATGTAAGCACTACGAGTCTAGTAGACACATGACTTGGTGTACTCTTTTCCACTCCCTTTTGTCAGTTGCTTTACTTTCCCAGTTCGTTATGTTAAGTCTTCTCATATCTTCAACTTTGTTGCTCCATCTTGACCTCGGTTTTCATCTTCGCCTTTTTGCTGTCAATGCACCAGATAGTACCATTCTGGGAATTCTACATAGACCCATTCGGTACACATCACTCAACCATCTAGTCTGTGCGCTTTAATTTATCGCTAATATGTTAGGTTCTTGATAGAGTTCAGGTACTTAGCTTGTTATTTGTTCTCATCCATTGTCCATGTTTCAGAAACATACGTCACTATCGGCCTTATTACGGTCTTGGCGGTTCTTACTTTTGCTCTACGAGAAATATTTTTGCTCCTTGAATGGTAACAAGATGAATTGTTCTAAATACAAAATTACGAAAAGGAATTTAATAAAACTATCCGGATAGTGTTAATAAAAGTTATAAATCATAATATAAGAAGTGTTGTTTACACCTTAAAATACCACTGGTTAAAAAAAAATTGAATAAAAAAAAGTACATACTGCAATGTCTAATATTTGTTCATGACAGGTATTTCTACAAAAAATTGTCGATAAAAAGTACATATAATCTGATTAAGACATTCTCATGCAAAAGACTGAAATTATTTATTATTTTCAATTTAATGAGACACCAAATGTTCTCCTATACAGCAACGGTTAAAATTTTAATGTTTTAAAGTAAAATCAAAACCATTTATCTAAAATAATACTTTGAAAAAAAAGAGGCTATTTAAAACTCATGCAGAAAAAATAACTGCATTAAAAAAAGCTGTTGCTGAAATTAAATCGGCAATTTATGGTTTGGTGCAATTAGCTGATTGGACGAAGAAGAAGAAAGTGATGACTAACAAGACATTGAGTATGAGTATGAGTGAAATAAGGGGTGACAGAAACACCTGCGTCCTGCGATCCATTGTATCCTCCTTTTCTTGCAATAATTCTGATGTTTCCTCAGACTTGTAGCAGCTCTTCTAGTCCTATCTTTCTAAGCACCTTTAGTATATCGTTGGGCTTCAAATTAGGTAGATCTTTGTCTTCTATTTCGTATGACCGTAGGTATCTGATCCTAAAATTACGTAATGCAAGGGATTCTGAGATTATGTATATATTGAGGTTTCATCCTCTTCTTCGTCTTCGACTGTTTTAGTCCTTCTAGATCGTTCTAATACTTGGATATATACTATCTACTTTTTTCCTTAGTTTTTCTATGACTGTACTACTGTTGATTCCAAAAGATGGTTCTTGTCCCAAGTATGGGGTTTTAGCTCTTTTTTTGCCAGCTTGTCCTGGAACCCATAACAGGGTGACACTGTTATTTTGTTCTAGTTCATTCAGTTTGCCTAGGCATTCTCAAACCATCTTTGAACTGATTGAGTGTGCGTTCAGAGCTATGATGGCAGCTTGACTATGGGGGCGTCCACAAATTACGTGAGGCATTTTTCTGGATTTTTCGACCCCCCCGCCCCCTCTGGTGAGATTTCATAAGATTTTCCCTAACTCCCTCCCCCCTCCCCAAATCTCACGTGAGATTTTTAAAAAATTGGTATATTAATTGTAATCGCGTTGGATTAAAAAAAAAATACAAGAACATAATTTGTTCCATTACTTTTACTTTAAAAACTAGCAATGACTAGTATTTGATACTAAAAATCAATAATATTTATTCTAATTCAGTCCATGGGCAGTAGCCACAGTGGTGCTGCTCTGCGGTGTTTGGACAAATACGACAAACACTATTGTGTGAAATTTCGCCGTATTTTCATTTTAGAAAAATTTTTGTACTTTAATTTAATTTTACTTTTACGTAACTTTACACCGTTTTCTACTTGAAAAAAAATTACGTGATATTTGGTAAAACCCCCCCTCTCCCCCAAGTGAGATTTAGAAAGATTAAGCTTGACCCCCTCCCCCCTCTGAACACCTCGCGTAATTTATGGACGCCCCCTATCTGACATGATTAAAATCTTTTTTCTACGATAGTTCATTTTTTTATTAAATTCTACACATCTCTCAATGGCTCGAGTTTTCGCTTGAAAAATGGTTGGGTATGCATCCAGGCTTTCTCAATATTTAGGTCTAGATCCAAAAACCCCTGCTCCTGTTTCTTCATCTGTCTTGGAGCCACCCGTATACCATTTTATGGCATTTTAGTTTAGCCCCAACATGATGAATTTTCTTACATGTTAAGTTAAATTTTTTTGTCATGTCATCTTGGGGCGTTTCCCAAATTGATCAAATTGAAGTGATCGAGGTCTTTCATTGATTGTTCCTTCTTTGACCATTCAGGAGACAATAAACAACCAAACTGTATTGTTTCACCACTTTAAGCGTATAAATATTTTAAATTCTGCAAAAGTTTTAAAGTCACAACTAAAGTCACTTGATCATTCAGAACTTAGCAGAACTTCAGTAGATCTACTAGATAAATATTGTTATCCAAAATTTAATTATTATTATAGTTATTGTTAAACCTGGTAAAATCTTTGAGGATATACTAACTAGAGGTAGCTTTCTGAGAGCGAAACGAGCAGTAAGATAAAATGAAAGTAAATTCTCTGTAGATGCATGCGCATAACCCCTAAACCAAAATCAAGCTAGAGAGCTGCGAGAAATGTAGTACTAGGTTTACTTGCTTGGCAAGTCTCGGCGAGATTCCACAAACACAAGCGTGTAAAGGGGGTGTCTGGATTAGTATGCGTAAGATGGGAAGAGATCAAAAGAAGCTCATCTACTTTTATTTTATCTCTGTGTCTCTGCCTCTGTTTAATATATGCACGAAGGTTACAATACATAAGAAGTTAATATATTTTAAGTCATCTAAATTAATAAGCAATGACAAAAATTACATATTGCATATCTAATTTAAATCCAGATTAAAGATATCCAAAAAAAAGTGGATAAAAAGTATGTTTATCCTGATAAAGACATTTCCTGAAAGCGTCCAATTATGTCTTATTGTGACTTTAATGAGACACCAAATGTCTTCCCATAAAGCATTTTGGGATTCATTAGGATCGAGGCACCATGCAACAAGAAATATTGATGATTAGGAACGCCGAAGGGAATTTGCTTCGGAAAATGTTAGAATGTAATGTAAAGAAGTAACCCGTTATGGACTTCCCCCAAAGGAAACATTAACTCGACATTTAATAAATCTCTTTTACGGCCAGTTTGCCACTTCTAAAATAAGATTAGTTGATCTTCTAGAGAATTAGAAAACATTTTTCTTTTAAATAATGTTATTTAAATAATTAAGTATGAACAATCGAGTAATGCTTTCTATATCCTGTTTCTTTAACCTTCGCTACAGAAATAAAAAGAAAACATCGATGATAATAAAATTTTAGGTACCTCCCACATAGAAACGAATAAAAAAATAATATCTCTCAGAAATGAAACTGTGTTAAAACAAAACGTTCTGGAAATAGGAATAACACAAATCAAAACCATTTTACAGAGATAAAAAATAAAAGTTTGCTTTATTAGTATCAATTTATATAATACACAACGAATATTTGTTTACACATTTTTCCTTTTAGTAAAATTTTACATACTTTTGTATATAAGTATCCAACAAATGTAACTTCAGGTGATTACTCAATATCGAGACAGGTTTGAAGGATATAGGAAAAGAAAAAAATTGAGAATGTCACAACCCTCGTGGGAGAAGCAGTATCGACATTTTTTCCATAATTCATATATTCGAATATTGGTTCTTGGCAGAGGTTTCAATATATGTTAGATTGATATCTTTCTTCCACAACATAAGATATACTAGTTTAAAAATATGAAAAAGATATCGAGAAAAAGGTATGTTTAGTGATATTTTCTTTTGAAATATATCTAGTTATTTGGTTTGCAAATTAATATGTGCAGTTTTAATTTTTAGGGTTGGATCTATATAGATAAGATAGTAATAATATATTTACTAAAATATTTTTTTACTATTAGAAATCCCTATTAGAAATTTGGCGTTTTCCACTATCTCTCACTTTCTTCTCTAAAATTGGCTGAACTAGAGTTTGGTCTACCAGTAGACTGATCGATGGCTATGTTATTTCCATCATGACTTCCCCGAGATTGCCCCCCCCCCCCGGGGATCCGAATGGGGAACTATTTTGCTTCCGGAACATTTAACCTCTGTAGAACCCATCATGGTATTTTCTAGAAAAGGGTTTAAGAGGAAAAAGGGGATTGGAGTTAAACGAATAGGTGAGAAGGAAAGGGAAAGAACACCAGGTTCTTCATGTTGGATCTTTTGGACCGAGGTCTTTGAAATTCTCAAAGATGCCTCGATCTCCCGGTATGTTACACGTAGGTCATCCTTAATTAACTGACGAACCGCAACAATGTTTTGCTGTGTGACTGCTGTTTTCAAAAATTCACTATACCTACACCTACACACACAACACACAACTTGTTGTATCGCAATGAGACTCAACAAAAGATTGAAGTTAGATTTTTGTTCTGAAGGTTCTATAAGTAGTGCCTTCTAAGCGGCTATATGCAAAACTAAAAAGACCCTCTAATGTTTAGTTGTTAACATAACAGCTACGAAGCTATTGTTGGTACCGATTTCTTCTTTTGTTAGTATATGTTGTTTCATAAATAGTGTATTTTTCTTCAATTAGACGTTGATAACCAAATTTGTTTCAGAAAAGATTTACCGAAGATACGTGTGGAAACAGTTGTAATCAATAAGGTACATTCTAAATTTCAAAGTTTTTTGTCAGTTTTAATAAATTCTATCTCTTAATTAAACTCATCATTATTTAGAAATATGAATTCACGATCGCTCTCCTCTTACTTCCGTATCATGAGTCGCTGTTTGCCTTTGTGACCTACCATTTTTTAATAAGGTTAGCTAGACCTGTCCAGTTATTTTTCATTTTATTGTATTATTACGAGTTACGAGCCGGTCCTGACCTATCGACCAAACACCAGGTGTGCGCAAGTGACTCGAGTACGCTGCGGAAGATCCGAATAATTCGAGTAGCTCTGGTATGTTCGATTTGTTCGATTCTAGGAATGTAACGTTAGCGACGTTCTAGAAGGAATTAATTTGGTATATAAAGGACCGCTTTGGACGGAGAGAAGAACAGTTGTTATGGTAATAGTTGGCGATAAGTAATAATTGTGATTGTATTAGTTGGCGATAGATAGCGATTAAGTAGTGGTAATTTTAATAGTAGGCAAAAGGCTGCGATTGTGATAATTATAATAGCTGGCGATAAAGTGCGATTGTTGTACGAGATATTTTAAAGACGTTATTCAGTAATTGTGATTGTATCAAAGTTGTGTAAAAGTAGTTTAAGAAATAGTTATCTATTTGTGTTTACCAATAAATTGTTAAGTTTGTCTGCTGTTTATCACTTATCCCGAACCCACGAAGGAAAAAGTGTAACAGTATTTTTGATAAAGTAGCTAATACAAAGTAATCACAATGAAGTCACCATGAAAAATTCTGCAATATTACAATAATATAACTTATTTTTTATTCATTTTTTAGCTATTCTGTTATGATTTTATATATTCAAAAAACTTTATACATCCTCACAACTTACGCGACGCTACAACAAGGATACCTACACGTTCATATTTTCACAGTTTTCCATTTATACAAAACTAACTTGTTAACTTAAAAGTCTTTTGAAAGTTGCTCTGTTCAAAAATAAAACGTGCTCGAATTGTTTTTTATAAAAAGAACGCTCTCGCTCCAAAAAACAAAAGCAATCTCATTGCTAATGCAGGTCGCAATTCTCTTTCAAATATTGACTTAAGAAATTAAGGCATCTCTACAGTTTATTATTGGTTTCTGTTCGTGCTTCTTCTCTACAGCTTGCTGTTGCTGTTATTGAACGTTTGTATTTTTTATTAGTTTAGTTTGGTAAGTCCTTAGGAGATTGCGATTGTTTCATTTTATCAAGTGACATGCCCAATTCTCTAATGTAAAGATAGAAATATTTTCTGAGTTAGAGGAAAGAACGTTGTGTAAAAATATATAGTTAGCTACTTGTAATGAAAGATTTATATACAAATAAAGAATATAAATAATATATTGTTGTCCAGTTACTTTCAATAAAAGATTTATACACACACAAAACTATATTTGTAGGTACCTACTCTGGATAATTTTATAAAGTCATTCAATATTTATAGTTCAGAAAAGCCAGTGATGGTTGGTTCATAAGAACACATAAGTACGTGAGCACCCAAAGTAAATAAAAAGGACTGAAAAGTGCCAATAACCGCGCAAGTAAGAAATTTAACAATCCCACCACTAACGGTAGCAATTTTAATTACGGCGATAACGTTAAAATAAATCACTGAATATAGTCTGGTGGATAATAATACTTACACGATCCAATAGATCGTTACAATAGTAAGCGCTTGGCGAGATACCTTCTCAACAGGTAAGTTTTTTTTTTAATTTTTAACTCGTTAAAATGCCAAACAATCTTTGCTTCGAGTGTTTTACCTGTGACCCCATTTATTCACTTTTTTTAATTGTGCACCCCCAAGACATACCACTACGCGCCACCACTAATTGTATTTTTGAAGTAAAACTTCTTTAGCAGCACTAGGGGTAACTCAGTAATTCTAACGGACGTGACGTCATTCTAATGTACCGCGTACCGGAAACAAAACCTGATACAAAATACCTAACACGATTCTGCCTACTATATTAAATAAAATTAAATCTGTAATTGTATGAATTGACAGCTTGTCATCTTGTCAACCAAAATACATTGGTGGTAAATAGTTTAAATTTGTGTATAAAGTGTTTGTTTTAAATATGAATAAACAAAGTGGATTTATTAATGAAGAAAGTGATGAAAAAATATTGAATGAACATGAGTGAGTAGGTAGTCTATATGCATAAATTTTATTTTTTGTGTGTAATTACACTATTTATACCTAATTATTTATACCTATTATTTATACCTAGCTATTTTCGTTTTATAGACTTAAAGAGCTAAAAAGAAAAAGAAATTGTGAACGTGAAAGGGCATATTATAAGCGCCAGAAAGATTTGAAGAAAAATGAAAATGAAAAAAAGACGAGACAGCGACATTTATTATGATTTGATTAAGTAAGTTTATATACATACATACATATTATGATAGTAAATAATTATTTATAGGGAAGCTTTACGTTAAGTAAATAAGCATGTTGCACGTTTTTGTTTATAAAATAATAATATTCGAAATGTCTTAACACTTGCTTATACTTATTTTAGGTTCGGTTAGGTAGCCATAAAGGCCATAAAACCACTAGTCAGGATGGCTGATCTTTTACCAGCATCGAAATGTTTTAACACTTGCTTATACTTATTTTAGGTTTGGTTAGGTAGCCATAAAGGCCATAAAACCACTAGTCAGGATGGCTGATCTTTTACCAGTAATAACAGATCCTTCGTAGAACTGAAGAAAACAAACTCAACTCAGGATTTTAAATTTTATGGAATATGCTATAAAATGCTACAAAATGAAATGGTTATCTAACTATTGAAGGCTCTTGTGTTGTGTTGTATTACAATAAGGTAGATACAGCTACAAAATCACACATTCTAAACGTAATGTGTGTATATTGTTAATATTGTTTACCCATTATTGAAGCAAAACTTCTTTAGGCGCGACTAGGGGTAACTCTAACGTTAGATTCTAACGGAAGATTCTGATGGAAGTAACGGTGTGATTTCAGCTATGGGAGGAGCTTAAATTTTCAAAATTTATTTATGAAATTTTTAAAATTTTCAAACGGTTTTAAATACATTAATGGTATTTAGAGAGTAAAATCTATGTTTCACATTTTAGTTATCATAAACCTATTATTTCATATATAAAAAATAATGATAACTTTCAAATTCCTATTTCTAATGATTAATATAAATATAACATCTCATTTTTTGTAAAGTATATAGACAATAAATATGATTGAATTGTAATTAAATATTTATTTTCCGATACGTACGTCAACAAGTTTTACTTCAATCGCGCGTAAAGGTTACACGCACACTCTTTTCTTTTAACATATCGTTAAAACTTTATAAATGATTTTTTTTATACAATACAAAAAGAGCAAAAAAAAATTATCCTTAAGTGTCCACACTATTTAGAATTGTATTTTTTTAAATAAATTTAATCTTTGGTGTCCAGAATATTTGAGGCTTGAACCAATTGCACTAAATTAGAGCTTTGGTTCAATTGCTTCCATTGTCTATTATAATTTTCCAATGTTTTATGAATTAATGAATATATGGAGGTTTAGAGAGTTCCTAGCTTGTTACAAAACCCTTTACAAGTTTTAAACCGTTTGTGGTATTTGAATTTTAAAGGATACATTTTATATAGATGTATAACAAAATTAAGAAGATAACTTGGATACACGACCATTAGTTTGCTTAAAATTAAGTAAGATTTTCTCCTTTGATAATTTTTTAAAGTTGTTACATACGCTTTAGTTCTTTATATTTAAAACTCTGTGATATATTTTGTAACCACCGCTCTTCCAGCCCCAAAAATTTCTTTAAAAAAAAATTGTTTATACCTAATGAAAGAGCTTAATTTGCACCTTTCAAAAAGGTTTTTATCATTATTGGCACCCTCTTACTTTTTTTAAATTTTGTTTTACTTAAACCAGATTCAAATGCTAATATCTCACTCCCCTAAATTGTATTTCGAAACAAAAATTTGCAATTTTAATTTTCTAATTTGCATCATCGTAAAATTTGAGAAAAACGGTAACAATTATTATAAAAATTAATAAAACCATGATGTATGTTGAGAAATAAATGACTGCGCATGCGTTCACTACCCGCAGTTACTTATTTCTGACAGCAGTCCGAAACTAATTTTCTTAATTTTTATAATAATTGTTACCGTTTTTCGCAAATTTTACGATGGTGCAAATTAGAAAATTAAAATTGCAAATTTTTGGTAAAAGGCGGATATCGAAATACTCTTTAGGGAGTGAGAAATGAGTATTTAAATCTGGTTTAAGTAAAGCAAATTTTTAATCAAATTTATCAAAAAAAGTACGAGGGTGCAAATTATGAAAAATACATTTTTGAAAGGTGCAAATTAAGCTCTTTTAATAGGTATAAACAATTTTTCTTTTAAAGACATTTTTGGGGCTGGAAGAGCGGTGGTTATTTGGTAGTTATGGTGATCAATTGTCTGCAGCACATTTTTTTATTTTTTTATTTATTATTTTTCCCCAGCCTCTCATTATCTGAAACAGTGTCACGATAATCTTATTAACGCTTAAAAGTAAGCAAACTCTAAATACAAGGGTTGTCTTATTAGTTTTGCATATAGCTGCTTAGAAGGAGCCACGAACAGAACCTTCAGAAACAAATTAAACCTCAGTGTTTTGTTAATTAAATCCAGAGTTTCATTGCGTGTAGGTACAGTAAATTTTTGAAATTAAAAATTCGGTCAAAAAATGGATCTTAGACGAGAATAATTACGAGCAATATTTTTTTACAATTTTAGGAGAGGTTATCCCAACAACAATGTCTCGCTAAAATGATTTTTTGTTTTGAAATAAAGCACCACATCAGTCAACTATTTCCCGCAGGAATTGCGAATTTCAACGTGGTTGATTTAGTTTCGGTCCACGATAAGGAAAAAATCAACAAAAGTTCTCAAGAATCAAAGAAAATGGTCGCAACTTTTGTGTCAAAATCGGATTATGTGGCAACAATTGCTTTAGAAGATCGAAGAACGGTTACTTGCAATTGGTATATAAACGTTTGTTATCGCGAAACTCCGACAAAGCAAGACACAACGGCGAATCATCACACATCAGGACAATGCAAGTGCTCACACTATCCAAAAGACAATCGACTCCAAATATGGAATTGTTAGACTTTTTCATGTTTCCAAAGATCAAGAATTAAATGCGTGGGCAGCGATTCCAGTTGCCAGAAGAAGCCATCGGAGCCTTTAAACCAGCGATTTTACAGATGTCAACTGAACCAATTGGTTTGAAGGTAAGTAAAAATCTATCGGTCTTGGTGAGACATATCTTGAAAAGCAATAAAGTACTTTAAGGCTATATATTTTTTGTCTTTATGGCTTTATGTAAAACTAAAAATGCAACTCTCGTATTGACACATATTATATACATAGAACCAAAGATCCTGTGTAAGTCTTCAAATTTTTGGTTCAATGCAATTAACTCTTATAAAGATGTCACCTATTTGTTATTTTTTTTGTTTTATCATTAACTGATCCACTGCCTAATCAATTTTTTAATAAGATGCAACCCATAATAATATATTTATCTACTCCTTTGATAGTAAATGTCATTTATACTCATTGTCACCATGCAGGGTAAGTAAGCTATAACGCACAGTTGTGCGTAATGAAACGTCATGTTGGAATGACTCGTGTAATTACGCACTTGCCGCTACGCGGCTTCGTGCGTAACTTTTCCACTCGTACGTAATGTCCTACTTACCACTCTTGATACGTAATATACTATTATCTAATGGCAGGTTTAGTTAGAGCACTTAAAATACCCACTATTGTGAATCCAATGCCATTGAATTGTAATCGTTTTATGCTAAAGAGCTGAGTTGCTCCAAGTATCTCGTAAAACTTTATATAAAACTATGTAGTACCTAAATGTGATAACGGACTCAAAATGGCTTGTTATAATAATTATTTTTTCAATGCTTTGCAAAAGAGTGTTTGGTATAAACAAAAGGTCGTGGGTTCAAGGCATGTTTTTTTTAAACTGTTTAAATTTGTGGATCTTTTCGTTGTAACAACTGACCGAAAAAATATAAATTACTATGATACTTTAAATTCGGACATTCCTCACTACGATACTGGAAATTGTTAACAAAACTAACAGGAAATGTTTGAACAGAGAATGACAATCTAACCAAATATTTTGAAATTGTTGCTAAAATACCTTTTAATTGATATAAGAATACTACAAATGTAAAAAGTGAAGCGCACACAACGTGAATGTTGTGCTATCAGCAATCGTTAATATTGAATTGGTTTTTTAACATATATGTGAGTATATTAAGTTTTATCAAAAATTTAAACTGTATTATAAACATAAAAGCAATATTTTGTCAAAATAGCTTCGATAAAAGTTAATAATAAATTTCAGTTGATAAAAATCAAAATAATGCAGATAGCGATAACTTTTTTATTAATTTCTCTTATTAAATCGATAGTATATAAAAAAAGCAATTATCTTCATACCCACTGTTTGAATTAAACTTGCATACTATGCTTTTTCTATCAGTTTTTCCTTTGTAATATAATTTCATGGTTTAAATTGACCGATAAGTACGTTATTTAAACAAATTCATAATAAAACAATTTATTTCATTAAAAATTACATTTATAAATTATTAAAAATGTCAATAACTAATCCAACTTACAAAAACACAATTTTAACATATTGTGTTATATTAACAGTAATTTCGAAAAACTGAATTGAAACTATTGTAAATCGCTATACTATCAGAAATGCAAACTAACAAACCTATAGTCTATTTTTTACCAAGCTGGTGTAATAAATTATTCTCGTCGAATTTTAATCCCTTAAATGTCTTACAGAGTGAACAAATATTTCTACCTGCATTCGGCTAGTTTCTTAAGCCTTTTTCATGTAAAATAAAACCCAATGAAATTGTTTTAAACGCACGCACCCGGTAAATCACGTTATGACCGCTCGAGAACAATGTATATTTAGGGTCTTGAAAGGAAAATACAAAAATTAAATAAAATTGTGGCCATTGGCGTAACAAGAATATGAACAATATTAAAAAACCATTTTTTTTAATATCTTTTTATTTAATAAAAGTGTTTAATAATAGTTAATATACTATTACTGTGAATTAGAATTCATCGTCTGAAAAAGTGTCACCACTAACTGCAATTATCAGCCATCAACTGTCTCTTCAACTAAGTTGTCTAGTTCCCACATTTTTTGTTCTATATTAAAAACATGCTCAACATATTTTTTCCAGTTGTCAGCATTCACTGTACTTAGTGCCTCATGAAATAATTTTTCTACATCTTTTATTTTAAATGTCGTATTTTTCCTAGCAACTACTGCTTTACTTGTGCCCAGATTGATTTAGTTAGATTAAGTTCGCAGTGATAAAGTGGTAATCGGAGAACACTTTTTTACCATGTTGTCGGCGAAATATTTTGAATATTGACGTCTATAAGGCTTTGCGATAGCTAGAAAATCTTTTTTTACCATGTTTTCTTGAAACGGTATATTTCTTTTTCCTCATTCAGTTTTTCATGTCTTCCTTCCGCCAAGATCCCGTAGAGTTGAATACAGAAGATTGTGTATACAGTATATGCCATGTGATTGTGGCAAAGTCTACGTTGGGGAATCAGGAAGATCTCTTGAAAATTATCTAAGAAAAGGAGATATAGATAAATCTAAGATTTGTGAACATGCTGTAAATTTTCTGAATTACGAAATAAAGTGGAATGACACAAAAATTTTATGCAAAGAAGAAAAATCTATAAAAAGAAAATTAAAAGTAACAGCACACATTTTATTAAATTAAAATGAATGTATTTTCAATTTTACTTTGGATTTATCCACATCTTGGTTAACCACCTTAAAAAAAGAATGAGTTGATAATCTATGTAAGTATCTATAGAAACAAAAAGAAACAAATTAAAAATTTAAAACTCAAAATGCATTAAAATAAGAAGAAGTACATTAAAAAAAATTATCTTAGAAAACGACAACCGATCTGGTTGTCGAAAGCTTAGAAAGGAAAACTATTTTAATTTTTTTAGACATTTTCAGTTTTGAAATAAGACAAATTTGACATATCTATCAAGGTAAATAAGCAAGGGTCATTTTTCAAATATTGATTTATTATTTTATTATTTTGATTTGAGTGGCAAAAGTTCCCGATTAAAGACGTGAATATATACAATTATGCCACAAAGAAGTTATAGAGAATATTTAAATAGTCATTCTTGTCGACCCACATTTGTTGCTACGAAAATCTTTGATATTTCTTAGATAATCTCTTCTCCAGAACACAATTTTATCACTTGCAATTAATAAAGAATTTCTACCCTGTTTTTCATATTGATTATTAAGTTATTTCATTGTACTCCATAATTTACTTCTAGGTACTCATAATTGGTATATCTTCATCTTCTTCGACGACCTTTAACACTTTATCCATAGTTGGTATTTCTTTCTTAAAATAAAATTGGTGCACTTTCGTTTAGCTTATATTATGTATATATATATATATATATATATATATATATATATATATATATATATATATATATATATAAAAGGAGGATAACGGGAATGCAACGCAACAAGGATCATGGTTACAAGTAGGAATAGTAACCGCAGACATGCATGTTTCTGGCTCATTAGCCGTCATCACCAAGAAGAGTATTGCACTTGGCTAGCAAAAGTGTTGGGTACTTGGGAGCAAAGGATGTTGGGGAAACATGTGTCAAGAAACACAAAAACAACGATGTACCAACACTTTTGCTAGCCAAGTGCAATATTCTTC
Source organism: Altica lythri (assembly GCA_964028335.1). Classification (NCBI taxonomy): domain Eukaryota; kingdom Metazoa; phylum Arthropoda; class Insecta; order Coleoptera; family Chrysomelidae; genus Altica; species Altica lythri. Next base: position 31,306,872 of record OZ034807.1, on the reverse strand, counting down.
TTGGTTATGCCGCACTGATGACGGCTAATGAGCCAGAAACATGCATGTCTGCGGTTACCATTCCTACTTGTATCCATGATCCTTGTTGCGTTGCATTCCCGTTATCCTCCTTTTTTTTATATTAATACGCGTTTTCTTGGCACTTTGTTTATATATATATATATATATATATATATATATATATATATATATATAAAACCAGGGTAGTTCTTTGCTGGAACTAGTTAGGAAAAAACTATTTGGTGTAATTTTTTGGGGATAGCAGCAAAAGGTAAAAAAGTAAACTCTATGTAGTTACGCTAGCTTTCGGAAATTTTATTGACTTAAATCCATCATCAGGCAATCTACAATAGAATGAGGTAATGTCTTAAATTAATTGTCAAAAGAAAAACTGAATATTACTTACAACTATGTGAGGTTGAAAAAAACTTATTGTTGGAATGATTATGAATTATCTGAAGAATAATAATGAATACACTAACTACTATGCACATATGATTTACAACGATGTTTTATATAACACATTTTACAACATTAATTTAAAATCTATATTATTGATTATTGATTCATCTCGGTGAACATGTGGTTTTAAAGTGATAGGTTAAGTCTTCCCTTTCCGGCTGTCGACTATCAGTATTGACAGATGTCAGTCGTGAAAAGAAGAAGAAGAAAAAGTGGCCTTATGCTGTTACCTAGCCACCAAACTAAAATTAATCTTGATGTCACCAACAACCAAAAATCTCCAAAACGAGGAAGTGAGGATGGATATTATTCTCATAAAGTCAATAATTTAGTATTAAAGCATCATACATCAAGAGGTTATTTATAAATTTCCACAATTCAGTACTTCAGATGAGAGTATTAATTCTGTTTTCAAGGTTTAATCGTTGTCATGATCTATAATTTTCTTAGTTTTATCTAAATTCAACAAATACTAAGATTATTGATATCAGATCTTTTATTAATACACTCATTTTCCTGAGCTATCCAGGCCATCTCCAGAAAGAGTCTTTTACTGTGATTGCTTTCCTTGTCTAACACTACAGCTGAATCATAGTCTATTATGTGATCTAATTTGAAAACATGTTCAGCCAAGGAGCATCTTTCTGGATACAGTCTGGCATCACTTTTATGAGATATTATACGACCATTTAGAGTCCTTGATGTTTCTCCTACATATACTTTGTTACAATTTTTGCATGGAATTTTGTAAACTATTTCTAACACAGATTCTTTCGGAGTTTTATCTTTTACTTTGCTAAAAATGGATTCTATTTTTAAAGTTGTTCTGTTAGCTATCTTAATGTTCAACATGGGTTTTAATATTCTAGCTACCTTAGGTGTTAGGTCTCTTATGTATGGTAAACTTACATATGTACAATGAATTGGGGTTGCATTATTATCATTCTCATCTGTATGAACATTATCAATAACTGGTGGATTGTGGATTGCGTTTTGTCCACCCACCTCGGCTACTTCTGTGAGTGATGTTGTATTAAAAAGTATTTTATTAACCAATTTTGTAGGAAATGAGTTGTCTATAAATAGATTTTTTTAAATGTGTAGATTTTTGTTGTGGAAACTTTTATCTGATATCTTTAAAACCCTTGTTTTCATTTGTTTGATTAAATTTACTTTCATTTGGTGTTTGTGATAAGAGTGGTAATTTAGATAGCGCCCAGAGTGACATGGGCGTATCACATACACCAAATGAAAGTAAATTTAATCAAACAAATGAAAACAAGGGTTTTAAAGATATCAGATAAAAGTTTCCACAACAAAAATCTACACATTTTAAAAAATCTATTTATAGACAACTCATATCCTACAAAATTGGTTAATAAAATACTTTTTAATACAACATCACTCACAGAAGTAGCCGAGGTGGGTGGACAAAACGCAATCCACAATCCACCAGTTATTGATAATGTTCATACAGATGAGAATGATAATAATGCAACCCCAATTCATTGTACATATGTAAGTTTACCATACATAAGAGACCTAACACCTAAGGTAGCTAGAATATTAAAACCCATGTTGAACATTAAGATAGCTAACAGAACAACTTTAAAAATAGAATCCATTTTTAGCAAAGTAAAAGATAAAACTCCGAAAGAATCTATGTCAGAAATAGTTTACAAAATTCCATGCAAAAATTGTAACAAAGTATATGTAGGAGAAACATCAAGGACTCTAAATGGTCGTATAATATCTCATAAAAGTGATGCCAGACTGTATCCAGAAAGATGCTCCTTGGCTGAACATGTTTTCAAATTAGATCACATAATAGACTATGATTCAGCTGTAGTGTTAGACAAGGAAAGCAATCACAGTAAAAGACTCTTTCTGGAGATGGCCTGGATAGCTCAGGAAAATGAGTGTATTAATAAAAGATCTGATATCAATAATCTTAGTAACATTTACTCGTATTTGTTGAATTTAGATAAAACTAAGAAAATTATAGATCATGACAACGATTAAACCTTGAAAACAGAATTAATACTCTCATCTGAAGTACTGAATTGTGGAAATTTATAAATAACCTCTTGATGTATGATGCTTTAATACTAAATTATTGACTTTATGAGAATAATATCCATCCTCACTTCCTCGTTTTGGAGATTTTTGGTTGTTGGTGACATCAAGATTAATTTTAGTTTGGTGGCTAGGTAACAGCATAAGGCCACTTTTTCTTCTTCTTCTTTTCACGACTGGCATCTGTCAATACTGATAGTCGACAGCCGGAAAGGGAAGACTTAACCTATCACTTTAAAACCACATGTCGGACTTTTTCGTTGACTTTGAAAGTGAACGGACGTGTGTTTGGCAGCGAATTGTAAAAAGTGATAATCCTTTTGACATCCTCGTTCCAAGTGTATCTTTATTAACCACTAAAACATTGGTAAGTGACATTTTGACCAATCCATCTCTTTTCTCTAATATTACATTGTATTAATCGTTGGTATAGTTGGTAATTGAAAGTTGAAATATGTCACCTCATGGTGGCATAAAAAAATCAGAACCACCGGATAAAACCGGTGTAGATTCTAATATGGATTGTGGTGAATCGACTAGTACAGTTGATCAAAATTTAGCTAGCATGTCTAATATAACAAGTACAAATTTAGTAGAAAATAGAAATAAAAATAATGATATTAGGTATAAAAAAGAATATGTAGGACCATATCTAGTAATAGTAGAAGGTAAGGAAAAGGAACATAAAATAGGGAAATACAATCAACTACAAATTGCCAATGATATTTGCGATTTAAATCTAAAAGATCTTATTGAAATTAAAATTAAAGGAATAAATAAAATAGGAATTATCTTTAGTAATTACTTAGCGGCGAATAAATTTGTGGACAATGCTAATGAACTAAATAACAAATATTATGTATATATACCCAAGAACCAAGTAACTTGCAAAGGGATAATGAAAGATGTTAATCCATATTTTACGGACGAAAAGATTCTTAATAAAATTATGTCACCATTTAGAGTAATGGAAGTAAAAAGACTAAATAGAAAAATTATTAATGCGGAGAAAGAAATTGAATACAAGAAAACAGGCACGGTTTTGGTAACTTTTGAGGGTAAAATCCTGCCTAGAGAGGTTAAAATATGTCATATTGTATACAATATAGTGCCATATGTTTCGAGAGTGACACAGTGTTTCAACTGCCTTCTCTATGGTCATACCAAAATATTATGTAAATCGAAAACTAAATGTCATAATTGTGGGGAAATTGTAGGAGAAAACGGTGACGAACACGTGAATTGTAGTAAAAAATGCATATTTTGCAAATCACTCGAACACAATTCGTGTAATAGAACATGCCCGGAATTTAATAGACAACAACACATAAAAAAAACGATGGCTTTTGAAAATTTAAGCTATTATGAAGCTCAACTCTTGTACCCAAAAACATATTTAGGCGATGTAGAAAACGCGGACGTTTTAAATCATCCAGGTAACTTTCCGGATACATTAAAGTCAAGTAAAAATCAACCTAATAGTATTAATATTAACGAAAGGAGAATGGTCGCCAGTCAAGTTTCGACCAAAAGAACTTACTCATACGCAGCTAAAAACAAATCTCTGATTAAAAAACCCACAATTGGATACGATAAAACTGAACATAATAATCTTTTAATAAACAAAAACGGGCAAATAAATTCACCAAATAAACCTGTTTTTAACTTTAACGCTACAAACAACAATGAATGTAGCAGTAAATCGGTATACACCAACTTAAATAAATTCAATTTAAACAGTAGAGAGAGCAGTGGAAACAATGTGCCGACCTGTGCATCGCAAAATTTAGAAGTAGAAGAAATATATAAATTAGTTATAAATCGCGATAAAAATTTTAAAGCGAAATTGAGAGATTTACTTACAACTAATATAGAACTATCCAAAATTCCGAAAGACAGGGACGATCCTGATCTATCGGATTGGTAAATGACATGAAACCATATCTAAAACTATTACAGTGGAATATGAATGGTTTTAACTCTAATAACATAAACCTAAACATTCTAATGCAAAGTATACAACCGGACGTGATATTTATTAATCAAACTAAACTAAAACCAAATCAACAATGGACCAATAAGTCTTACAATATAATTAGGAAAGATGGAAATTCAGGGGCAGCGGGAATAGCCACTTTAATTAAAAAAAATATTATATATAGGGAAATTAAACTAAATCAAAAATGGCAAACAAATGCCTTCAGATATATAGGGATAAAAATTGACAAATATAGCCTAATTAATATCTATTCAACCCCGAGCAATAAGCTACCATATAATTTTTTCTTGTATCTACATAACCAAAACAAAAACATTATTATAATGGGTGATTTGAACGCACATCATCAGAGTTGGGGAAGTTGGTCGAATAACACTAATGGTAATACTTTAACTAGAATTTTGGAGGATAATGATTGGGTATATCTCAACGATGGATCACCAACCAGAGTAAACAGACCTAATGAACACCCAAGTCCTGTAGACATTACAATAACTTCGCATAATCTAGCAATAGACTGTAGATGGGAAGTAATAGGGGATTGTGGCTGTAGCGACCATTACCCTACTTTCTGCGAACTAAATTTTAACGAACTAACAGTATCAAACAACATATACTTAAATCCGGTAGACAGAGAAATAAAATTATTTAATAAAGCTGACTGGACAGGTTATGCTAAATTTTTAGAAAACAATTTAGACTTAACAAATGAAAACTACAAGGACTTCATAAGTTGCATTAATGAAGCGTCAGCTAAATTTATACCAACAAAAACAATAAAATTTAACCCTAAGAAAAACACGAAAAGTCAGATAATATGGTGGGATGAAGAATGCCAAAGTAAAGTAGTGGAAAGAAAAAACGCAATTAAACAACTAAAAAATAATTACAGCATAGAAAATTACGTAAACTTAAAACGAGTAATGGCAAAAACAAAAAATTTTCTAAAATTCAAAAAAAAAACTAAATTCCAAGAATTCACGGCTACCCTAAATAGAACATCAAATATAGCGAATGTCTGGAAAACCATAAAAAAATTTAATAACAAAAACGACAACTACACAAATACAAATTTACCTGAGACAGTTATAGCTACACAAATACTAGACAAGTTAACGGTATGTCGTATTGATCCCGACCATATTCATAGTTTTGCAGCTACTAATACGGAACCGATTACATCAACAGAGGTATATATGGCAATAATGGCTAAGAAGAACAAAGCACCGGGAATGGATGGCATTAACACGCCAATGTTAAAATATTTACCTCAAATTGGTATAACTTTGCTAACTAAAATATTTAATAAACACGTCAAAGGGGCTGAAATACCACCAGAATGGAAAACTCAATTGATCCTGGCTTTCCCTAAACCTAGCAAAGATATCAATAATAGCAATAACTATCGCCCAATAGGGTTAGCTTCTTGTGTGGGAAAAATCCTTGAAACTATAATAAAAAATAGGATGGATTTTTTAGCGGAAACAAACAAATGGTTTAGTATATATCAAACGGGTTTTCGCAAGGGAATGGGAGTCCAAGACAATCTAAACACTCTCACTTTAAATATCCAGATTTCATTATTAAAAAAACAAAAATTACTAGGTACCTTTTTAGACATTAAATCGGCTTATGACTGTGTAGATCATTATAAGTTGTATAAAGTGCTAAAAGAGCTAAATATACCACAGGACATCAACAATTTAATTTTTCAATTTTTAAATAATCGCGCTCTATACATCAAAGATAATAAAGGACATATAATAGGCCCAAAAAATGCGACAGTTGGTCTTATCCAAGGATCTCCGCTCAGCCCGTTGCTATTTAACTTATATATTAGATCTATATATGAGTTAATTCCAAAGGAATGTGTACTATTATCTTATGCTGACGATTTAGTATTATTAACGAAAGGGACAACCATGGTAGAAACAGCAGCTATTGCAAATATAACCCTAAATAATATAGACAATTGGCTTAAAACAAATAATATGGTGTTGTCAGAAGACAAATGCCAGAATATATGGTTTAGAGAAAATAAACAATGTAAATCCCCTCCATATATTAAAATCAATGGCAGAATAATACCAAATAAAAATGAGATCAAATATTTGGGAGTTATTTTTTCATACAACCTGAGTTGGAATTTGAACATTGATAACATCATAGCTAAAGCAAACAGGGGAATTAACGTCATGAAAGCAGTCACAAGAGTTTGGTGGGGTGCAGATCCTGTAACGCTAAAATTGATTTTTAATGGATTAGTACAATCACATTTGGACTATGGGGCGATTTTGATGAAAAACACTACTAAAGGGAATTTCACCAAAATAAATCGAATACAATATCAAGCCTTAAGGGTAATGTTGGGTGTGATGAAATCGACACCTATAAATGCAATCCTTGGAGAAAGTGGCACAATGGATTTGTTACACAGATACAAATGGCTAGCTTCAAAATTTGTGTTGAAACATCTAAAATTTGAGTTTAGCATAATAATAAAATTAATTAAAGAACTAAGAGTGTTGAATAGGCAAAGACTAACGTATGGTAACAACAACGGAAATTCATATTTGATTGATGCTCTAAACTTACTGGACCCCTACACAGAAAAAATAAATAAACATGAGATCCACCCATGTTATCGAACAGAAATGCAAATCTACTCATATAAAATTCCTATTGTTAAATCACCCTGTAGAAAACACTCAATAACTACACATGCAGATTTTTTGGCTTTTAAACACTCTTTGGAAAATAGGGATAGTGTTCTGGTGTATACAGATGCATCTAGAAAAACCAAACAGAATGGATCTAGTGAAGTTGGGATGGGTATTTCCATTCCGAGTATAAACTATTCATATTCCACTAAATTAATGTCTGAAACGAATATATGTGCGGCAGAGACGCAAGCGATATTGAAAAGTATTGAAATATGTCTCCAAAAGAACATCAATAAAGCGATAATATTAACTGATTCGAAAAGCGCTATAGAAAGTATAAGTAACAATAACATAGATAGTAATAGGGATTATAGGACTATAATAACGAAACAAAAAATATATGAATTGAACAACCGAGGTGGGGAATTCAGATTGTGTTGGATTCCGGGGCATGCAAAAATAGAGGGGAATGAATTAGCTGACAAATTAGCAAACATTGGGAGATCACTAAATATCCCAGAAAACAAAAAAATTGAATATTTAGACCTTATTCCAATAATTAAAGACAAAATTAAAAAAAACTTTACAGAAACGTGGAAAAATCAAGCTAAAATTAAGGGTAAATACTATCATCAATTACAACCTGAATTCCCAACCAAACCGTGGTTTTATAATTTAAAATATAAAGATAGGAGACATATAACTACGGTTATAAGAATGAGGACAGGTCATTGCCTCTCTGCGGCACATCTATTTAAAATCAAAATTAAAAATGAACCATATTGTGAGTGTGGGAGAGAGGAAACCCTCGAACACATATTTTTTGAATGTCCAATTAATAAAACTTTGAATTACGATCTATACCAACGTATTGTAGAGTTAAGCAAAGTAGCACCTCTAAACATACCAATGCTTTTAGCTAACCCCAATCATAGTATCATCTCACTACTCTTATTTTTCCTAAAACATAATCATATCAAACTTTAATCATTCCTTACATCTCATACACAAGTTATCATAACATCCACTATCCATTAACATTCACACCACAAGCTGTCGCATAAACACACTGCTAAACATATTTAACACGAACATTTACAAAAGTTAACCAAATAATTAATGTTTAAAGTAGTAAATTTATGGAAACAAGGTTTGGATAGAATACAGGGGAGGAGGGACAATCTCCGATTCACTGTCAGTGACCCCAACCACTACAGCCAAATGCACTGGCCGAATGTACTAGTGGAACAACGGCCATAAAACTGGAAGAAGAAGAAGAAGAACCACATGTTCACCGAGATGAATCAATAATCAATAATATAGATTTTAAATTAATGTTGTAAAATGTGTTATATAAAACATCGTTGTAAATCATATGTGCATAGTAGTTAGTGTATTCATTATTATTCTTCAGATAATTCATAATCATTCCAACAATAAGTTTTTTCCAACCTCACATAGTTGTAAGTAATATTCAGTTTTTCTTTTGACAATTAATTTAAGACATTACCTCATTCTATTGTAGATTGCCTGATGATGGATTTAAGTCAATAAAATTTCCGAAAGCTAGCGTAACTACATAGAGTTTACTTTTTTACCTTTTGCTGCTATCCCCAAAAAATTACACCAAATAGTTTTTTCCTATATATAAATATATACAATATATATATATATATATATATATATATATATATATATATATATATATATATATATATATATATATACATATTTCCTAGAGTCAGGTAAACATCTACTCTTATACATCCGAATATATTTTTTAGAAAGGATCAAAAAATCGCAAATTCATTTTGTAATTGAATAACTAAAACGTAGGTGTCGGTTAAGAACTACATTTTAAATAATTGAAAATTTTGAAATCAAGAAATTATAATTATATTCCAATACTAGTTGTACTCGCAACGTTGTTTGTGTGGCGTGTGATTGTTGTATAAAAATTTCTTACCCCACCCCATTTAAGGAATGGGAGAGAAATTTTTATACACCAGATGTTAAGTTAAAAGAAGACAAATACATCTGTGAAAACCGCATTCGAATCGGATCAGTAGTTTTTATGTGATGCGCGCACAAACATACAGACAGACAGACAGACAAAAAAATCTAACCACATTTTTGGGTTCTATTTCGATGTACCCGCGACGTCGTTCGCGTGGCGTGTTGATTTTTGTATAAAAATTTCTTTCCTCGCCCCGTTAAAGGGGTAGGGGGAGAAAGTTTTATAGACCAGATGTTAAGTTGAAAGAAGACAAATACGTCTTTGAAAACGGCATTCGAATAGGATCAGTAGTTTTCATCTGATGCGCGCACAAACATATACATTTCTACAGTTTTATTATATGTATAGATATATTTTATTCGTTCGCCTATGAACCTTCACTGGTAGAGGACACCGATTTAAGTGCCGCTGATACAGTAAGTTTTTCCAAATTTTTTAAAGGAAAACAAATAGAAATTTAATGATACTTATTAATCTTTCAGAAAAAAATTACAAGTATCTTTTTGCTTCTTAAAAATTTAATGAAAATACAGGATCCATAAAAAATTGATTTCGTATACGGGATTTCAAAGACAAAGCAGTCTTTAATACGATGTTTGATCTTTTAAAGGTAAAATCGTTTCTAGTTTTAATAAAAAAGAAGGAATGATTGTTGGTTAGACAACAAAAAGACCAGAAAGTAGGTATTTGTATCTTTTTTATCAAGAGACCGTTTGAAAATGAATTCAACAAAAAATCCTCTCAAGTAGAAATTCATGCTTGGGGAAGTTTGAGAGAAAACCATGCCATCATTTATACCTTTTCCGTAGCCAGAAATCAGAATATTGGAGAGTGTGCTTTGGATTTTCAATTAGGATTTTAAATGAGTTATCTCGAAATAAAATGGAATTTAAACTTCATATGAGTGGATAACATTTTCATTTGTAAATGTTTTTTTTTAATTGACTTTTGTTCAAAATTAGGAATCTTTAATTATTTTTTAGTAAATTGTTTTTCACATAATTTTCTGTACAAAAATTGAAGAAAATCGAAAAGTTAATACAATATTAGTCTATAGAGTGTTAACAAATATGAGAAGGGAGAGACTTCACGATATAGGCCGGATTAAGGTAAAAGACAACAAAATAATAACCAATGCAGTAGAAATTATGAATAGGGGGAAGGAACATTTTGAGGAACTATTAAATTCCAATACAAAACAAATAGTCAAAATACACCAACATATAACTACCAAAATCCCAAAGAATGTGATCAAATGGATTGTATTACCAAAAATGAAGTCACAGAGGCCATATCAAGAATTAATCCTGAAATGTTGAAAAATCTAGAAGACACAGGCTTAGAGTTTATAAGTGAAATGTTAAACAAAGCTTGAAACACAGGAACAGTGCCTCACGACTGGGTGATTGGAATTTGTTTAAAAAATATGATACAAGAAATTATAACTACCGAGGCATTACATTGCTAAGTATATAGTGTCCAAAAATTACGAGCATATAATAAATAAGAGGCTGAAAATCATCATATAACCAAATTTAGCAGAATGGCAGAGTGGTTTCAGAAGAGGTCGTAGTATGCAGGATTATATATTTACGAATAAACTGCTCATTAAAAATAGTAGAATAAGAAATATCGAGATATACGCTGCATTTCTTGACCTGGAAAAGGCGTTCGATAAAGTGTCACAAAAGAAGAAGTTTAGACTAAAGAAAGATCAACAAAAGACTGAAAAGAGCAATACAGAGTTTATACAGACCAACAAATGTTATCAGAAAAGATAACACCAGATCCGAAGAGTTTCAAGTAAATGAAATCTTAATGCAGAGAGTACTAAGTCCGCTCAAGAAACATATTGGAGGCATGAAGGTTTCATCAGACGACAAAGCAGAAGAAGCGGTGATACGACACCAGTATGCAAATGCTCGTCTCCCGGTTGCAAAAGGTCATCGATCGAAATAAAGATTATGTAGAGGAGAAAATATAGTTATTTGTGGAAATGCTCCTTTAAAGAGAAGTGAAAGAATAGCAAAATTCAAGGAGTGATCCTACAAAATTGGCATTTCTTTTAATTGCCAAAGCTCACAGGATTAAGTTCCTCGTCAGCAATCAGAAGAAATAAATAACTTGTTCAGAATGTTAAAAGATTTGTAAACAATCTGTAAATCTGTAATCTGTGCTGAAATAAATAAATAAAAAAAAATGCGTTTTTCGGATAAAAAAATGTGGAGATCTTACTTTATTTAGTACCCTCGTATTTGTTTAAAAGGTGTAATTCTCTTAGCTGATTCCTGCTTGTATTTCGCAGTGCCTCTATATATGCACGTCTGTCAAATAAACATTTTGCCACGTGCTTGACTAAGAGATATATTCACAGGCATGTTTGGGTTGTGTATGAATCCAAGCAGTCATTTGGCTTTGAACAATGACCCTAGAGCTGCCTTGATACTGTACGATATATAGTAGCTGCATTACCTGGTCGTTAAACTAGTTTGATGCTGTTATGTTACGCCAGAACATCGAGTTCTTCTAGGTCCTCGTAGTCAGGATATCACCTAGGGTTTCATTAACGCTCCAATAATTACCCGATGATTTATACATACGTTGATCCACTTGGATTTGGCTTTGAACAATGACCCTAGAGCTGCCTTGATACTGTACGATATATAGTAGCTGCATGACCTGGTCGTTAAACTAGTTTGATGCTGTTATGTTACGCCAGAACATCGAGTTCTTCTAGGTCCTCGTAGTCAGGATTTCACCTAGGGTTTCATTAACGCTCCAATAATTACCCGATGATTTATACATACGTTGATCCACTTGGATTTATAAACATTGAAAATATTTTCTCTTGCACATTTTAGGTTTGTATAAACTTAGGCCTAAAAAATATTTCGATCACTGCTGCAAATTCCTGCTTTTCTGAACACTCTTTAATCAGGATTTAAGTGCTCAATTATGTCACTCATTATTTTGATTTATATCTACTTATTATTTTAGGCAGGTATTTGGGAAACTTGTGGTCTGATTTAACTGATTTTTTCTAATTTGCTGCTTTGTATTAGTGTCCTGATCTAAAAAATTATTGCTTACATTTTTTTCTTAGTCCTTGCCTCACCCTTTACAATCACTTAATTGCAATCATTTTCATTGCTACGGTTGGAGTGATCCTCAAAGGGCTCTTAGAGTTACAGTTCCAACGAATTTATTACGTTAGAGTTACTGTTTATTTTAATGAGATTAACGTTAATTGGAAGCTCGATTTAAATATCCTATTTAATATATTTGAGTGAACGAACCACGAAGTACTTCGTGGAACGAACAAACTGATAAATAGCTATGAATCTTTTGTTTCAGGATTGGATTTTGAAGCACTAACAATAATATCTAATTTCTAGAAATATGATATCTAGCGTAGGTCTAATATACACGTTATTAACTTTGTTTGGTAAGTTTATTAAATGCTTATTATATAGAAAGAGCACCTATGTTTGTTTGACCTCATAAATGAACTGTCAGAGACTTTATAAAACTGATGTGTTACTCTTAACAACACCACTGATTGATGTTCATTTTTTTGCGATAACTTTAGAACTATCAAATTTGTCTTTGCGCTAACTTTTTTCTTGGCCTTAAAAATGAAACACTTGAAGAACAAGCAGAAACCAATATTTAATTTTTAAACGATTTCTGGATAAAAACTCTAAATAAGAAAAAATCAAAATGCTGCACATATACAAGGGTTGTCTTGTTGGTTTTGCATATAGCCGCTTAGAAGACGCCACTAATAGAAGCTGCAGACATAAATCTAACCTTATTTGTTTGTTGAAATAAATCCAGAGTTTCAACAAGTCGTGTAGGTACAGTGACAAATTAGCAAGTTGGTTGAAAAATGGATCTTAGTCGAGAACATTTACGGAGAGGATTATCCCAACAGCAGTGTCTCGCTACAATGGTTTCTGTGTTTTGGAATGAAAAACCACACCAGTCAACTATTTCCCTGATCTTGCGAATTTCAACTTGGTCGCTTCAAACGAATCCAATCTAGGCACACCCAAAACAGCGGTCAAACAGCAAAAGATTGATGCGGTCCGTTAGCTAATTAAGGATGACCATCGTGTAACATACCGGGAGATAGAGGCATCTTTGGGCATTTCAAAGACCTTGATCCAGAAGATCTTACATGACCATCGTGTAACATACCGGGAGATAGAGGCATCTTTGGGCATTTCAAAGACCTTGATCCAGAAGATCTTACATGAAGAACTTGTGTTACGAAGTTGGTTTCCCGTTGGATTCCTCATTTGCTCACAGAAGAGCAAAAAGGGGTTCGCGTCAATTGGTGTTGAATAACATAGGAAGGTCAACAAAGGACGCTCAAAAAACGTTTATAGTATTATTAGTGGCGATTAATCTTGGATTTAGTCTTACGATGAGGAAAAATCAACAAAAGTGATATGTTCTCGAAGTGTATCCAAGAAAATGGACGCAATTTTTGTGTCAAAATCTGCTCATATGGCAACAATTGCTTTAAAAGATCGAAGAACGCTTACTTCCGATTGGTATATAAACGTTTGTTTACCAGAAGTTATCGTGATACTCCGATAAAGCAACACAACGGAGAATCATCCTACATCTGGAGAATGCAAGTGTTCACACAAAGACAATCGAGTTTTTGAAGCTTCATTACATAGAATTGTTAGACCATCCACCGCATAGTCTCGTCCTAGGTCCCAACGATTTATTCACGTCCCAAAGATCAAGTATTCAATGCGTGGGCAGCGATTCCAGTCGCCAGAAGAACCCATCGATGCCTTTAAAACAGCGATTTTGCAGGTGTCAACTGAAGACTGGAATAACTGTATTACCAATTAGTTTAAACGTATGCCAAAGTGTAACGTTCTTGATGGGACATATTTTGAAAAGCAATAAAGTACTTTAAGTCTACATAGGTTTTGTCTTTATAGCTATATGCAAAACTAAAAAGACAACCCTCGTAAAACACACAGTGACTTATAAAAATATCT